>JAGPOW010001296.1:76186769-76230988 GCA_030014935.1 Caiman crocodilus | reverse complement strand
TGGCTGGGGTTCTGTGACCCCAGCACTCGTTCCTGCCATTGGCGGGGGGTCAGACTAGATGGCCTGCTCTAGGCCCCTTCTGACCCTAGATACTATGATGCTACTAATATTACTTGAGGTGATAAAGGACAGATAAATCTAGCCCTAATGTGGTGTGGTTTTTAATTTTATTTTTTTTATTGTGGCTTCATATGGATGCAGGAGATGACTATTCCCAGAAAAAAAAATGTTAATGTGTGGCTAATGGGCTGTTTAGGAATATGTATGGATTTAGCCTTTTATAATGGGTGTTAAGTAAGAGTTAAGCTATCACAACTTTTAAGTTAATGCTTCTATTACTGTTGACAACTCATTTTGACTTTAGTTCAGTAAGTGCTAGGGAAGAAGCAGTACTCTCAACTGTTTGCTTTCAAGGCAACTGTGTGATTTTTCTTTTGGTGTGTTAAGCATCTCTTTTCAGTAAAAGAGCTCAACATGAAGTTTAACATTACTTTGAACATACGGGGCACTAACAGATATTCAGAAACTTCAAAGAACGGTACTGGCAAACAATATAATGGCTTACTTTGAGATGCTGGTTCTTCCCCACAGAAATAGAATCCTTCACTATGTACTGAGCCGGCATTAAAATGTACATTTGTCCTAGCACACAGATTGAATAAGGAGAATGCTGTCCCACTTAACTTTTCCTTTGCGTTGATAAGGAAAGACAGTGTTTATACAGAGGCAGACCAGGGGCCACATAGACTGGAAAGAGAGCTATACAGCCAGTTAATGTAATACCCTTGTGGAAGTGAAGATTCTTAATGGGTTTAATTTCAGGGTTAGATTTGCTGTGATATAGAGTAACTTTTGGATATGAAAGCGTTGGGTGGTTTTTTGGTAGGAATACACATTTCTAACCATTTATATGTTTGTTCAGTGGCATCATCTTTATCATGACAACTCTTAGAATAGTCTTGCTTACCTTAAGAGCCTTTGTTGCTATCACAGTATTATAGAACTGTATGTGTGTGTGTATTTTAAAAATTAGGGTATTAATGCTCATGTAAAATAAGAATTTATCTTTTTTAAGTAGATAGATGTTTGATTCCAAAAGCCATAATTTAAGCACTTACAGGAAGTAACATACACTTGATGTTAGGTTTCCTCACAATTAAGACAGCTGCAAAATTTGAATATGTTTACCTTCTATTTACTTCTTTCCCCAGGTTTTGACAAGCGTATTGGCATGGTTGTCAACCACCAAACAAAAGACTCAGAACATGTATCTGGAAAACCTATACTAGACAACAACGCAGTGAACCTCTTTTCTTCTGTAGTCATTGCTTTGTTGCTACCTGGTATAGCATGGGGTTTTTGGCCAAGAGGATGAAACATCATAAATTTTCTATATGTGGTTCAAATCTTGCTCGGAAATTTCTCCGCAGAGCACTGTTTTTGCCTTACAGAGGGAAGGGGTCTGTAACCTTTACAGAGTCATAAGGGCTTAACTTCCTTAAGCTGTAAGTTTCATGTAACCTAGGCCTTTTAATAACCCGCTTCTTAACTGAACATAGATCACTACTGTATGACATGAAGTACTTCATCTGTCACACTTCTGATGATGAATACTTGGCCTGCAAATCAGTTCTGGTACCCAGAAGCTGGGAAAGGGAGACACTGGATAATGAACCATTGCCACTATTCACCAAGCCAGACCAAATGCTACATAACTTCTTAAAAGTTCATAATAGTACAGATGAAATCACTGAATTTAGGTTTAGTACGTATTTTCCATCATTTGCTAAGTTTTACAGAAACAAGCTAATGTACTTTAATTGTACTTTAAGCAGCATTGCCCATTCTGTGTTTTGATACTTTTACCAATAAGATGAACACCTTTGTCCTTGCTTTTTTTCTTGACAGCCTATTTGACTTGTATTAAATAGGGTTATAAAGCTTACATTAGCAATACTATGAGGTACTTCTTATCAAATTAAATTATTGATATTTAAATTTAGAGTATGATTTTAATTAAAACTCATCTGTTTAGAAAAGGTGAATATTGCTACTGAAAGTCTAAAATTATATATTAGAATTATACTTGTTTTTTTCACCACATGATACTCTTCATGTCTGTTCTGAGTAGTGCAATTTTTGTTGCTGTTGTTGCGTCCTCAGTAATGCAACATATCTGTTTAGTGCTAAATAAACTTCATACTGGAAATGGAATGGTGTGAAGACCTTTACCAGATTTCACTTCTGTCTTCCAGTGGCAGGATAAGAGATTTTCAGTTGATATGGTAAATAAAGGATCTAATTCTATAACTAGGTTGCATGCACTGCCCACCTCCATTCCTTTGCTGGATCTGACCCAGAAGACCTTACCAACTATTTTTCCAGTTTGAGTGAGATTACTTGTTCCAGTGATAATTCCCAATTTGAAAGTGTAGGAGATCTCAAACTGGTAGCATCATTTAAAGCAAAATTAAATAAATGTGATCACTTTGTCTCAATGTTTCTGTTGAAAGGCACTGAAACAAAAAAGCATAAATGCTCTAATTGCTTAGCTGTATTTTTACTGTAAATAGACAGGTTTTTCTTCATGCATAGTTGGGATTTTCTACTGCGTCTAAATAAATAGTCACATTGTTTTCTCTTGTTAAGTGGTGTTAAGCATCCAAGGAGGGTTTGGGATGATCGCAATGTTCTGAGATGACTTAATTTCAGTTTAAATGTTTTATTGTCTGGTGTGTTGTTTCAGGGATCAAAGGTTTATTTTTAAACCCTTAAGTAAGCATTTAACCAAGTTTTCACTGATATCTGATATGGGCATGAGTGGTGTTTTAGTTAACACTAGAAACACAACCATAACATTAAAACGAGCTTTCCAAAACAGTCTGAAATGTCTTGATTTCTATTATATAAATTTAATATAGTTTTAAGAAGTCATTTGGAAGCTTGCAGCAGGGTTGGAATTTTCTGAAGTGCTTAATACTTGGTGTCTTAACTTTTTCAGTGAGAGGAGTTAAGTTTATGTGGAGTCATCTTGAAATTCCCACTCAGAAATCTCTAGTGTTATAGAAGAACCCAACCATTCTTTAGCTTACATAAAATTACATTGCCTTGGCAGGA
This sequence comes from Caiman crocodilus, assembly GCA_030014935.1. Taxonomy (NCBI): domain Eukaryota; kingdom Metazoa; phylum Chordata; order Crocodylia; family Alligatoridae; genus Caiman; species Caiman crocodilus. The sequence goes on along the minus strand of JAGPOW010001296.1, from coordinate 76,227,871 downwards.
TAACATTACACTGAATAGAACATAACTGTTCGCATTACTGTGTTGTATTTAACTTATGTTACATAAGAGCGACTCAGAAAGCTTAGTCTTTCTGAAAGGGGGAAATGTAGGCATTCTAAGAAAGTTAGATGCAAGTGACTTGGTGCTTGTAAACTAGTTTATGTCACTGAGAGCTGTTCCAAAAAAAAGTTGAGGCAATACTGCAGAAGATGTCTGGATATAAACAGAGACTATATATATGGAAGTTAAAGGGAAGCAGATAAGGGAAGGAGAGGATGAAAGATTATTAATAGAAACAAATTGGGGCTGTTTCCCTCCTCCCCCCCATCAGCTTACATTTCACTTTGAAATAGCTGAATATTTGTTTTGTTTCAATATGTGTATGGCTAGTTTTTTATATTAATCTGGCACTAATTATCTTAATGAACTGGCATGTTAATTCACAAACAACTCCTTGAGTCCTCTGGTCAAATTTTCTTAAACTAAAAAATTCTCATTGGAAAGTGTAGAGCCTTATTCTCTGTATGATTTTATGGATTATGTATGTTCAAGTAAAAGTGTTATTTTTCAGTGTTTAAATAGTAATTTTTCTTAATAAACGTGCAAGTCAGGCTTTGTGTGTGTAAGAACTCTTTTTTTTCCTACTAAAGAAACTCTTAATTTGAACTGTCTGGCATCTCAATCCAAACAATAGTTAAGAATACTACATTAGGATCATTTATTTTTAAAATATATCTGTAAGACATTTTTCTTACTAATTTGCTACTATAAACATGCATTGTTCTGTGCCTGTCAGATCCATAATAGTGTACCAGCATGTGTTTTGTAAACTACAGATCACTGGGACATGTCCAAGTAGAACAACTAAATAAAGTATATGCTGGGGAGAGGGCTAACTTTAAAACATAGGCTATAGTTGTAGAGAAGTAGGGCTTGAAGGGATCATCTAGTCCAAACCTCTGCTTGAGATGGGATCATCCCTGTTCAAACCATCTCATATAACAATAATCTAAGCTCTATGTAAGACCACCATCAACTCATATGCAACATAAACCTAATGCCTTAACCTGCCACAGGTAAAGGAGAGGAACCACAGCAGCCAATGTTCTGCTTCTATAAAATGATGTCAATATGTGCTCATGAGGTCCCAGTAGAGAGTCACACCCCCCACTACAGAGCAGGCACAAACCCCCCCAGTCTGTACCAATCTGACTATGGGGTATAATTCCTTCCTGAAAGTCTGCTTCACTGCCTCACTACTGTAGCAGGCTGCTTACAGTCACACACACAAAAAAGTGGCGCTTTAGTTTAAACTCAGCACACTCCCAGCACATGCTCAGAAGAGGCATCATGTTAGTTGGACCCGGTTCACCTGACCTCTGTATAGATCAGACATGTTAGTGGGGCTTTTTTGGTGCTTTTACCTAATAGCTGATTGAATCAGCTTTTAGATAAAAATGCCAAAAAGCCACGTTGAAGTCCCCAGTCTATACAGACGTTGCAGAGCCATGTTGAAGTAACATGCTGCTGCTTCCAGTAAAGTGTGCCTTTGGGAGTTTTTTGGGTTTTTTTAACATCTGCAAGCAGGCATTGTAAGAAAGGTTTTTCAGATATATAACCTAAACTTACTTTGCTGCAACTTAAAGCCATTGGTCCGCATCTTTTGCAGAAAGAGAGAGAAGGTGCTTTCCCACTTAATGACAGCCCTGCAAGTATTTGAAGGCTGCTATCATGCATCCTTTCTTAAGTGCCTTTTCCACAAGTTGAACATGCCTTCAGCCTCTCCTTGTACAGCTTACCTTCCAAGCCCTTAATCATCTTTGTTGCTTGCCTCTGGACCTTCTTCAACTTTTCCATGTCCTTTTTAAAATTTGGAGCCCAGAACTGTACACAGTACTCCACACTAGGCCTAATCAGTGCTGAGTATAGAAGCACTATCACCTCCCGTGTCTTGCACCTACTGCTTCTATTGATGCAGTCTAAATGGCACTCACTTTATGTGCAGCTGCTTCACACTGCAGACTCATATTGAGTCTGTGATCTACCAAGACTCCCAAGTCCTTTTCCATACAGATGCCATCCAGCCAAGGTGCCCTCATTTTGTATTTGTGTTTTTGATTATTCCTTCCAAGATGTAGCACCTTGCATTTGTTCACACTGAACTTCATCCTGTTAGCTCTATCCCAACTTTCCAATCTGTCAAGATCCTTCCGAATTGCACTCATCTCCTCCAACATATTCACAGTCCTTCCCAGTTTCATGTAATTTCCAAAGTTGCTCAAGAAGCTTTCCTATGCCAGCATCCAAAAAGTTAATAAATGCCATTTTGCAGCACTAGGCCCAGAACCTTGGCCACTCAGAACCTTCCTCCATTCTGCCTTGGACCCATTAATAATTACCCTTTGCTCATAGCTACTCAGCCAGTTATCCACATTACATATAATTGCATTGCATATAGGAAACTCCTGCCCTGCTGCTGAACCTCCATATCACTCAGGCCAGGCTCATCCCCTGCCCACTCTCCCAGCCCCGGCAATGGCTGCTTTGCCTGCCTCAGGTCCAGGCACTTGGAAAAAAAGCCCCAACTTACTGGGTGCTGCTGGGTGGGGGGGAACAACCCCTGCTGCCCCCCACTGCCCCATGCTGCATGGGGGTCTCTGCACAAGCCACCTGAACCCTCACTCGCTCCCCTAGCCCCCCTGTGGATGCTCTGCCCAGCTCAGCTCCACCCCTTCAAGAAAAAAAATGTGAGCAAAACCCCTGACTCACCATTCCTGCCTGGCAGGGGGAGAGCCTCAGTGTCTCTTGCTGCCCACACTACAGGAAGGGGGCTCTGCATGAGCCCCACAAAGTGCAGAGGCTGCCGCAGGAGCAGTGAGTCCTGGGGCTTTTCTTGTTGTTGTTCTTAAAGGGCTGGAGCTGGCCTCAGCAGAGCACCTGTGGGGTGGCTGGGGGAGTGAGGGAGGGTTGGGGGGCTTGTGACAGAGCCCCCCATGCAGCATGGGGCAGTGGGGGGCAGTAGGGATTGCTCCCCCACCCAGCAGGCTTTTTTTTAAAGGACTGGGATCTGGGGCAGGCAGGGGGGGTGGGGCTGGGAGAGTGGACAGGGGCCAGGGAGGGCTGGTGGAGCAGGCAGGATATGGGGCCTGGCAGGGGTCCTCCCACGGTCCCCTACTGCAGCCCCCTGCCCCCTCTCCCTACTTACCAGCTCCAAGCCCAGCTACAGCTTCCTACTGCAGCCACTGGGGATTGTCCGAATTGATTCAGACCTCTTAATTGGTCCCCTGATTTGATTTGGATTCAGAGATTCAGTCACAGAATTGGGCCAAATCTCTGACTCAAATCATCACCCAATGCCAGGTATCTGGCAGCTTAATCTTTTTTTGTGACGACTGAGGCAAAGTAGCTGTCGATTAGCTCTGTCGTCTTTGTATCTTCATTTAGGAGTTCGTCCTGGCTTGCTAACAGAGGACCCCCAGCTTCCTTGGTCCTTCTTTTCTGTCCAACATAGTTCCAGAACGTCTTGTTGTCATTCACTTCCTTTACCAGGTGCAGCTCATTCTTTCTCTTTGCCTTCCTGATTTTGTCCTTGCAGGTTCTTACTATTTTCTACTACACATCCTTGGTGACCTGCCCATTTTTCCATTGCCTGTATGCTCTCTTTTTGCATTTGAGGCAGTTTAGAAGCTTCTTGTGCAGCCACATTGGTTTGCCATTCTTCTTGTGCTTCCATTGTGTTGGGACAGTGTCTTGTTAGTCCTCCAATACTGTTCCCCATAGAAGCTCCTAGCTCTTCTAGGCACCTTTGTCCTTCAATCTATCTTATGACACCATGCATATTAAGTCCCTGAGTTGGATGAAATCCACCTTTTTGAGATCTATGGCATCTATACACGTGCTCCAGGTTGGAGGAGAGGGGAGGCACTTCAATTAGAGTGGCTCTGAGAACTGCTGTAATTAAAATGCCCACAGCATCATGTGTATTCAGTGTCCCATGCTTCAAAATGGCAGTAACTAAAACTTGTTTGATAAGCTTCATTTAAAGTACCCTTGCTGCCACTTTAAAATGTAGGGGATGCTGAATACATGTGATGCAGAGGCTGCTAGAGTGTGCTAATTGACACGCTCCAGCATACTTGCAGCAGACTTGATTAATCAAGTCTGCTTTGACGTGTGCTAATTAGCATGCATCAAAGCAGAGGTCCATCACATGTATGGGTGCCCCTAGTGTCCTAATTTTTCTGACCTCATGTTTTCCCTGTCTCAGGATCTGGACTTCTGTCATATCATGATTGCTTCCTCCCAAGATACCAAGGACTTTCACCTTCTCCATTAGTTCTTCCCTATTGGTCAGGACAGGTAGATAGATAAGATAGATGATCCCCTAATTTCGCTTTCTGGAAGAGAAAGTTGTTCTCCACATAAGTTAGGAGCTGCTTGACATTTTGTTTGGATACATTGTTCTTCCAGCAGATTTCCAGAAAATTGAAGTCTCCCATCAATACCATCCCATAGCTTTTGGATAGATTCATTACCTGCTTGAAGATGTGATGAATCTATCTACCAGCTGATTAGGTGGTCTATAATAAATCTCAACTAACTGTATTGGTGCCATATCTTTCACCTTTGATCTTCACCCAAATACATTCTGCTTTGCTGTCATCTTCCTCATGAACCAGGGAACAAGTGTATGTATAACCGTGGATGTGGTTACCAGGTTAAATGTACGTATAATTAGTCTGGAGCAAGTAAGCATTATACAAATATATAGACAGTAGAGTACAGTTTTGGTGATGTGTAGCACTCTGGATCACAGCTGTTTTGCCCCATTGCTTGTTAGGCAATAGGTACGTGCAGCTACTTGGTTTTCATTGACAGATGTGTTAAATGTGTATGCTGTGGATACCTGTGGTATTTTAAAATCTGCTCCTTAAATTTCCATTATTAGGCTTCAGAGTCAATGCTGAAATAAAAGGAGCATAGGAAATCGCTTACTAAATCACATTTGGAAGACATAGAGCAAACGAGACAGAGCTCCCAGATCTGTTTCCAGTGCCAAGTCAAAGCAAAGGAGCTCCAGGAGAAGTACCTCATAGCAAGAAGCAAGGACATAACTATAATAACAGGAGAATAATATTTCCACCTCCTGTTCATGCAACAAGGAATTGGAATGCATTGATGTAGATGTGGCCAACAGCACACTCAGGAATTTGAGTGTGTATTTGGGGGTCGGACTCAACGACTGGGAGTCAGACTCGATGATATATTGAGGTCCCTTCCAACCCTAAGATCTATGAATCTATGAATGATATAGTGGATAGTTTTCTATAAAGCACTGAACTTAGTACAGCAAGTAGAGTTCTTCAGCAGTTTACTCTCACTGGGCATGTCTACATGCAACACAATTACGCAGTTTTATTTGCTCTTGCACTGTATTATTTGGCTACTGCGTAGTAGCGTCACTAAAAAAGTATTCGCTGGCTCTACTGCACAGTAACTCCGGTTACTGCACATTTATTTAGTACTTGATTATACAAGTGCTAAATAAATGCTTAATAACCACTGCAGAGTAGTGCCTTGTGTAGACACACCCACTGTTCACAATTGCCCCTCTTATCCAGCTTTACTCAAGATGTTGGCAGTACAGAAATTAAAAAAAAGCAAGCATTTCAAAGAAGTAATGTTTATTGTAATGACATGCTAACAAGTAAGGCGAAAATACTATTATCTTGGTACAAGCCTTCTCTGGGTAAGGGGTCCTAAAACCTGGATCTCCCGCTTCCGGGGCAAATGCCCTAACTGCACAGCTACTGTGCTAAAACATGGGATGGGCTGCTTCCTTCTTTTCAAGACATGTCCAGGCAGGTGTGACTGATCATGCTCCATTCACATGGGCCAAAACTGCCAAATAGTACAGAAAGGGGAACCAAATTCCTTCCATGGTCTCTACCATATTACCCAGTCCTGGCACTGCACAGGTTTTTTCTGATGCTACCGTGCAGTAACAACAAGATCCTGTGCAGTAGCTTATAGCTATTGCACAGTAGCATCAGTGTCATAGTTCATGCCTGCCAACACTGTCGCCATAGCGATGAGCTACATTGCCATAGCTCATTGCTACAAAAACGTAGCATCTTGTGTAGACATGCCCATTCTCTCCTGTGCTCTCCATGCTGCCTCTGACGGCCCACGGAGGAGGTAGACAAAACTGCCAATACAGTGGCAGCCAATGTTTTGGCCCTGCAGGCCAGTTGAGTGGCATGGGGCCAATCTGGAGGATTGGCAATTATCACTGCTATTGCTTTCCCAGTGCCTAATTTCCAGACTTTTGGGAAGCAGGCCAAGGTTTGAGCATCCCTGATGTAGTGTGAATGCAAAGGAGATGAGTGATTTTCACTGATGAGGAAATGAAAAATGAGGAAATCTTATCTAAACTGGTAAATAAGAACACTAAAATTGCAGTCAGTAGTTAGGAAATGCCAGAAATTAGTTATCTATGTGACCTCAATTTGGGGCCCTTGTGCTTGTGTATTATGATAGTCCTTTATTACATTACACAAGCTCTTTTTTGACACAGTGGGTTGTATCTAGGAAATGAATCAGGATCAGATAGTGAATGAGGCTGTTAGCAGGGCCCCTGCTTCAATGCTGTAGAAGTTATGGGGAATGTAATGAGAGAGAGGGTTGTGTCCTGGTTAACAGAGGTTACTAGTGGATTCTACATGTGCTTCTATCCATACAAATATGGATATGTGACATGACCAAACCATGTTAGCTGAAATGTTTACGAAGAGCCACTTAGGTGTGTCTTCCTCCCTGTAGGCTTTGGTCATTCAGGCCAGATGTACAGGAGGTCTGAGGACCCACAACTGGACATGAAGCAGTTGGATTTGCATTTGACTGTTCATTGTTGTACGGCAGTGGGGGTCTGCCTTTTTGGCAGCCATGTCATATATTATCCCTGCATTTTTCCCGTGCCACTTCACTCTGCTGCTCTACTTTCTACTTCCTGGCCAATATGCTACTAGACTGTCTGTTCCCTTCCTAGTCTGCCATGTGTCACACACTAGCAGCCACACAAGGGTCACTTGTGGCCCACAAGCTGCAGGTTGGCTACTCCCATTTTATGGAAATACTCGATATTTTATGGAAATACTCCATATTTATTGTGTGTGACATTTGTCTCAGTTTGGCAACTCAGAATTAATGGACATTTTTAAACAATCTTGACCTTAATCTCTCTGTGCTTCTGTTTCCGATCTTTAAAAAGGCACTGATAATACCTACTCGTGCAGAGTTTCTGTGCAGATAACTTCATTAATGTTGGTGGTCACACCAGAGAAATGTGTTAATAAATTTGTTTTCAGAGAAGGCTTTGAATGGTGTGGAAAAGACGAATTATGGTGATACACTGAATAAAAAAGAAATATTGAATAACTATCCATTAATTGATGAGGCAAGAGTTCTATGTAAATGATAGGAGATTATACCATAATGCATACGCACAGAAGGCATAATAGAAGATGCATTGACAGCCCTAACTTTTGAGTGCCTGACTTCAAACCTTGACATTCATTTAACAAGGTTTTATATCTATAAAATGTCTGTTTTAGCTCTTTTCAATGCCTGTGCTAATAGGAGCGGCTTTGACTCACCAAGCACAAACTCAGGAAGTTTTCATCCATAGAGGGCAGTATGTGGACAGGAAATGCAACTGTTGAGGCTTGAATGGCAGTGTTGAGATATCTGTGTTGCACATTAAATTAGAAATGTACAAGTCATAGATAGATAGACTTATAATATAGATAGACAATATGTTGTTACCATTAAATGCAAAAGTTCATACATATGTTTATATGTAGATTTGCATTTAATTTCTTTGTTATTTTTAGTCTTTAAAAGATTATTCCAGTTACTGAATAGCTTTTAGATAATTTTTGGAAAGCTTTGGGATAATTTTTTAGGTTTTGTATTGAACCATTCTGTATCTACTCAAATGAAATAATAGCAACATCCAGAAAGTGTTTTCTGTGCAGTCATGAAAGGGAATTTTTAATAGCTTCTGCCTTCATTAATTTTAAAGAAATTTCAGACTGCTGTCTTTGAGAATGAGCCATTTGTTAAGTGTAAAGTTTTGCTGTTTTTGATATGTTTATAAACTAACTATCTTGTTTATATGAAAAGGAGACTGGTGAAAGAGGGAGTATATTTTTCTTCTCACTCTGTTAACAGAAAAACAGCTGCATTTTGTTCAGATTTCTAATTACCCTTGGCTGAGAAGTGAGCAAGAAAACTTTTTGGTCAAAAGGGAGAATTTTTGAAACATTGTGGAGTAGAAGTGAAGTTATAATTAGAGTTCTTGACACCCACTATAAAATCTATGATATTCCCTTGCAGAAATTCGAGTGTCTCACTACATTTCTTCAAAATCAGTCAGGAAAACATTCCTTTCTATACAGGCTTACAGTTTCACATTTGCTTTTAGGCTACAAGACATAGGTGATGTGTAGAGAGGGGGAAAAAAAGACAATTATATGAACGATTATTTTTCAGTCTCCAAACACTGCTGTGTGATGTTTCAAAACACATATAGTATATGCCAGATTCATATCTGGTGATGCCTCAGTTATAAGATGCCTTCACCATCTGTCTTCTGTCATGCTTATTTTTCTTCATCACCTGAAGACATTCCCTTGTCTCTTTTTCTGTTTTACTGCTGCAATTCTAGGACGGAGATCTCCAGCTATATTCTGTTTCTGCGAATAAGGATTGGAACCTACCTTAAAACAGAATCTTTTGGTAGTGGCAGATATGAAATTAATATCTAATTTCTAAATGTCTGACGTTAGTTGACTATGAACAATTTATTCTTTCCTTGACTAAGGCAAACGGTTGACATTTTTTAAATACTAGTTGCTTTATAAAAACACGATGCAAGATAGTGTATTCTTATAAAAATTATCCTACTAATCAGCCAATTTAAGAATACCCAAATTTTCCCCATCTTCAATCCATAGCACACAACACCCATCCCTGTCTCTTACTCTTCAGCATTCTGCCCTTCCCAAGGTTGTAGGAAAACAAAAATGTAAGCCATGGTAACTTGATTGTTTTGGTTGAAAGTAAAAAGCAGCTGGACTCCTCAACTTCTGTTGCAGGAAACAGGGAAGAGATCAGTTTTTCTTTCCTATATTCCCTTTTATTGGGGAAGGAGTCAGTTTTGTTTGGAGGAAATCCTGAAGAATGATCTTATTACCATTTTCATAGTCCTGAGGTCAGCCCTATGTGGACTCTTCCACACGTGCAAGCACATGCGCTTGCAGCAGCTCAAATAGCAGCAGTGCAAATTTGAGCTGAGGCTTTTTACCTTGTTATATGTGCTTGGACATGCACTTTGTTGAGGAGCAAATAGTGCCACTTGGGGCAAAATAACCCTGCCTGGCTCCTCCTGGATCTGCAGCCACGGGGAGCTAGAGCCCAGGGCCAGCACCTGTGCTGTCCCCAGCAGTATAAAAAGCTGCCTTGTCCTGGCCGCAGCAGTATAAAAAGCTGCCCTGGCAAGTAGCTCAGAGCTACTAGCTCTCAGAAGCTTCTGGCCCCCAGCCAATTGGTACCTGGGGACCCTACCCCTTGTGCCAGCCAGACTGCTGAAGCAGCCCTGCGAGTTCCCTGTGCTCTTTACCTACTGCAGCAATCTGGCAGTGGGGGCTGCTGCTTAACTGTGATGTGCTGTGCACCTGCCAGACCCAGATGGGGATTGCACAGTCAGTAGAGGCATCTGTCCCTCTGCACCAGCTGCCAGTGGGCTGTGGCTGCAGAGTTGGCCTCTGTGTGGCACTAGTGCCATGTGTGCCCCTGCCAGGCCATCTGGGCAGCTATTGCCCAGAAGATGTTCTGGGTGTGGTAGCCTGCTTTGAACTGTCAAAGCATGTCCTCCTGGCCCCATGAGGCCAGGAGGTTAGCCACAGCCATCTGGGTCCAAAGTGCCAGCTCTGAGCAGGCAGGGTCCTGCCACTGGCCTCCCTAGCAGGAATTCTGGTGTTCCCTATTGGAAAACTGAAAAATCTCTGATAAAAAAAATTCCCAAAGTCATTCTGTAAAATATCCCAAAATCCATGTTCCTCCACAACTAAAACAAAAGAGCACTATAAAGAGAGACAGACAAACAGAGACAGAGATCAGTTGCGCAACGTTTTATTGATATATCTTCACTACAGTGTTAAAGCAATGTGGAAGCCTACCAGTGTCTCTATCATAATAATAAAGTGAACTCTAAATACATGTTTCATGAATTAATGAAACATGAATATATATTTTGCTTCCCTCCCACAGGAGCTAAGGCCCCCCAACAGGGGCTATGGGCCCCCAACAGGGGTTATGGTTCCCACACAAGGGGTTATGGCCCCTGCAGGGGATACCACCTCCCCTGCAAGGCCCACATGCCCCACCCCAGCCCTCAGATTGCTGCACCACCTGACCCCATCCCCCACCAGCTGCTGCAGCCCCCAGTGACCCGGCTTTTGGCTTGGGCCACTGTAGGAACTTGGCTGCATTTCTGTAATCAAAAGTGAATGCTTGTTCACTTGTTTATTGGTTCAAAATACACAGCTTACACTAACCTGCAAAAATTGAATCAATTCAGCCTCAGGCTTTTTGACTGTCTGTACTTATTAGCCAATGTGCACATTCGACTGCATTTTTATTTGAAACCCTTAACAGCGAAGGTGATCCTAACCTGTTTTTGTCCCACCTAAAAAAAATACCTCCAAACTAGAACCATGATTAGCGTTGTGCAACTTTGGTTCTATACTAACTTAGATAAACATGTGATTTAGTAAAACATTAGCACAACTTCTTGAAGCTCCTGGATTTTGATTGGAGGGGCAGTAGGTTTCATGTAGCGGCTGGATAGGGTCCACCTATTCTTACTTATTAACTTCTGTTTGTGGAGAGATGGCATAACAACTGAGTATATTGAATTATAAGAGCAAAATCATAAGTCTTGTCCTTAACATTCTACAAATTTCCTGTGATTATTTTTAATTCCTGTCAGCTCCTGGAAGTCTGTAATTTTCAAACAGATCTATCTATTTCCCCCTGCTAAAATGCTTGGGTTGCTTTCCTCTTCTTTGCATTAAAAAATCAAGATTATCATCCCCTTTACAGAGAACAGAGTTGTCAGCTGATCTCCTTTGGCAGAAATGCAGCTTAACATCAAAAGAGGCATTTGTTTACTTTGTATTTGCCATTAGACAGACACAGCTCTTCATCTGCCCTCATTGATATATTCCAAAGTGTCTTTGATGTAGCAATTGTTAGGCATCTTAAGGCTTTTAGGCCCAGGAAGATTTATAAGTCTTTATTGTAATGGCTGGCAAGTCTACATGACCTAGGGGTAGACACAGAAAAGCCTTGCATGTGGTAGAGCTTTCATAATGCTTCCCTAAGTGGAGCTGAACCTGTGATATCAATGGTAGAATTTTTATGTAAAAAAACATCACCAGTGCAGACCCTGAGCCCTTTTCTCAGAGTTATAATAAATATTATTTTTCAGACAGTTTACAGAGAATTTACTGAATGACCCATTACAGAATGTGATGCCCAAATCCAATGCCTTGGTAAAACTACAATCTCTGTTCCTGCAAAGGTGTGAACAAGAAATTTACCCTTAGCAAGCTTTGAGTTAATTTGGAAATTTAAAAAGCTTGAGTTTTAAGTAGGATTTTTTTTCTCCTTCCAATTGTCTTGAAGGTTAGTTGCTTTGCTTTTCTTTTATTTAAATAATGTGGTAATAGAAAAGATCAAAATTAGTTTTGACATTGCTACTTCCTTGTTTGAATTACTTTAATTTTATACACAGAGTTAGTGAAGGGCAGACATAAGACAATTGTATACTATTGTATCATTGTCATAGGTAAGCCAAAGACATTTTCAGAGATCAGAGTAATTGGAGGCATATTACACAGCTACTGACTCAATGCTTCTCAACCAGAGTGCCATGGCCAGGTGTACAAACACCAACATGATTCACAAGATAAAGCCATAGGCTGTGTCCAGACGAGTTTGGCTGTATGGTATCTGTAGTGCTACATATTGCATATTCAGATGTACTCCACGTTGCAAGAAAGTGATGCTCATGTATGCGCTCCTCTTTTTTTTCCCCATGGGTTTTTTAGGCTCCTGGATAGGGTAGGGGATAGGGTATGGAGGGATATCCCCTCCCTTACCCCACCTGGGGTAACTTGCCTCATGGGAACCAAATGTCCACAGTCGTGTGGATGCAACCATAGATTACAAATAGGAACCCATAGTATCAAAAACATTCTAACCTGGTGTGGTCTTTCTGAAACAAAAGAATTACTCTATTTTTCCATAGGCACAAAATGAGTGAAAGCTAAGAACTGACATTTTCTGAGGGACGCTTTGAATCTAAAAAGGTTAAGAACCACTGTAGTAACTACTCAAATATCACAAGGTTTTCTACAGATGAAGAAAATGTCAGCCAGCATGTACTACAGGATTATCCTTTACCCTTGAGGAAGGATTATGTGAGTTTCAGCATCTCATTACAAATGAATACCTGGTAGAGAGTTCATGATCCCATTTGGTAATACCTGACTGTAACCTTAATTTGTTCCTTTTATTTATACTATTCTAGGTGTTTATAGAATAAATAAAGACAGTCAATAAATAAAGACCTGAAGCTACATGCTGATTCGGATTACAAAGAAAACTATCAGAATGTTGTCCAATGCATCATTATCTGGCTGAATTTTAGGACCTGCACTAGCAACAGATCTGTTCTGAGTCCCACTGTAAGTGTTGAATCTCTGCAGATGGTGTGGAAACTGGTCAGTCCAGTATGGATTTGGCTACTGGCTCAATCCACTCTCTGAACTGACTTTTGTGTGGTCTTAGCCCTCACTTCCTTACTTTAAGTCAAACTGGAAATCCCCTGAAAGTAGTCTTCCTCGTAGCAGTTTACAGAGTTCTGCTTCTGGTGCCACAAAAATCAGGAAGTGTTGAGTGAAAGTTTAAAATAAAAGGAGAAAAATTAAACAAATGTTTTTGGACTTTTTTGGATGGTTGGCTGAATGCTTTTTTGTTTTATCTGAATGGGTTGATCAAAACAGTTTTGCTTCCTGCTTTGATCAATGGCATTTGAAAATGGTGATCCAGAATCTGGCCATCCTACAGCATGTTCTGGTAATAAATTACCAGTGGTGAATTCCCTGTCAGTGGCGAGTTCTGCACTGGAGTAAATTTGGTGGGCTGGGCTCCTAAGTCAAGTGACCCTTCCAGTGTAAAGGTTAGAGAAATGCAGAGCAGAATTCTGCTATGCCAGCCCTTCCTGATTTAATTTAGGGTGACCCATAAGCTGCTGTGACTAACACCAGGCAGATGCATAATCAGTAAACAATAAGCAGTTCCTTGATAGCTCCCTTCCCCCTGCACTGAGTAGCACAAGGACATATGAGAACTGCACTCTGTAGTTCTTTGCATAGTATAATATCTTGTGTTGATGGTATATATATGGATTGTTGCTATGAAAGATCCCATAGCACGTGGTAAAAAGGACCTGCTGGCACCAGAATCTGGATAAATTCCAGTTGGTGATTACATTATGCATAGCATAACTAGGGAGGAGCAAATGGGGCATCAGTCCTTGGTACCAACTTAGAGGGGACACTGGTATGGTCCTCTCCTTCCAGGAGTCTTTGCCATAGGAGGTGCAGCTCTGTGCTGCCTTTACCCAGCCAAAGGAGTGGGACAGGCAAAGCCCTATATTCAACAGTATATCTAGGTGGTTGGAGAGGAGTGTCATTCCACACCCCTCACCCCACCAGGAGGCTTTGCCATTGGAAACACAGCCTTGCACCCCATGCTTGGAGGGGGGAAGAGAATGGGCCTGCACTGCTAGCTATTTCTCAGCAGCAGCGGTATGAACCCACATAGCTGTAGAGCAGAGAGAGCAAAAATAGCTGGTGCCCAAGGAAGGCCCCATTAGATTGGACTCCACTCCCCACCTCCCCACTCTTCTTCAACTGTCAGCATAATCCCTGACCCCCACCCCACCCTCATGCCCCAGGTACTGAAGTGATCCCTACACCTCTGACGTTATGGATCTATATTAATTGTTTCAATCAGTTCTGGTATTTTTCAATTTTGAACTTCAGTTTTTTTCTGTTAGGCTATGTATTTGGCTGCAGAGAGAGTTTTAAACTGCAGCTACTTTCTGCTGTGCCTCAGAGTATTTTACCTTTTACTCATGAGCGACCTGATCCTCTGTCTGTCTGCCTGGCATCTTGAAGTGTAAATCAGTTTCAGTGGATATTGTTACTTGGATTAAAGGTGAAGTGATAAATTGGCTACTAATAAGAGAGTCAAAAGACAGGTCTACAGCCTGACTTTTAATTGCTCATATCCCAAAATTCTAATATTACAAAAACCTTAATCTGGCTGTCTGTAATGCTTTATTCATGCTCTGATTGGCTGATAAATAGCCAGTCAGAGTGTGGAGAAGCATTCAGATGGGTAGCAATGCGCCGCCATGATAGCAGGGACACGGGACGGAGCAGGGGGACGGGGCCAGCACAGGTGGCTTTTGCCCCCCCGCCCTGCTCCCTGGAGGCGACAGCAACAGAGTAGATGGAACGTAGCCCAACATGGCCCAACACAACAGTGGCTGGGGGAGGGAAGGAGCAGGCCTCCTCCTCCCCTCAGGCCCAGGCCCACTCCTCCCCCACTCCCCTTCCCCCACATCAGCCCCAAGCCCGGTCCTCCCATGCTCCCACCACCACCAGATTGGCCCAGGCCCACTGCTCCCCTCCACCCCACTGTGGTGGCCTGGCTTTTCCCCAACCTCAGGCCCGGTCCTCCCCCGCATCGAGCCTGGGCCCGTTCCTCCCCTCCCCCCGCCACTGTGGTGGGGAGGGGTGGAACGGGTCTGGATCCCAAACAGCAGGAGGGAAGGGGGGGAGCAGGCCTGGATGGGGAGGGGGCACATGGCTCCATCCCTGCCTGATCTGCACCCCCCTCCCCATCATTCTTGATGGGCAATTGGCTAGTATATAAATAACAACTTTTCCCAAAATCTGTCTGGCTACCCAGAACAGTGCAACCCAGATTGTTATCTATACCGGCTGGGGGACTCAAGAGGGACGGGCTGGCAAACAGACTGGCAGCATGGTCTTCCTGAATATGATGAATGCTCAAAATTTCCCTTCAGTCTAGACCCTATATTTATTAGTGGATTGTTCTCATATTCTAATAAGCATTCTCTGGTTGGTTTTATTTATATTTCTTTGTTTCACTGATATGTTTGAACTGAACTGAACCAGCTCTTTTATGGACTTCCAAGGTGTCAGTTGGTTGGGATATCTATCCTTGTGACAGTTACAGTTCTGGAAAGAAGGATGTCTTAACTCCTTCCGTCTCTATTGTGGAATGCTGCTTCCACTGTCCTGTCTTCTTGTCACTTGAGCTTTATAGCCTTCACTGGCAAAGCTGCTTAATTTTCACAATTTATCTAAGAAATGCAACACAAATATAACTATAACAAAACTGTCCAATACATTCAGTGAGATTAATCACTGCTACTAGTTTTTAAGCTAAATTTGTGATGCAGTATATATCACTTATCTATCTGAAGTCCTTCTTTTATTGTGTCTCCTTGTGCTCTGTTTAAAGGCTTCTCATTACTAGTTTAGTTGAACATGTTGATTGTTTCCTTTCATTTTGCTGAGCAGGTTAGCTGTAATATCTGAAAGTGTCACTATGCAGTCACACAGAAACAGGCTTTGACACCTCCTGCTTTAGCCACGATTCTATAGTTTGGTCTAGGACTCTAGGCCCTTGCACATAGCCAAGGCTGGCAACAATACTAGTGGATCTGGAACAATACTAGTAGGCTGTAAATTTCAGTCATTGTGTTTTACTCTGCTAAAAACTATCTTTGGGTATTCTTTCAGCTTTGTAAAATAAAAAGTTGCATGCAGGGATTTTCCTCCTTACTTAGCAAAACCCACAAACATTCCAGTTTTTCAGAATTGTGTGCAGTGGTATTATCTCAGATACACTTAGTTCCTGTTAACTTGAGTGACTCCCCTGCAGTTTTGTGCCTTTGCTGATTAGATGCTATTCATATGGCTTACTTAAAGCACAGGAAATATGTTCTTCTGGTAAGTGTAAATGCTGTTCTAATGTCTCGGGTTACTGTGAGAGGGAATTTGTAGATCAGTCTCATCTTGTCATTTTGAGAATGCATAAAGCCCAGTTGCTGTCATACCTGAAGCAGGAGGCTTGGTATTCCTGCTACTTCAGGGACGCAGAAAAAAGTGGCCATTTTTTCCTGATCTGGCCATGGAAAGCAGTCTATAACCATGACCAAACACAAGTGGACAGTTGCAGACAGCTTAAAAAATGGATGATTGGGTGAAAATTGGAACCTTCATTGAGTGAGGGGTCAAATGAAGAAATTTCAAAACAGTGTTTTCTGTAATTTGTGCCTGCACTGCCTCCCAGACTCAAGCTGTTTTCAGAACAGGATGGGGGAAAAAGGAGCAGAAGGAGTTTGGTCTGGGATTTTTTTCAGCCTACTGGAGGGTGGGGCAGGTGTATTGGAGTCCCACTGATGTGGAAGGAGCCCCTGTTCACCCAGCCCACCCTCCAGTGCTCCCTGGGGAACCCCTAGAATGAGTTCCCTCTGCTCCCTTTACCCCGTCCCATTCTGAAAACAGGGACAGCCTGGGAGAGAGGAAGGTCTGTTTTTAGAGAAAACTGGTTGCAGGATCCCAGCCAGCAGCTAGATTCCCCTTCCCCTTGAAAATGACAGTGAACTTCTGTTTGGTCTGGGGATCCTTGTAACTCAGAACACTTCCTGCAAAGCATTTGCAGTTACAGTGGGGAGCTGCACTGCTGTCTGCACCCTAAGAGAAGGCAGACTGCAAATGGAGCCAGTCTGCCAGTTCTACAGGAGGCAATTGCTGGGTCACGTGACCCAGAAGGGGTCTGGGCTTACAGGATAGAAGCCTAGAGCCTGAACTGCAGCAGCAGTCTGATCCTGAGATGTAAAGAACTCCTGAACAGCAGGACTGCAGTTAGGCTTCTAGCAAACAACTCAGCTGGGATAAGTGAACTGGTGGTCTGGTGATTAAGACAAAGGGAGGTAAGGTAGCCCAGGAGTGGGGCTGGGGCCCAAAAGAGAGGGGCCAAAGGCCAAAGAGCAGGGCCATGGCCAAAAGGTCATGAGAAGAAGGAGAATCAGGGGTGACCTCATCTAATGGCCAACCTCATCTAAGTTAGACTACCTTGGAGATAAGTTTAACTTAGATAGGGGTGACCATTTTTAGACCAATCTAACCTTCTTGGAACTTCTGTACAGTCCGCACATGCAGTCTGCAAGTTAGATTAGACCACCTAACTAAAGATCTAAGTGTAAGGTCCATACCTGGGTGAACTAAGTTACATTGGATGACCATTTTTAACACAATCAGACCTCCCCCTAACCTTCCCAAACGTCTGTACATGGCCAGAAAGGTAAACACAACCAGAAGACTTACAACTTAAAATGGTTACCTGGGGAGGTGCAAGGATCCATCTGAGCAGAGAACACAGGGGAAACAGCAAAATTTCCTCAGTTCTGCATTTGAACCAGAAGGTCCATACTAGTCTGCAACCAAAATGTGTACCTAGAGCAGGGGTAGGCAATGTTTTTTGGCCAGAGTGCCAAAACCCCCCCACAATGTCTACCTTGGAAGGTGCCAGAGTGCCAGCATGCCAGAAAAATAAAACGAGGGCAAGGGGTACGTGGCAGGATGCCCTGCTTGTGCCCCGTGTTCCCACCCAAAGCCCCTGCCCCACAGCCCTGCTGCCTCCCTGTCCCTGGCCCTGACTGCAGCTGTCTCCTGGCCTTGAGCTCCAGAAAGGCAGCGAGTGCTGGCACTGCACCCGTGGGGCCAGACTGGGGCTGGGGCGGGGAGGCAGCAGCTGTTTGCAGCCTTCTGGCTGCAGCTGGCCTCAGCTGTGAGGTAGCTGCTCCCAACAGGGCTTGCAGCCCCCCAGCCACCTACTGGGAACAGCCTGGGCTCCCATCTGGCAGCAGCTACCCAGAGCCAGGGCCAGCTGCAGCCTGGAGGCTACAAACAGCTGCTGCCTCCCTGGCCCTGGCCCAAGCCCTGGCCCCAGAGTGTGCCAAGGAAAATGGCTTTGCATGCCATGTTCAGCACATGTGCTGAGGGTTGCCGACCCCTGGCCGAGGCAGTCATTCTCAACCTTTTCAGAGCCATGGCACCCCTCCACCAGTTTTGAATGTGGCAACAACCTCCTGGTAGACTCAAATGATATCTTTGATATGTAAACCACATGTTACTTTCTTGTTTTTCCACTGGTATGTGCCCCTTCAGACTGGCAAAATATAATGATGGACTTTGGTATATATATGTGTTGATTGACTACTGTAATTGCTGTAAGTGGTACTGTACTCTGTGTGCCAGATGCTTTGATTTCCCAATGCTAATATTACAAAAGCCTTAGTCTGTCTGTCTGTCTGTAACACTTTAGTCACACTTTGGTTGCCTGAAACAGCCAATCAGAGTGCTCCAAGAGTATTCTGGACAGGAGGTGGCAGCAGAGTGCTGCCATGATGGTGGGGACAGACCCCCTGGCCCTGCTCTGTGGAAGCAGCAGCAATGGCACTGCTGGCCTCATCCCCCGCCCCCATTCCTGCGCCTTGGAGGCGGTGGTGGGTGGAGTAGTCCTGGACCCCAAGCGAGGGAGGAGGGGAACAGCCCTGGGCCCCAGGCCTGACATGGCAAGTGGGGGAAAGGAAGAGTGGACCTGGGCCCAATGTGGCAGGAGGGGAGGGGAGGAGCAGGCCCGGGCCTGACATGGTGGCAGGGAGGGGAGGACCAGGCCCAGGTCTGATGCGGCACAGGAGGAGGAGAAGAGTAGGCTCGGCCCAGGCCCAACCTGGAGAGGGTAGGGGGAGGCTAGGAGCAGGCTCAGGCCTGATGCAGTGGGGGGAGAGGGGAGGAGCAGGCCAGGCCCGATGCAGCGAGGAGCACGGGAGTGGAGCCAAACCCCAAGTGGTGGGGGTAGAGAAGATAGGGTTAAGGGAAGGGAAATGACAACTGACAAATTACAAGCAAATCAACTCTGTTCAATGTAAGCAGCTTATGGAAGTAAGTTGCTAGGAGTAAAACTAGGGACTTATGGAAATTCACTGTCATTATTATGCTGGTATTTAAATCACTGTGATTTCCTGGTTCAGATTAAGAGCACCTTTTCCCAATTTGGAGTACGCTACTTCCAAAGTGATATCAACTAAATTGGAAAGGACATTTTTATCTGTGAATAAGTATGTCCACAACACAGTTATATGGGTATAACTATACTTATATCAGTTATACCAGGAAATTTCCTTTTGTAAAAACACCCTCAAATATGAATATAAAAGTGCCTTGTATATGAGCTTATCTGATTAGTGAAGATAAAATAAAATGCAGAAAAATCAAGATTTTCGGAGTCCCCTGATTAGAAATGCAAGTATAATGCACTGGTCAGTAATGTGTCAGTAAGGCACTGTCCTCTGAATACAAGTCTGCAATAGGCTTATCTTCAAGGCCTCAAAATTTGGCTCATGTTGAAGAGACTCATAAATTTAGCTCTGTAGGCTCTTGATTGAACCCAATGTTGTTGACCAAGATGGTTGCCATTATGTAAGGGAGAGCCAATGCTCATTAAAAGAGATATCCTATCCCTCCTTAAAAAGTTAGGAAAAAACGTGGGCAAAATGTTTTTTCTTTGAATGTTCCACAGAAAATATTGATTATTTTTTCAGCCAGAACAACAAAAAAATCATCTGCAAAAGAAGGTTGAGAGACCACCTTGTGGCTGCCTATAAGTTCATCACAGGGGCACAGAAGGGAATTGGTGAGTATTTATTCACCAAGACGCCCCTGGGGGTTACAAGAAATAATGCCCAAAAGCTAGCAGAGAGCAGATTTAGATTGGACATTAGGAAGAACTTCTTCACAGTTAGAGTGGCCAAGGTCTGGAATGGGCTCCCAATGGAGGTAGTGCTCTCCCTTACCCTGGGGGTCTTCAAGAGGAGGTTAGATAAACATCTAGCTGGGGCATCGAGACCCAGCACTCTTTCCTGCCTATGCAGGGGGTTGGACTCAATGATCTATTGAGGTCCCTTCTGACCCTTATATCTATGAATCCTCAGAAAGTTCTTAAAATTGCAAGTTCAATTTGAAAATGCTGTCAAGCTGCCTTGTAGAACTTGCAGTTCAGATCCCTCATGTTTTCACTCTTCTGTGAGTCCTGGTTGGACAAATTCTCAGATAATACATGCTCTTCTCTTTGCATTATGGGACACAGTAGACACCACATCTTGGGAGCTAGTAGAGAACTGGGATGTGCAGTAACTGGACTGTAGTTCCCATCAGGCATTGCAGCAGCATATTCAAATTTAAATTATTTATTTTCCTTTACTTTTTCTGGGATATTTATTTGAACTGTTTAACCAAAGTTGGGGGGGAGGTTTGTAAAAATAAAAAAATATTAAGAAAAAATTGGGATCATCCCAAGTAGGAACATATCAAGAATTCATAATTTAATCTTTATGGATCTCAAATTCTTGAGGTGAGGTTCCTTTGTCTAAAGAAAGAATGTAATCTACAATCAGTGTGGCTTACATATGTTATTTTGTGCCTTATCTCCACAGAGGATACAGATTTCTGGCATATCTCAGAACTTCTAGCTCTTTAGCTCCAAATATAGCAAGCTTTTAGCTCTGAAGTTTGCCATTTCATTTAGCCATCATCCAAACAACTTTGGGAAACCATTATTACAGCAGGTCCAGTTCTGACATTACTCACCTTGTACATACTATTTTACTTTACATGGAGTTTCATTAATGTCAATGCCAGGCATGTTATATGGAAGAGAAGAGTGAAAACAATTTGATTGGGGAAAACTTCTGGTGAAAAATACTGCTCAAGGTGAGTTAAGGTGCCTGAAATAGGGCCTTTTATATTTGTTCTGGTAGCATCCATGTATTAATGAACTAGTTTCCATATTTAGTTTGATTACAATAGTACCAGCTGGGAAATAGGGCTACTTGCATAAACTTTAAAACAAAACTTGTTGCACACATGTAAATATGTATGTATGATTTTTTTTTTAAATTTGCCTTCCTTTAAATTATAAGAAACTGGTTAAGCAAATTTATATTAGCTTGGTTTATTTACAGATCTTTCTTCAGTCATATGAGGAGTATTCTCTCTGCATTGTTGTGACAGGCAGCATGTTTGTGGTCGGGACTTACATTGGCCTATCTACCTGTCTAAATAGGACAGACCGCCCTAATTTCAACTGCCATGACTTTGCTGATATAATAACTGGTGTTATAATGTAGGAGACTTCCCATTTTATTATTGCCGAATGCTAGGGGGTGCTATCCATCGCTTCGAACCTTCCCTACATCATGGCCTATGCCTTGCAGATTGCATCCATAATTATAAGTGCTCTGGCCAGAAGCTGGGCCAAACTCTGCCCCAGGCCCCATGCAGAGGCTGGGCCTCTCACATTCATCACATTCATTCTGCCCCTCTCACAGGGCCTCATTTACTCTGCCCCCTCTCACAGGGCTTCTTTCATACTGCCCTTCATTGTGCCTCTACCAACCTGCCCTGCTCCTCTTGAGTGGCCTTCAGGCCATCAGGCTTGCTTCCATACACTCTGGGTGAACCCCCGGTGCCTCTTGCAGCCTACTCTGAGGTTGATGATCCTTACCTAACACTAGGCTGACTTTAGCCACAGGCCCCTCCCTGGGCAGGCCCCCTCCCAGACTCTTTCTGCCTCTTTCTTGGGGCCACTTTCAACACCTTCACTGGGGCCAACTCTATGCCCTCGCTCTTCAAACCCCTCTCTATCCCTCACTGGGGCTAAATCTATGCCCCCTTCTTGGGCTTGGGGTCTTACACCCTGAGGGACTCAGGTGCCTTTTTCTCAGAATGCCTGGCCCTATTATCCATTTCTTCACCACTGTGTAGTGGGAGCTGGAGCTTTAAGGCAACCCTGCTCGCCTTTCACCAGGGAGGTAATTGGCCTGGCATTTCCTAGGGACTCCCCTGTCACTAGGAGCCCTATCAGGCCACCCTTCCCTGTCAGGGAACAATTTCAGGTCATGCCCAGGACCTTCCTATAGCCTCACCCTTAACTCTGGGATGTTTCTGGTGCTGGAGCTCAGCAGGGAGATGTTTCTTCCCTGCTGGCTGATCTCAAACTACCCTAGGGAGCTAAGCATTAAATGGCTGTCCTCAACAGGCACCTGCTATCTCCTTGGTCCAGCCCTTAAAGTGATGGAACACTAAGGCTGCTCCATCTCAATTGTCAGGTTGGCTGGTTTCATGTGTAACCCTGTCCTGTTATGTTTTATATTGTTATGGTGGCATGTATTTCTTCTCTGCATACCCATTGCTTGGAGGTTTGGGTTTACTAGTGCCTGTTTTACTGCTTGAGGCTAGGGAGAGACAGTCAGAAAGTCTAAGCCAAAATTGATTCAACCTTTGCAGGATAGTCTAACTTGGCTGAACCAGTTGCAGTTGCAGACTGGACAGACATTCTCTCTGAACTGAGAAAATTTAGGCATATGCCTGCAGTGGCTCAAGGTAGAAGCCGGGGTGTGCTAGAGCAGTCCTTCCTCCCCTTCTTTGGGAGCTGAGCTCGGGGAGGAGTGGCCAGGCGATGGCAGGACCTCTGATTAGGGAGGTCTGCCTATATGGTCCCAGGATTTTCCCTACTGGCTGCTCAAGGAGCAAGAATGTTGTTAGCCTCTAGACCCCAGCCCTGTGCTAGCACTTTGAGGCAAGTGGGGGGTGCAGTGAATGCATCTGTTGGTGAAAGGGAGCTTTTCAATCTTCCTCCCTGCTTCTTCAGACTGACAGGCAAGCAAGCCAGCTGGGAACTGATAACGGTATTTATCACCCAATTAGCAAAACAATGGCCTCTTTCCCATTATTTCAAACTTCATAAACAGCTTACCTGGCTGACCTGTTGATTAGCTCCAGAAGCCCTGTTCTGTCTGCCAGCTTGTGCCAGTAAAAGTGGAGACTCACATACAGATACCTCTCTGCATTAGCTAGCACACCACATGCCTAGGTCCCTAGAGTTGGGCTTCCTGCTGTGGGAGGTGGGGGGAGGTGGGGATTTCCTCCTTGAGCAGCGAGGGAAGGTAGAACAGAGGGAAGCCAGGCAGACCCTGATGTGTCTGTACTCTCCGCTGGAGTCTTATACAGCATAAGCTAGTATGCTACATGCTGGCTATAGTCTGTGCTATGGAAAAGAGGAGGAAGAGATCCCTGCTTAAGCAGCAAGTGGGGAGAGAGAAGGGAGAGGGGGTTATAGAGAAGTCAGCAGACCCTGCTGTGCCTGCAAATCTCAACCAGGGAGCAGGGGGAGGGACCAGCCTCACCCAATCCAGAGAGCATGCCAGGATGCTGTGGCACTCCGATTTGTCTTAAATCAACAAGAGGCCTGGGACAGACATTGCATAAATTAGTTTGAGACAAATCAGTTAAGTCTGATACTACATTCAATCAAATTTATCTCAAACCATTTTCAACCATTTTCAAACTGGTTCATGTGCACTGAATGTCTGTTCTGTTAAAGGTTTAAACCAGTTTCTGATCACTTAAACCAGTTTATGTGTAATGCCTGTCCATAGCCTGAGGGTAAACTGTGCAAATATAAAGAGCCATGCAGATCAGTTCTTTGTGTCTACAGTCACTCTCCTGCAAAATCATGGAGTTTTTAAGTACATAAAAGTTACAAAAGGAAAGTTCAGTAATTGTCATTGGGGGGTCAGCACTTATCGTGATCTGTACAGAGGTCCACAGTGGGGTAGTGAGATGGGAGCTGCCTCTAGGTAGCTGTGGCACTCCTAGCAGCCACATTTGTTATGTTTCCTCCCGCTATGGTCTCCTAGAGCACCTCCCTTATAGCTGCCTTGTTATGCCTCCATTATAACAATGAATTTACAAACTGGGGAGACTACCCTCAGAATGCCAGAGTGAGCTTTGGGTATTTCATTCTGCCCTGTTTATCATCAGGATCTCAGCTCCATGGTCTCAGAATTCATTTACCTCTTATTCTCACTCAGCTGAATTGCTAACTTATCTCTGGGCTCTGCCCCCTCAACTCACTTCTCTGGGCTCTGGTTGATCTTGTCTCAATCCATCAAGCTCCTAGCCTGTAGCTCAAATATTGAGTGCCTATTCTGGCACCTCTCACTATGACCTACTTTCTTCCTCTTAGCTACTCCTAAGCCTTACAGTGATGGTGGGTGTCTACTGCCCACCCCCCTGGCTCTACCTTGATCCACTACCAGGTTCAAAGTTCGCAATTCAAAATGCTTTGTGCCTTACAGAACCCACTGTAGTATCCTGCCTTCCCTACCACCACACCCATGCCTCGCAGTGATTAGGCACCTCAGCTTTCTTAGCTTCTTTCTCTCCTGTCTGCAAGCATTGTTTCAGAGACATTAGCTTTTCCCGAACTTGCTCATGATTGCAGTGTTCAGCCTCATACTCTCACTAGGTGGGTCGCTTGCTCCCTTACCTATCAGAGAAGAGTTGTACCTCTAATTGCCTGTGTATCAACTCTTGGATGGTGTTGGCATGTACCGTAGTGCCCTCTGGTTGCACCACCCCTTATGCTTTTATGGGAATTGGTGTTCTAGCAGCCTCTGTTACCCCAATTTGCTAAGCTTCTGTCACTTGTAGCTGCAGTTTTCCTGTACCATTGTACAGTATTGTACATAATTATATCATTGTACATCATTGATTCTGCCCTTGTGCTATCTGTCCCAGCAGGGCCTGAGCCAACTGAGTGTCCACATGCGCCTCTTTCCTTTGGTTCCCCTGAGCTGAGACTCCTCTTTCTTTCCTAATCTTAGGAGCTGGAGCTTTAATAGTCACTTTACTTTTCCCTTTCCAGCCCAAAGGTCCTCTTCTTTCACCCAGAAGAGCAAATTTTTCCCAGCACACAGCTGCTTCCTAGCCAATGCACTGGTTGTGACAGAACCCCTTTTCTGAGGACAGCTGTGGCATTCCCTGGCAGCAGAAATAATAGTGTCCCCTGTTCTGGCTTCATAGGTTACCCATTCTGTCTTCCCCTATCATTACTTGCTGGAAAAATGTACATTAGTTTGGGACCCTGTCCTGAGAAACCCAAAATGAGCCTTCAGATGCTTAACTCTGCTCTGCTCATCATCATCAGGTTGTCTTGTTCTGGTTTTATTTCTGGAATCAATGCACTGAGGAGGGCATCCCTTACTGCACTTGGACTCAGCCAGCTCACTTTTAGTCTCTCTCTCTCTCTCTCTCTTTCTGCACTATGCCTCCTGGCCCACCATGGATATCATTGTGAGCCATCAAATATTCAAAGGAAAGTGTTTGTAAGCACAAGTCCTTGTAGTGGGTTCAGATGGAAATCTGTTACCCACTACTTCTGAAATAAATGAAATCCCCAAGCTAGAGGTCTTGCCAGACAGCTCTGAACCCAGGGCAGTCAGGATGTAAAGTGAGCAGCTGTGTCAATTGCAGCAGTACAATCAGCTGCTACTGGGGTGGCAGCTGTTTTTACACCCTCCTCTCTCCTCAAAAGAGACCAGCTGAGGCTACTGTCCCAGTTGCCCCACTTCAGTTATGCTACAGCCCTGAACCTGTTGGGCAGGTCAGGAATCATTTTTAAGAGCTGAGGCTGTATAAGAACTTGCAGAGAAACAGTGGATTCCAAGGATGGCAGTGGGGAGTAGTAGACCCTTGGCAGAAGCAGATTGGCAGTGAACACTGCATGCCTCCTTTCCTAGAACTTGCCACTTTGGCTAGAGTTGATGGTAGAGCCCCCAGAGCAAAGCAACAAATCCTGATAGCAAGGAGTAGCAGGGTCCTGCAGGGTGGTCTCCCAGCAACTGCCACTTTTGGCTGGCATAGGTGGTAGGCCCACCAAATAGCAGCGCGTGGTGAGTCTTCCTTCCCAGGAGACTGGGCTAGCTAGTAAATGCTGAGTTGATTTGACAGTGACTGTACAAACTGTAAACATTCAAACAAGGGTTAAACTAGTTTAAGTCATAGTTTAGGAAAAAAAATCTAGCTACTTTAAAAATGGAGGTTAATCAGTTCAGGAAAGAGATTACATGTCATAGTTACCTACAGTAGCAGGGAACTGAAGTCCAATGACACAAGGATGTTTGTTCATTCCAGTCCTAATCAATCTAGTTTACCCAGTGGAGATCCATCTAAACCAAATTACTCTTCAGTTAAAACAGTTTTTCTTCTTTTTTACTATTGTGAACTGTAAACATTTTAAGCAAGGGTTAAACTAATTTAGACAATTAACTGTTTGTGGTTTCAGCTAACATTAAACAGATATGGTTTACTTTATACAGTTATGTGTCTATTTCCATTTTCTACTTCAGTTCACCCTGTTTTAGTTTAATATTGCTTGCAAATGAGGAAGTTTGTTGACTTTGAAACATCGGGTTAAAATTATTGTCTCAGGCTTGGAGGCAGGTAAGTGGAGTAGAGGAGAATAGAAGGTTTGCACAAACTCCTAAATTTGAACCTGGTCCTTGTTATTGCTGTCAGAGCTGAACGGTTAAGAGGTGCCTTGACACAGCTGTGTTAGGCACATTGCGAGTCCCTGGTGCAGGGATTTTCCCTGTAAGGCAGGAAAAGTCCTTGGTGCGAGATCAGAACCCGCCAAAAGTTTGCAGCTGCACCATCAAGTGCACGCTCATGATTGGCTTGGTGTAAATTATGCACACGTGGCAGCAATTGGCTCACTGGCCGTATAAAAGGCTTGGGTGATATCCGCCCAAGTTGGAGGAGTGCTCGAACATGCGTAGGGAGAAATCCCCACGTGTACTTTGGAGCCACGGAGAAGGCCTGATCACCCACCAACGACTCCCTGTCACGGTCGCCACAACATATCCCATCCCCGCGTGAGTGTGTGAGCATCGGTGTGCCTGTCTACAGTTCTGTTCGTCTGTCTATGGATTGTGTCTACACCGTCTACCTCGTGTATACAGCTTGTAAGTAAAGTTTTTTTTGTTTCAACCACTGCTGCATCTCGTCCAGCCAATTCCACTCTATACACGGCCCCATTCCACCGGCGTTTCTCGGCCCCCACAATTGCCTTCCAGTGCCTGGCAGTAGGGTAACTCATGCCGGTTGACAAAAGTTTTCACATAAAGAAATTCAGGGTTTTGTATACATCTCTGGTGATTCTTTTTAGTCCATAAATATGTAGGTCAAAATTGATTGCATGCGTTAGATCCCCACAAACCATGGCAAACCACTAAGCTTGGGTTCAGTCAATTTGTTTCCTGGTAATTATTTCTTTATCTGAGGAACAGGGTTCTGCTGTTAGTAACTGACTTTTGAAGAATGGAAAACCTCCCTTTCTTTACCCTGAATAGGATTTTAATCCCCTCCCCTCACTGAAAACTGACTGGCAATACAAGTCCTATTATATACACATACCCCTTCTCCTTCAGCTCACAGAGAAGAAATATACTGTTAAGATAAATATTCCTGAAAGGAACTGAAGCTCTAGGCAAGCTCCAAAAATGTTGTTTTTATAAAATTCTTGTTTTGGAAACAGACCATTCAAAAAACTGAGTGAGACCCAAGGTTTGTAGGCCTTAAACTGGAGACTCTTAAAAAGTAGTATTTGGAGAGAGGAGGTAAGACTACCTTAGGAATTCTCCACTGTGCTTTGCAGCTTCCAGGACTGCTTGCAGCCTGAGGTTTGACTTGCACTTGCATAACTCTTCCCTGGATGAAAAGAGAACTTTATTGTTAGCCAACATCACCTTTAACCTTACTAAAGAAGCCAAACAAAAGTACTTACTGTCAGTTTCAGCAGCGGGGGAGGGGGTAACATTTTCCTGTCTATTTACTTATAACAAGCAATGTTAAGGAAGTTGCAAAACAGTACTTTTGTTCTTTATTGGTGGAATCAGTGGAGCGAGGGGGAAGAGGAGGAAATATATATATTTCATGGTATTTGGAATACTATTAGCTAGTAAGGCTGAATATGGGGGGCAGGGGAGAATCCAAAAAAATTTCTCTACTGTAGTTGCAGCTGGCCATTCTGGTTATAACCAGATTTTCATCAAACAACTGTGTTTGCCAAGTGTAATTTTAGACATTAAAGGACATCTAATCCCCATGGGTTTGGCAGCACCAACACAGGAATTCTCCTTTAGGGGTAGGCTGGCCAGCAGTGGCTCCATTACCAACCAGTGTGGGAGGCCAATTCTGTTTTGGCTAGGCCTCCACAGAAGTAACCATGCATTGATTTCAAGAAAAATCAACATTTTAGGACAAAAGACCCCCTCTCCCCATTTTTACTTGTAATATCAGTAATATCAAATGGGCAAACAGACATTATGGCTTGTCTCTGCTATTGCCACTATGAGATCTTCCCCTGAACTCTAAGTCCTATCACCAATGAGGTGTATCTGCTTTTTCATCTGACTTGTTAAGCATCTGCCCATTATGAGGTTGAAGTGTTGTAACTGTATTGGGCTGTGAGGTTACTTACACATTATGTAGGGGAAAAGGTAGGCACTGAATAACTGCATCAAAATGTGTATGTGCAAGGAAGTTAAACTTTTTATTGGTTGTTGTGCAAACTGAACACATTGGTTTGAATGGTGCCTTCTGGAGTTTTTGGTATGTGTTCCAATATTTATATTACAGCCAAAGTATATGACCCCAAAGAAGAGATGATACACACTATGCAGAGTGCTAAAGGAGGTGATTTGCAACAGCTGAAGCATTAGCATTTCAGTGGAATTTTTGTAAGTTTCTATAATGTAAGTTTCAAACTGAGCAGTTCTCCAGAAAATAAATGCCTAAAGATTTAAGGAGAGCTGGTTCTAGCAGGCAATGCCAATGTTCATTGTTCTCTTTGGAATGAAGTAATCGGGCTGGATTAAAGAGATTTCTTATCATCTGGGAGACATTTTGTAATTATGGGTGGCAAGAGTGGCAGCATGGGTATTTGTTACCAGAGTATTGAGAAGTCAGAAGGTAGGTGTCACCTTAAAGACTGACAGGTTTAGTGAGGTATGAGGTTTTGTAGGCAACAACCTACTTTGTCAGATGCAATGAAAGCACTTCCATAAAGTAGTCCTTTCTTAGGATCTGATGCAGTAGGTTGTTGCCTACAAGAACTCATAATTCTATGAACCATTTAGTCTACGTGGTGTCACACCCTACCTACCTCTTGCTTAACTTCAGATGCAGATAACTGAATGCCCCTGTGCCCAGACTTATGAAATTTTAAAAATCTAACTGAAACACAATGTAGATTTATCCTTGGAAATGTGTCCATTTAAAAATGTCTTTATAATAAATCTATAGCTGCACATTTAGAGACAAAAATATTTCATAGAGCTATTTTATATACCCAGACAGAAGAAAGAATTTATATCTTTGAATCAGATACAGCCCTCTGTCACTGTACTTTTGAGTCAGCATAATCTATGTTGCCATCTCTCCAGAAGAGACTTTAAGTATAACTACTTGAACTAATCTGATCCTGTCCAGCAGAGGGCAGCTACAGTACATATACGCACAACAACCTATCACCATACATATTTTGACTCCTACAATCTCCAGATGTACTGCTAGCCTTTCAGCTGCTCCCATAGTAATCCTGTACAATGTTGGCCCCTCTCACTTCTATGAGTCAGATTCTGATGACCTTACTCACTGTAGCAGGGCATTAGGGTGCCTGCTACTAGAAGTGCTGGGATAACCCTTCAGGTGCTGGTTGCTGAGGCAACCAAAGGGAGCTAATGGCTTACACTTGCCTAGCCAGCTGAAGAAAGGAGCAGGGCCTGGCCCCTATATAAAGCACAGGCAGGAGACCAGCAGCTAAGGATGAAGGAGTTCCCTGCCAGAAGCGATAACAACCTGAATGCCAGAGCAGCATTGGTCACTGCAGTAGGAGAGAAAATCTGGCATTGTTATAGCCAGGCATCTTATGTTTACATTATAGCCAAGAGGCTTGTGTTTAGGTTGTTGTTTGTATTTGCTATTGATTACATCGGTGGTTTGGGTGAGGCTATGAGGGGATGGAGGAGGCCTCATAGGGGACTTATGGTAGGGTGAAGACCCCAGCCCCAGTGAGGGCACAGAGTTCAGGGTGTACAGACCCCTGCTCAGAGAGGGGCAGCTGAGAAACCCCAGAAGAAGGGGTAGCGGTGTGGTGAGCCCTGTGAGAGGGCCACATTGCAGAGAAGAGTCCTGTGAGAGACAGGGCCACGGCCAGCCCGAGTGCCAGAGGGGTGTAGGCCAAGATCGTGTTGTACACGCATCTCCCACAAGGCTTGAGGACACAGAACACCCAAAGCAGGAGGAGTGTGGCCAAACAAAAGAAAGGTAGCCTCCCTATAAAGAACTCGTATACAATCAAAGTTGTGGCGGGCGAGAATAGGAGGGTGCAAGTCCAGAGCTTGGCACAGTAAAGGAGGCGACAGGGGAGAGCACAGCAACTCTGATGTCGCTCCTGCTACACTCACAATAAATCAATAATACTCCATATACCTTTTCACTGATTTCAGTGGGACTGCTTCTGGAGTAAGGTACTATGTAATGTGAGGAAAGACTTTCTAACTCTTCTCCCACTGAATCTTCCAGAAATAAAATGCAGTAGTTAATGGAACCCTGGCTTCTAATATTACTTCGAGGTGTTAGTTTGGTAAGGATAACTACTACCTACTCAATCACATACTGTTTTCTATAACACCCTGAAATTGCATGGAGGTCTCTAATACCTGCATCAGCCAGTCCCTTAGCCTACACCAAAATACAACTTTAGTAACTGAAGTCCAGGATTCAGGCCCTTTAAAAAGTTCTCCAGCTCCCAGTAGTAGTATAGCTCTACAGAGTCAAATAAATAACTAAAAATTAAAAAAAAAAATGTTTGTTAGAGGCTTGGAGATGCATTGTTTGGTTGTTTTTTTTACACAACTAAACGTATAGCTGTGATTTCTGAATTTTACTGTGATTAAAACAGCCATGTAGCTCTGTTATCATGACTTTTATTTCTTGTTTTTTAAAATTTAACATGACAGCCCTCTGGCTCCAGTTCTGGTGCTGAAATTTTACTGATGCCTGAAAGACAGAATTATTATGGTAGTGCTCCTATGCCCTTTAAATATGAAACCATAGACACTCACATATGTCTATTTGTTGAGTGCAACCATACTCTGAGTTTTTGTGTATAACATTTGATTTAATTCCTCAAAAGTTCTCCCAAACCACATTTCCTTTATCAATACTGTCAGAAGAATGAGGTTTAAAGAGTACTAAACATGTACCAGAAAAATGGAAGGGTTTGCAGGGGTTAGTGCCATACCTTTTACTATGTATCAGCATGTTGTTATCAGCATTTTGCTCACTTGAGTCGCCTCAAACATGGACAGAAGTAATCCAGCTCTTTAAATATTTTAAATTAAATAAGCATGCCAAACACATTTTGTAACTTCCTCAGAAACAAACAAATCATTTTGTCCGCGTACACAGAACAGTGCAGTTTTACACTATGGGCAAACTCTCAAGCAGTTTTTTTGATTGCCAAGTAAACCTAGAAACAACACCTTGTGATGCTCCAATGGCAGTTGCTTTTTATGTCTTAACGTATTGTTTGACAGTAATGCGCCCACTGTTACTCCATATTCTAAAAGCAGGAGGAAGAAGTGGCAGGGGGTGTGTCTCAAAAAAAGATGTTCGCTCTCACTGCCAGCAATGAATTATGGTAATTTAGTTTTTTAAGTAAATAGTGGAAAGTTACAGAGGAACTTTCCCAGCTCCTTTTGTCCCAGGAGCCTTGAGTAGCTGAACCAATTTGTGGTCTCAATTCTGGCTGCAGAGTGCTAGAGTGGCTGCATGCAGACTGTCCACCTGGAGCCTGGCAGCGTGGTGAGTGGGGCACAGACCTGCCACACCTGCCCTTGAGCCAGGACTTAGCAAAATTTGGCAAGGCAGTTCCATGCCCTGAGCAGCCATGATGGATGGGGCAGCACCGGCTACTGTGGTGGTAAGTGAGGAAGCAAAATCTTGTAAGGATTCATTTACCTTTAAATATTGCAAGAAAGTTAGAAAGAAATTTGCAGTGATAATAACAGTTGGCACTAAGAAATGTTAAGAAATTTAAGTAAAACTCAGAAAAATTCAGAATGCAGTTTTTTCTTTACTGTCCTTTTGCTGTAGTAATAGTTGAGGTAGAATATTAAAAGAAGCAGTAAAATATTTTAAGATGGCAATAATATGATATTTTTATATTAAAATTGTCTTTTGACACAAAGGCATAATTGCACTTCAAGATCCATATTTTGTTCTCCATAACACACATGCAAGTCCATTTAAAATAGATTACCAGGTGTAACTGAGAGCATAATTTGACTTCAGATGAAGGTCAGTGTCTCAGGACACCTAGGTGCTAAAAACTAGATGAAGGTCTGTAGCAGGAGAAAAAACTGCTGGGGAAAAGCCCTAGCAGTGAGTGGTGAGCCCAGCTGTGGGTTACCAGGGCAACCAGAGGAGGTCAGCTGAGAAGGGGCAGGGCCTGCCTCCCTTGTAAACCCTAGGGGCTGAGGCCAGGGGGCAGTTCCCTGCCAGCGGCCAAGGGGGAAGGAGCTGTCTCAGAGAAGAGAGGGGAAGCCTGATGGAAGGAACAGCATCTGACACGGCTGAGGGATGGAGTATTCCCCGGCAGGCTGGAATGTGGTTATAGCCAGGCAGCTTTCATTTAAGTTATAGCCCAAGGGTTTGCATTTTGTTTGCTGTTTGTCACCGGTGGTTTGGGTGAGGTTATTAGGGGTTGGAGGAGGCCACATAGGGGACCCACAGCAGCAGCGTGGGGACCCCAGAACTAATGAGGGTACAACAGTTGGGGTGCACTTAACCCCAGCCCCAGAAAGGGGGCAGTTGAGAGGCCCCAGAGAGAGGGGCATTGATAAGAAACCCCAGTGTGGGTGTGGTAAGCCCTAAAGAAGGGGGCAGCACTTTGAGAAGCCCCAGGAAAAGAGAGCAGCATCGTGAAGAAGCCCCCCTGAGAGGGGGCACAGAGTGAGACAGGGCTGTGGAGAGCCCTACTGCCAGAGAGGGCACAGATCGAAAGAGGCAGGGCCCAGAGAGGACAAGGGGGCCAGATTGGTTGGAGCCACGCATAGCCCATAAGGCTGGGGTACCCCTGAAGCACCCGTTTGCAGAGCGGGACCCACAAGGTGTCTGGTAAACCACGGGGTTCGAATGTCCAGCAAGATGTAACCAAGGGGGCATAAAAGGCAGCTTCCCTAACATATTTGAACACCAAAGACATGGTGGGTGAGAATTTGAGGGTGCCCATTGGGTCAATTTGGCATGGTAAAGGGGGCCTTGGGGAGATCACGGCCATCCTTGTGGACCCCGCGCCATGACAGTCAGGAAGGCCAACTGTATGTATCTCGAGCAGGTCCAAGAAGGTGATCCTCCCCCTCTATGCAGCACTGGTCAGGCTGCAGTTGGAGTACTGTGTCTAGTTCTGGGCACCGCACTTCAGGAGGGATGTGGACAGCACTGAGAGGGTCCAGAGGAGGGCCACCCACATGATCGGGGCAGCAGGGCAGGCTATGAGGAGAGGCTACAGGACCTGAACGTGTTTAGCCTCCACAAGAGAAGGCTGAGGGGGGATCTAGTGGCCTGTTACAAACTAGTTTGGGGAGGGGGGAACCAGCAGGTATTGGGGGAGTTCCTGTTCCCCCGAGCACTACCAGGAGTGACTAGAAATAACGGTCACAAGCTGGCAGAGGGTAGATTCAGCCTAGGCATCAGGAGGCGCTACTTCACAGTAACAGCGGCTAGGATCTGGAACCAACTTCCAGGGTAGGAACCAGCCCCACTTCTCTTGGAGGTCTTTAAGAGGAGGCTAGATGAACACCTTGCTGGGGTTGTTTGACCCCAGTGCTCTTTCGTGCCATAGCGGAGGATCAGACTTGATGATCTGTCAGGGTCCCTTCTGACCCTACAAACTATGAAAAACTTTATATTGGGGGTGGGGAGGATGCTGGAAGGAAGACTGCTGAGCGATGCTAATTTAATGGCTCTTCCGGTAGCATGTAAAGAAAGCACTTTTTGAAATAATAGATGATAATGTCTAGTGTTAGAAATTATTTTTCTCAGTATAATATTTCCAAGTCCAAGACCATGAGAGCTGTTTTTGAACAGAATGGATGCTGCTCATTTGTCAATGCATTCACTACAGCACTAGTATCTGCTGTAGCTCATTGCTTTGCAAAGTGCTGTAGAAAACATTGATTACAAGAAAAAATATATCAAATTAAATTAAATCTGGTTCCAAAGCAGTCAGAATATCTCGATAATGTTTCTACCAAGATTGTTGAATAACTGCTATTATTAAAATTGATGGCTTCTAATCCATTCTTTTTGTAGTCTTTAAAATTGCTTTATGATAAATTGCTTCAATTTAAAATAGATAGTGGAGCCCTAGAATTATTCCATTTGTTTCTATAAAGTATCTGCCTATAATGCATGTTTTCTTAAAGTTTCAGAAGTCTAGTATTAGTTGGATTAAGTGTCTTTTAGTAATCGGGTGTAATTATCCATTTTGGATATTTATTAATTTTGCATATTTCAACAATAGCTGTTCTAAATAAAATGCTAAAAATAGATTAGAAGACTTTAAGACTGGAAGTGATGATTAGCCTGACTTTCTATATATTACACGCCCTTCATTTTCACCTAATTCCTTTCTACACCGTGCCCAATACCTTGACTAAAACATAACTTGTATTTGGCCAATGCACATCTTCCCAAAAATAAATCAATTCTGATTTGAGTATTTCAAAAGATGAAGAATCTATTACTTTCTTTGGTAGATTATGCAAGTGGTTTGTCTCTGTCACTATTAAATTAAAGCTTTCTACTGGAACATGCTGGCTTCCACGTCAAGTGAATAGTTCACGTTGTACCTTTCTCTACTAGGTTAAAGAGCCTTTTTTTTTTTTCTCCCTGGGAAGGTAAGTTGTCATTAAGTGACCTCCTGATCATTCCTACAGAGCTCTCTAAGGGCATATATACATAGTAACCTCACAGTGCCAAGAGGTTGCACCCTTAAGCATGCTGCACTCTCCACTGAAGTTGCTCCAAAATTGAGATCAGTATGAAAGCATCTAAGCAGCACTTTGGGCAGATTACTTAGCACATCTGAGTGCCAGTGCCAGTTAGTTCCTCCCACCTTTACTATTTAGCTTGCCTGTAGCACCACCCAGATGGAGTGCTACTGCCTCCAGTTTACGAGGCAGTCTAGGCATATCAATGTGGCAAACTTGAGGGAAATGCTACCAAACACAGAAATGTACCCTGTGGACATGGCCTAAGGTTTCTTAAGCCAGTAATTCTCAAGCTTTTTTAGAGTTCAGACACCCTCCATAGCTTTTGTGAGTTGAACCCCATTTCTAATGACTTTTCATTCCATCCAGGAAGAGCACACACACACACCAAATGCTGAAACTTCCTTAGCCTGATGAAGGGTTTTTGAACCCGAAAGCTTGCTTAATAACTATTCTCCAACCATTTGGGTTGCTCTAATAAAAGATATCAAATTCACCCAAGGAACCTTGTCTGCCACAGATATATGTACAAATTTACAAAACGATAAACCCTATACCGTGTGTGTGTGTGTGTGTGTGTGTGTGTGTACACACACTTATTATTTAAAAATACAGGTGAACCATAGAACAACGCAGAACAAAGCATATTGATCGGGCAACCGTATAACTATTAATATACAAACTATTACTTCAACTTATTCACATAAACCATAAGGCACAGTCTACAAGCATAACCAACAATCCTTAGACTACCTGGGTACCCTTCCAGGGCAGGGGTCCCATTCCCAAGGTACCACTACAAGAAAGAAGCAGCAGGGAAGAAAAGGAGAGGAAGACTCCTAAGCTCCCCTGCTATCACCCAGGAGGTAGCCCACATGGTGCCCCTTCAAAACTGTGGGGAGTCCCCTCCCCTGTTGGGATCCTCTCTCCAAGGTAACTTACTACTCCACAGTCCTGGAGGGTTGCCTCCCATTCTCCAGATCAAGCTCTTTCCTGCAGCCTGACTTTGCTGCTGCCAGCCTGGCTTAGAGCCACATGCACCACTGCATGCAGTGGGCACTTCACCTTGTGCTAGGGATTGGAGGCCTGTACAGCCTTGTGCAGCACTAGGGCTTGGTCTGGTTCTGGACCTTCTGGGCAGCGTCATCTGCACTGAGCTGCTGTCCTAACCCACCTCCAGCGGCTCCCAGGATCTCTTACCCTCCATGCGGCACCTCCTGCACTGAGCTCCTAGCCTCATGCAGGGGGTTATGAACCTAAGCTGTCCAAGGGGCTCCAAAGATCCTGCTTTGTGCACCAGCTTGTGCACCGTGTCTCTGGCTGCACACCACAGGTTGCAGACCCAAGCTGCCTCGCGCAGCTCCAGGGTCTGGACACCATGCACTGTGCTGTGCACTGAGAGCCTAACTGCTGGAGCTGTCTGCCGCTCCCTGCTAATAGAAGTCTTCAGGGGCTCTTCCTGGGCTACCACTTTGCCCTGCTGAGCAACTCTCCTAAGATCTTCTAAGCCCCACTCTTCTTTCTTCTCTTTTCCTGATGCATCTCCCCCATGCTGGGCACGCAGCTCCTTTTATACGCTCCAGGGCTCCGCCCCTGAAGTCTTCTGGACCTGACAGTTTGCAGCCTTCAATCAGGTCCAAGTAAGCTCCTCTCCCCCTCCCCTCAGAAAAGGGGCATAACTTTATTTCCCTTTCTGCCTCCTGATTCATGGATGGGATCCATCAATCAAAACAGCAGTATTTCAAGCCTGGGACTCAACCCAAGCCCTGAAAGGTAAGCCTGCTACATGTTGCTCAATCAGGGCTGGACTGATGCTGCCTAGCCCAGCTCAGCCCCACCCCTGGGGCTGTCTGAAAGAAGGGACTTTTCCCTGCTGTGTTTGGCTGCCCTTGCTGATTTTCTACTAAGTTACAATGACAGTGAGGAATGGTGGCCTGGTGGTAAAGGTACTGGCCTGGAAAACTGAGTTGCAATTCCCTGACATGCCATTGACTTTCTCTATGACTCTAAGCAAATAACTTGGCTTCTTGTGTGGGACACATGGAAAAATAAGTTTCAGTAAATTACTTATCTGAAATCCGTCTGACAGCACAAACATCAACATTATTATACAAATGAACTAATTTGTATTGCTTGTTATCAATTTCCCCATCTTTCCATTACATAGTTCTCTTTTTGTTTCTAATTGCTGCCTTCACTTCAAAACTAATCCAGCACAAACTTTTCAACATTTATCCTCCTGATTGTGGGACTGTGGCCTTTTGACCATCTAATTAACTCCCGTTAAAGAACTCTGAATGTTTATTCATTTTTTTTCTATCTAAAAGTTTCTTCCCAATCAAGTTACTTATAATTGTCCTTAGTGTTAGGAAATTAGCTTTTCTGCAGCAGCAAAGGTTGGGATGATTTTCTTTTTGCCTTCTTAATATAAGCAGGTAGTGATCATTAGTCCCTGGCAATCCCCAAATGATGGTCCAAATTTCCTCTTTTCTAATAACTATGAGATCTAAAACAGTTACCTCTTGTTGACACTATGGCATATCCATAGGTAAAGACCATTCCTCCTTTCCACTTCTTCCCCAGAAGAAAACAGAGACAAGAAAAATCCTATTTTTTTGTTTTGGTTTTTTTTTAGACACGTACACGTTTAAAGTTGTCAGCTGACCCCACCAAGTTATATGCCATGAAATGTTGTACTATCCTTCCTTTCATGATAATTTGAAGACTTCAAAACCTTCTAATCATAAAAAGTGATGTTAAAGAAACAGAAAACACTCAGAGTAGCACTCAATGAGATCCAATGAAAAGTTATGTATAATTCTTTGCAAAGCATTAATTCTTTGCATGGAACTGATAAGCATGTTTGTTTAGATCATCCAGTGAATTTGAAATTGATGCAAAACATTTCCCAAAGAGAAAGATACATCTGCAAAGAAGAAACTGTTTGCACCTACAAAATGGCAATCTCTCCTGTATTTTCTGTTAAATTCATAATCATGCATGCTGTCATCGTTATGTTAAGAAAGTGGACTATACCATCATTGCTTTGTCCAATCAAAATACACCCTTAGGTCAGATCTTATATGATGCAACTTCAGAAATTCATCTATTCCTGTTGATAATGAGAAGTATTACTCTGAGGGTTGATCTGCTATCTTCAATGGATTTTCTGCCTCATAAGCAGAATTCTTTATCTGACCAGCAAGACTTGTGTGAAATAGAAAATGAGTTGGAGGATCAAACATAAACAAGGGTTGGATGTTTTACAGCTGTGTTTTCCTGAATAAGGCAGGGAAAAGATAACCTGAAAGATCTGAAGAGATCTTTTGTATTAATTTGTATATGACTGCAGCTACTAGAGAGAGTCTAGTTTTCAGTGGAACTAAGACTTAAAACACTTTGATAAGGAAAACCAAGAATGTGTGCCAAAATAATGCTGTAAGTGTTCAGAGCTGAACAAGAAATAAATGGGCTTAAACAGTAACAGGGAGATTTAGGTTAAATATTAGGAAGGACTTTCTAGGTCTGAGGGTGATTAAGGACTGGAACAGATTACCAAGAGAGGCTATGGAGTCTCCATCAGTCGAAGTTTTTAAGTGCAGGCTAGAGAAACACTTGGCTGGGATGGTTTAGACTAGGATGATCTTGCTGTGGCAGGCCCGTGCTCACTGTTGCTGCTGGCCTGCTCTGCCCACCTAAGCAGTCTGCACCAGGGTCTATACTCACCTTTCATGACTTGATGTTACCTGAGGTTCCACTGGAGGACGTTGTTCAGTGTCTTCCAAACCCTGGACTCCTCAACCAGTGCTTCTTCTGTGGGGCTTCTTACCTCCCCTTCACTCCACCCCATTGCACTTGGGTGTCTGGCCTAGGTCTTGATGGGATCCGGATGTACTGCAGGCACTGTCTGCTCCTTCTGGGCAGTTTCTTTGCCCTGCTTACCCAGCTAGTGGTATAGGTGTGTCTTATCAGAAAACAAACAATATTAGAACTGAAATTCTTCCTGGGGTGAGGGCAAGCAGAGCAATGATGCTTACCATGTTGGGTGGCTCTTCTTCGGTAATTCCTCCCCTAAGTGTGGGATCCACCATGAGACTGTCATGTAACTCCTGTGTCAGGACTATGACCCCAAGAGCACTGGGCTCTGAAATGGCTGTCCCCTTAGCCACCTCTAATTGCACCCTATGGGGTGACTTCCCACTCCCTGGCTTCCCCTAGAGGCCTGGCATTGTCCAACTGTGGGTCTCAGGGCCTGAAGGCAAGTCAGCATTGAAGATTCTGTAGCCTGGCTCCCTGGTGAGCTTGCTTCCCTGGCGGGACCTGCCGGTGCATCTTGGGCCACCTCCTTCCTGCCCCAGCCACACTGAATGTGCCTCTGGACCACGTCCAGTGTGGGTAAGGTCTTGGTGGGTTCTGAGCCCCTGGCTCCATGGGTGATTACCCGTCTGCTGAAGCCCAGGCCCTTTCTTTCCTCGGTCTGGTCTGTGTGGGACACCTCTGGTTTGTGTGGATTCCATTCCTTTAAGAAATGAGAGCTCAGATGCAGCAGGGAAATCCCTGCTGCAGTTGGGGCTGCCATGCTGCCCAGTGGTCCGTCAGATTACAGCTCTGCTGGCCCATGCTGGCTGCAGGGAAGGTATCTGGAGGCGTGACAGGTGCTCCCTCCTTCCTGCTCCCCCCTGTGTGTGGTTGCCCGGCTCCTTTTGTTCCAGGAGCCTTGAGTAGCTGAACCAATCCATGGTCTCCCTTCTGGCTGCAGGCCATTGGAGCGCCTGCATGCAGACTAGCCACCTGGAGCCTGGTGGCGTGGTGAGTGGGGTGTGGACCCGCCACACCTGCCCTGAGCCAGGGCAGTTCCATGCCCTGATCAGCCACGATGGATAGGGCAGCACCGACTACTGTAGTGCCAATGGCAGTTACTACTTTTGAGGGTGGTCACACTACCAGTTAGGTTACTGAAGGCTGGGCTAGACTATTAGGGGCCAACTTTTTTAGCAGGTGTTCTACAAATTTAGCTCTGAATGCCACTTTGATCCCCTTTCCTTGCCCAGTATGCTGCTCTGCTTTCTGCTCAATGTCTGGTCTGCTGCTCTGCTTTCTGATTCCTGCTTTGTGCTCTGTCTGAACTGCTGTTCTGCTTTCTGTTCCCTGCTATATCTGCCACTGTGGCAGTCTCAGTCCCAATATGGTTGCCGACAGGTCTCAGGTGCATCCTGTTCTCTTGGGTTACATTGCAAATGGCCTATTTTCCTGCCACAACTTTGTTGTTTCTGCTAAGTGAATCTTCATGGGCTTGGGAGTAGTATAAATGGTTCCCTGGTGATCCAGAAGTGACCATATTGGCATAACTTTTGTGGGGCTCTTCTTCCCCTACACCCCACCCCTTTCCACTCAGGTGTTAGAGGCAGCCCTGATGGTGAATCAAATGGCAATGTGGCCTTGCCTTCTCTGCTAGGTATTCAATAGGGAATATATCCACAAGAATCTTGCCACTGTCTTTTATCTTCACAAAACTGGAACTAAACAGGTAACGTAACTCAAAATTGTTCAGACCTGGTGGCCAGGTAAAGCAATGATGCCTTGTAACACTGAGCTTCCCCCTTCCTGGGGCATGGACCAGGGGCACACAAGGTCCCAAATTATTTCACCTACCGTTGGGCCCCTATACCTCCTGGTGGGTTGCCATCTTTGTGTGGGACTTCTTACTCTGATGCTAGGCCAGGTATGGCTCTGTCCTGCCATGACCATCACCCGAGCAAGGCCCACTCTCCTCCCAACCTCCTGCTGGGGCGCTTCTAGTCTGAAGGTTTCATAGTTTCATAGTTTCATAGTAACTAGGGTCAGAAGGGGCCTAGAGCAGGCCATCTAGTCTGACCCCCTGCCAATGGCAGGAAACAAGTGC
>JAGPOW010001296.1:76158207-76186669 GCA_030014935.1 Caiman crocodilus | reverse complement strand
CTCAGCAATCACCCCCGCCAGTTCCCTCAGCACCCTCGGGTGTAGGTCATCCAGACCCGCCGACTTAAAGACGTCCAGCCCTTCCAGAAGCCCTTCCACCAGGTCAACCCTCACCCTCAGCCTGCTGGACCCACCATGCCCAAAAGGCTCTCAACAGTGGCTGTTCCCTTGGCTTACCCTTCAGGCTCCCCTGGGCTGCACTTGCCGGGTCCTTTGGTGCAGGGTCCCGGGCAGTAGTCTGCCACATCCAAGGTACGGCACTCCCCAGCCTTGTGTTGCTGAGTCCCAGCTGCTCCAGCAGCGGGGACAGCATCTGATATTCCCCAAAGTGTTTTGGACATGGGGGAAGATGGCTGGTTTCCTCTCTCGTGAAGAAAGCATCCAACACTTCTACAGGCACCTTGGCAGTGGGGAGAGTATCCAGCTCTTCTCTGGGTACTCTGGCAGCAGAGAGAGCATCCAGACCTGTTCTGGTGTCTTGGCATGCAGTCTACCGCTCTTTGTCTTCCAGCCCATCTTTGGCCTGTTGCCCCTAGGCTTCAAGCCAACCAATGGGGTCCTCCAGTCAGTGCAATGCCGGCTGGCTTGGCTCAGCTGGGCCATCCATGCCTCACTGCAGAAGTGGGTTTGGTGTGAGACCTGCTACACACACATATGCCACAGTTTGTCCACCTTCAGGCTAGGTCAAGTGTGTCA
This sequence comes from Caiman crocodilus, assembly GCA_030014935.1. Taxonomy (NCBI): domain Eukaryota; kingdom Metazoa; phylum Chordata; order Crocodylia; family Alligatoridae; genus Caiman; species Caiman crocodilus. The sequence goes on along the minus strand of JAGPOW010001296.1, from coordinate 76,185,973 downwards.
AATTTACCCTATGCCATGGGCTACATTCAAACCCTTGCAGGGCTCCTTGCAAGCTAGATCTGCAAGGCATGTTGTGGCAGCAGCAGTGGCAAGATGGCAACTTCCAGTAATAGAGGCAGTAGAACCAATAGACCCAGCCCAAGCAACTGCTGCCACAGTGGCAGAATTGGTACAAGTGGTAATAGCACAGCAAGTGGCCATGGCTAAGCAGCAGGGCTAAGCAGCAGCAGCAGCAGCAGCCCTCACTTGCCCCATGCTACTGACAGCCATGTCCAATAGGGCCCTGGATCCTTTGGCAGGCCCTACCCCTCCTGCTAGCCAGGGCCCCAGATTCCTCAGCCCATCAGTGACCCAGCCCACAGGCACAGGGTTTGACACCCCTAAACTAGATGATGTGCTTTCCAGCCCTCTTCTATTGTTTTTATAAGCAATGTAGTTACCCCCATCAGTCAGTAAATTAAAAACAAAAAGGAATATCAGTAAATGAAATGGCATTTGCTGCTACCACATGTGGTATTAGCGTCTCTATCAGTTTAAATACATATCTTGTGGACTAGGGAATTGATTTTAAAAGCAGTGGTCGTATAGAGAGTAATCAACAGCACAGTTAACATTTCCATTGTCATATCTATTAGAAACAAGAGCTGAAAGGACACATCTTCCCATTTCCATTAAAGGAGAAGGCAAAAAGCCTGTGAGTCAGGAGTGTCTGGTAAACATTTAAAACTCGGTTATTTGTGCCCAGTTATATATTCATCCATTGCATACGATGTTTCAGGCTACAAGTGGGCTATTTGAGGCTCCAGTCCAATCCTACTTCATAACAAGATTATGTTATAGCAGTATTACTGTCTTCATGGCAGTTAAGTTGCAAGGAATTTAGCTTTTCAACAAACCTGTACATTATCAGCACTCTGAAACAGAAAACAGGGTGGATCTAAGAAGCAATAGTAAAAGAAAGGATTAGGGATTATAAATACAAAGTGTTGTTGTTGTTGTTTTAATCTTTACAAGTTAAATTAACTTGTTTTCTCATGTGTGTGTTTGAAAACTGGGAATAAAGTGCTCAAGGGCTCAAGAATTTAAAAGTTCAAACAAAAATTATACCAATTTAAAAAATATTCTTTAAGCATCCTACATCAAGAGTCAAAATACACCAAATAATGAAGACTGTTAAAAAAAAGATGCATTTTCTCTTTGGAGCCCACCACTGAGAGAGACCGAAAATAAAAAAAACCAAATGAGATTTGGGATATTGGAATAAAGCAATCTGACCTTTGAAATTGGTTTTGTGATATAGTGATTGATCATTTGAAACACCCTCATTTATCACAGATAATTAAATAAACAGATCACAAATAGTTAAATAAACATGTTTTGATATATCACAATTATTCATACAGTATATACAAAATGCAGCATGTTGCCATAGTTTAGACAGAAATCTGCTCTCAACAAAACCATTCTTCTGATTTTATTTAATACTGACAACCAAGTCAGTGGCTGTGGACAATACTTTAAAATATATTAGATTCTCCACATAAAAGAAGCAACCATTGCTGATTCCAGGAAATAAGGAGCAAGACAGAGCAAAAGGGAGTAATAAAATATTATCCTCTTTTATAGCATCATGTTCTTATCTGGAAGATGAGCTTTCAGTGAAGCACAGTAGAGATCCTGAAAAATAGTTTACTAAATTAATTCCCAGGACTATAATAACAATTGTATAGGTAAGTCTATTCTGCATATAGAGCCATCCCAAAAACATTACCTTACCCCCTTCTCCTTTTCCAGAAGCACTTGTAATCGGTTTTCTCTTCGGCACCCATTTCAGAGGGACAAGTCCAACTGGAGTTCAGTCTTTCTTCCTGGGAGCCAAATAGTGTCCATGTTCAGTAGAGTAACACATCTGATTGAAGATTAATTACAACCTCAGGGCAGGTCAGTCCCAAGGCTGCTGTGACTGTTGGGGCACCTTAGATGCTGTAACAATCCTCCTTCACTTTGCCCTGTGTTTGGCTAGCTTTGTGCACTCTGTCAGTTGAAGCCTTGAACAGTCCTTAATATTGGTTCCCCAGTTCTTCTTGGGTGCATCCACACATGCAGGCATGTGCACTTGCAGCAGCTTAAGTAGCAGTGGCACAAATTTGTGCTGGAGATCTGTGCCTCAGCACATGTGCCTGAACATGCACTTTGGCATGGGGCAAATTGTGCCACTTGGGGTAAACTGACCCTGCCCAGTTCCTCCTGGATCTTCAGCCAGGGGAAGCTAGAGGTAGTATAAAAAGTTGCCCTGGTGAGCAGCTCAGGGATATGTGCCCTCAGGAGCTTCTGAGGTCCCAGCCAGTTGGTATCTTGGGACACTATCCCTTGCATTAGCTGGGCTGCTGAAGCAGTCCTAACTTAGAGTGGCCCCTGCACCCTCTACCCACTGCAACAGTCTGGCAACGGGGCCTGCTGCCTAGCTGTGACCTGCTGCCACCTGCAACAGGATCTGCACACCTGCTAGACCCAGATGGGGACCTCATGGCCATCTGAGCTGTGGTATGGGCACTGTAGCAGAGCTTCCTGCACCTCTGGGTCAGCTACCAATGGGCCATGACTGCACAGTTGGCCTTTGTGTGGCACTGCTGTCATCTCTTCTGGTGCCCCCGCTCTGCCCAGAAGGTGTGCTCATTGCAGTAGCCTGCTTTGAACTTTTGAAGTATGTCCTTCTGGACCCAATTGACCAGGAGGTCAGCCACCTCATCTGCCCTCCAGCTAAGTCCCCTGTGCTGGCCCTGGGCAGCCTCCTCTGTCCAGGTCCTGCCACTTGCCTCACCAGCAGGGATCCTAGTGTTGTGGGGGATTTGGGGAGTTTGTGGGGGGTAGAGGTGGATATGGGGCTTTGGGGTGAAGTTTGTGGGGGGTATGGAGCTTGTGAGGGGGTGTATGGAGTTTGTGGGTGAATTGTGGGGGGGGTTGTGGGTGGCTATATGGGTGAGGGTTAGGGGTTTGTGGGGGCAGTTTGTGCACGTGAGGGTTTGTGGGGGGTTGTGGGATTTGTGGGGGTTGGATTTGTGGGCAGAGGCGTGGCTGGTTTTGTGGGTGTGGGATTTGTGGGGGGAGCATGGTTTGTGAGTATTGGGGAGTTGGTGGGTGTGGAGTTTGTGGGTGAGGGTGTAGAGTTTGTGGTTGGATTGTGTTGGTAGCTGGATTGTGGGGAGAGTTTTTAAAAGGAACTGGGCTGTGGGGGGACTGTGTGGGAAGAGTGGGCTCCCTACTTGCCCTCCTCATGGTACACAGGCCCCCTCCAAAGCAGAAGTAGCCAGCCACCGGCCCTTGCATCGCTCATGGCCTGCTACACGCAGAGGTCCCCAACAGCACGTGGTGCTGCCTGAGGCCTGGACACTACACATGGAGCACAGAGCTGTCCCAGCCCACTGGCATGCACCTTTGGGCAGATCCAGGCTGGCTTCTCTTGCCACTCAGGGTTCCTGGCACTGCAGGCAGAGATGTATGCCATTGAGCCGGGCCAGCTCCTACCGCCACATGGCATACAGCGGGACATGAGTGACATGCTGCTGCTGCTGCTGGGAGGTGGGTCACTATGCACTGTGGAGGGGACAAGTGGGGGACCCACACAATCCCCCACACTCCTCCCACCCCCACACAGTCCCCCCGCTCCTTCCCCTGGTCCCTGCTTACTGAGGACAGAGCCTGGGCCCTAGCCACTACTGCCAGCCTTGCCCTGCATCTATTTCCTCCAGCATGGTGAGCAGCAAGGGCATGTGGCAGGTGTAGTGACATTCTGGCTGGGTGCTAGAGCATCTCTTTGGAGGACCCAGCCTCCAGTTGCTTCAGGGCACGCTCCAGGAGCACGCCCTGAGCCACTTTTTCTGGCGTGTTTTCTTTTGATACCAGGATTTCCCAATATCAAACTTAGAGTATGGGCTGCATACTCTAAGTTGCAGTGTGGGGAACATTTTTTTTTGTTCATGGCATACCTCCTGCAGTGCCTCACACTGTTTGAGATGCTGCAACAAGCGTGAGCTCGCTCTCATGGATGCAGCCCTTGGGTCTATCTTTTTTTCTTTTTCCCTCCACTGCGCCCTGCAATGGTGTTAGCAAATGTGTCCAGCCTTCTCATCATGTGACCAAACTGCTGCAACTTCCTTTGTCTCTCAACCTTCAACAATGGTTCATAGTTTCCAATTTTTTGACTGACTTGCTGCTTGACAGACTCATTTGTCTAGTGTTTAATATACAAGACCACCTACATATACAGAAAGAACCAAAAATACTGTTCTTTAGCTCAAGAGGCTTTGTCAGTACCTGGGACCTTGCTTGGTTTGTTTTTATTTGTAGGAGAAACATGCAATATAAGCCAGGCATATTTTGGTTTATATACAACAGATTCCGGTTGCTCATCGCACTAGGAAGAAACAGGAGAAAGCAGTTCTAAGTTTGCCCTTCCAGCCAGTCCCATTACCCAAGGAGCTTGGCTTTTCCTCCCTCAATATGCACAACTAATTCTTGGGCTTTCTGCCAACTTTCCACAACTTGCTCTTTGCCTTTCTTCTGTTTACATTCAGCCTCTGAAATGCAGTTGTAACAGTAAGTGCTGTCATTGCTGTGTTTTCAATCCATTCTCAATGGAACCTGTCATCCTGAGCAGTTGAGCTGCTAATGCTAATGCTTGCCTTGGTTGGTGATTTCTATCATCTCTAGCTATGTTACTTCAGAAAGTTTAATTGCTTTTCCCATGCAGCCTAAATGCAGCCTGACAGTTAGTTTGCCTGTGAGCTATAAGGAAGTCTGCTTTTGCCTATAGATCAAAAATATTTGTTTGATTGTAAATAGTGCTTTCCAACATAATGGTATGTTTTAAATAACTTGTTGAAATAAAACCAGGAGCTTATTAAAGAGATACCTTAAAAGATTTTCTCTGCACTGATTTTCTTACCTTTCTTATTTATTTTATATTAGGAAAATTTAAAAAGTGTTTAAAAAGAAACCAGTTTCATGCATGAAAGCAATTCTCAGTTTGCCAGGAGATTCCAGGCTCAAGGAAATTTGGTCTTTGTCCCCCTTTCCAGCACTTCCTGTTTTTTCCTGGTTCCTGGGGTCTACAGTCACATTATCTGACAAAGAAGAAAAGAAATTGCAGCATGATGTCTTGTCATGGACATTATTTTCCTTGCCACCAAATAGTCACTGGAGAAGTTATACTGCTGTACCTGAGTCTTCTTAACTGTGGGATGCTGTTCAGTTTTACAAAATACTGACCTAATTATTGACACAAGGTACCTTATCAGGGGAAGAGCCCTTGTGGTAAGGAAATGTGAAGAAACCATAGCACCGCCTCTTCACTCTGGCTATTAACATTCCCTTCCTCTCTCATAGCCCCAGTCACAGATGTGACCGAATCCTGCAAAGCCTTCAGAATGTGCAGAATTTTATCTACCTGAGTAGCTCCATTGCCCTTAATTTAATATTTGCTGGCTTGGGCAGAAGGTAGGACAGAGTTGCACCTTTATGCATCTCTGATTTTAGTTAGTCTATAAGCTTTCACAAGCTGGAACTCACTTCATTAGATGCTGTGAAAGGACATGCACAGAGCAGTCTATCACATGGAGTGAGAGTCCAGGTTTAGGGTCATATTTATTGATTTATATGTCCTGCTTAGACACTTTTGCCCTCTCCCCTGCCATGAGGTCTAGAGGTAACCTTTGCTGCGCATTGGGCGCATCTACACATTTCCCTATGGTGACATAGTGACGTGGTATGTCACCATATGGCATGCTACAGCGACGTAGTGATCGTGCAGGTCTATACATGATTGCCAGCTATGTCACTGTAGCAGCATACTGCTCCGGTACATTGCATTGCTACAGCAACGTAGCAGTGAAATCTGACCATGTACCGTGCTCATGGTGCAGTAACTGCCTGTACTGCACTCTGCTTTACTACAGGTTTCCCTTGATTTATGTGGTAGTTGCATTCCCAGAGACCGACACATAAATCAAATTTGCATAAAGCGAACCCAGTTTACAATGAAACTGATAGGGAAGCATTTCCAGGGCCATGAGGGAGGGAGGGAATGAGGCTGGGGCCAGGGAAGGGGCAGGGAGAGGAGCGTGGCACAGCCCAGTGGCTGCAAGTAGGTGGTGTTTGCTATTCTTGGAACTGCAGCAGGGGCAGCACTGGGCTCTTCATGGTGCTAGGGGTGGGCGACAGCCCCGCTCACCCCATTTCTTCTGCTCACCACAGCCCCTGCTGCAGCAACCCTGGAAGTGGCTGACGCCAGCTGCCTGCAGTCACTGGGCTGCACCATGCCTCGAGCCACCCACCGCAGTGCAGCCCAGTGGCTACAGGCAGGTAGCATCTGCCCACTCCCAGGGCTGCAGCAGTGGCAGGCAGCTGCCCACTGCTGCTGGACAGCAGCAGGCTGGGGCTGGTGGCCACTTCAGGCTGGGGCTGGCAGCTGCATGAGGCTCTTCCCAGTGCTCAGCAGCGGCGAGTCCTGCAGCGGGACGAAAGCAGACTGCGGACAGCAGATACTGCAGGATCAGGCCGGCTCTTGGCAGTAGCACTGGGAAGACAGGTTGTGGAGGAGCTACAGTGAATTCTGGGGTGGCAGCAGCCCCCCTCCTATCACTGTGGCCCACCCTGAGTGCCAGGAAGAGCCTGGTGCCACCGCCACCCCCAGCTTGCTCTCATGCTGCTGCTGGCAACTTCCCGACCCTGCTGCAGGCTCTGGGAGCGGCAGACACTGCCTGCTTGCAGCTGCTGGGCTGCCTGCTTTCAGTGCTGCGCTGGTGAGGCGCTACCACTGGAACCCCCCCTTCCCCACTTCCTTTTCCCACTCCTCTCCCTTCCTCCCTGCTTCCCCGCTGCCTCCCCCTCCCTGCTGGCTGTTGTTGGGGAGAGGCTGTGCAGCAACTGTCTTGCTCCCTCTGTCCACAACACTCCAGGCCCTTGCAGCCCATCAGCGCATGCCCTCTTGGCGGCGCATGCGCAGCTGGCCCTGAGCATTACGGACAGACGGGCTAAGGAGTTTGTTATATTACAATGTCAGGACTGGGCAAGTTCCTACTTGTGCTAGAAACTGGTATGAAGAATTTCCAGAATTATCATTATTTTTTTCACACATCTCTGTCCCCAAATGTAACCTACACCCTATTTTGCAGGGCCCCAAGAGAAGGCATCTTACCCTGGAGTATGGATAAGAGCTCCTCTACATGTTCACATTAAACCTGGATAGAGACCAGCTATAGAGTTACACATTTTCAAGCACTACCTTTGTAGCTGGTTGGCTTTTTCATAGGTGGAGTAATTTGTATTGTGTGATAATTACTTTGCACATGCAGCTGGCCTAAATTTATTGTGGGATTAACCAGTTTATTGCATAATATATGTAATGTGTAGCTGGAGCCCAAGTAGTAAAGGTCTGATGGAGCTAGTGGGTGAGTGCCAGGAGCTTAGGCCTGAAGGTCACATGCTGGGGCTGGAGGATGCGTACCAGGGCCCATCGCAGCACAGCCATGCTGGGGCCAAGCGGCCCAAGAGGGCCCTATCCAACAGGTCGGGTAATGTGGCCTGATCCAATGCATGGGCACCAGTGCTGCATGGCTCAATCTGGCAGGCAGGCTACAGCTGCATACCAGTGTCAAAATTAGTGAACACTGTAAAGTGGTGTGCCACTATGGCAGGTAAAGAAAAAAAACAATATAACATGGCCTTACTAAAAATAGAACATAAACGAACTCTTCGCATTAATCCCTAGTATAAAAGAAAGCTCCCACCCTAAAGGGGGGGAGTGACTCCAGGACCTTGCCTCTAGTCGGACGTGAGCCTGATCACCTTGCGTGTCCCATACCCGTAAACCCCGATATTCGTGAACCTGCTAAGGACAATCCGCCAGTTTGAGGAGCACGGACCTGACCCGCCAGTAAAGCATCCTTCCACCCCCTGCTGCTTAAACTTTTGCTTAAACTCCTGCTTTGTTCCCGTGGCTGGAAACTTCACAAGACAACAACTTGTAAAGAAGCACAGTCACAACTCGTTGCTAGAGCTTTCACCTCTCCTTGCTTAGACTACTACTTCTTTGCTCAGCCAGCCCTTTGCTGGTCCAGTGTCTGTGAGTATATTACCAATAAAACGCCTTAAAATTAATTACCTGTCTCATTCTTGAGTCCCCGAGCATCCGAACCCAGTAATACCCCGTGCTGACAACCAGATGTGACCCTATGCTCTGGCTCTGGTGCCACGTACTGGGTCTGCGAGGTTGGGGAAAAGTGTGGAGCGGGGTTCCACAGGAATCCAGAAATTTGTGGCTGGGAGAGAAGGGAGGAAGCAGCGGGAGCATCAGTGGCTGTGGCTGGCAGAACTGCATCAATTACTACTGGACCTCTCCTCCACGCTCAAATTTCCACACTTGTGGGGATCCTCTTCTCTTGCATATACTGCATGCCGCCCGCAACTTTTGGGGCTGGCGGTAAAGTGCGCGTATATGCGAGAAAATACGGTACGGAGATTACGCCGCTGTAAACGCAGCTGCTGCGGCCGCCCCAGGATGGGCGGGCCCCACAGCCTTCACGCAGGCGCAGAGGCACAAGGTAGGGGCAGTGGCCCGCCCCCTTTGTTTCCTGTCAGCAGCTCTCCCGAGGCCCGGGTTCCGCCCCCCACAACGTAGCGGCGGCCCCGCCCATTAGCTGTGGCGGGCCGCGTGATGCAGCGCTGCATGACGTAGGAGGAAGAAGACGCCATTAGAGGCAGCGGGGGCCGTAGTGGCGGGAGGGTAGTGCTTTGCGTTTCGTGTTCTTGGCGGTGTCTGAGCCCCGCCCCCTCCTCTTCTCTCCCGGCCCAGTTTTCCGGGTCCCAGCCAGGGCCGGCGGCGGCGGCGCTGATGTGAGTCGCGGTCCGGCGGCGGGCGAAGCTGGTGCGCGGATGGCGGCGGCGGCGCCCGGCGGCCGCAGCTTCTCGTTCAAGGTGGTGCTGCTCGGGGAGGGCTGCGTGGGCAAGACCTCGCTCGTGCTGCGCTACTGTGAGAACAAGTTCAACGACAAGCACATTACCACCCTGCAGGTGCGGCCCGGTGGGGAAGAGGCTTGGGGCAGGGGGGGTGGTTTCCTGGGCGGGGCCAGCCTCGGGCCCCTGAAGGCAGCGGGAGGCTCGCATGTGATTTCGTCTGTCCGCACGTGCGCTGTGCTTGGCCTCCCTCCCTCGGGCGGGACAGGCAGTGCTCCCTGCTTGAGCTACAGGGTGGTGAGGTGGGGCCTGGGCTGGCTGCTTTGTGGGAGGGGAGGTGGCCCAGTCCCAATCCACCTGTGCAGGGCTTGGCAGCAGGGAAAAGGTTGCAATGTAACTTGCCACTGTTCCCTTGCTACCCAGTTTCCTAGCTCCCACAGGGAGCCCAGCAAGCATGATGTCCTGGTACAGGTTGAGCACCCCTGGTCTGCAGTACATGCTTTTGTGGGCTGAGGTTTAGTTCAGGAAACTTTTTTGGGGGGTGTGTGTGGGGGGGGGGTGTATTGCATTTCTCTCTATTACCTGTCTGGCAGTGAGGTTTTGATCTTGTTTACACTCGCATTCTGTGTATTGTATCTAATCTACTCAAGTCTGTAAAGTGCAAGTCTACCCTGCCTTATAGAAAGTCTTGACTTCTACCTTGCAGGAAGGCAAACATTTGTGCAAGCGGCTGAGTTCTGCCCTCGGCTGCTACTGGCATATTTTGTATCCATTGAGTTAGAAGCATGAGTCTGCTGAACTCAGGTCTAAAAAAGCACATTTGCAGTAGCAATGTGCAGTGAAGCTTAGTTCTTTCTGCCTGTGGGCAGGGCCCTTTTGGTTTCATGATGAACTCACAAAAAAAGTGGTGCACGCTCTTGTGTTCTGGGTAACACTTGGAGGTCTAAGCTACCTCCTCTGTTTGCGGTTCCATAACATCACATGGGAAATTCTAGCACTGCTTATATAACATAAGAAGTGAGGGCAGCTTTACTAATGCAAAACATGAGTTGTGAACAGGAATGGGAACCATGTGGTCATTCAGCTCTTGAGGGATTGCAAGAGGTCTGAGTGACCATTGTAGGACTGCTACTGTAGCTTACTCTTATTCTGGTATGGTGCAATGACAACACAGCCGTAAGTCAGTCTTGTAGTTATTCTCCAGAAAAAGAATCTTCTGGGCTAGCTATGTACAACTAGATTTTTTTTTTTTATTTTTTTTTTTTTAAGTCTTCCACTCTTAACTATGTGGGACATATTAAGACATTAAGATCTCTTCCAGTTTTCTATTGTATGTTTGTACAGTACTTCATTAAGGTTTGAGATAAAGTAGATAAAGGAAGTTTCATTTGGGGGGAAAAAAAAAAATTGAGAAACCTCAGTGAATAAAGGCATGCCTGCATAGAGTAGGCCTAGGTTTTTAGTTCAACTTCCCTTGTCATTCATGCAGAACTTTTTTTTTTAGAATTTAACTCGGGCTTAGAGCACCTTTTATGTTGTTGGTCTGATGGGTTGGGTTAGAGACAAGCCTGGCAAACTTTGGCTGGAACACATTTTTTTCTGAAGTGAAAGGTTGGGCAAAGTGGATCAAGTGCTGAAGAGCCTCTAGTTTTTCTTCGACTGTTGACCCTGAATGGTAGAGAAGGCCTGAAGCTGCATTAGGAAAGAAGTCTGATATCATAACATGAATTATACCCCCAGACAAAAGGCCGGGTTAGGGGGAGGGGCAAAAAGCAATGAGTACATGGAGTGTAGACTACGTTCAGGGAACTTGGCTTTTTAACCCAGTGTCCATCACCCAGAATAACTGTACAGCAAAGACCTGTTCAGTTTGGCTTTGTTGCTGAACTACTTCAGTCTCTAGCATTTTGTGTTAGCTTATGCCCCTTGAAGATTTGGAGTTTGTGACTCATTCCTTGTTTAAAAAATGTTTCCTCTAAACTTTTGATGGTTATTTAAAACTCTTCATTGACAGTTGTCTATTCTTGTCTTTATTAGACAAGTAACTTGTAGCTTCTAGGGAGAGGTGTCTGCAATGGATGGAGATGAAACTGAACTGTGTCTTGTGAGGCTTTAAAAAACAAAACACCTCAACCTTCCAAAACAGTCTGCTTCCTGTGAATAACAGAGCCCTGTTGCCCAATATAAAGCCAAACAAGAATGTGAAACTGAAAGCCAAAAATTGCGTCTGACTTCTTTTTTTCACTTGGTATAATTCTTTAACTGGAAGTCTTAAATCAAGGTATTACTTGGAGTTGAAAAGTGAATTTTACAGTACAGAATGACTGGTTATGGTATGGAGACTAAGTGCAGTGAAGCTAGCTACAACACCCCTAAATTGTATTTATAAAGTAAAAGCAGAAAAATAAATGAGCCCCCCCAAGATGCTTTGTTTTTCCTCCTACAAAACATCATTCAGAAATGTTATTCACAGGAAGGGCCATGTGTTCTTTCTGTCTGAAGAGACTGGCAGTAAATCCTCAGTGTACAGATTTGAAAGATGCTGCTTTAGAACTGTAAACAGTACATTTTTGGATAGCAAAAATTGTGGGAGTAGGCCACAAGAAGTATGCCCCAATCTTCAGTAAATTCTGATACTTGGAAGAAAGAAGAACCAAGAAGAAACTTTTGTATTTAGCTGTACAAGGTGTTTGCTTTCAAGTCTTTAAGGTGCTATTGAACCTAGTCTATAAACAGTTCGCATTTTAAAACTTTTTACAGGAAAGAGAATACATGACAGATGCAGTTAAAGCTGTTTTTACTACCATATAGTCACACAGTGGCATGTATCTTAAATAGTAATTTGGTGGTGTGCTTGCTTTAAAATGGGCAATGAACACTCACTTTCTTCCAAACTTTATAATCAAGCAGTGAAATGGGTGGGATTGGATAATGCTTGAATGGATTCTTAGCAATAAAAGACAATTTAGTTTTGTATTATGGCTGTAATTCAGCAAGATATTATAGCTTGTTACCTTGCAGATGTCTAGCTCTTGTTCTTTGGTGTTCACAGTAGTTCAGCCTGGTTTCTGAATATATGGATTGATTCTAATATTGAAATGTAGCCTTTGTGATAGTGGCATAGTGCTTTTAACCAGTGGAAGGGAACTCAGTTGATTTTTGTTTTCCATTGAATACCTTATTTGTTCCTCCCTGCAGTTATGTTCATTTTCCTGCCTGACTGCTATAGAGGATCTGTGATAGCTTTTTCATAAAGCTGCTCTTAAATTCTTAAGCCTTTGAAAGTGTCACAAGGGTTGGAGTATGCAAGAAGCTCTTGCCCTTTGAGTTCAATGTCCCTGCTTGATACGTACGTAGAAGAACATTTCTTAATCTGACTTCCCCTCTTCTCCTCCCCCTCCATATTTTTTTTTTTTTTTTAAACATTTTGGTTGATTTATGCTGAGGTGTTCATCAGAGATTGAAGGCTTATAACAAGGAAAAGACTGGGAGAAGTCATAAGACACCACAAAGTTCAGTGAATCATTAGTAGTGATGGCATATTTCAAAGAGTTGTTTGAGAGAGAGTACTGTCCTCTGCTGACCTCATGTTTTGGAAGCCCAGTTCAGAAAGTACTATAGTGCTTCAAAAACCCTATACTGTAGAGGAAGTGGCTGCTTCTATTTACAGCTCATGACTTAACTGAGATTCTACTAAAGCTCTGAAACAGACAAAAAGAAACAGAGGTTTTATTTTTGTCCAGAGTTACCTTGCAATAATTCTCTAGGGCTCACTTGAAACTTTGATTTTTCCAAATCTGGGATTTTGAAATGTTTGGTGCAAAGCGGCTCTGACTGTTTTCAAAGCTGTGTCTGAGATGTGGAAGAAAGGAGTAAGTTGCTGTGTACTAAGTTACCCAAAAGCCTGGTGGCCAAGGCACTAGCCTGGTATATACAAAGCCAAGTTTAAAACCCTGTTCCATGCCACTTGGGGGGACAGGGATGTTTTTGTCATCAGGCAGTTGGCTATTTTGAAGACTGATTCCTTTTGTTACTCCTGTCCTGGACCCAAAGAACTGGACCAGCTGAATTGTCAATACAAGCTTCTATAAAAACACTTCCATTTTGACAAGTGTAATTTTTCTCATGGATAGCCATCTTTTTATCTGAGGAGCTTCCTCTCAGGATTGCAGGGGTAGAAGTGCTGTTATACAAAAACTAAGTGAAGAGATTTTGAAATAAGTTGGTTTGACTTAAAAACAAGCTGTATGTTTGGTTCTTTTATGGAGCACAGTATAATATTGTAATATAGTAGTGCACTTCAGCAAAAATATGCTAGAAATCCTAAAAGGTGTGGGATCACTGAGAACTTTCTCCCTTTCCCCACTCCCCCAATCATCACACAACTTTATGATGTTTGTTAATCAGGTGGAGGATTATTCTTCTGTGTAACTCCCTAAAGTTCAAGCTGCTTAAAGGAAAAGAAGCTTTATATTTGACTGTAATCCTAACGTTTCTACTAGTTAAAGGCAGAATGCAAACAAAAATACAAACAACGTATTGTGACTTCCAAGTCAAGAAAAATAAATATTGTTCATCTTGTTTTTTGAAATCTAAATCAAAACATAAAATGCAGAACTACTTCAGTTATTTGCAGATGTTAAAAAGTAGACATTTAGTAACATGGCAGGTGTAGTTCACCTAGCTCCATTCAGAGTAGATGGAAAATAGATTGCTGATGTTGGAAATCATTTACTTCAGGCCCTACCACTTCCTGTATCCATGTAAGAATTGTGCTTCTAAATGTTCAGACCACCTGTGGATTTACTTGGAAACTCAAATTCCAGTGTTGTGATGCTATAATCTCTACCATGGGAATAATCTCATGAAAGATGGACAGCTAGAAACTTTGAGGGTGGTACCAATGTGTAGATCTTTAAAATGGGGGGGAACACTTCCATCTGTTTTAATCTGCTGACAGTCTGTACAGATAGTGATTTTTTTTTTTTTTTTTTAACTCCTTTTTACGTAGGCCACATCTGAAGTCATGGTATGGCCACGTATCTGCTGATTTACTCTAGGAACCAACTTGCCTCAACTTGATTACAAGGCTGTGCCAACTCTTGGGGCACCTTTTGTATAGCAGTAACTTCTTCCATTCTTCCTAGTCCCTTGCAATCTTTGTACAATCAGTCAGTTTTAATCCTGTCCAGTCTCTTACATTGGTGATCAGGTTAGGGTTTACCCTGCCACTAGTACCATGTAGCCTAATGCAACCCATCTCATAGTTGGGTCATCAGTGACTAAACCAGCACCCATGTTTGGTCTGCCAGATGAGAGCTTACAGAGACCCAGCAGGACTAAAAACAACCTGCTATTGGGCAGATGAGCTCACCATAGCCAACAGCCATCCACACCTGAAGAGAAGATGGGCACCACCAGGTTACTTCTGCCCAAAGAATTGCAAGTGATGCTCTAATAATAAGTTACTTGCAATTTTGTTGTCTTTAACCTCACCTCACCTTCCCATAGCACCAAAGTTCTAGAAACTATGTTTGCTTGCCCAATATCAAAGTAAAAGTTCAGAGAAGAACATGGACTGTATCAGTTCTTGATTCTATTTCTCCAGTATGTTCCAAAGGAAAGGGACACAAATCACTTACCATGTATTTATTTTTATATAATTTGACATAATTAGTAGTCTTAATTGGCATTCCTTTTTAACTTTCCTAATAAGAAATTTTTGCCATAGCAGGGTTTTATTTCCTGTCCCCAAACTTTTATTATTAAACAACTAGCCCCCATAGAAATCGGTAACTGTTTTGTAATGTGCCATTTTTCTAAGGAGTTTGTTACAGTGCATTTTTCTTTAAGCTCTAAATGAATGGAACTTCCTATTGAGAAACTACCAGAAGGGGCAGGGAACACAGAGGTATCAAATATCCTTGCTTTTTTTCCTAGGAGTTTGATAGCAGAACAAGCATCTATTCTTTTTCCTTAGTGACATTCTTCTGTACAAGGCTGCTCTTCTTGCAGCACTTGACCTGTGTGGCCAAGTAGTGCATGTCAGCCTCTTCTGGTCTATCTTTCATTTTTACTGCCTGCTACACAAAAGCTTGCTTAATTTAAAACAATATATAAGCAGTTCACAAGTACCTTGCAAGCTTAGTAGTCTTAAGGTTGTGGTATGTTATAAACTAAAATCTCTTGCACCATTTCAAAAAAACAAAACAAACCAGCTTTAAATCTTCCAGCTAAATCACAGTCTGTCCATTGTACCTCTAAAAAAAATTCTTTGCCTACAGATCATGTTAGGTACCCTGCCCCTTAATATGCAGGCAGACATACCGATTTGCTTTATATCAGGTTACTAATGCTGTTCACTGTATACATTATAACACATTCTGAATTTAAGGTGAGAAGCACCTGGAAAGAGTCAATGAGTTAATTTTGTAGTGAAGTAAATAAAAGTGCATTTTGAAATAAGAATGACAAATTGGTTTTAACTTATTCAAATTGATGGGACCTAAAGCATGCGAAAAAGTGTCTGTGCCAGTTGCAGCAGGCAGGGCTAGCTTAGCAGTGCCTGTGACGGGCTGTGTGGAGCCCTCCAGTCCAGCATCCAGGGGCCCCAACTCTGTGGTCAAGGGGGACTCCAGGGCCCTGGCCGGAAGGCATACTTGCCAGAAAACGTTATCAGCTACAACCCAAAAGTCAGTAGACCACGTGATTTCCCCTTTTTTTATTAGCGCTGATCCGTTAGGCAATCTTTTTTTCTTTTTATATCAGTGCATCTCTATTTCTAGACAAATGTGTTCTGCTCTTAGAGTCCAAAATGGAGCACTTGGACCATTTTTAGAAATGCATATCTTTTGACAGATTGATTTTAGGGAAGTATCAGATTAGACAGGTTTACAGTTTGAAGCAGGGAGGTATGTGCATGTGTCTTGACTCTTTTTCCCCCCCCCCCCCCCCATGGCTGAGGACCATGAATTGCAGAACATGTGGGTTCCTCTGCTGTGTTGTCTCTGCTACCCTCACTCCCACCTCTGCATTCCCAACCCTTCCCATGGTCATTCTCACTCCCTCCAGGTGGCTTGTGTGGCTGAGGTCCTGGTGCTGTGTGGATTTGCCTTCCCCAAGGAGCCACCTGGATCCCAGAGTTGGAGACTCCCACAGACTTGCTGCCCTGACCCCAGGGGGAGTGGAAGCCTAGGTGCTCTGAAGGCAGCAGCAGCCAGAGCCATAAAGGAAGCAATGACCAATAGGGTGTCTTGAGGCTGCAGTTTAATCCTGTATGTGGCCTGCAGGCCACCAGTTAGATAGACCTGAAATGATAAGTAGAGAAGGGGTTTAAAGAAGGATAACTTCTAGACGTCATGTTTAAGGCTAATTTAGTGGATGAAAGTAAACGTTGCTGTCTTCTGTTTTAATCTAGAATAGTCAAACTTTATCCAGGGATAGAGTAAGTGATGCCTTCACTAAACTATTTTTAGTTTCAGAAATATTAGCAGCAAAACAAGTGATTTGGAAACTACTGCATAAAGTATGAGGCTAGCTTTCGTTCAGGTTGGACTACAGCAAAATACTTCCCTGGCTGACAAAGTCAGATAGGGATATTTTTAAGCAGACAGATGAAATGTTGTTCTGGCAAAAACTGGTACCATTTGGCTAGTCAGAATGGTTGGAGCCAAAAATTGTCTTTAAAAAGCAGCTAGCCAAGCAAAACCAGATAATTCTCAGCCTGTTTTTTGAGATCCTAAATTCTCTGATTTCTACAGAAGTAGCTGATTAATCCTTTGATAGATTACTTGTTCTGTCTATATTACCTGATCTGTCTTCTAATCTTAGGCTGTTGTTGTTTTCTGTCTGGATTGGTTAATCATGTTTTCTTTCCTATCAGCATTCCAGGAATTAAAAAAAAATCTTTTGCTTAATATTTTTAAACCGAGGAACTCAAGTAACGAAGACTGAATTCTAATGAAGTTCTATTTCTGACTTTGCTCCAGAATGCTTTCTTCCAAGTTTTGCCTTAATGAAGGTTAATGTAAATGTGTTTATCAATGCAGGATACGGCAGGCCAAGAGCGATTTCATGCATTGGGTCCAATTTACTACAGAGATTCTAATGGAGCTATTTTAGTATATGACATAACAGATGAAGACTCTTTTCAGAAGGTACTGTGGTACTACTTCCTCTCCACAAAAAGTGGTGGGGGGGGTGTGGGAATCAGATCTACCTGCACACTGAAACTTGCATTTCAACAGTAACAAAGCATGTGCTTTGTGATTTATATAGACAACAGAACACTCTTAACTGACTGCTGCATATTTATCAGACAATTTTTAAGTCTGTATTTAAAAAAAAAAAAAAAAATGTTAAACCAATAATTTTTATTTGAAGCTGGAACTCTTTCTCTGTTTGCTTTTGACTCTAATTGGAAAGAATTTTAAGCTGTACTTGGTATGGTTGTTTGTGGGCCTTTTGGCTTTGGTTTTTGTTTTTAAATTCTGACTTGCATATGCATCAGGTGCTTACACTAGGATTGTAAATATTGGTCATCTAAGTTTTAGTACCTTAAACTTGCAAAGTTACTGGTCTTAGTTTGAAAGATCTTCCTAATATCCAGCCTAAAAATTTTCCTTATTGCAGTTTAAGACTGCTAATTCTTATGCTGTGCCCAGTAGTCACAGAGGTGACCTCCATCCTCCTTGTAATGGCCTCATGTATTTCAAGATGGTCTACTTTAAATTCCTGGTCTCTTCTCCAGATTTGAATGATTCTAGTTTTTCTAGCCTTTCTTTTGTGAGTCATGCTTGCTAGACCTCAAATTTTTCTTGTCTAAACTTGTTACAGATTTTCTGTGTCTGTAAGCATGGGTCCCCAAACTGGACATAGCCCTCACTGGTGAAGTCTCACTAGTGCTGAATAGAGAGAAAAGAATCACTTTTCTTAACCTGCAAATGACAGTCTTGTAAATACTATCCACTGTGCTTGTTTAGTGGATTGGAGAGGGTGAAAAATATGTCTGTAAATATAACTTTGACAAAAGGAGAACACTGATCAGCTTGTGACACACTAACTTCCAGGTATAACTGCAAGACCTGTAGTTGAGCCAGTTGTTCTCTAATTTACATGTGTGCATATTTTGTCTTAATTACAGAGTTTCACACTTATTGAAGTTTTAATTTTGGACCACTTATCCAATATATCAAGGTTACTTTGTATCCTAATCCTATCTTCCAAAATGTCTAAACTCCAATTAAATTTACCAAGTGTACACTGACTTCCATCCAAATAGTTCATCATTCAGTGCCTGATCCTGGATAGACCCTAGAAAACTTTACTTCTTTCTCCTTTGTAATCAATGGCTTGATATCTAATCATTGAACATGGTAATACTAGTTATGGATGTACCTTATTGTAACTTTTCTCTAAATCTTCCATTGTTACTAACAATGTTTAAGAACACCATACCCCTGGATTACTGCTAAGCAAAAAGAATTGTTGCAAGAGGTGCAGTATCAGTCTGTTCTAGGACTTTGCCATATATCTTTGCTTATTAGCTTCATACTTAGTAAGTTTCTTTAGATATTCTTGCTACCTACTCTTGCACTGTGAAGCATTTGGTGTTCTTTGTTAAAAGACAGACTAATGTGTAGCATATAAAACTTGATGGTTTAATTTGGATGCATTGCAGTTATTGCCTTTCCTCCTCAGCTTCTATTTTTAGAAATTAAGTCTAGACAGTGATCAAACATATGAACAGAATTCTCTGCTACATCCCTAGCCACCTGCTAAAACAACAGTTTGGGGTTTTTTTTCTCTGTTCCTCTTCCCTTCCAAGACTTATCTTTTCCTTTGTTGGAATTGAATTGACTCATTTTTTTTCCAGTTAAGATGGTCTTTGGATTTAAATAAAGGCAGTAGCTGTTTTGTGCCAACTTTTAAATGAATACTCTAAAAATCTGTAACAGAATAAGAATTATACTTTTTATATAGCACTCTTACAATACTAACTAATGACTACAATCACAAAAGTTGTACCTAAGCATTTGATCAGAATACAGCTGGGCTAGAAGGGGCCATTCTGGGTGCCCTGTGCTGGCTGGCTCTCCCAGGTTAGTTTACACTAGCAAAGAACTTCTCTTCCTCCACATTCTTCCTACCCTGCTAGACTTATTTTGTCTTTTGAGTAGACTCTAATCAGACCCAGCTCAGCTTCTACACAACTATTTTACTCCCAGTACACAAGTTTCTTGCTTGCTTTGTTTACTCTTGGCTGGCTTCCTCATCAGCCTCCAGGAGCTAAACTCCAGGACT
Organism: Caiman crocodilus; assembly: GCA_030014935.1. NCBI lineage: Eukaryota > Metazoa > Chordata > Crocodylia > Alligatoridae > Caiman > Caiman crocodilus. Next base: position 76,166,719 of record JAGPOW010001296.1, on the reverse strand, counting down.
CGCAACTACTACCATTAATTTCCTTAGTATCATCTCCACCCTTTCTCCAGTATTATCATATCTGTGATGCCACACTTCATCCTGCCATTACGGAGCATCTTGCCTGCCTCTGCAGAAACTTCAGTTTCCTGAAAGATTGGCAGGCTTGTACCTGATGTGATGAAACATCCCAATATTTCTTGTATAATTATAGTACATCTCAGTTCCTATATCTGTCTTACTGTTATGTTTAAACTGTAAAATCCTTAGATCAGGGACTTATTATCCATCAGCAATTAAGAATAAAAGTAAAGATTAATACAAAAGCTCCATATTTGGTCTACCACCTGGTATAAATGGAGAAGGAATAACAATATTTTTAAGGATGCATACTAGGTTACTTTTTTTTTTTTTTTCTTTTAATGGTTTATCTAGCAGCGTGTAACAGCAGCCTCAGGGTTTTGGGTCTCTTGCCTTTCCAGCTCCATTTATTTTCAATTCTGTGACGTCTGCTGCAGTGAATTGTCACCAAGGCTTGGTGTATCAGTCTTAGTGCCAATATTCACTTGCACCACTGAACCAGTCTAAGCAGTAGCTGGTAAATGCATCAATACCCTTGCTTGTGCTCAACTGCTAAAGCAAATGTGACTTCTATATTGGCTGCCATGGATGTAGTTTATCAGCTTTAAGTGGGGGAGGGGAGAATACCCTAATGCCTTAAAGTAGTAATACATGTATATACAAGTAGAATAAACTTTTTAACTGCTGATACTTTACATGCAGGTGAAAAACTGGGTAAAGGAATTAAGAAAAATGTTGGGAAATGAGATCTGTTTATGTATAGTTGGTAAGTTTTGTCCTTTTCTTTGTCATTCTAAATGTATTCTATCTTGTGACTTAAGATGGAATGGTTAGAATATTTTGTCTCAGTCTGCTATTAAATTACTTTTACCTTTAGCAGGCTCACTAAAATGTGCAAGAGTATTTGTCAAAGTTGCCTTGCTCTTTGTCTTAGTGACAGGAAAAGTAAGGTGTTATCCTCTCCACTAAACAAGAAGGCAATTACAAGTGGTCTTGTTTTGTTTCTCCCTGGCAGCAGAATAAGTTCTAAGGGGAGCAGGGGGAAAGCCCTAAACAATAAATTCCACGAATACTTACTGCATGTTACTGTGATTCCCTGTACTGTTTCTTATCTATCCTTTCCAAGAAAATGCTGAGTGCATGTTCATCTTCCTTTCATTGGTCTAAAATATTTCTAATTCCAAATGTTTAAGCACTTTAAATGGACTTATGCACTTGAATGGACTACTTTAAACATTAATGTGCATCTGCTGTACTAAACACCAGTTCTAAAATAAGTAAAATGATCCCAGTTCCTTTTTAAAGGGTTGTTAAATGTATCTATCCCTGTCCTCCCCCATTTAAATATTGTTCCTATAATACCAATTGGACATCTGCTGAATTATAAAATGGAAAATGTGAGAAGATGTGAATAGATGCTCTATGTTAGTGATGCATCTACTTAAGCAGGCATGTTAAAAGATCACGGACAAGTAACACAATGTGAAAATAATCTTCAGTACATATATAAAGCATCTGGAAGGAAAACAAATTAATAACACTTTGTGCCACTTCTTGGTTTAATAGGGTGATAATTAGGGCACTTGATCAGGAAATAGAAAACCTAGAACTTGGTCTTCCAGAGCTTGGAACCTACATCTTCCATGTCACAATGTCCATGGTGTATGTTTAGGAGGGCTGAGGACACCCTCCATCTTGCCTGTTTACCCAGTGACCCAGCTTCAGTAAAATTAATTGGGTCATAAGAGCAAATAGGAAGGAGTGTGACTGTAAGTAGATTGGCCTCTGCTGTGAAGAGGTGGCTGCCTTCTGGTTTCTGCCCTCCAGTTCTGTTTTATACTTACTGGCTGTTCAGTTCAGCTATTTAACTTTGTTCTACTTTAATCTACAAAGGCTTTTTAAGATCGGTGTTTCTCTCTCCAACAGGGAATAAAATAGACTTGGAAAAAGAAAGGCATGTTTCAGTTCAAGAGGCAGAAACGTAAGTGTGTGCATCTGTCCCAGGGTGTGGGGGCAGGATTCTTCACATTTCTTTTGCCAGTTAAACCCTTTTAATTTCTAACTAGATTGTTACTGCAAGTGTGACAATGGTCTTGTAAGACCAAAGGACCAGTATTGGCAATGCTGTTAAATAATTGGAGCTAACTAACAAACTACTAGTTCTGTCACTATATTACTACTATTGTTAATATTGGAGGCAACATGGAGAAATCTATCTTTTGGAAGATTAATGAAGTCTAAATAACTAAACTGATAGTCTTCCTCCTTCTTTAATCTTAAATGCAGTTTAAAACTAGAGGCAACCCCTGCTTAGTGCTCTTAATTGGTTCCTGAAAAACCGAGCATTAAGTGAAACTGAAAGTATTTGATCCAAGATGGCAACCACAAGCATTACAAAATGTGCTGAGCACTGAGTGAAATTGGGTATCAATTTCAAATGTTTATAGTGAAGCAGTGCTAAGTGAAACAGCATTAACCAGGGGTTTCCTGTATTATTTAAAATTGGCTTCTAATAGGCATGCCGTTTCAAACTTAAAGCAGAATTTTTAACTGAACATGGGTACATACAAGTTGCTTCTAAATATGAAGGATGTCTTGTGCACTTCTCCCCCAACTCCCCATTACTTCTAAAGTACAAAGTTGTGCTGAATTCTAATGCTCTGAACTGTCCCTCAAGCAGTTTCTATATCTTCATTTATATACAGGTATGCAGAATCAGTGGGAGCAAAACACTATCATACTTCAGCCAAACAGAATAAAGGCATCGAAGAACTCTTCCTTGACCTTTGTAAAAGTAAGTATTATGGATTTCTTTTATGTTGCAGACAATGGCTCAAGGTTGTCAGACTTTGAGACCTGAAGTCCTAGATCATATAGTTGTGTGGTAAATCTGACCCAGTTCCCTGAATTAAACTGTAAAGCAAATGAGGAAAGTTGTGGGGGTTTTTTGAGGGGGGGGTGTTTGTGCAAACTACTTGGACTGAATATGTATTACAGTAATTAACAACTGACATGCTAATTTGCAATTTTAGTGTAAAATGTTAGTGCTTTGAAGTATTTCACTCCCCCTGAGCACTACCTTGTGTATTTGTCTCTTGTTCTCAAACTGAAAACTTGAGCTGTAGTTTTTACTATTTTTAGTTTTTTCCAACACTGTTCTAGAGAACTTGCCTCTGGAATTCTGACTTCAAATTATCTCCTTCTTTCTCAGACTCCAAAGCTTGTCACATGGCATCCCAAATCTCTTATGACCATTCAGGAATAAGTTTGGGATCAAAGTGCCTCTGTGGATGCAGCAATTAACTATTTTTAATTAATACCCCTTCTTGAGGGCCTAAGAGGCTAATCTGTAAAGATTCTCTCTCTTGAATTCCAAGACAAGCAGGAATTCCCTGTTCCTCTTGCAAATGAATACTTGAGTTCAGTAGTTATCCATAATAAGTCTGCTCAGTCCTAAATCCAAACTAAACTCAACTTTAGGCACCTATAGCTTTTGGGTATTCCAGACTTATGGGACCTAAACTATGGAATAAAACTAAAGACTTAAAAATGTTTACATCTCTAGCTTTGAAAGATAAACAACTTTTTCTTGCTAAATTATTAGTTACCAGGTTGATTGTATGCATGGAGCATAAGTAATTGAAAAGTGAAGAAATAGTAAATGAAAAATGTCTTCTAAATTGTAGTGAAATGCCATCCTAACAGAATTCCTTCTTTTCCAGGAATGATAGAAACTGCTCAAGTGGATGAAAGAGCAAGAGGCAATGGTTCCAGTCAGTCAGGAACTGCAAGGCGGGGTGTACAGATCATTGATGATGAGCCACAAGTACAGAGCAGTGGAGGGTGCTGTTCTTCTGGATAACTGTAAAACTGTGGATCACTCTCCTCTCAACCTGAAGACTGCCATATTCTAAGTCACACATTCTTTACCAATGGAGTAATAGAATTAACAGTATTTAAAAAATAATAATAATAATCACACTTGTAACACTGCAGAGACCTTAAGTGCTAAACTAGTGAAGTCTGTGACCCAGAGAATTGGCATTTTCTACAGCGGTTAACAAAGCAATTACCAATGGCCTTTTTACATATTTTTCTTTAATGAGGAATAATATGCATGTAGAAAAGACCTACTTAAAGGCTTCATTTATATTCTTTTAAATCAGATCATTATTATTTAATAACTTATATACATTGTTGGAATGGTGATACGTTTTTGCAGCCCTTTGTATTTTGTGGTAGACTGAATTGTATCACTTCTGGATGGCACACTGATTGGGTGGTTTGTTTTTTTTTTCTTAGCAGATACCTGAAGTAATATTTTTGCAGGGCTTGCACAAGCCCAAAACTGTCAACTACTTTGATATACTCTATATTCACCATGTATGCCAAGCTGATAAAATACATTGTAAATTACATTAAATATTTTATCTGCTTTTAAAAGTGCAGGTGCAGAAATATGTACATCAGTCTTGTCAGTGATTTGTGAAGTGAATCAGTCAGTGAAAAGGTGCAAGCTTTTCATTTGTACTTTGTCAGACTGCTCTGTCTTCATTCCCTCTTCTTGCAAAAGTCCTAATCACTCTTTAGGAGCTCTGAGTATGTGCAGAACTCAATCTCTTAAGCCTTTTCCTGGCAAGTAGTAGTGTTCAAAGCACCTGCTGGCAGAGAAGGAATGCTTCCTTTTAAACTGCTTGTAATCCAGAGGTGTCTGAGTCCCAGCTGAATAATGGAGTATACTGGCATCTCAGCTTTGCAAATGCTTCAGTTCCTAATCTCCTCAGGAGACTTAACCTTTTGCCCATTAGGTAGCCAGTAAGGCAGTCCCACTTGGGGTTGGGGGAAGTTTTGACTGTTTTGAATCCTTGTCTCTTGAGGCCATGTTTACACTTTTGGTTAATAAGCATTAGATCTCTTATGGCAAACCTTGAGTGAACCAATTTAACTTTCTTAAATTTCTTTTGCGTGATTGACTGTAGATAAAAGATATGGAACTTACAAGGTGCAGTGTAACTGTAGGGACACTAGAAAACTAAACTGTTCCTGCTTTGGGGTTTGTATTTGGGTTCTTGCCCCACCCCCTCCACTGTTGGGTACTTACTGAAGCCCACATCTAAGGTTTGGGGAGGAGGGATTTTTCAGAAACATTAAAGTGTGTGAATTAATGTCCACAAAAAACACAAATGGTGGCAATTAACTTCAAACTTGTTTTGTGCTCTGACTTTTTTTTTTTCTACGTAACTTGTCATGCTTGGAAAAAACAGTAAAATTGATGTCTCTGACAATAGATTATTCTTTGGCCTTGCTTTTTCTGAAGAGTGGAATCATTACTGCACTTATTACTTACTGTGAATGCACTGAATGGTGTGGGGAGAAATCTGCTGTACAGTAGAGATGGTAACTGCTAATAAGGTTTGAAGGTTTTTGTTTTGTCTCAGTTTAAAAAAAAAAACAAAAAACCAAAACCTGAGCATCTTCAAGTCACTCCCTCTGTTCCAAAATTTAAAAAAAAAATGGCTTTACCATGTACTATTTTCTAATGTATTTTTAGCAGTAATAGTTGAATTAAACTGTACTGTAAAGATACATTTTGGCTTAAACATAATCAACCTGTTCTCTATAACAAGTATCTAAGGAACACCTTTAAAATGTTTTGAAATCACAAATATCTGTCTTTTGCAAAGGAAGGAGAAAACTAACTTTTACACCAAGCAGTATATGAGCTCAGTGAAGAAAATGCTGATTGTTGAAGCTAAGCAGTATATCTTTTCAAGACTAAGAACAAGCTGGAAGACGACTATAGAAATTAAGGTCATGATATACATAGCAATGCTATTTTATTGACTGCTATTATTCTTGAGTTAAGTTGCGATACTAATACCTGGCAAACTTACTGTGGTCTGTGTATTCTTAGTTCTTGTCCAGCTATTCCTGTTTATAAGATTAAGAACTTTTTTTTTTTTTTTAAAGAACTGGTCCTTTTTCTAAGCTGTTTATGGTAATTTTTCATAAAGCTTAGCATTGCTATAAGAAGTGAACTTGGAAGTCCTTGTAGTAGAGAAAAGAATACACGACCTATTTAAAAGGATGAAAGGAGAGCTTGGTCATCTCATTCTAAGTGTAGTGCTTCACTGTGAATCAGTTGGCTCCAGCAGATGTAATATGAAAGATAAATGTGGAACTTGGATGTCTTAACTGTACTTCAGGGAGTATGAGAAGATGGTATAGTCTTTCACTAATATTAAATTGCAGTGTAGAAGAACTACAGCTAGTCAGATCTTCAAAACAAGCTGCAGCAGGACTGTGTGCTAATTTCAGTGTAATTTAGTACAATAATATACAACTGCAGGCAGCTTTTGCATATTTTGAGTTTTAATTTACAAGTGTTTTGGTGTTATAACTTAACATTTACTCTAGGGTGACTTGTCTGGATACAATACAAGCTCTTGCTTCTAGAAAATAAATTCAGTGAAATGGAATGTGGTAAATTTGAGCTTACAAAAGAAAATACATTGCAGCTTACTTTTTCTGGCCAAAGCACTATTATTATTTTTAAAGCTTATTGAAAGCTTTGTGTTCAGGAGGTTGCAGAAAAGGATTACCCATTTTACAGGGTACCAATAGCCAAATAAGGGGTGGGGACAACATTCATTTAAAAGCAGTAAGCTCTCAAGCTTTCTATTTGTTTGTTTGGCTATGATCAGTAATAGCTAAAAAGATGAGGTTCTAGACTTGTTTTTTCACCAGCCTTTTACTTGGATGTGGTGTGCATCTTCTTTTGGGGTGCTCAAACAGGTGGCCCTGTTGCTTTCCTTCCCCCACCTCCCTCCAGTCATGAGATCTCTAGTCATTGCATAAGGAAGTTTAGAACACAGTGAAGTTTCAGGTGGGGAAGGGGGAGCTTTTTAAAATAAAAGGGGCCCAGAACTGATCCTTTTGGAACTATACTTCTTAAGACCTTCATTAATGATCAAAAGCCATGGCTGTTTAAGAATTGCCTTTTTTTTTTTTTTTTTTCCCTTTTTTGTTGGTGAATGGGACTAATGTGGGTGTGATGTCTGGATCCTGAGGGAGTCTTTTGTTTTAATATGAAAATGGCCATGAATAGGCCAAATGCAGGGAAGCATGGGCACATTAGAGGATAGGGTTAAGATCCTGGATAACCTTGACAGATAGGGTTTATGAGTGGAGTGGAACTGGATGAACCCTGAACTTCCCCCTGTTAAACTTCTTCAGCTGGATACCTTCACCACAACTACCAGATGGGTGGATTGGCACAGCATCTGATGTAATAATTGCCCAGAAGATGAACATGAGCCAATGGTACCACAAGGAGAAATAGAACCCTGGTATACATCAGCCTATGTGTGGCTAGTAGAGCCAGGGAGGTGCTCCTTCCTTTCTAATAGGCACTGGTGAGGCTACTGCTAGAGTACTGTGTCCAGTTCTGAACACCTTATTTCAAGAAAGATGTGGATAAGCTCGAGAGGGTACAGAGAAGGGCCACCTGTATGATTTAAGAACATGGAGGATAGGCTGTATAAGGAGAGACTCAGGGAACTGGGCCTATTCAGTCTGAGTACGAGAAAGCCGAGAGGTGATTTGGTAGCTGCCTACAAGTACATCAGGGGTCAGCATCAAGATCTAGGGGAGCAGCTCTTCAGGAAGGCCCCTCGAGGGAGGGCGAGTGCCAATGGGTCACCAGAATCTGGAACGCGCTCCCTGCAGAAGTGGTACAGTCACCATCCTCAGAGGTGGATGCACAAAGCTAGGCAAGCACCTTGAGCCCATTTGAGCCCAATAACTTCCTGCCTGTGGCAGGAGACTGGATTTGATGATCTTACAAGTCCTTTCTAGTCCTTCGATTTCTATAACAGCTAAGCGTTATGTGAAGCTATAGAACAAGTTCTCTTCATACTATTTCCTTGATAGCAGCTAGACAAAATCCAGCTAACTTGGCTGGGAACATCATCCTTCCTCTTCCACACTAAACAACTCCTTTTCACAACTTTGTCTGCAGACAGAAACAGTATCTCCTTGGCAGAAAAAGGATAGTGAAGGTGAAAAGACAAGGCTCAAGGGGTAGCCAAATTGATAGGTATACTATCAATACCTGATGTAGCCAAACTACATCAGGTATTGATAGTATACATCTTTTACTGCACGAATTTGGTTAGCTTGTATTTCTAACTATTGACCTCAATTACAAAATGGTATGGGAAATCTGTTTTCTAAACTCACCATCCAATCCTATCCATTGATTCTCAAAGAGTGTGTGGCAGGGTTGCAGATGAATTAAAATGCTCACTCCTATTTCTCAGCAGGAAATAGGGCAGGCTTTTTTTTTTTTCCCGGGCACCACCAGGGGTAACTAGGACCAATGATCACAAGTTACTGGAGAGCAGGTTCAGGTTGGACATTAGGAAACACTACTTCACAGTTAGGGTGGCTA
>JAGPOW010001296.1:76148062-76158107 GCA_030014935.1 Caiman crocodilus | reverse complement strand
TTGTTCTTGCTCCTACCTTGGGCATCTTCAAGAGTAGATTAGATAGGTACTTGGCTGGGGTCCTGTGACCCTGGCACTCATTCCTGCCATTGGTGGGGGATCAGACTAGATGGCCTGCTCTAGGCCCCTTCTGACCCTAGATACTATGAAACTATCAAAAAGTGGTCAACTGATTGCTTTTGTGTTTTCTCAGCAGTTAAGATCTTTCCTTGAAAGATCTTAACTGCTGAGAAATGCTTGGGGAGATGAAGCTTCTGTCCAGATTCAGACGCTCAGAATCTTAGGTCCTTGTTCTTCTAACACTAACAGAAGGTCCATCTCTCCCTGTAAACTCTCCTCTTAATGGCAAACAGATGTGAACTCATTCTTTAATAGTCCTATCAATGCAAGTATTGGGATCTTTATAGGTGTAAACAGAGAAGTAATACAGTGCTGTGTTGTTGAGGATCTTTGACTGTAAACAGTCAAATAACTATATAGAGTTTGCATTTTTTCCACATTACTTTTGCACTTTAACATAAATACAACCTTAGAATACGGCAAGGCAGGAAATTATTTCAGGCGGAGTGCTACTTATGCAGTTTTAACAGGCTATTGAGGGTCACATGGGTAGCCCTGCCCCTTGACAGGTACACCACCACTTTACAGGTGACCCCACCCCCAGTCACAATCTTGGGACCAATGTCCCAGGGCCAGCACCAGTGGGGCCCAAAGTGGGAAACATGCTGGCACAGGTTTGTGGAGCCAGGCTGGGCTGCACCAGTAGGGAGGGGGGGGAGCTGGCCTGGTTCCATAGAGCCCTTGCCAGCTGGGACCCTGCACTCCTGGCACCCTGCTCTGGGCCCTGCCAATGCTGGCTTCGGGACACTGGTGCAGGCCCCATGCTCCTGTTGGCTCCCCACTTGCACACAGTACCCCCCCAGCTCTGTGAGCTGTCAGTTGAGGGGCAGTGCTGGTGCTGAGCATGGGGAGAAGTGGCCCCTTGCCTGCCCCATGGCTGGTGCCCCCTGCTGCAGCTGCTTGCAGCCCAAGCGGGGCTGTCTGGAGCAGGCACAAGCACCCCCGTGGGCTGCAAGTGGCTGCAGTGTGGGGCACTGGCCATGGGGCAGGGCAAGGGGCCACTTCCCTGTGCTCAGCACCAGCTTGTAACCCACCCCACTGCCAACCTGGCAGTGGGGCCAGGTTACATGGTGGTGCTGAGCACAGTGGGGTGGGGAAAACAGCCCCTCCCTGCCCCATGCTGCAGCTGCTTGCAGCCTGTGTGTGCCTACCTATGCCTGCTCTGGAGAGCTACTGCAGCTGCTTGCAGCCCACGTGTGTGGGGTGCCAGCCATGGGGTGGGTGAGGGACTGGTATTCTCTGTGCAGGGAAGGAGCCCAGGGACAAGCTGGGTAGGGAGCAGCCCCTCCCCCTTCTCCCACCCCACACCTGGTGCCCTACATTGCAGGTGCTTGCAGCCCACATGAGGCTCTCTGGAGTGGGCATAGGTAGGCTCATGTGGGCTTTGAGCAGCTGCAGCGAGGGCACTGGGCGGGGAGAGGCTCTCTTTCCCTCTATGCTCCTTCCCTGCCCAGGGTCCCTCCCATCACTTAACTGAGCTTCCTGCATCAAGCAGCCATATGCTCCCAGCCCTGGAACCCCAGCTAGGGGTGGGGCTGGGTGGGCAGGCCCTGCTGTTGTGAAAGTCTGCTGGGCTTCCCCTGGGTCCTTCTGTTATTGGTTCCTGTCATTTTTGACAGGAACCAAGGGCAGAGAATTACTCATTTTCTATATATTTTAGGGGCCACCGTGGACTGGATAGAATGGTTTTGCGGGCTGCATTTTGCCCACCCCTGAAATACACCTATGTTGGATATACTGTTTCAGAAATATCAGCCAAGAACCTGCTGTCACATGTATTTGTGCACTTTTAAGATTGTGCGTTAACTTTGTGAAGATGTGCTCCAAGCTAAGTTTTACACTTTATCCATTACTATGGAATCCTAAAGCAGTTTGTCAGCCATGGAGCACTTGTGGAATAATAATGGAGCTGCAATAAGATCTTTCTTTTTCTTTCTTTTCCATTTTTTTTAAATTGAGACACTTGGATTCCCCCACTCCCTGCTTCATCAGCCTGACTTGTATATCAGCAAGACATCTCTTGCTACAACCCAAAAAAGTGCCCCCAAAATCAATACTCAAGTTCTATACATTCATAAAACATACATTGTTTTAATTTGAAATCTAAACCTTGTTTGTTTGTTTTTTTTCAAACTATTTGAACCCCTAGGTGCAAAGGCATTTGAAAACCAAATCAAAGTTCTGTGACTTAGCTCTCTGTCTAGTGGTAATTAACCTTTCAAGTCCTATTACACCTGAATAACTCGTTCAGGTATTTAACAGGTAGCTAAATATTTATGAGCCTTTCTTGGGTTACCAGTTTTTCTCTATGAGGAAAGCAGGTTGCAAATAGTTGCTTGCTTCCTACAGCACTTAAAACATCTTAATCCTTTTATATAATCTTTTTTGTTCCTTCCTGTCACATCAGGTACTTGACTCAGCTAATTCTCCACCTTCAGGTCTCTCTCAAATTAAAGGTAATAGTTTCTACCTTACTCCCATTTTTTAAGTTAGGCTAGAAAAAGTTTTGCAAGAGGTCAGCAAACTATGGAGGGTCATGTATCTTTCGGAGATGCCATTTCCAAGAGTAGCAGTAATAGACACAACAGAATATAAGGGCTTAATGAAGAGAACAAAATGTACTTACTTGCAGGGAGATGGGCAGAACTCAACACATCTGCTGCTCTGTGGTCATTTTTGTATGCCTACTCCTATTTCACAGTAAAAGGAAGATAAACTATGGTACTTGGCCCCACTTCCAGATGTAAGCTGCCTTAGTTCAGCTTCCAGTTCCACAGGGTAGGAGTAGATACATGGGATGGTTAGCATGGAACAGCCTGGGCTCATTGCATCCCTTCCCTCTTTAACCCCTTAAAATTTGTTTGCATCTACCCTGAAGAACATAAGGGAAATGAGAATATCTTTTGGACAGAAGATAAGGTAGGTGCTCCTGGTAGGTAGAATGAGCAGATAAATTAGAAAGAAGGAGGTAGAGGTCATGTGAAAAAGAGAAAAGATGAATATGGAAGTCATGGTGCTGGTATGGGGCTGTTAAAAGTCAGAGAAACTAACTGCAGCCTCCTGCTTCTTGAACTGATTCAGACTTGAAGTTGCTAAATCATCTTCTAAATGATCGTAATTAGCTTATCAAGATGGCTCGTAAACTGATAACCAAGGCTACTTCTTCCCTGGTGAGTTGCTGGTTGCAGTGCTAAAGAAAGTATAATTAACTGTGAACAGCTCTCCAGAGACAATACCAAGATATATTCAGCTTAATTAGAATAGTAGTGTGAATGTTGAATTCACTTATCAGATGTGTATAGCTTGTCCTATTTTGTTAGTCACATACAGGTTTGGCCTGAATATTAACAAATTACAGACATAAGTTTTACTGTTGTTCTGCTGTAGGATCCTTATCCTAATTTGTCAAAAGGGATGCAAGTAAAAAGTTCACTGCAATTGTTTGTTATATGTATTATTATAGCACCTAGATGCTAGAGTAAGACCCATTGTGTTAGGTGTTGTTCAGACATACTAAAAAGACAGGCAATTCCTGTCCTAAGGAGCTTGTATCCAACATCAGCTCCCTGTTTAAATGCAATTTCCACAGCTTTTCTTGGGAGAACACCCAAGATGAGAAGGTTTATCCTGTTAGTCTAATTTTTCCCCTTGGTTAAAACTTAGATTAGGACTTTACACTACAGCCCAGTAACATGAATATATGCCTGTTGTGAACATAGAGGCTGCTGACTTCAGATACTGTGGCTACTTGTCACTTTCCAGCATCCAGACAGCTCTGCTAATTGGTGAACAGTTTCCTCCTCCATAGGAAATATTTAAGACCTGAAATATTTTTTTCATTCAGAGTTTGTGTCACTTTTGCCATTGACAATTTATCTCTTTCCTCTCCTTCCCCCCCACACCAAAAAAACCCTCCATGACAGTTGAAATGCTTTAATTTTTACCTTAATTTTTAAAAAAGCTTTTGCTATATTAACTTGACAAAATGAAAAGTTATTCTGAACTGAAGGAATAGAACTACATTTTCCAAATGTTGGAATTGGAAAATGTCCCTTTTTGGTTATCATTTTCTGACTCCCTAAAATATTTTGTTGAAAAATTCCCAACCTATGCCAGTGAAAGACCCCATCCATTCTTTCCTTCCTTAGTGGGAGACTAGTCCTAATGCAAGGATAGCAAAGGAGGGGGAAAGAGGGTTGTTAAGTTGCTTTTCCCTATTTTATGCATTCAGATACAACTAGTCTGTCAGGCTTAGTTTATCATACTTTGTTGTTGTTGTTGTTCTTCAAATTACTGTCCAAACAGGTTCTGCTTTTGTACATGCTACCATGATCAATTCTTGCATCTTCTGTGCCCAGTACCCATTGCACCCTCCTGTCTGCTCTGCCTGAAGTTTTCAGAGGCAGGGCAGTGTCCACTAGCATTCAGTTCTTTCCTGCAGTGCGTGATATGAGATGGTATCCCAGCAGAGCCTGTGTGCCTATAACCAGTACTCCTAGTTTAACTAGTGCTTGAACCTTTAATCTTGGTTAATTTTTACTTCTTTTTAGTTTAGTGTTTATTAGCACATTAGGTTGTTCTCAGGGGACATCTATAATTAGAACTTTTTCCCTGCCCCCATTTAAGCAATTGCTGTATTACAATAGTTGCCATATCACCCAGTTTCAAGAACTGTCCATTTCATGACTCTGCTTTGTTAATCAATAAAAGGGCCTGGTCACTACCTTAACTACCTGAAAGGGATACATCTTAAAGCAGTGCTCTGTATGTTTATTCCCCAAGAGAACTCTATCAAGTAGAGGCAAGGCTTACATTATTCCTGCTGGAGAGATCTATACTGCCTTCACCCTCTGTTCCTGAGCGTGCGCACACAATTTACCTCAACCTGCCTCAGTACTGGCTCACTGCTTTTCCTCTACCTCATATGCAATCTCTACCTGCACAGACACCTCACTAAACAGTTTCTGTGATTTCAGAGAAAGGAGCATTGGTTTAGGTAAGAAAGTTCAGTACCCCCTACCAGGATCCGGGTGCCCTGGTATTAAAAAATAGTCACCAGTGGTTCTTTTATTCCACTGTCCCCATATCCTACAAACACATGCCTCCCATCTTTGTCTTAATTGCTAAGGCATTTGGTGTCACCTTGCTTTAAACATGTAGTGTCATTACCGCAGCACTAGGACTAGACATTCCAATATCAAAACTCCCCACACTACTAGGTACCTAATTGATGGACCCTGTACTGGAGTCGTCTTTTCTGAAATGTTTGAAAGATGTCAGCTACCCGACAGAATGGCTCAAAAGGAATCCTTATAGGGCTCTTGGTGGACAGGCTACAAGAAAGTCTGGATCCTTTGTGCTATTAGATCGATTCCTTTATAAGCTTCTACATGAGAGTAGCTAACTACTAAGTCTTTTTTTTTTTTTTTTTTTTTTTTAAGATTTGTCTTTTGATTTGGGGCAGAGTTTTTGAGCATGGTGGATAACTTTGCAAAGCTGAAGCTGAAGAACTAACTTATGTAAGGGGTTAGCTTACTATTAGTACCTCTCTTTACATCCCTGTTGCCTGTAATATGACAGTGAAGATGCAGGCAATGAGTAAGTGCTGACAGTTGTGGGGTACAACTCTGCTGCTGCTGTTGGAATGGGGAGAGGGCACAAGACACCACCATTACTGCTGCTATTAGGGTATTGGGTTCAGCCAGGCTACAGCCCCTCACCCTAATGTTGGTGCAGCAATCTGGGGGGGGATTGTGCCCCCCCATGCTCCCCCAACACCTCGAATGAAGACGATGTATAAGCAGGTTGCCTCACCTACTGGCTTCCACAGGCAGGATTTGCTCCCAGAAGTGCTCCTCAGTTAGTTCTTCCATGTAAAGGCTGTTTTTAAGCAACAAATCAGCAAACAAATGAACGAAGCCATAGCTGAAGCCGAAGCCAAACCCTTTTGCCCTGTCCCAGGCACTAGGAGGGAGCCTTTTGCCTCTGGCCCCTCTAGAGTCCCTAGGTGGGACACTCCATGCTTTTCTAAATGCTCCACAGCTGGGCTTTCTCAACAGGGTTCCTACTTAAGGAGACAGAGCAACCTGTTATACCTTGGTATCTACCATTGCTATTCCTAATCTGCCATTGAACTCTTCCTGGCTCCAAGTGTCTGGTATGCCATAGGAGGTCCAAACAATTGTGGAGGACCTTTCTTTTAAGGAAAATAAGCCATGTAACTGCACCACTGTTAGTGGAGTTCAAAGTATTCTAGATAGCATGACACTACAACCCAGCAGAGAAAACAACAGAGGTAACAGCTTCATGTGTGTATCTCAGTCTCAGTAGCACCCCCAACAGAGATCATTTGGGCTTTGGTAGAAAAGTCTGAGGTTCTGAAGATGCTAAATGGCTATATTTTTCCTTGTCTGATCAAGTTGTGATATTAAGGTTGAGACCCTAACACAAACTTGTTTGGATCTTTTTTCTGTTTCCCCTGCCTTTAAAGACAATTGTCTTTTTTCTAGGGCTTAGGGTAAGGATAACCTCAGATAGATCGTCCATGTAGGAAACAAGGGGTATGCTACCCAGTTTAATTCTGTTCCTATTCTATTCCCTTTCTTTTTCAAGGAATACTTTTCATTCTTTATCATACTAATGTGATAGATCAGCAAGACCTAGTCTTGATCTGTAGCAACTTGACTTCTTGGCTTATGACTCCACTTCCAGTACAAACCCAACTGCTATAATTGAATTTCTGTAGGGCCCAGGATATCACTTGCTAAGTGAGGCAATCTCATTTGGGGTTGTGACCCCTTATTTAGGAAATGCTTTTATAGAACATTGAATCTGTCAGTACAAACTGGCCATAAAGCAATTGCATATAGCAGCTGGGAATTTCTCCAATGCAGGGGGAACCCCTGGGTGTTATATACACCATAGCTCTACATCACTTCTTTCACAGCTTCTATTACTGGGGAAATGGCTAGAGAAAATGGGGGTATAGTGGTTATAATACTTCTTTTTCAGTTATTACTGGCTATTGCAATGGCCCTTTTAGGCTGTGCGCAGCAAAGTAGAAATTAAAGTGGCTTTAAAATGGCTTCAGTTTATACTAGGATCAAAGGCTGTCCCTTCACTTTCACTGTGATTCAGGAGCTGTACGGGTTGCATAAAATTACATTTCTCCCTAAATGCTTTGGGCTCTGTACCTCTGATTATCAGACCTCTATGATTTCTACTAAAATTACAAAGATGTGTGCCAAGACTATTCACTCATATGTAATATTTTGGATTAAGAAAAGATAATTTATGAACACTTACCTAGGTGACCAATTACTAAATTCTCAAAAGCTATTTATTGCTGTTGAACCCATTTCATTTTACTGTGGTGTCTTAATGGTTTTCACAATGAATGCAGCAGCATTCCATTTTGAAGTTGGGGAGCAAAGGAGATTAGGAAATATATCTTCATAAACAGTAGATACAGTAGACAAAACCTTCACTTTCCCAACAGGTTGTTACAACTGAAATTCTGTAAATGTTTTAGATCAAATGATTTAACCAGCAACATTTTAAACTAGTCAGTTCTGTGACAAACTCTTAAGAATACCAACTTGTCAATAAAATAAAAAGAAAAGGAATAAAAATCATCTTAAGCATGACTGCTATTCATTTAATGATGAGTATAAATGGTAAAAATAAATGTAGAAACCATACTATTAATAAGTGGGAGTAAATTGATAGAAGGGGAAAACATGAGTGTATTTAAGATCGATTAAAATAAACAGGAGCTGGAGTCTAGAATAGCCAGACTATGATTTAGTAGCATTATTGTAAATGATAGCAAGCCACAAAACTCGGTGATAAACAGATTGAAACGGACAGAATCCTGGAATTATTAGAGCAAAGGTGATCTGGAGCTTAGATTAAAAAAAAAAAAGGATTTGCTGAAGGAGTTAGATGATAGTTGGCAAGACAGCAACTCTTTTTCTTTAATACAAATACTACAAATATGGGACCCGATTCCTCAGACCATCTGAACTTCATCCACTGCAGAACAGTACATGGTGGATTGGAAAGTGGCCATAGCAGGTTAAACTAGCCCCTGGTATATGTTAGGGTAGCTGAATGCTTGCTTTAAGTGATAATCAGGGATCCAGGTTTTGTGTTTGCCATGGAAAAACACAGTAAGACCTGGATTGAAAAACATGGAAAAACAAGTTTCCCCTTGCAGGCTGGAACTCTACCAGCCTGCAAGGGGGTGGGGGAAGTGGAAGGAGTGCAATCAGGCGGGGGATGCCATGTGCATGTGCGTGTGTACACATGCACGTGGCAGCCAGGCAGCATGGAGAGCAGTCCCCTGCAGGTGAATCAGGAGGGGTGGGATTGATGCCCCCATAAGGAGGGAGAGAGTTGAGCAGGTCTGGGGCAAGGGCTGCTGCCTAGCAAGGATGGTGTGTGGGGCTTGGGACATAGGGCTGGAATGCACTCTGTGCCCAGATAAGAAGTGGGATGGAACCGCAGGCAGCCTGTCAGGGTGTCAGCGGCGGGGGGCTCCATACCACTGTGCACTTCTGGGGAGGAATGGGGGGCATGTGCCCCTCAAATTTGTGTGCAGAGTGGGGATGGATGCAATCTGGATGCTTGGGGCTCCCTGCTGTGCTGCCCTCTCCCTGGGGTCTCTGCAGCCTGGTGGGCAGGACTCAGTGTGGCAGGGCAGAGTGGGGAGGGAAGGCTTGGTGCTGCTGCCATGAGCCCCATGCTGCTATGTTAAGACACTGCCTGGCAGCAGCAGGGGCTCTTTGCCATGTTGGTGTGGGGCCCCCAGTGGCAGCACAGAGCCTTCCTTCTTTGTCCCACTCTGCTCAGCCATGCCAGGTCCCACCTGCTGGGCCACTGAGCCTACAACTGGCAGCCTGCATCTGCCCCCTAACCCAGGTTTCACTCTAACTATGCCACCCATAGGGGAGGGGGACCCAAGCTCTGTGCCCTTCACTGCAGCAGCCACTGTCTCCCATGGGTGGCAGCCAGGGTTTGGACACTGCTGGGGAGGCAAGGGGCTGTGGACCTGGGTCCCTGGCTCCATTGCCCTGGCAGCTGGGGCCCCCCTCCTCCAGGGCTGGAGGCAGCAGGGGGTTGTGGGTGGGGAGTGAGGGGCAACGGCATGGGAAGGGTATTGGCATATTAGGCTGCTCAGTGTCACAAAGCAGAGGGAGGCGGGACAGGACAGATGCAGCTGGACCTGCATGTTGGTGGGCAAAAGGTGCAGGGAGAGCTCTGACTTTCCATGATAAAAAACCCAAAATCAAATGCCAAAATATATAGGTATTTAGAATTTATTATAGTAATTGAGGCACTGGTAGGCTTCCAAACAGCTTTAAAATTATAAATATATGAATCAAACATTGATATTCATCTATCTATATATCTATTGATATCTATATCTATGTAGGGACATTTCATTTTAACCATGGGAAAATGTAGATTTTGGATTTTTTAATCGGAGAACTTTGGTGTTTTGTTTTGTTTTTTTTATCAAAGTATTTGTGATTTTTAAACAGAAAACCAGGATCCCTGGTAATAATTATTAGAACAGTCTACCAAGGATCATATCATGGACTGGAAATGACCAAGGTGCAGGCCATCCTCATGCCTTTCAATAGTGCCATATACTACATGGGAGGTAGAAGGAAGCAGTTGGCAAGGCCCAGTTTTGCACCACCCAAAACGCCTTTATGGCCATGTATAGATTAAATGAGTGGCGTGTATGCACAACACTTTAAAGTGGGCTAAATACTTTTTCACCGCTTTAATGGTGTTGGTGTATTGTATCATAGTATCGTGAGTCGGAAGGGACCTGGGCAGATCATCTAGTCCGACCCCCTGCCTTGGCAGGAAAGAGCACCGGGGTCAGATGACCCCAGCAAGGTGCTCATCTAAC
>JAGPOW010001296.1:76122572-76132997 GCA_030014935.1 Caiman crocodilus | reverse complement strand
CTGCATGATCAGCTAACCTGGAGGGGGTGTACTCTGCTACTGCATTACTCATTGCTATGTACAAACAGCCATGTCACTTAACATTGCACAAAACAACATTAATATTGCCAACCAAACTAATGCTGGATACTGAACTCTCTATTCACCGTAGGGCAATAATCTGGGGGAAGTTACTTCTTCTACCACAGGTTGCAGTAGCATAACTTTTCCAAAAAATGAAAATATATGTTCCGGGTCCAATTAGCCGGATCAGTTCAGCTTCCCTTCACGCCAGCAGCATCCTCTTATAGGCTAAGACCAAGTGTAGTTTGCTGCACTGGTCTGGTACCCAAGCCAAAATGGGTACCACCATTGTGTAGTGAAGGATGCACTCTGTCCAAATGCACTGCAGACAGGACACCCTACAAGTCTTGTAACTGGCTTCCTGCTGGCCAGCTTCCAGCAGGAGGATCTTGGCTACATGCTGACATTATGGAAATAGGGGACTCCTTCCTTTTGGTCCTGTGGCTGTTAGCTGATTACAAGCGAGACTCAGGGGTATCTGAATCCCAAGCCTCTGAGCTTGGGCCTGCACATAGGATACCTGCCAATGGATCTGGAAGAAGAGACTGGTGGAAGATACTTGATGGTTGCAGCACCACCATTGGCACCGTGTAGAGAAAGCACACCCTGAGATAGGGCTATGTCTCCCCTGAGAAGCACCAGCGGCACTTCCGGTTTTGCAGCGATTGGCCACTGAGGGCCCCCCACTCAATTGGTGATTTGCTGCTGGTGCTCCCCGGTATTAGGAGACACCAGTTGCCCATGAGCACCACATACGGCGTTAGAAGAATTGAATTTTGTTCAATCACTTGATATATTTGCATCACCTCCAGCAGAGGGACCTTAGCACAGCACAGGACGGGGGATTTTATATATATATATCGCTAACACCCTTTCCCCCACCACGTGCTGTGTGCTAAGGTCCCTCTGCTGGGGAGGATACAAACGGGCCCCTAGCGGACGCCCGTAAGCAGCACACAGTAGGACATGTTGGACGGCGCTCACAGCAAGATGCGCCTGCGCAGAAAGCGCTCTCCCTGCCGCAGCCTTTACTGCGCCGCAAACCCAACACGATCTAAGCGTAAGGTGTGCTGACGAGCGCTCCCTCAGCGCCTCGCGCGTGCGGCTCCCAGGAACTCCCACCCCGCGCTCGGGGGTAAGCTAAGCAGCTCCCACCCCTTGTCCCGGAGCTGACTAAGGAAAAAAGTCCCGCGGGCCACAGCATGTGGTTGCAGATCGCATCTTCGCGCAACCTCGCAAGCGCTGCCTCACTCAGGACCCTTCCCCCCTCGTCGGAGTCCTGAGCTCGGTGCCTCGACCATCTTCGTGCTTTTCCGCCACGCCACGCCCTGCGCATGCGCCCTCGGGCGGGGCCCGGGCGGGGGTTGTTGTGGAGCGGCCGGAGCACGTGAGGAGCGCAACGTCATCATAACACTCGTAGGAACATGGCGGCTCCTGGAGGCGGAAAGGTAACAGGCGGGAAGGCGGCCCTGTTCCTCCTGCCCGGGGTGCGGTGCTGGGGTGAGGCCCGACTGCGGTTGCCACCGCGATAGCGCTGGGCCAGGCCCCGGGCGCTCGGCCTGCAGGGGGCTGTGCTGGGCCCGGGGGTGATAGGCCGCGCTGCTGCTGGTACTGCTGGAGCTACTGGAGTAGGGGGCCGAGGCGGGGATCGGGATTGTCCCTGGGAGCTGGATACGTACACAGGCAGAGAGAGACACACACGTATATATACCCTGGTACATGTGCGCACATGCGCACAGCACTGGTGTGTACACATCACTGGTGCATGTACGTGCGCTTATGCACATGTGTGCTTGTGTTGGTAGAAGTACATGCTAGTACACTCACAGACGTACGCTCTGGTACGCATGCATATGCATGCTTGCTCAAAATAACTTGTTCCTCTCTACAATAAATTCACCTTCCAGAGCCAGATGTAGAAGTGACAGGATGCAGATGGGGATTTCTGAATCCTGGGCATGTCGAGTGACTGATTGACTGGCTGGCTACCTCACAGGATCCCATGACATGAACTTGGGTCCACAAAAGTGTGTGCTTTATATTTATATCTTAGTCCAGCGGTTTCCAAATTCTGACAGATTGTGCACCATCGTTTTAAACTGGTACACCCTTAAGTATCACCAGCAAATTTTTGTCATATAAAGTAATTATAATACATTTGTTAATGTGTACCATTGATAGGTTGTCTGCATACCACTGGTGGTACCTGTACAACAGACTGGGAATCTCTGTCTTAGTCTATAAAGGTGCATCTCTATCCTGGCTTCTGGTGGATTTCAGACTAACTTCCTACCTGTTGCCAGACTCTGGAAGTAAAAACTAGTTATTTGCTGAATGGCAGCAAAGTGAATGCCTTGAGCAGTTCTGCTTTTGATGCAGGAGAGCAGAGATACTCAGCTGCATGCATGTACTCTGAATGTACTGTGGAGAGCACTCAGCTGCCTCACGCTAAAAGGAGACATCTGGTAAAGAAGAAGGCCAGGCAATAGGGTTGTGTCCAGTGTATCAGACAGAGTGATTTGAATACAAAATGAGAAGGCAGGGGAGGCATAGTGTTGGAAGATGCCAACCAGTAATAACCCTACAAGTCCTTGCAAAAGCCAAACCAGGTATTGGGATAAGAATCTATAGTCCCTATTTAAACCACATTTAACACAATCCAGTCTGGATGATTTCTTGTTTTCCAGTTTTCTGTTCAAGTTAATTTTTAAAGTTTTGTTGTTTAAGAACAGGTACTCCAAGATAAGTAGTGGCATGCCCTGGGAGGTTCCCATGTTCTGCCACAGGCTTTCATGCCTTCCTGAATCTGATGTCAAATGGGTGTTCATTCCTTCTTACACGTAGGGATTGCCCTGTCTATCCAATGCAGACATCAGAAGGGCACTGTAAGCAGGTATTGCCATATATGACATCGGTAGATGAGCAGGTGAATGAATCTTGATGTTATAATGCTTTTTAGTACAGTGATGATGTGGCCTGTATTGATAAAGTGCTACAGTTAGCACCTGGGTCTGTTTTAAGGCCTAGTAGCTTGGAGGTAGCCTGCTGCAGGAGAGATGTTATTTAAAACTGTCTGTAAACCAGTACAAGTTTGTCTTCTATGGTTACATTTTTCCAGGAGATGGTTATATTTTTCTAGGAGAGGTTGGAGGTCATTAATGGTGGACCCAGGGTGGGGACTGTATGTGACAACCAGAAGGATTCTGTTTGTACCCTCATTGTACTGTCATTATAGGAATCCCTGCTCCAGATCTAGTTGGGTGTTTAGGATGGAAGCAGGTGGTATGAAGGTGTCTGTGGTGGTCAGTGGGTTTCCCATATAATGTGGTGGCGATGTGGCCATTGTAAACCTTCACCACGGTGTCTAGGAAATGAATTTGCTAGAGCAGGGGTTGTCAACTGGGGGTATGTGTACCCCTGGGGGTACTTGGACTGGTCCTAGGGGATATGCGTGGGCAGGCGGAGATGGAGCTCAGCCACCTCCCAGGAGCAGGGCTGGGGCGCAAAAGCTCACATGTGGCAGCAGCTGCTGTTGCCACCCATCATCCCGGAGAGCTTCCCTGCCCTGCAGAGGGGCACCACTGCTCTCACCCCTCTCTGGCCATGCTCCTAGGAGGTGGTGGCGTGTTGTCCATGTGTGCATGTGCTGTCCCTGCCTCCCCACTTGGTGTCCAACTGCGTGTCCCCACTCCCCTGGTAGCTGGCTATATACAACCCTCCTCCCCAACACTTGGCATCTGGCTGAGTGCTTGCCCCCTGCCTTGCCCCTGCTCTTCCTCCCCTGCTTGGCGTCTGGCTGCCAAGGGTACTTAGACTAAAAAAAGGTTGAAAACCCATGTGTTAGAGTATTCCCTTATCAGTTTGATGGAGGGGTGGAAGTTCTTAAAGTCCTAGTGAGATTCCTTCCTTCCTATCATCATTGTACCTAAGGTATATCCAGGGGATGACACAGCTGCAGAGGAAGTGGACTTGGAGGTCTGTCATAAATATATTGTCATATTGTGGGGCTGTACATGAGCCCACGGCAGTGTCATTTGTAGGTATAGGGAGTCCCCAGAGAGTTGTGTGTGAAGACAAAGCACACGAGTGTGATGGAAATGGAAGCAATGTCCTCACTGGGGATAATGTTTGGATGGCTTGTAATCTGTGCTCATGGGTATATATAGATGTGATGTCCATGGTAGCTAGTATGGTATTTGCTGAAAGTGTGTTAGTGGAGCCAGTTTCTTTAAGAAATCTGTGGTGTCTTTGAAACAGCTTGCAGCTAAGGTACAGCTGAATGGAAACCTTGAGGCTATTTTTCTGCACCCTGAGACTAAAGGGAATATATCTATGACAAGGAGCCATGCAGTGATTAACCTGCCATTGACCAAACTTGTACACAAGGACAACTAGAGTCCACCTGAGGGCTGAAGCCCCACTTTAGACCTGTATGTAAACTATTTCTCGCTCCATGCCTGCTTTGAGAGTACCCAAAAAACAACACTTATGTTACAACCTCAGTCCTGCAGAATAGAAAGCCATACTCGCCTTTAAAGACAAGCCTGATATATCATACAACAAGATAAGTGGAGTGTCGCTGTTGTCATGCTTTTGGACAAAACAGCATACATACAGGAAACCAAGCAACACCTTTCTAACATAGAATTTTACGAAGTTGGGACTGAGGATACCACAGCACAATACCAGGAGGAATTACAACCTCCAAATGCTGGAAGCACAGGAGATGGTCACAATTTTTAAAACATTTTTAGTTAGGTGCTCGCTAGAATGCTAATATGGCCATGTAAACAATACGTGTTATGACCTCTGTCTTGCAGAACGGAGAGCCATACTCTTGGTGTAGTAATACTAGGTACTTTCTTTCTATAGACTCTAAGGAGACTGAATTCCAAACTCTTGAGACAGAGCAAAAATAGTTCCATATTATAAATGAAAGATAGTTGGTATAACTTGATATACCAATTACATTAGTTGGTGCGGACTGAAATACAGCATAGTTCTCAACTGTGCCCATGTTAATGAAAATCTTTTTTTGTTTTTTGTATGTGTCCTTACGATTCCCATTCCTAAACACTTTTCAGTTTTCATTGTATGTTAATTTTGAAGTAGTATACAGATTTATACTATAATAACATCTTATAAAAAATCCTTGAAACTAGTATTATTGTCAAATGTAGTACTCGAGGGGTAAATGGGATTACTTATAAAGAAACAGATTGATTTGGTTGGACAGCTTGCATTAAATTAGATCCCATGAAACTTTGTCTTCCAGAAAAAAAGTATTAATTTCGTTTCTTGTTTTTTCTTCCCCTAGTGGTTGGTCATTGAGTTTTGATTTTAATAATTATTCTTTCTGTGTTATCCATAGAGAGTCCTATTTCCTTTGCTATTTCATTTATATTGACTTCCCTCATGATTCCTTTTTTAGGACCCAATTCACTTAACATTTTTCTGGTTAAGTGTTAGTTTTATTTTCAGGATCTTAATTTTTATTGGTGCGGCTTTTGGACCTACTTGAATTGCGGCAAGACAAAGGGTTTTTTGTATCAAACTCATGGTGCGCAGAGCCAGTTTCGTGGACATTTCACGGTAGCTTCACCCCTCACCTCTGATTGGCGGAGGGGCCCTGGCAGCCCTGTCTTGCTACTGAAATACTTTTGCTTTCTTGACTAGCACCTTCACTTAGTCACTAGCTCAGCTTCTCAGTAACTTTCACTAAAATCATGTGCTCTATGGCTGCAGTGGTTGCTGTGCTGTCTTTGTATTCTAGTAAGCATTTTGTTGGGTTGATTCTGTGAGAAATTGTGGCCAGTACCATTTTTCATGGGGATCGTCATTTTTCGTGGTTTCTGTGACAATCATAAACTAGCAATTTAAGTAAGTCCCTACGTATAACCCTTGATCAGCATGTAAAAAAAAAAATCTGCTTTTCATAGATTTGTTCCTGGTTAAGGGAAAAGTAAACCTTAGCCTTTTGTTATACTTAAATCACTTATTTTAATTGAAATCTCACTGTTGCCATGTATATAGCTGCACTACTTTGGTAGCTCAAGACATTTCCAATACACCTGAATTAGACTTAAAAAATGTGCTTACTTTTGTGAACTTTGAACTCTTTTCTAGAGTGCATGGTTCTCAGTGTTACTAGCTATTGACACTGGAATCACAAGATTCCTTAAAGTCTTGTACCTGCAGTCATGTGATTAAGAGGGTGATCGTGTTTGTTTTTTTAAATATAAAAAGCATGATTCTTGCCCGTCTAGTCATAGAGAGAAACTTGAAAATATGACATGTAAATGCTCAAAACATACCAGATGTAGAAGTTATGTTAATAAAAAATAAATAAAACTGAATCGGTATGGGTCAATCTTCTGGGTAGATGGAATTTTTTTTTTTAAAGGACATGGGTCAGGTCAGGTCTCTGATATGCAAGTGGCTGGCTGTAATTAGTTCCATAATCATTCTTTTATTAGCAGAATTGGAACTAACTTATTAAGGTAAGGTATAGAGTGGTGTTTTTTTATCCTTGAGGCTTAAGAGAGAAACTGTCAGATATGAGCAGATCCTGTTTTGTTGTCTTGTGTGTGCCTTCCCCCCTGCCTCCCCTTCTCTCCCCCCCACAAAACAAACCAACAAACCCAACCCATTGGTTTTAGCGAGGTTTTGAAAATTGATAGCATTGGGCTTTCCACCGTTTAATGTTATTGTTATGTTCAGAAAGGTGTGGTTAGGAAAGAAGTAAGAACTTTGTACCTCTTTCAGCTAATTAAAGCAAGTTGCACTTCTTTCCAGACTTGTATTGTTCACATGTGGCTTCTCATTAAGTGGCTTTGTAAACATTGCTTTAAAAATTAGCCTTGGAGATACTGGAATTACCTTGCATGTTTTGACTGGGAGTACTTTTGGTATCACAGCAGTTCTCATTAGAACTGAAAAGGTGTATAGTAGAACCATTCTCTGTCTTCTTGAAGCACGATGAAATAAAAGTCATTATATCTGTTTCTATGGTATGCTCATTTTTATAAGTAATTTAGCAGCAAGCCTGCAGCCTCACTTGTAAGGAGTATTGCTTGACCAATATGTAGAGAATTCAATTGGGGATCTTCAGAACTTCTACCACTTAAACTTATGTAGGTATATCGTGCTCTGTACTCAGGAGCCAGAACAACTTGTATATCTTTGGGTGAGGAAACTTATCACTTAGTCGCTGGTGGTTTATGTGTATTCCTCAAATGGCTCAAGAAGATTCACTAATCTGCCTCTTCAGAAGAAGTCACTGATGTATTGCGTTAGTTGGTGGCAGCATAAAATAACTTGTTCATGTTACTATGGTCAAGGTATCTTGCTAAATCCCAGCCCTGTGGGAGAAAAAAGTTGTGCCCATTTGAACTGAGATAAGTCTGTAACATGGGAAGTTTTTATTGTGGCTTCAGTCTAAGATAACCTTTTTCCCCACAGTGAGATACTTCAGTACAGTGTCATTGTGCCTACTGCTCCACTCGATTTAGCCTGTTAATCTGCCATCAGTATTCCCACACTGCTCTAAACCTTTGCCTTTAAACCTATCCAGTTTCTTTATCTGTCCGTGATCATGCTTACTAGCTCTCACTTCCCAGTTTAAAATTCTGATTTACTACCAGATTGTTCCTCTTCGTACTTGGATGCTCCAGGGATCAACAATTTTGTTGAACACCTCTACCACCTTTCTATGAGCATGCTAGCCATTACACCTTTTCCATCATCTGGCCATATAAAGAAGTCATCAACCTACTGTTGCAGTGGGGACAAGGCAAAAGTACAGCCAGTCCTGAGAAGGAATCAGTGAAATTAAGACACTTGTGATGTCATAGCCACTCAGAAGGTAGTAGTATGTTACTACTGTGTTGGCCTGGAGTACAGATTGAAAGACTACTGTGAGGTGTTGAATAACTCTTTGGAGAAGATGCTCCCCTATTGCACATTTGGGATATGCTTTTGGACATAACCATGGTCAGCAGCTCTTGGGTATACTAGTAGGTGCCTGAGAGCCAGGACTTTTTTGCTGGGCCATTACCCCAGCTGCTCACTTTTGAAGCTTGAATTCAAGATGCCTCTTTCGGAGTCTGCTATTGATTCCTGTCTTTAGCAGCACTCCTGGCTGTAAGAGGCATGTTGAGGTTAATAATAGCTGTGTATGGTTTTCCACTCACTGTTGGTACTTTTCTTGCCTTCTAGAATTGATGCCTGCATTAGAGACCTTCAGGTGCTCTAATGCTGATGATGGCATAACATATAGCAAAGTTGAGGGCCTGCAAAAAGTGCAGTGAAAAAAAGATACTCGAACAACTTTGCTGGATCCTGAGCCACATGTTCCAAGGTAGAGGGAGCAGATGAAGCAAAAACTACAACTGTTGTTTACAACAGTCCAAGGAGTTGATTGAGCATGGCTTCAGCTAGAATTTAGAGCAGTTAGACAACCTTTCATGACTGTGTGCTGATATGCCCCACCCCAGGTCAGAGGGGTGGGTCCTAGGACCCTGCTGCCACTGGCATTCATCCCTGCAGTGATGGTGGGAGGCACCCACAACTCAGCATCTGCAGGCTGGATCCAGCCTGTATAGAATAGGTTGCTGACCCCTGCACTAGAGCAAAGAACTTATAGCAAAATAAAATTGAGCTTATCTTTGGTTAAGGACACAGTCTTCTGGAACTGGTGAAGTAACCAGAAATAATGCTGGATGCTCTGACCAAGAGGTTTGTGCTACTGAAGGCTACAGCTGCTGTCCAGTTCTTGGCTGCCTCAGTACCATGACCTCCTGTGCAAGTGAAGGTTCAGTCAGCACTAGTTCTCCAAGTACTGGAGATCATCCTTTTCTTGGGACCAGTGCTGCTTGAGCATCAGTAGCCAGAGTACTTCTGTCACAGAGAGAATAGTGCTTCATGAAAGCCTAGCTGCTTTGATTCTTCTAACACCCATGTTGGTCTACTTCCGTGGCACTCTAGTTTGCATACTGCAGTTTTGAATTTGACTAAATCTTTTTTTCTTGTTAAAGCTGTTATCATCTCATGTTGTACTTATAATTGAAGGTTGAATTGAAAATAGCCATTGGAGTTGGTTGGATCAGGCAAATAGGTGTCCTAAATAATTAGGGGCTGTTGTTGGTTAAAGCACATACTGTTTCAAATTTCATAAGCTCAAAGACATGTACATCAGAGGCCCTGCTGAACTCGGGAGCAGTCTTGTAGAATGAGAATTGTATACAGAAAACATGTATAGCATAGGAGTGATTTTACAAACAAAGCCAAACAGATTTCTTCCCTTTTGGATTTGTCTGTCTGTTATGATGAATCTGTGGAAGTTACTTTGCTAAATAGTCCCCATTCATGGACTGACTTAGCAAATTGGAATTTTCAAATTCTTACCTCAGAATAGGCGCACAAGGCTTGGACAAGATGAGCTTGTTGGTCATCATTTTGGTTTGATGGGTGCCCCGCCCATACAAACTGCAGTTAGTCTTTCTGCCTGTATTTCTGCCTCCAAGCATTTTCCAAGACTGTTGCTCTTGCTGTCTCAAATATTATGCAGAACACAGCAGGCAATTAAAATCCTAGGCATGTGCTTATCCACTAGCAGCCTCTCACTGAATGCCTGCCACCTGGTTGTTAGCCTCCTGAAAGTACACTGCTGTCACAAAGGTGTACCAGGTGAAATGGTTCTTTTCTGCTCATGAGCCATAGCAGCAGAAGGTGGTTGGAATTGCTGAGGATAGGTTGTGGGGGAATGCTTATACTGTTAACATAGATGCCAGTAGCAGTCTAGCAACTTCTTTCTTTCTTTGTGTTGTTCAGTGAAATCAAGAGGGAGTTGCTGAAAATGCTAGTGCCAAATATTTTTCCAGCTTGTGTTCTTGTTAATGAACCTGTGCTATGGATTAGCAACATTGTTATAGATATGGAGATGGAGATTCATGTTAATAAGCTGAGGCCTGCTGGGGTAAAGGGAGGGGAATATACGTGCCATCATTCATTCTGGGGTATTTGCAAATCCCCAGGAGATTAGATGATTTTGCACATGTGGAATTTCCTAAATTTTGAAAAAAAACAGTTACAGTAGCTTTTTGGTGGCACATGCTGCCTTAATGGTTTGTTTGTATACGCTGAAATTGTGTGGGCTGGTAATAGTTGGGGAAAGTGAACTTCCAGATAGTTGTAGCCCAGTGTTTCTCTTTGAGCCAGGGTAGTATCTGTGGCAGAAATGCCACCATGGGTGCCCCTCTCCAGAGGCCTCTCCCTGTGTCAGCCTGAGAGGCTGCTGGTGAATCCCTCAGGGCAGGGATCTCCTCCCTGTCCGCATGGCAAAGGCCCGGGAGGAGATGCTAT
>JAGPOW010001296.1:76076636-76116567 GCA_030014935.1 Caiman crocodilus | reverse complement strand
TCCTTAAATGTATGTTAGTCAAATATAACAGATATTTGCACACTTGAAACATTATTTTCTTAAATGAAAGCATTTAAATGAAAACATTATGGCTGCTTACACATGTGAAAAACAAACAGTACTTTAAGCTCCTCCACCAAGCTCAGCACATGCCCAGAAGAGGCACTGTGTTAGTTTGACCTGACTTGCCCAATGGCTGTATAGAGTGCATGCTTCAGTAGGGCTTTTTGGTACTCTTATCTAATAGCTGATTGAATCAGCTTTAAATAAAGCCCCCAAAAGCCCCGCTGGAGTTCCCAGTCTATACAAATGCTAGGGAGCCAAGTTGAACTAATGCACTTCCTTTTCTTGTAAAGTGCTGTTTTTTTCTCCACCTCTGTCAGCAGCCTGTGTTAATAAATGCCAAGATGTTTGCTAGCTATAAATAAAATGCATAAAAATATTGCTACATCTGTAAATAGAACGCTACTTTTTCTTAATTATTCACATTTTTGCTTCATTTATATAACATGTTTTGTAGGATGCTGAAGTAATAGTGGACTGGAGACCATTGGATGATACTTTGGACTCTTCCAATATTCTGTATGCTGGAAAGGTATGCTTGTTAATAACTAGCATTTATCATTTTTTTTTCTCCACAAGTTCTGGGTTTATCATGCATATGTTGAATGTAGCTAAATCATAGAGAAGTAGGGAGGAAGGGACTTCCAGAGGTCATCTAGTTCAATCCCATGCCTCAGGAAGATCATGTTTAGCCAAATCATTCTATGCAATCCATAGTCTAAACTCTACATAAAACTACTGTTAGTCCTGGTAGAACACCAGACCTAACACTGGAACCTGCCGCAGGGAAAGCAGGTGATTTGCAGCAGTATAACTGGAAATAAAATGTGTCTACCAATGGTAGTGATTATTTGTATTCATTGTTGTGTCAAGGGGCCTTAATCCTTATTCCACTGTGTGTAAGGTTTTGGCAGAGAGAGATAGTTAGCTGTATTCTTAGTCTGAAGTCTGGCAGAAGACAAGGTAAATTTGCACATTATTAGTTATCTAAATCAGAAATGCATAAGCTTGTTAGGCAGCAGTTTACTTCACCAAATGCTGTGAAGGGATTGCAGGAAGCAAAATGTATAATTAGAAAACAGAGAACACAAAGGGTAGGGAAGGGGAAGAAAAAAGAGGTGGGCACTGTTGGGAGAGGCCAGAGGGGTAGAAGAGAAAAGCAAAGCTGTTAGCCCCCTGATGGATGTAGGGGTTATAAAAGCGAATCCAGGTATGGGATAAGAATTAATAGGCTTGGTTTATCTCATACTTAACACAGTCCAGGCTGTGGAGGATTTCTTGGTTCAGTTTCCCATTCAAATTGACTTTTACAGTTTGTTTGTCTAAGTCAAGAACAGTTACTATGATACTGTGGTAATTCACCATCCTGGGAGGTTGGGTTGTGTTCTGCACAGGTAGCTTGTATAGTTAGGAAGTCTGTTTCTGGCGAGAAGACATTTGTGCTTAGGGTGCTGTAAGCCAGGACAGGTTTGTCCCCAGTGGCTGCTTTGAGATGGTCATTATTTTGCAGGAGGAAACCAGACCAAATAACAATGATTAGAATATCTGAGGAAGAGCGAGTGGGTAGATCCAGGGGCATGCACCCCCTGTGGCCTCCTGGGTTGTGTGCTTTCTTTCCCCGCACCCCTGAGACGAGCTGCTCACAGCTCCATTCCCTGCCCCGTGCCAGCTGTGCAGGGCCTGCTCCTGCCCCATTCCCTACCTCAGAGCTGCTGCAGCTGCCAGTTGCTGTGCATGGGGTGGGGCATGTGCCCCCCTGATCTGTGTGTAGAGGAGGCAGCTGCCACTGTGGGCTGGGCTTTGGGCCCCGAACCCCACTGCACGTGTCTCCCGGGCCTCTACCCATTCCCTGCTCAACTGACTGACTTGCTGGGCTGGGGGTGGTGCATGCAGCCCCCCCCAATTGACTTGAAGAGGCTCTGGGATCCACCCAGTGATTGCGATGGACTGGTTGGTGACCACTGGTTTTTAGACATGGGGTTAAAATAAATCCATTTTACAAAACATTTTAAATTATGGTAGGCAAGGCAGTTTGTATTTTAAAGTGTGCTGAGTTCGTTGTGTTAAAACCTCTAGCTTTAACTTGTTTAGGTTAACAAATTCTAAAGCACACCTTGCCTTGCTTTAATTTAACTTTAGGAGGTGTTAGATTGAGTGTAGCTATTGTGATCTAATATTAACCCTTTAAAACTTGGACTACATAATTTTCTACTCCTTTTCGTGAAGTTGTAGAAATTCTTCTGGGTGTACTGTGCAGGGATCTGTGTAATCAGTACTATGTAGGTTTTGGAATAGTTTGGTAGAATCAGCAAATAAACAGCAGGCTTGTCTTAGTCTTAACTGCAATAGTGCTATCCTTCTCATTAACATAATCAGAATTTTGATCCACAGATTTGCAGTCTGTTGCTATAAAACATGGTAAAATATTTAAATGTTTAAAGTAACATTCGTGTTATAGATGCCTAAATACTTTACCAACAAGCCTAGACAGCCAGGAAACTGTGTTGACATAAGATGAAGTCAAAGGATATGAGAATATGAAGCCATGTGATTACAATCATCAAATAATTTTTAACTTTTTAAATACATTTTTAGCTATATTCTTGCAGTGCTGTCTTTTGAATCTATTGACAATCCATTCAGAGTTCTGCCGTATCTTAATTTTCTTAAGGCAACAGCTGATTAAATTTAACAAACTAATAAATTGTTTCACTTGCTACTTAAGTTCAGGAGGAGCAATGAAACTGGTGAGACTCTTAATTATGAAAGTTATAAGCAGCAGCCAAACGTAGGTTTGGATAGAACACTACATATACCTTTATACTTGAAGCTAGAGAACTGGAGAGAGGAGAAAGAAAAAATGGGTCTCTTTCACTATTGGTATGAAGCCTTTTCATCATTTGTACATTTGTTCTGAGTTCTTATCTCAGTATTATTTCTTGACCTCACATTGGTGCACGTAACAGACCTAAGAACAACAAAGAGGAGGTTTCATTTATTTATTTAGGTATGTCATGAGCAAAAGAAAATCTAACAATTACATAGGTCTGCTACTAGATTGAGGTAGTAAAATTGTAAATAACAAAACAGAAAATACATGTTTTGCATCTAACAATGATGGGATGGGTGGCATGATATCTTTATATCACTTGAGAAAAATGCAGTACTTCCAACTCTGTTAGTAATCAAGGAAGATGTTAATCAGCATGTATTAGAAAGAAACACTTTTTAAAATTGGCAGTCACAAATAACTTGCACCTAATAATCCGGAAAGCTGGCAGTGGAGAAGTCTCTGTTCATTTTTTAATAAATCTTGAAATACTGGGGAAATTCCAGGAGACTGCTAACATTATTCTGCTTTGGCCCTTGTTGCATGAGTCACTTAGTGTGTGATTAATTTAGATTAGTGTTCTCAACCTTTTTAAGGTCAGGCCACCTCAACATCTCTTCTTCTGAATGTGGTGGAACCCCTGGCTGAAAACCACTGTTGGTGCTGCTTCAGCTTATCTGAGTGCTTATTAGCTGTGGTCTTCTGCCAGGGAGGGCTGTGCAGCTATCATGAAATTGCCCTGTGCTACAAAGGTAGCCTGGGAAGGTGTGTGCCATGCGGATGGGCTCCTGTATTACAGTTTGATCAGCCTAAAGCAGGCAGGAGCTGCCTTGGTTTTGCAGTTCTTTCTGGTCTGGCACCCCCAACACTTCTCTTAGAATCAGAAATGAGAGGGACATTTCCACCTGTTCGTGTTTCCACGAGGATCATTACGGACAGATGGACCAGAAAGAGCTGCAAGGTGTAGGGCAGCTTTGCTGCCTGCTTTAGGCTGATTGGATAAACCTACTATAGGGGGAATGCATGGGGCAATTTTACCTGGCCACTGCCCCCATCGCACCACTGGGTGCTGCAGCACACTAGTTGAGAACCATCATTTAGATCGTGGTAAGTAGTACCATGGCAGAATTAAAAGTTAGAACGTATTTTGAGTAATCATGCAATCTCAGCCTTCTCTGGACAGGGCTGTAGCCAGCTGTGCAGCCCATCCCAATGAATGCTGACTCTAGCACTGGGTGCTATGGCTCATACAGCTGCCTGTGAGGATGTGCAGTTCCTGTGTCCAAAGCCCATGCCCTCCCTGCTACATGCTCAGCGCTGCTCAGCCTGAGAGTGCCTGTTCTGGCTCACTAGGGTGAGCCAGGTTTCTGCTTTTGGTGGTGGGTGGAGAGAGGTTTGGCAAGCCAAACCTGGGAAAGGGTGATGTGTCTTTGCCATTGGCAGAGTCTGAGATGGCTGGCAGAGTCAGCCTGTTGTTGGTTCCAGCCCTGACACCAGACAGGAGTCTTGATCCAGCTCTAGTACAATGCTGGATCTGGGACTGATAATCACTGGAATCTCGAACCATATTATCTCCATGAAGCAGTCCAATGACAGCTGAAAATGTATTACTTAATTCAATCTGGAGATATGATTTTTCACAGGAGGATTAACTTTTGCTATGGTGCGCTTGGTAGTTAACATGTGTTTTACTGCTTGAATATGCAGATGCTTAAGTTCTAAGTACAGTTAACACATCCTAAGTGTAATGTGTGACATGGCAGATAAGAGCCAGGGATGATGAGCTGAGCAAGCATAGGCTTTTTGAGCTTGGCAAAATATTGGAAATTTTATACAAGAATCAACTGATAATATTAGAAGGCAGAGAGAGAATTAGTATTAATCAACTTCACTTTATGACACATAGCCCTTTTTAAAAAAAACTCAAAACAAACCTCTCATTTTCCTTCACAATTATAAATTTGATTAATTAAAGGGTGCTGTTGGGTAATAGACATCTTGATTTAGTATTACAGGACTTCCTGTTTTTTAAACATTAGCACCACATAATTTTACGCCAGCATTTGTTAAATATACTGTTCTTAATAACATAACTGACTTGTTGCAAAAATAGTGGGGAATTATCATTAAATGTGGTGTTTCAAGTAGTTTTTGTACCAGAGCTGATACTGTTCAACACTCATTAATTTTCTTGAACAAGTAAATATAGAATTTGTATGGCATGAAAGCTGGTAAATAAAGCACAGAATGTAAACTGTATTTGTAATTTTAAGGATCTATCTCCTAGAAAGCAGTGACTCAAAAGACTGTAAAGGTTGTAGTAGACGAGCAAGTGAACAAAAAAGGCTAATGTAGCCTTTGGAAAAGAACCACAAAAATGTATTTGAAGTTGGAGAAAATGTATTCTAGTGAGAAATGGAAAGAACTCAGTTTGTTTGCTGTATCAAAATAAAGACTGAAGGATGACTTGATGGTGATGTATGGAACACCTTCACAGAGTGCTCTGTGCTCTAAAAGTCTGCTTAATTCAGCAGAGCAAGGCAGGACAAGAATCCATTGCTAGATGCTGAAGCTAGACAAATTAAAATTGGAGGTGATATATTAATATTCAGCCTCAAGGATATTAACCAATTGTCTCCATCTCTTTACCTTTTGAAGTCAGACATTAGTGGGGAGGAAGGAGACTGAACAAAATAGATCAGGTTTTGAAAACAGATTAGCTGCATTGTATTGTATAGCTGTAACCTGCTGTCTTACTGGAAGATAAACACAAAATAATAGGCTTAATGCAAGATAAACACAAGATAATAAGGTTAGCTGGGTGAAATTTAAAGGCCTGTGATATTATCAAGCAAGATGATCCAGTGGTCCTTTTTGACCTTAAGATCTGTGAATTGAAGGGAGGGCTTAATGGCTCTGTGACAGCTGGAAAGTTTGGAGCCCTGTTCGTATCTACTATATATGTATATGTGCGTTAAAAACCCATTACGTTAAAATGTTTTTAAATACTGAGCATGTTTAACATGGAAAGTAGTAACAGATTACGTTCAGAATCCCACCCATTTTATTTCTTTATAGTTATAGATGCTTCTAATTTTATATTTGTATATTATTTATTTATATTATAAATATAAAACACTGGTGCACACATACTCACACGCACATGCAGAAATGATTATATTTTCTTTCCTTTTTTGAAAAATCCCAGAGAATGAAATAGTGACTATTGTCAGCATAAACTTTTTTTCAAGGAATTTTAAAGGCCGAAAACTATAGATAACTTGCAATATGGTTATATGTTTTTCTGGGATTCTGCACTTGCTTTCTGTTACTAATTTCTGTGTTAAACATGCTCATTCAAAAAACCTTAACTTTTTGTTTTCTGGCAAATTAGTAGCACTGGAAATAACCATGTGCATTTAGCAATGAGTTGTTTAAAATTGCTTTTTCACAAAATCTGTAATTGTTAGTCATGTGGCATTACTGAGGGTTTAATTTAGTCTGCAGAGCCTTTACTTGTGATAATAAGTAAGAAGCTAAACCTAACTGTAAAATGGGGGTAATAACCCTTATCTCTATAGTAAAGTGCATTGTATTCTATGGAAAAAAGTGCTAGGTATTATAAGAACTAGGTATTATAACTTGTAATGTTTACTTTATAAGTTTATAGCATATAACTTCCCTCCCATTTGAAGAAGACTCTGGGCATTTTTACACATGCATGTGTCACAGCGCTGGCACTTCGGAAAGCGCCCAGCGCTGTGACGTGTGCATTTGTATAAGTTGCGAAATGCTCGTCAGCACTTAGAAAATGACGACGGCATACTTTTGAACTAAAACACCTTAGAGGTGCTTTAGTTCAAAAGTGAATTGCTGCCATTTTCTGTGAGCGGATAGAATCTAAAATATACCAAAGCTTTTTTACTAGACTTTCTTTAAAAAGTCTGTTGTCAGAAAAAACTTTATAACTGTAATCTCTTTTCTAGTCCTTGTATAATTGGTGACATGGAATCTCTGAAAATTTAGAAATATATTTTTATTTGTTTAATTTGGCATTTGGCCCTGTTGAAATGTATCCTTTTTATTGAATTGGCCAAACTATAGAAATGGCCCCAGTGATATTACAGTTTAGTGTAAGATGTTACATTTGTCATCTTTGAAAGATGATAATTTCTATGGAATAGAAAGGATTCTTTTAAAATTACTGTTTGTTCTTAACACATCTCTTGTTGGACAAATTAAAGATTACTTGGGTGACTAATTATCTTCCCCTCATTACAGTATTAGGGTTTCTTTTTATTTTAACACAAAGTTTCCTGTTTTTCCCCCTCTAATGCTTGTTAAATTTACTGTTGGAGGATTTTGACACACACACTGTTGTATGGTTTCAGCCTTAATTTTAATTTATTGAAAGTAGGATTTGTGTTTGTTTTAGGATGGAAATGAGCTATGAATAATCATTACTATTTTCTCTCTTGGTGGCTTCTTTAAATTTTGGGTTTTTAGGATTCCAGTTCTGTTGTGGAATGGACTCAGACTCCTAAAGAAAAATCTCTCCGAGGGTCAGAACATCAGAATAGTTATGAAGCAGAGTGGGACATGGTCAACACAGTCTCTTTTAAAAAGAAGCCACATTCTAATGGAGGTATCTAAAAAAAAAAATAACATTTCTGGAATATTTAAAACGACTCACTTGTTTTAGTAAGTTACTGTCAGAGGACACACACAGGTTTCTATCAGGAGTTAAAAAGCTGAGGTGATTTCTAGTACAACAGCGATATGCATTTTCTCAGTTGAAATTTCTCTGGACCCCAAAAGCAGTTTCCTGCTCTAAATTACTCTTGAGTTTCTACTTAAGAGGTTTTTGTCCAACCAGGGTTTTAAAGGTCCATCCTATTGCTTTGTAAGATTAGCAGTGCTTTATATGCATTGGACTCTTTTAAAAACATTTTTAACTGACATAAAATTTGAACTAATCTCTACAATAAAGTTAGAGAATGAGAAAATATAATGCTTTGTTACTCAAATGCTTTTTTACTACTAGAACAGCAGGGGGAGATAGTGTATACTGCTATATAATAATTGAGAGCTTGCACAGCCAAAGATCAATATCCAGAAAATCAACCTCTTCTTACCATCTAACACTTAGATTTTGGGAATATACATACTGGAATATTTTAAAGAAATAAATGTCTTGGAGATACCATTTTTGTGTAGATAGAATATATCTGTTTTCTCACTGCTCTTACATGGTTCCCTCTGTACACATCTGAACACCATTATATCTCTTTTTTTTTTTTTTTTTTTACATGTTCCAGGTTCCTTTTTCCTTGCTCTGGAAACTCATTCCCCAATCTTATACTCTTTGTGTCTTGCCCTGTATTAGACCATACTCCTATAATTAGGGATGTTTTTATTTGGCTCCCTGTCAAAGATGTTTTAAATGGGGCTAGGGATTCACTTGCATATAACTAAATGCAGGATTGGGCTTCAGATAGTGAGGTTTTTGAGGTCTAATACAAGATTGGAGTCTTGACTGGAGCTTTTAGGTACTATGATAATATAAATAGAGTCAGGGTATCTTACTGTTTTGTGTTTACAGTGGCTTACTGCTCCATCACTTATTGTTTGTTTTAATTTTTGAAAGATTGCAGTTGTGAAGAATAGCAGCATTAGGGATCAGTCTTGTCATTAAGGTACATACTGTGATTGGCTGTTATAATCAAGTGCCATTCTTTGATAGACTGTGAAAGGTTATCTTGAGTAGGATTGGCTTTCTTTTAGCATGATAAAAAAGATAGCCCATTCTTCCAAAATTCTGGGAACTATGAGCTCCAGCAGTGTATAACTTTCAGCCTTCTGCTTATGGAAGCACAAGATACTTTATTTGTACGTGATCCCTGCACAAGGAGGAAAAGAGAGAGAGTTTCTTTGAATCCTCTTATGTAGTCTTGGGTACTCATGTCAAATATTTTTTGGAATGAATGGTACTGTATTTTCTTGTGTGCGACACATCCCAAAATATAATATGCACCTTGGGGTTTTTTTAAAAGGCAGAATGAAGAAATTTTTTTTTCCACAGAGTTATGGCTGCATAGAGCAGAGACAGAGCCTAATCTTCATCTGATTTGCCCTCCTTTTCCTGTTTAGGCTGTGAAACAGGAGGAGAGAAGCCAGGAGCAACTAGGAGGCAGCAAAATTGCTTTAAGAAAGCTTAGCTCATTTTGTGGAAAATCAAGAGCATTTAAAAGAAGAGAGGTTGTTGTCATTTGTAGAGTTAAGTCATTTGACGCCTCCAGCTGCCTGGATATTAATAATGCAGCTGCTGCACTGTGGAACAGGAGTAAAAGCAGGGTGTTTTGTCCCAGTCAGAAAATCAGCTTCCCCACTTAATACATGCACCCCAGCTTGGGGCGTGGAATTTTTATGCAAGAAAATGCTATATATGCATTTTAAGTGCATGATGCCCCCTAGCTAATTGGATGGTGGGATACAATAGTTGTAGCTGGGATTTGACACAGTAATTAAAGTTGTGCTTGCTGGACAAATTGCTTATGGAATCAGCATAATTTTAGGAAAATGGAACCTGAGTTAACACTAATCATTTAGATACTACTAGGAAACAGGCATAGTAAAAACTGAAGGATTTAGTATGGGAAGGATCACACTATACTATGATTTTTGATGCTAGCATTAATTTTGTACAAATCATTTGTGCTGTGGAGGATAGGTATAGCTCTTTACTCTTCACACCAAAATAAAGTACATCTTTTGTTTTTAAAGATGCTACAGTTCATGCAAATGGAGAAAGCAAGTGGTCATTCCTGTTCAGTTTGACAGATCTAAAGTCAGTCAAGCAAAATAAAGAAGGCATGGGATGGTCTTATTTGGTGTTCTGTTTAAAGGATGACATCATACTCCCAGCTCTTCACTTCCATCATGGAGATAGCAAACTGTTGATTAAATGCCTTGAAAAATATGTGGTGCTGTGTGAGTAAGTATCAAAGAATTCTGTTTGAAATCTGAAATATTGCCACAATTTTGAATTCTGGTTGCATTTTCCAATATGAAAGCATTTGGTTTTAAAAATTTAACCCTGATTTAATACAAGGATATAATCCTTTCCCTTTATTATTGTCTTACTATTTTGTTAACTTCAGCCATTTCTAACAATTGGTAAATCAGTAAATTGTGCCCTTTCTCTGCAAGTCTCGAAATACTAAAATTATGTTGGAGTCAGCCATTAGTTGGAAAGAATTGTGATGATTTCACAGTACGTCAGTAGTACCTTGTAGCAATTATAAAGATGAGGAGATAAGATGACCAAGGTTCTTTTGTTGGTAAATATTATCAGGCTGTGTTACTTCAAGCTTTGCCTCACTACACAAGTTTTCTCACCTGTAAAATAGGGAAAGTAATAATAACTTACCTGTGTAATGCACTTTGAGGTCCTCAAATGACTATGTGCAAAGTAATTATTAATGTTGACATAAATGAGTCAAGGACTTAAATAAATGCAGCTCTGTCATTCAGATCTATTTATATATAAAATGTTTCCTCCAAAAAGGTCTTCAGAATTCTAAGGCTTGCTTTTTCATCTCAAATTTAACTTTTCAGCATTCAGTTCATTACATATATTGTACACACAGCCAAGAAAATTGAACATGGTTTCTTTTGTTGTCCTTGATCTGGAACATTATCTGTTCCTGTAACCCGGAATTGGCAGATCTGATGTAAATCCTGAACTTTGATAGTTCTTCTGCTATGATATCTCTTTTGATAGTATGTTATGCTTTATTATTAGACGTACTTTTTTGCTTAAAAAAATGACAATGTAGGCAAAACCCCAAGACAAACAAACAAACACAACACCACAGGGCTGCTTGTTTTCTCCTGGACTTTTTGTCTGGTAGAAGCAAACATTTTTTCTATTTTTCTTGTTTATTTATCCTTCATGTCTCATGGCTAGTAGAACCAGTTTTTAGACTATATACCAAACTGGTTTGTCTTAATCCTCCAGTAGCTGTTGTTTGGTATTTTAATTATTTGCTGTGTGATTGAGAGAGAGAGATGGATATTTAGATATATGTATATGCATGCATGCATGCACACACTTTTTTTTTATCATTGGCTAAGAGACCATTGTTCTAGGTTGGTGTGCTCAACTTCCTGCCTGCAGGCCAGATCTGCCCAAGAGGTCATCCAGCCTGTGCTCTCACAGGTCCAGAAATTTGGCAGCGATGGAGCACTGGCTGCAGACTGACCCTGTGCCACTTGTCTGGTTTATGGGGCTGGAAGGTTGGGTACTGCTATTCTAGGCATTGTATAGACATGGGGGGGGAAAGATGATTCCTGCTCCCAGCACGTTTATAACCTACCTATAACATAAATGACAACAGGTGAATGCAGCCAGAATAGGAGCAGAGAATAAGATTATATTAGTTAGCCAATAAGTGTACCAGGTATTTAATAATTTCAGGGTTTCTCTTTGGGTATTATTTGCAAATGAGCATAGAGATGGATTTGATGCCAAGCAATGACGTGGCTTTGTGAATGGGAGGAAAACGTAAGGTGAAAGGTGGCATCACTGGCAGAGTAGAGGAAGAAAATTACACCTGAGCAAGTGTACAGAGATTAGAGGTAGAGTTGCATTATTTTATAAAGCTTGTATATGAGATCAAGGAGACAGCCAGAGTGAGTACTTGGAGAAGAATGACATGGTCAGATTGAGAATTTCAGCTATGTGGATGGAGATGAAAGACCATATCATAGAGATGTCATACAAGAAGAATTGGCAAGATGTTCAGGGACTCCCTGAAAGATTGTATTAGGTTCTACTTACATTAAAGTTGTCATATTTCCTCTCAAAGCCATCATTGGACAAACTGTGGAGAGAATCAAGATCAGAGGAACAAGAATACGAGGTGAAGAGAATATGACCTATTAGGAGAGGCTGAAGGAATTAGGTTTTGGTTTAGAAAATAGAAGGCTAAGAGGGGGCATGACAAAAGAGATTACAGCATGTAAAAAGTTGTTATGAGGAGGCCAGTGATCAATTGTTTTCTGTATTCCTTGGGAAGAAGACAAGAAGTTGGTTTAATTTTCAGCGA
Source organism: Caiman crocodilus (assembly GCA_030014935.1). Lineage (NCBI taxonomy): Eukaryota > Metazoa > Chordata > Crocodylia > Alligatoridae > Caiman > Caiman crocodilus. Next base: position 76,104,564 of record JAGPOW010001296.1, on the reverse strand, counting down.
AGGTGATTTAGGTTAGCTATTGGGAAAAGCTTTTTAACTTAAAGCACAGAAACAAATTATTTAGTGGTGCACAGAATTTCATTCATTGGATGTTTTAAAGAACAGGCTAGACCAGGGTTGTCCAACTTCAGACCAGCAAGGGGCTACATGCTACATAGATAATGGACCTGGGTTGTGTGCCAGGGGGCTTGCATGAGCTCCTTGGGACCTCTGCTGTGTGCAGCCTCCTGCCAGTGAGCAGTGCAAGGCCCTCCTCTTGCTGCCTCCCAACCCTACTGCCACTACCACGCAGTCAGTTTTCACTGTCCCTTTTCCCTTCTTGATGCTATGAGAGACCCCAGCCATCAGTACTGGAACAATGTGGGGAGTAATGGTCAGACAGGAGATCATGGGCCTCAGGTTAACTCCGTCTTGTATAAAATATTCTATTAAAATATTGAAAATTAAGACCTTGGTATTGCAAAATGCTTATTTATAACTGTTCTCTCATTACTTTAAATGTATATGCATATGAATTCGTTTTATTGGATCAGAATTGTATTTTCATTAGAATTTCTTGTAATGGCATAAAACCTTTATCACCTCCAAAGAAAATATAGTGCTTCACTGTCTCATTTATCTGGACAAAATTGGTCAAATTTAAAAAATAGGAATCTAAAGTTTGTCCCCTCCATGTGGAATTAACGCCCCCCCCTCAAATCATATAGGACTTTGAACTTCAGGCTCTTACAGATGAGATTGTAGTAGGGAGCAAGCTTAAATTGTGGAGCCCTTTTAGTTGTGCTAATGGCATCAGCCACTTGTCAAATTCCATCTTTGTCATTCGTAAAGGTACTGCCTAAGCCAGTGATATAGTTGCTGCTGTTATCACCTTTCGATATAATGACCTTCCACAAATCAGAAAAAACTCTACATTTAAGTGCTCCTGCCAATTCATGTGGCAACAAGCCTGTGCTCAGCTTTTTACCCATCTTTACACTGTAACTCCTAGCCTGGGCTTAGCCTGTTTTTGCACCACATTATTTCATTCCACTGCTTAAAAAACCTTGCTCCAGCCTTGAAATAGACAGGCCCTAGCTGGTCTTATGGCTGTTCATGGAATACTGCTGAAAATGCTGGAGATGGATTGGATGCTTTTATGGTAGGGACATACTTAACATTGAAGCACTTCAAATGCAGCAGCACTCTGAAGTGGTTCAGAAACATGCCTCCACTGGGGACAAACATTTGTATGCCGTAAGCCCTAGCACCTATAGTGTTTTAAAATTGCCGTGGCTGCGTGTAGTGGCATGTAGTCAGCAGGGGGCATGATAGGGTGCTGCTGTATTCTCTAGTTCCCCTCTCAGCCCCTTCCATCTGCCAGAGGCAGGAGAATCTCCTGCTGGAACTTGGAGACAAGATGTGGAGAGGCTTGCAGAAATTCCTGCTCTCTAGTCTCCCAGTTCTGGTGTCTTTCTTACAGTCTGCTGTGCTCCCCATTTACTTAAAAAAAATACTCCAGTTTGGCCCTTAAATAGAGGATATTCAAGTGTTATGGCAGAGGAACAGAGCATTTCAGGATGCTGAAAGATCTAGAGAGTTGCAGATGTAATGGTTCAAAATGAAACGTTTCCAAATAGCTACTGTTTCTTCAGGGATATTTTTGGAGCACTTCTGCCATTTTCAGAGTATTACAAAGGAAGTGTGCTTCTGTGTTTTTCTTCTAAGTAGTTTCTCTACCTTTGTAGAGAAAAAATATCTTTAACACCCTAATAAGACTCTTACACAGAAGAGTCTTGGATCACTGTATCTGAAAAATAGTTCAAAACACTACCTCAAATCAGCCAACAGCCCTTGCCCTTTGAAGAGCTTCAAATGTTAAGTCTGTTTACACTCTCAGCAACCTACCTCAAATTCCAGGTAATCTTTTGAGTGCCAAATAAGCCTGCTTTGTGTGACTTAAATTGATGGATATGTGAGTTTCTGGGAGCATGGGTGCATGGTACGGTCATTGTAAGGGGATTAAGGATGGTATAATTTTAAAGGTGTGTTTTGGACTGTTAAGTGAATCATAGTGATCGCAAACCAAGTTTGTAGATGTGTGAGGAAGAGGGGCAGGCACACATTAATTCCCTTCCCTCCCTTCATACTCTGTAACACTTTTTTGCATGATTACAGATTTTTCTTTCTTCAGTTTTCAGTTTTTAACTGTACTTAATATGATAGTATAAAAATGCTAATACTTTAAAATATATGCTAGTCTCACAGTGTGACTTTTTTCATCCGATTTAAATGCAATGCCAAATGCTCATGAGTTATGCATATTGCAGTTTGCTAACATAAATTGAATTACATTGAAAGTATAGCGATGGGACTGTGAACCTGATTTATTAACAAGGGTATATATATTTTTTATTTTAACTCACCAATTCATATATATGTGAAATGTTTCCTAGTTCTGTATCCCATAACTCTTATCCCCTCCTCTGCTGATCCTTTCCTTCCATTGATTCTACAGTTGTCTTCATTGTCAAAGGGTGGATCCAGATTCCCATTCCTGCTCCAAGCACTATTAATGTATTTTATATGAAAGAGTCATTGGGTAAAATGTTAGTGAAGTGCTTGGAGCTGGGACCAGAAGGTAGGTCTCCTGCTGGTCTCTGGTGAATGCTCTGATTCCTAGATTACAGGTTTTGCTCCATCTCTCTAGCCCATATCTTGAACTTGTTTACAGTAGAGTGGTATAGCTTCCACAGAAGGGATAGGAAACAGAAAGAATAGCTTGTAGCTTGATGGTTCTGGCCCTTTACTAAATGGTGAATTGTGTGATGTTGATCCCTCAGGCAAAAGAGGGAATTGAGCCCAAATCTCCCTTCTTCCCTGGATGGTGGCAGCTTCCCATAGGCTAGATGACTTGTAAATAATGGAGTTAACCCTCTCAACTGCCAGAGCCACTGTTTTATTGCTGCATGCAAACTCACCCTTCCTTTTCCCCTCTTGCCTATTTTAGTCACCTATTTAGTCACTATTTTAAACCCCTGATTTTGGTGGTGGAAAAGGCAAGTGGCATTAACTTACTGGATTCTGGAGCTGTACTGAAACATTAGCTCTTACAACTGTAGGGATTAACACTGTTTCTGCATGGGCTCTCCAGCAGCTGTGGTGCTGAGGTTGAGACTGGTGGGATGAATCTGGTTGTCTGGTTTAGCTGGATCTGGATCTCCTTTATATGTTTGACACCTCTGTAGTAGATTATTATATATAAGGGAGGGACACCATCACCACCATGCACTCTTCCAGTTGTCCTGTAGCAGAAAATAGTCTCTCTGCCCTTGCATTTTGGAGGAGGAGGAATCCAATCCTGTAGAACAGGGGTTTTTAACCTTTTTAGGTCATTGTACCTGGAGCGGCTGGTCAAGAAGGCAAGAGTCCACTGGCAGCCAGACAAGCGGGGGGCATTCCCCAGCAGCTGATTGGTGAGTATGCCAGTGGCACAGCAGCAGCACAAGTGTCAATGGCATAAGTGGCGGCGGCGCCCGCTGCCTAGTACCCTCATAGGCTATCAGAAGTACCTCCAGGGGTATGCGGACCCCCAGTTGAAAACCCCTGCTGTAGAATATCTGTCACCTGTGCCCTGAGAACAAATGCTGTCTCAACACTTCCTGGGTGATAGGGGAAAGAATTCCTAGTTTTTGGATCACAGTTGAGCTTGAGCATGAGAGAGGTGCTGACTTGCTTGGCAGTGTCAGGATGATCACTTCTTGGCAGCAAGTGATTTGTAACAAGGATTGTCATCCTTCAGACTTAAGAAATAAGGTGCCTGGGAAATGTGTAGGCTAAAAGCTGAGGCACCTTAGTGCCTTTAAGTTAAATGGCAGCTGAGCATGGGCTTTTAAGATTGCAGTTTTGGTTTTCGGTGTTTAAATTCCAATTAAATCTTCTTTTGCATCAGGCCTAAATAAGTGTAACATCATGGCATACAGCTTGTGAAAACAATCAATTTCCAACTTTATTTTCACAAAGAAGGCAGAACAGGGTGGTATCTTAGAGACCAACTGGTTCAGGGAGGTATAAATTTTGATAGGCTACAATCCGCTTCATCAGATGCTTATTTTTTGCCTTTGCCATGCTAAACAATATTTTGTTTAATTTTATGGCAGGTTACCTTAGTTAAAATGTCTTATAGGGGGAGAAACTGGCTTTATTTTCTCTGAAGACTCGTAGTTGTTAAATGTTAAATTGTACAGTCACTTTGCTTCATTCTTTTATGTCTTGTATTATCAGTTCCTTGGTTCTCATTTAGGGTTGTTTAACTGTTTTCTAAATATTAGATGGCTTGATGTCAAAGTAGAGACAAGTCAGATCTAATACTATTTTTGTCTTCCATCTAGCAGTGTTCTATCAAAATATGTCACTGTTAATGGTAGCGTGGAGTAAATATTTAAGTGAGTTGTTCATGTGGAAGATACTTTTTAGTTTGACTGTGTATCTCCAGTTTCATTGAGAGGAACTGTGGTGCTATGCTTTCAAAGTTGGAATATTATGAATAGATGCTCACTAAGAGTATTTAAGCCCACATTGTTTTGAACATTACCCAGATATCTTCCCATAGAGAGAGAGAGTTTAATTAAAATGGAAATTTCTTATATGGGTTTTCATTTTCATGTCTTGGCAAAACATATAATGCATGACTCAACCTTTGCCCTTTGTGCTGCTTTTAACAAAACCCAGTTGAGGTTTATTAACTGCCATTACTTCAGAACTATGACTGCTGTCTCTGGCTGCCTGAAAATGAGATCTCTTGTCGGATTTCATATCCTTTAGTATTAACACTATATCCTGTCCTGTTGGAATTGAAAAGAAATAACGGTTATTAAAGTTCTTATCTTAGGCTTTAATAACAAGGTAGGTGATCTAGGTTATAGTAAAATAAAAACATTGTTTTGCATCAAAAACTAGAACTAGTGGATTTAACCAACTGATTTATTAACTAGTATACTATGGGGAGGTACAGATGTACAGTGTGTGACCAGTATTACCACCAAAATAAAAGATTACTCAAATGCATTGAATTCACTCAGCTGCTTTATCAGGGTTAAAGGTAGATTTAGCATTTTGGGTTCTGAACAGGAAAATACTTTGCATGGCTGTAATATGGTAGTTTCAGACTATGATGGCCACACTGTTTAGAAGTTACATATGTGTGAGTTTGAATGTATTTTGGCTGCAAGTAGGTGTTATATAATTGTTGTATTGCTGTTTTGAGGGGAACTCATAAAAATCAAGAAACTTGCATTTCTATAGTGAAGTGTGGTTTGTTACTGGTAACTTCTTATCATTGAAATATTTTTACTGGGTACCTAAGCATGAAGTTCATCTATTATTGAAGACCATTCCAATAATGTATATGAAAACATAAGGACCCTATTTAGTTCCTTTCTTATAACATATTGAGTGTGCGCAAGCATCAGCTTGTGGGTGCTTGCATCTCCTACAGTTTATTCTACATCAGCTGATTTATAAAGTATATAATAAGTCAGAAGTTTTTAAAGCACTTCACACTTGAGAAGCTGAAACCATTGTCTTAGTGATGGTGTGTAACTTCAAATGTTAATCAGACCTAATGAGTAAATAATGTAAGTGATTTAAAAATATTTTTAAAAATGCTTATATTTGTTGCGTGCAAGAGACTAAAAATAACTCTTTTTTTAATTATTATATTTTTTTGCTGGATCTGTTTTTCTCTCAAAGCACAAACTACAATTTAAAAACTAACATTTGAATAACATTTGCAGAAAATCTCTCTGTATCACAGGGTACCAATGTATTGATTTTATTACAGATCTCCACAGGATAAAAGAATACTCCTTGTGAATTGTCAGAACAAGAGTCTTTCACAATCTTTTGAAAATCTCCTTGATGAACCATCATTTGGCTTACTACAAGTATGTTCTATGTATTAAATCTGCTTTTCCTTTGATGTTTTTAAATCTCTTTGTAATATCCCCAGCCCCTTAAATGAGTTCTTAAAGCAGTTGCCATGGTCTCAAAGCCATTATTTTACTTTCTGTAAGAAAAGAACATTGCTTTTTATTTATTATGTATATGTTCATAAATTCCATTTATTTTCATTACTTAAAGCTCCATGTTGTACAGGCTTTATTTCAGTAAGGAAACTAGTCAACTCAGTTCATCTTGGGACAGACATCCAGTTAGTTTAGGTTAAAAATGTATATATTAGTAAATATGCTCTTCAGCTTCTGCATGGCAGAACAGAGAAAGAAAGAGCAGGTGTTACATATATGTTAACTAATCTTTCTTGACATGTTTTGATTTATTGTTTATCCTAATGTGCTTTCAGTTAAGAAGATGGTGTTAGAAATATAGTTTTTCAGGGAACAGTACTGTTTAAAGGAAACTCTCTGTCTTTAACTGTCAAACTAGGTAACATCTTGCCTTATGGAAGTTGTTGCCAAAATTCCTAGGGACTTTAGTAGTGCCAGAATTTCACCCTGTGGATTGATTTAAGGTAGAGTGATTTGAACTGTTTTTTCCAGCTATAATGATCAAAGATGCTTTTTTGTGTAACAGCTCTTCCAGGGTGCTAAAAGATATATTTTTCTCTACAAAGGTAGGGAAACTACATAGAAGAAAAACATTTGGGGTCATTCATCGCTGGAAAGTAAGCACTACTTGTGAAATGTTATTCAAATATTATTTGGTTAGATTTAGCCAGTGATGGGCTGACTAATCACTCAAATTAGTAGTAGCAATTTTTATCTGTCATGATCTCTCATTTTCCTTATCCTGTTAGAAGGGTGCTATACAAAATTACTGTTATATAAACTTCTGATAACTTTTAATATATGTAGAAAATTGCTGTTTTTGTTATGATTTCAAGTTCTGTTAGGGATTTGCTCACCTAAATTTTAGGTTCAGTGTTGACTTTTGTTTTCCTTTTCTGCTATTACACAGAAATTGAAGAGGGATCCTTATACAGCAACTATGGGAAGATTTTCCAAAGTGACCAACTATATTTTCGATAGTTTTCGATTAAGTGACCAGTCAACGCAACGGCGGCCACCATCAGAAATGGTAGACTTCCTTAGTGATGCTATTCCAGGACTAAAGATAAATCAGCAGGAAGAACCGGGATTTGAAGTTATTACACGAGTGAGTGTGTAGATAAAATTCTAAGCATGATGGAGACATAAAGCTTCTTTTTTTTTTTTTCCCCTCTCACGTACCCTATGTCTTCAGAAGCATGTTTTCTGATTTTAAAATCATTGAAGCATGCTGCATTCTTCCTTGGAGACTGTTGTGGTCTCTTTTTTTATAAACCATGTGGTAGTATAGTATCATCAGTTTCTGCTTTAGAATATATATCACTTATCATTTCCAACAGATGGCCAGAAATTAAACCATATTTGAATGTAGTGAAGGGGGAACTTCTAATTGTTAACATGGGATCCAAACATGAGATGCCAGTGGAATATTAAGATGCTCATTATCTTGCAGTGTCATCCTCATATAAACTAAACTGATTGAGTACATGCTTGGTTTCTTTCTCATGACTTGGCTAGAGAATATATTTAGAAAAATTGGGGACATATAGGCCATCCACTCCTTATTTGTTTGATTTTAATCTTATCATTACAGTAGTCATTTTACAATCTCAGTTTACATTTAAACCAGTCTATATGAATGAAAACAAATAATTGGATGATTAGTTGTAGATGTGTTATGTAATGAATTGGTATTCTAGGGATAGCAAATAATTCCATGTATTGTATTTGGATAATGAATTGTTTACTGTGGGTGCTATGAGTATCACAGTGAGTTTGACAGCATTGAGATTCAAGGGATTGATAATACTGAGGTTTTTTAAGCAGCCCAAGTGCTTTTGGGACTTCTAAATGTATAAAAAGCTCTGCACAATAACTTTTTAATATATAAATTTTCCTTAATAGCCCCCCAAAAACAAAACTGTCAGTAAATTTGGCAGAGAGCTCTATAAATACTTACTGTGTTTACTCAGATGTAAGACGAAGGTTTTTTTTACCCAAGCATCATGGGGGGAAAAAAGTCCCTCATCTTCTATTTGCATACAGGAAAACCTCATTAAATACATTGTCTATCATTAAACTGCTGCCAGAAGCAGTATGTGCTCAGTTATGGAAACTATGAAGTTGACTGAATGTACCAACCCCCCACAGAAGGAAAATGTGCTAACACTCTCCCTGCACAACACTAAGCAATTTTATAAAATGTAGGGTCCATATTGTGCAAACTTACTAATGGGAACCTACCACAAGGCTAGGTTAATGCAGCCCATCTGAATAAGATATAGTACTCATTGTGCTCAGTCCCCCTCAGCGCTGACTGGAAAAAGTCATAGTGAACTACTGCATTTAATATATTTTGACTTCCATTGCACTCCCACTGCTAAGCAGTGCCTTTCTATCCTGTTTCCAGTGATTCCTGCTTCTTTACCAGCCTTAAATGTTAGGCCAGAATCTCCAAACACTAATCACTAATCATCTACACCAAACCTCTGTGTAGATGAGAAGCTCTGTCAGCCTGTTGCATGTGACTGGTATGGCCCCACACTCCATGGGGTGCAGCTAGATCAGGTAGCCATGTACCCCATCTGTATATAAATTTTTGGAGGACTTAGGACTTGTGACTAGAACACCTGCTTCCATTTGCAATGGGGAGCTGATTAGCCCATGGATTCTTTATGAGGGGGTGGCGGTATCTGGAGTACACACACATAAGTTAGGGATAGACATTCGAAAAGCTTGAGCCTGAGTTGATTCAATCTTTGCAGGTTAGTCTAACCTGGCTAGGCTGAATGAGTTTGTAACTGAATAGGCACCCCCTCTAGACTGAAGAAATGTAGGCACACGCCTGCAGTGGCTCAGGCTAGAAGTCAGGAGTGCTAGAGCAGCCCTCCCGTCTCTTCTACAGTGCTGAGCTGAGGTGGGGTATGGCCACACCCTGGCAAGATGCTTTGATTAGGGAGGGGGTCCCACCCCTCCTGACCAGCAAGGGAGCTAGCAGGGAGTTGATAACAGCATTTCATTATACAGCAGGGAGTTGTTAGCATTTGTCAGTCCATCAAACAAAACAAAAGTGTCTCATTAGTTCAAACTCTTAAGCAACTTTTTCCCAGGAAGGAACACGGGGACATTATGAGCTACTTGTTGATTAGCTCCAAACAGCCCTAAGCTGACACTCTTCTATCTGCCTTTGTCCTGTCTCCCACAGCATGGACCATAGCCAGTGTGTGGTATATTAGCTAATGCTGAGAGATGTCTGTGTAAGGCAAAGGGGAGGGGGGAAACCCTGTTTGAGCAGGGAATGGGGTTGGGGTGTAGGAAGCACAAGGAAGCTAGGTAGATGCTGCTGTGCCTGTAGTACCTGCTGTAGCTGCAGCCAGGGAGCGGTGGGGTGGGATGGGGTGGTGTCAGCCCTGCTGGGCTGGAGTAGAATGCAGAGCTCTGCCCAGGGTTGCAAAGAATCTGGGATGCTGGGGGGGGACTCTGGTTTAACTTAAACCAGGAAGGGGTCTGAGACAGACATTGCATAAGCTGGTTAGACCCAAATCAGTTAAATCTGATACTACATTCCGCTTAGTTTATCTCAAACTAGTTTAAGCCATTTTCAAACTGGTTTAAACCAGTTTGTGATAACTTAAACTGGTTTAAGTTTAATGTCTGTCAGCCATACTGAGCTGTGCTGAGCTGTGGGGTCACCATGACTTGAAGCACTGCCCAATGAACTGTATGGTGGTTAATCATGAGCCTTTTGCCTTTGGATTAATATCATTCATACTTACCTGTCAGGGGAAATACCACGATCACCAGGCTTCTTGTGGGCTAAGAGGTGGTTTTCCCAAGGTGAAGCCTATCCCTTGCACTCTGGGCCTGTTGACCCCTGTGAGTTTCCCCAAATGCAGGGTATTCAACTGCAGAATTTTGTGGCAGTATGGGACTTTCTTGCTTTCCCCCTGATCCCTGGTCTTTTGACTAAGAGCAAGTGAAACTAGGGGGCATCTGAACTTCAGGGTCCCTGGGCTTGCATGTAGGATTTGGGGAGTATCTGAAGCCCCAGGCTGAGACTGGGAAGGAGGAAGTTTATCTGGTGGTAGAGCCATGCAGATTGGAATGATTGAGTTCAGTTGAAACTCGGAACTTGACTGGGAGGTGTCAAGACTTTGCCCAATAGAATTCAGAACTGATTTAGCCCTTGAAAGTGAAATTGTATTATGTCTAAGTAGGTACAAAAGTACTGCTCAAAAATGTGTTTGTGCATTCAAAAAAAACTGTTTTGGAACTTGTAGTAGTTGGCAAAAAAGGTAAAATGCATTGCTTCTGAAGATACTCGTAACCTATATATATGAAAATTACCATGGGTATGTTTATTTCAAAGTCAGTGTTTTTTGGTTTCTTGTGTTTCAGATTAACAAGATTTTCCTACACAGAGCAGAAAGGGGGGTCTTTGCAAGTAAATGCTGCAGCTCTGACTGGCCCTGAGTATGTCCTTTGGCTCTGAGTCTGCTTGCCCTCTGCAGCATCTGCCCCCCTCCTGCCTACCCCTTCCCCCACTTTTTATTTCCTTATACTGTATTCGGGCAAGGAACAGAGAATAAGCAGAGTCTGATAGTAAGCAAGGAATGGGAGGGGGGAAGATACAGAGACCAAGAGGGGAAGGGACAAAGGTTGTGGGTCTTGAGGGGGAAAGACAGAGGCTGTGAGGCACTGGGGGGGGCAGCAAGGCTTCAGAGGAAAGAAGTTGGGTGGTCAGAGGGCAAGAGGGCCACCTTACCACCCCACCCAGGCCACCTGGTCTCCACAAGTCACTGTTTGCTCTGCCGTACCAATGGAAGAAAGATGAATTCAAGGAAAACCTCCTGTTAATTATATTCTGTACTTAGTCATAACAGATTTATACATCTTTCCATGTATAGACTCTAATTATTGGAAGAGGCATTGTTTAAAATCTAAGGCCGTCTTAGATTTGAGTAAATACAGTATATCCTAGAAATTGCTGCTTTGTGTTTGTTCAGTAACTGGACGTTAAGGAAAATCTATATCTGATAAATCTTATTAATTTAGAAATAATGCTAGTGATGTGGCTTGACATACTGAAGAATGTGGCTCCTAAATAGTTGAAAAGCAAATTGAAAGCTGACTCAGCTTTTGCCATGAATGAACCTTTATAGAAATTACAGCCCAAAACTTGGATTTCTCTCTGTGCTCAGATATGCAGGTTGGGGTCTGAGGAGTCTTTTGGCTATGGTGCTCTTTTGTGCTTTAAAAATTGTTTTTGCCTTAGTTTTTGTTAGAGGGAATCGCCATTTTTATTCACACAGGAACTACTCTGTTAGTCTCACCTTCAAATCCATACTGTGCTATTATGTGTAAAGAGCCCCCATGGAGTCCTGAAATCCTTCTCAACTCTGTCTTCTCCACTGTTCCTTTGAACTCCCTATCCACAGTGGGATTGATATGTTCAGGGCCCAAGGGCTTATGGAGGAGGAAATAGGGTTTAAAGTTCATGTATGTATGTTAAAAACAGTGGGTCCATGCAACCAGGTTTGTAACAACTTCTTAATATTTTTAGATTTATCTAGGAAAACGACCTGAAGTTAACAGAAGAGAGCCAGTGTCAGTTGAGGAATGGACAAAGAACATGGATTCAGAAGGAAGACTGATACATGTTGACTTCATAAAGCAAATGATATTCAAAGGGGTAACTTTAATGTTCATCAATAAAGCCACTGTTAGGTGTTAAGACAGCTAGTCTGATGTCCTGTCTCCTTTCCGTGGTCCCCAAAGTCTCTTGTTGCACTAGCTAAGTTGCACTTGAAGTATCCGAAAGACCCCATGGCTCTTCAGCAGTATTCAGGTTCATGTTAAACTGTACCATTTGCATAGTCCTGAAATAACATAAAAGAAATGGTGTCACAAGAAATGGATAACTTAGACTAGTTAAAAGGATTTGGAAGTAAATGACAGACTGGGCCTTGGGCAATTCAGCATCAGCAACAGCAAAATTACTTTTGAGAAAAGTAATGAAGAGAATGGCTTGGAGCGTGGTGGAAGATTGTGGTACCTCTTCCACCTGTGCTGGTCATTTAAAGTCCCTGCCAGGTGGTTCAGGAGCCTGTTACAGGCACTTGTGATATCCATTGAAAACTGCTTTCGTCATATTGCTGGCTTATTGGCCAGCTAGCATTTACATGGCTGCCTAAATTGCATTTAATTTTGTTTTTATACTATAAACCTATGCTAAGAAGGCCAGTGTGTTTTTAGCGCCCTGAGTACCCAGAATCCCAGTAAGTGAACACTTAAGGCTACTTCTGAATGCAAGTTGCAGCTGTCAGGATTTAAAAAATATCAAAACCATTTGGGGCAGTTAAGAGGCCAGAAGGATTTTCCTAACTAGAATTGGTGGTAAGGCCAAGTGATGCAGCAAATGGTACTTACTAGTGTATGATTTCCCCAACTTTAGTCCAGTGGATGAATGAGGAAATAATGGAATATACCTTTACTATAGTAAATTTTAGTGGGCTATTAAATGGTGACAGCGACAATTAAGAAAGTATTATTGTCTTTTTCTTCTGATACAGTGCATATGCTTGCTCATAGCAAGTACAAGGGCTGTTCTTTTGTGAAGCAGGGGTGATGATAAGGTAGAAGTAATGATTTAATGAGAGAAATATGGTAGGATGTGCTACTTAGACTGTGAAAAAGTTGTTGAGATGTCAGTTTCTTGACTGGTTGTGATATATATGTAAGATTGTCTGTATGCTGTTTACATGCTGTAGTTTCTAGTTGTGACTTAGTTTTTTTGCTATTTGAAAAAAGAAAAGGAAAAAAAAAGAACATACCAGGCTACAAACTGAGATCTACAGCTACTGTAGAGTACAGCTACTTTATAAAATCTTGGAGGAGCCTCTGCATCGTCTCTTTCAGTTACAATTGTTGCTTTAGAAAATGTTCAGTTATTGTGGAACTGTTTCACAGCTAGTGTATTCATTTATCTGTGTATTTTATATGCATTTTTTACTTAGGGGCTCTGCCATGCTTTGAGAAAAGAAGTATGGAAATTCCTTTTGGGTTATTTTCCTTGGCACAGCACCAGGGAGGAAAGAACTAACTTGCAAAAAAAAAAAACGTGAGTAGAGATTAACTTTATATTGTCAATGGGTATAAAGGGCTTCAGTTTTTTGTTTTTTTTTCAAGCTTATGCTTAATTGTAGTGCTATGAAAAGCTTTCTGCAGACTTCAAAGACAAATTTTTACAATTACTGGGCAGTGTTTGACAAATTTTAAAAAGGCCACTGTGTGTAATTGAAGAATATACTGTAAATTGAGTTACTTGTACCTGCTTCATACTCCTTCTGTTTGCTCCGTGTGTGTGTGTGTTCTTAGAGAGCTTGTGACAAATCATTTCACTTCTCATTATTTAACAGGTTTCATTTGCTTTCAAAATGTCTTTTTTCCTTTAGAGATGAGTATTTCAGGATGAAACTTCAGTGGAAGTCAGTCAGTGAGGAGCAAGAAAAACGCAATTCAAGATTAAGAGACTACCGGAGTCTTATAGGTAATTTTCTGTTTACAAATTTAGAGCACAGCGTATGCAGATGGGTTAAGTTTTGGTCAAAGTGAAAAGAGGTGCTTTCGCATTAGAAAATAAAGTCCATATCTTTTCATATTCTGTGGTCAGGAACATGCTGCCAGATTCTGAGCACAGAATCTCAACTTTCTTGTTAATAGTAATGTAAACATGCAGTGAGTAAATATCAGTGAAGTGTGGCTGTCCTGAGTTTGCCAGGAGACTAAAACAATAGTTTCAAACAGTTTCAATCATTTTGTTCCTCAGAGTCAAATCTCTGTTTTTGTAGCTGATTCTCTAGAATTTGACATCTCTCTTATGGATGGGTTCCTGATTGCAGCAAAACAATATTTTATTTTCTGTTTTTACAATTTGATATGAAGTAGAATTTTTCAGCCTTTTCATTTAAAAAAGCATTGAAAATAAAGTTTCTATGTTGACATAGTAGAAGCATCGTTAAAACTTTAAAAAAAGTCCAGTATAATCAGAAAACGGAGATAATTATTTTAAAACTCTGGAAATACTTTTTAGTCACCAATAGCAAAACCTTTTTACTTCATGTTGCTTCATTATGAGAGACCTTTTCTTGTACAGTGGTACCGCGGTACTCGTTGTTAATTGGTTCCGGGAGGCGCGACCAAACAAACCCTTTGTTTCTGCTGGAAAGGGTAGCGAGTCATGAGGCAAGCGACACCGACAAGTTCTCGCTTGCGCGTCGAGTACCAAGCACATGACGAGAACCGGGACAAAATTTTCGCGTCAAAATGCATCGTACCAAATTCGACAAGTTTCAAGGCAGTCGAGTACCGAGGTACCACTGTATGTGTAATTGAGATGGCAGATCAACAATGAGAGAAACCACAAGTAATACACATTCCGTTTTGAAAATTCTTTTGCAAAGGACCATTTTTTTAAAAAGAGATTTTGAAGTCTTCAGTAGTTGTGGGAACTAGCTTGTTTATGGAATTGATTGCTAAACAGTTCTCTGTGAAGTTGAATTAAATTTGTTTGGACTTCCTCAGTTTGACTAAACTTTTAGCAAAAAGGTGCACATTGTGGACAGAATGCCTGTGGTCTTGCTTATTAGCCCGACTGATGTTGAGAAATAAGTGAATATAGTGCACAGTCTTTTTTAAAACAGATATATATGCTTCCTGTTAATTCAAGAGAAGGCTATATTAAAGGATTACATTAGCTTGTGTCCATGGTGTGGATGTTAATGTTAGTAGAAAGCTGAGGATCCTGAGACTAGATCACATAGTCTCTGAAACTATAAAACATCTATTTAATTTTTTTTAAAAATAAGCAATCCTTTATGATTGTAACCTCAGTCTTGGCAATATGAACTCCATATTGTATATTGAAGCAATGTGTAAAATATGTAGAAAAACTAGCGTGCAGTTTTTTGTTCAGTGGTGATTACAGTAGCCTGGCATAGTTCATAATACTTGCTATAATGTACAAAGTAATTACAAATATAACAGTCCCTCTCCAGATTAACCTTTATTGTAGAGTAACTTTTCCATTATTTTTTGATTATGTTAAATATTGCATATATTCACAAGTGGTATATTACAGTTAACTCATTTGAAATAGTCCTCAGGGTTGCTGTGTATTCAGTGAAAATATCTGCATATAATCATGAGGTTTCCGTAAGAAGGTTGTAACATTTGAAGTTTAAGATCTTCTTATAAGTAAATCATTTTAGTCCAGACAGGAGGATTTTTTCTTTTAAGTACTTTCTCTTAAAAACTTCTTTAATGTATTTTAAAATGACATTCAGTGAATATAGTTGTCTTAGTAAATGCATCAAAGCTCTGCCACAGTGTTTGGAGAAAAATCAGTAATTCAAAGAGCTTTTCTGCATTTATTAGATATTGGCTTAGTAAAAAATGTTTTGAAAATGCTTAAAATCTGTGCATTTTTCCCTCAGAAAAAGATGTAAACAGAACAGATCGCACAAACAAGTTTTATGAAGGTCAAGATAATCCAGGATTGATTTTACTTCATGATATTTTGATGACTTATTGTATGTATGACTTTGATTTAGGTAAGGACTTTTCTGAATTTGAAAAAAAAGATGTTATTTAAAAACTAACCTTTAATCTCTAGTTCTTATTTTTCTCAAAGTAAGATCTAGCACTAAGCTTGAGCTTGGCTTATTACTTTCTCTGAATGGCAAGATTTGTATTTTAATGGTATAGATAACTTTGTGTTTAGTGTTTTATCCTGTCTTCCTCCTTTCTTCTGTCTAGTGCTTATCACAGGCATACACACACAGCAGTTGAAAGAGGAATGTGAATTTAATGCTGACTTGCCTTTAGCTGTGTCCCTGCCCTTGCCTGCCTTGAGCTACTGTTGAAGTATTAAGCTAATATTGAGCTACTATTTGAAGCAGCTGATGTATCACTTGCACAGTTTGACTGTTATATCCATTCTTAAAAGCCTGATGCTATTGCTGTAATTAAAAATACAAAACCAACTATCATGGCTGTAATTTAAACTTAATTTTAGCAAGCTGAACTCACTCTTGTCAAATAAGCAAGTTTTTGTGAACATTACTAAACTTGCATGTTAAGAGATGCATTAAACAACGGTCTGCGCCATCTAGGTTGCTGCTTTTGGTTTATGCATCTGTGGAGTGAGAACTTACTTGAATATGTCTGAGAAGACTCATTTTATCTTTTGGGTGTTTTGGTGATGTTCCTCATTAATGATGTTCTATATTTCTTAAGATATCTAAAATACGGCTGTATGTACCAGAAAATTACAATATTGTGTTGTTCCATGGTAGTGTACCACATTTGTCACGTGACCTTTTGCTTTTCCACCCCACAGAAGGCAGAGTCATGATGTGTATTTTGACACCTTAGAACAGATAGGTAGGATCTGAACTGTGGTACTGGGAGGATGCCAACAATAAAATCTTTCCCAGAAATAGGATGTATATGATGGACCTTTTAAAGTTCTAGCATCTTTTACAGTATTGGGGATGACTGGTTTGCATGCACATAATTTGAAAATTTAAAAGAATGTGTATAGCAAGTTGCCTAGTCTTATTTGCAGCTGCCGGAAGAGACCGTGATTCCTATGAACAGTAATTCTGTGAAACTAAAACTCTGCTAGCAAGGCTTGTTTGCTAGTGCTCTATCCCTTTGCTGTCATTGGATGGGTCCTCTTCCTTTCCTGGAATGCTTTTGTTGAGGAAAAGGAGTAGGTGAGGCTGAAGTGTTTATAGCAGCTACTGAGAGAAAAAAAGAAACCCTATCCACATAAATATTAGTAGTAGGCTAGTGAAAGATGCTATACTCTACTAGTGGCTTGGGATTCTGTAGTTCCTCCAACCACTCCAGTAAGCGGTATTTGTTTGCCAGGACTTGCCTTTTCCTCTGGATGCTAGTTAATTGGCTGTTTCTACTTGTTGCCATACGGTCTTCTCATTGAAAAAAGGATATTGGGACTCGAGAGGGATCTCTTCTGTAAAACCTTGAGGGAAGGCAATGTCTTGAATCTCTAGCAAGGGTGCAGCATAGCAGCGGTAGCTGACAGCATTTGTCTTTTTTCCTCAAATGCAAGTTGTTCTCATGCAGTACTTTCCTTTACATCTGGAGACAACAAATACTGATAGAGAGGAAAAACAAAAATTGACTGAGAACTCTTCAGAGATTATGATGCGTTTTACTCACTATTAGTACGTAGTGTCAGGTCTAATTGGAATAAAATATGGTGTACAGGTTTCCCTCGCTTTATGTGGGTTCTGTTTGTGTGAATTTGCTCTTATGAGATGGTCCTTTATATACCAAAAATTCATTATGTGTGAGGTAGATACACTCTTATGTGATCAGTGTGTTGGAAGCCTGCAGTCAGCTGATGTGTATAGTGCATTGTGGGAGTGATGTGCACCAAAATATAATCTCCTGTGTGGATCTGTTCCTCGCTCGTTGTCTGAGACGCATGTTTCTGTAGTTGTCACCGCCATTATCGTAACATTCATCACCACTCTGTGCTTGTGTCTACTGTCTGCTATTGGTTAGTACCAAAATTATCTTGTAAAAGTGGTAGAAATGGGTCTGGGAGTCCAGTACAGTCAAGGTCTTGGAACATATCCCTATTTGTTACATTGTAAAGCAGGTTCCCTTTATGTGAATTCATGTTATGCACCGTTTTCCAGGAATGCATGTACAGCATAAAGCAAGGGAAACATGTACAGCTTTTGAAATACTTTAAAAAAAAATCCACTTTAAATTATTTTTTTTTATTGTAACATGTTTTGACTACTACTGTTTTTACAGGCAGGGGAAGAATCATGGAACAATAGGGCAGGAAGGGACCTCAGAGGAGGTCATGTAGTCCAACCCCCTGCTCCAAGCAGGACCATTGAAGAAAAATGAAAGTAGTCTGTATATTGCATAATTGTACCCTACCAAGAATTCTTACTTTCTGTTTTAGACTGTTTGTTTTTCAGGCCACAGACATGTACAGACATTGTTTCCTGCAGGAGAGTTGCTTCTCTCCCAGGATAAATCAAGTGTTAGAGGTGTTCAGGTTCTTTTTTCCAGAGCAAAAAGTCTAGGTGAGCAAAAGTCTACACGTTCTCCATTATCCTCAGGTGCTTTGGAGAACTGTGAGCCACGTATGTGCATTCCAGTCATCCAGGACAACTCTCCCAGGTTTGTTTTCTTGAGAGTTAGTTTCAAACAAAGCAGCAAAGAGTCTGCAATACAGATGCTGGGCAGCCATGGGACCCTAGAGCATGCAGCCCAGCAGTAAGCTTTGCAGGCTCTTTTTTTTTTCCAGTGAATGTAGGCAGGGATTGTTAGGGTCAGGGAAGGTGGGGACGGGGCCTGTGCCATGCACAGAAGAGTCCTCTAGGCAATCTTTCTTTTCCCCTATGCTGTGTTTTAGCCAAGCTAAGACAGGGTGGGGAGTATGCTTGCATGCTTCCTTGCACCCAAGTGCTGCAGTGCAATTCAGGGATATAGTATGTAGCCATATTGGTCTAAGGACATATTCAGACAAGATTCTTTGGGTAAATCTGTTATCTTTTATTAGACCAACTCATATAGTTGGAAAAAATCTTTGCAAGCTTTCGAGTACAAATACCCTTTGTTAGGCTGAGGAAGGATCTGCAGTTGGTCTGTGCTCTTCCTGGATGGATTAGTGGAAAAAAAAAAAAAGCCAGAAGCCAGTATGCATGTGAGAGAGCCAGTCAGTGAAAATGTAAATTGAGATGGTTAATAGGTAAGAGAGAGGTGGGAGGGGGGGAAGAAGGATGAATATAGCTGGTAAATGGTAGAGAGGTTACCTGAGGAGTCAGATGTTAGGCAGGTTGTAATGTGTCATAAATCCAATGTCTGTATTTAGTTCATGATTTTTTGTATCCAGTAGGGTGATGAAATCAAGTTCATAGGCTCGTCTGTGAAAGGTGTCTTGTAAATTCTCTTTGTGGATTAGAACTGAGAGGTTGGGGGGAGAGTGGTTTTCTTGTGAGAAGTGTGCCCCCACAAGTAATTTTGTATTCTTGTCGTTGATAGTTTTTCGATGTGTGTTCAGCCTGGTATGCAGTTGTTGTTAGGTTTCTCCTACGTATTTTCTATTACAGCAGTTGGTGGACTGGATGAGCTGTATAACACTTCTGGAGGTGCAGGTGTAGATCTAGGAATGGTGATGGTTCTGTTGTGGGGGTGGTGGAGATAGGTTGGCAAGTTTTACATTTCTTGGCATGGCGTGGTTTGGATCCAGTTGGTGTGTTTTGGGCTGTAGGAAGTTTGCTTCTGGTGATGAAGTTGTTACAGTTTAGTGCTTGTTTAAAGCCTAGAATGGGTAGTTCTGGAAAGATGTCTTTTAAGAATTGGGTCTTCTTCTAATATGGCTTTCAATTGTTTGAGATTTTCTATGTAGGTTCTAGGGAGGGGTGACATGTCATAACCAGTGGTGTGCAATTCATGGTGTTTTCCTTCTGCAGCAATTCTTTACACGGTTTCCTGGTGGCTTTTTCAAAAGTGCGATCTGTCTCTCTGCAGCAGTGTCCTTGTTGAATGAAAGCCCTCTGAGATTTGCGAGGTGATGATCATGAGTGTTCTTGGTACAGATTCGGTGGTATCAGAAAGCTTGGCTGTATATTAAATGGCTTCAGAATTGTGTATACTTGAAGCTTTCTGTTTGGCCAGTAATTAAATAATATGCATTTATATCTATTTCCTGTTATAGTAGATTTCCTAAAAGCTGCAGATGATACTGAAGTCACTAATGATTGGGCTGGATTTTTTTTTTTAACTTTTCCAGAAGATTTACACCTTCTGCTAGGTGACCTTGTCATTTAATGCTAAAAGTAGTGTCTTAGGTTGTTTATATAGATCAGGCTTGTGTTCAGAGTACAGACAATACTGAGGCACAGTAACTTTGATTTAAAGCCTCTATCCTAAATGATTCTTTCTGGCCACACTTTTAGGTATATATTTACACTATATAACATGCATGCTAGAAGTGTAAATGTTATGTTTTGTAAAAGATTAGTCTTTGTGCTTGAACTAGTGGTGCCGAACTCATCTGCTCGTGCGGGCCAGATCCAGCATGCAGGATTGGGAGTGGGACGAACCATGGCAATTAACAGTGCTACTGCTCCATAGCTGGAAAATTTCCAGACCTTTGGGAACACTGATGACATGGGTCTGTGGGACTGTGTCTTGATCACTCCTAGTTTAGATAGATAGCATTAATGAGAACCATTCAGGATTACAGTGCTGTGTAGAACCAAGTTTTTAATAAGCAACAGATATTTTTTACATGATTCTAAAATCATAAATTCTGTGTATGGTCTTGAATGTATTTCAATAAATTTCTGAAAAATACGGGTTATAAAGTTTATTCTTTAGAGTGACAGCTATAGATTTTAAATAAAGTAGTTTTAAAACGTACAATAGAAGACAAAAGTTATATTTTTAAAAATTTATTTAATTTTATATGAAGATATTTCTGCTTCACATTTTCTAGGTGCGGGTCCAAATTCTGTAATTTTTTTTATAGAAGTTGAGTTGTTAAATACAACTTAGAAGATATTTGTCTTTCAGTGCATAACGAAATTATCTAATTGGATATTTTATTAGTATTATTAAAAGCAATTTTTGATGGTTTTAACAGAAACTTTTCAGAAGGCTGTAAGTGTGGGGCTGCTCTGAAAAGTGATTGCAAAGGAGTCAACATTTTGTACAGACATCTGATAGCCATATGTGTCTAAATAAATGATTAAGGAAAGTGGTCCTTCATAGGACTATTGAACCACTGTTGCTGCTAATTTTTTGGTTCCAGCTTCTTGAGTATTATTGGTACATTTTCCCTAACTCTTAATGGCTCTTCAGTTGAATTCAGATGGAAAGAAAATATCAGACTTCCATAAAAATCACCAAACACAAGTCGAAAATAGAGTTTCACGAGTTTAATTTGGGGCATAATTTGGTTCTCAGAACTTTTACTGTGGACAATATTCAAGGAAAAATTTAACGTCTTCCACATTTCAGGTTGAGCTTGTTGGGTTGGTTAATTAAAGACGTTAATACAGTATAACCTCAAAAATCTAGATATCAAAAATCCAAAATTTTTGAAAATCCAGCTCTACTTAAGCTTCTCCCTCTGCTCCCATGGATGCAGAGAGGCAGGCTTGCACTCAGTGCCTCCTGCCACCATCCACCACTCTGTGTCTATTATCCATGTGTGGCCGCTGCTCCGGAACCGGCTGCCACTCCTCCCTGCCCCTCTGGACATGGAGGGGGAAACTTGTGTGTGGCGGCTGCCGCTGCCGTCCACCACTGCACTCCATTACTTGTAATATGGTTGGAGTGTTGTTGTAGCTGTGTATGTCAAAGAAATGCATGAGAGTCAAGGTGGTTTTTGGGTTGGGGTTGGTAATATATATATTTAGATCAGCTGTATAGTTGGGAGAGATTAGGGCTGTGCAAAGTTTCAGTCACTGATTTGATTCGACAACCGAATCTCCAATTCCATATTGAATCAGAAGACCCTTTAATCACTCCAAATTGAATTGGAACTCTCTGAATCAATTTGGAGACATTCGGAAAGATTTGACGATTCAGACATAGACACAGCTTTAAGTGTCTTTTCTACGTATACCTCAAGGTACCAGGTGGCTCGTGAATGCTGAGATGCTGGGTGGATTGAGTGTTCCATGGAGCACAGGGAAGGTACCCCGTGTGCTCAGCAGTGGACCCGGTAGTGCACCAGAAGCACTGCCGGGCCTTTCCAGGTCTGTGGAGGAGTGCGTGGAGACCCCCCTCCCCACCCACCCCAGCTCAGCGACTGGTGCTTTCTGGGTCTGATTCTCTGAATTGGTATTGAATCTTCAGATTCTGCTGAATCAAATTGGAACGATGATCTGAATCAACAAATGGAAACAGTGTCCCTGATTCAGGCTGAATCTGAAATGAATACAGTCCATTTCACACACCCCTAGGAGACATGTTGGATGAGGTTTTGGGCACAAATGTCCTTCTTCAGGCTTCTTACTTGCTACTAAATAATAGTAAAACAAAAATGGTATTCAATCTAGCACCTTAGAAACAAAGAAGAAGCATTAGTTATCACAAGAGTGTTTTTCCCACAGAAATTCACTATTGCCTATCTTGTAAGTTAACAAACCAGTTAAACTAAGTCAAATTCCTTTTTTAGGTTATGTTCAGGGAATGAGTGACTTGCTTTCGCCTGTCTTATATGTCATGGAAAATGAAGTGGATGCCTTTTGGTGCTTTGTATCATACATGGATCAAATGGTAAAAAAACCCAAGCAAACGTTTTGTTTATTTTGAGTTGTTCTTGCAGTGTTTATTTTGGCACATTCTAAAGTTAGAAGTAAAATATATCATTTTATCTCTAATGCCTTTAATGCCTATATTTCCACTTGACACATACCCTGACTAAAGGTTTTGAGCTATTTTCTCTAATCTTCAGTAGAAAAAATGTTTCATATTTGCAAAGCAGAAAGAATCAGTTTTTATGTCAGTTTTTGATATCTGCCTGTAGAACAGCTCAGGACCACACATATTTTGAACCCAGTATATAGAGTATGCCCATCTAAGTAAGTGGCACTTGTTCTTTTCTGTTGTTCTTAAACAAGAGACAGTCAAGTGTCAATTGCTAATAGCTGTACAATATATATGGCCTGCAAGAAGTGCATTAATCCTATAACTGTTAAACTTCCCATTCCTTTTTTCACCAGAAGTGCTGCATGTGTTAATTTACCTGTGCTCTGACAACAGACACATTAGATTTTTGATTCTTCCTGTTTTCTCCTTTATTTTTCTGCCTATTAATTTATCTTTCACACAGCCTCTGGTTAGTTACTTTGGACTGTTTTCATGGCACAAAGCAACTAAAGAGTTGCTATAACAAGCTGCCTAGAGATTTTCCTAACCTAAGAACAACTGTCAAGTAATGCAGAGCCAGCACAGCTCCCCGTCAGCTTCTCTGCCTGCCTAAATTGCAGTTATGCTTACGTGATGCCCATGTATCAGAATAGTCTTTTGAGATGACTTGAAGCTTAAAGCAGCTCTGAAGCTGATCTAACTTGGGCCCATGGTCCAAACAAACCACCTGGCACTAGGATATAAACCAACTTTTTTTCATCTTTTTCCCCAGCTGGATTGAGCCCAGTGATCCCACTGAATGTTTGGTCTGTAAAGTACAATTAAATGCAAATATCCTAGAACTTTAGAAATTAAGTGACCAGTTTTTACTTTTAAGTTTCTAATTGAAGGTGTAAAATTTACCAATATGTTCTTAGTCCTTTCACTGTTAAGCACGTGGAACAGTTAAATGATCAGGTCTCCTTTTATCAGGGCAATGATTTTAAGATTTAAGTTCATCATAGTTTTGCAATTTTTATAGCTGTCTCTGACCTAGTAAAATATTTACCATTATCAATATTTTTTTTCTATTTAGCATCAGAATTTTGAGGAACAAATGCAGGGCATGAAGACGCAGCTAATTCACCTGAGTACTTTGCTTCGCTTGCTAGACAGTGGGTTTTGCAATTACTTAGGTATGTGGATTAATTCAGACCATTTGTTAGTTTTTATAGATGCATACATTGATACCCCAAGGAACCCTAAAACACCATTCAAACATACTGTTGTTTATGCAGAACAGCGTTAGCCTATTCATTTGAAGTGGGTGTAGTCTTTTTGAAAGAAACAAAATAGAAGTTTTTTAAGTCCCAGGCTGAAGAGCCGTTAGTGAGCTGTTTCGCATGCTGTTTTCCTGAACAGGCATTATTCATTCAAAACAAGTATAGTTGTTTTAAACATTGATGCTGTGATGATTTCCCTATAAGAGGCATAAGTTTTTTCTAATATTCTACCCAACTTTGATTTTTCATAGATTATCTTTTTCCCTTTCTAGAATCTCAAGACTCAGGATACCTTTATTTTTGCTTCCGGTGGCTTCTGATCAGATTTAAAAGGGAATTTAGCTTTCAAGATATTCTTCGATTATGGGAGGTAAGAAATGTGGTACTGTCTTTCAGAAGAGAAGTTCTAGTTCTAGGGGGTGGATTGAAAGTCTAATCAAGGGCAGAGTAATAAAACAGTTGGACAAATCTATTGTGATAAGGAAAAAATAGCCCAGCTTCTATAAATAAATATTATGTCTTTCTGACCTATTAGAAGACTGAAAGTTACAGTGTGTTCCTGGATAAAGGGGCTCTGATGGATATAATTTACTTGTTTTTTCAAAACTTTGTACAAGGTCCTTCAAAAAGACTCTTAAGAAACGTAAATAACCAGAGATTAAGAGGTAGTATTCTGTCAGGGATGAAAAACTGGTTAGTCCATAGGAAATGGAGCTAGAATAAATGGTTGTTTCTCAGAGTGGTGAGAAATGGATAGTAGGATGTTCTTGGGATTGGTATTGGGTTTACTGCTTTCATAAATGATATGTAGCTTAAGTGGGCAGTTAGACAAGGGCATTTTCTTTCAACAGAAAGCTCTCCAAATTTAGTAAAAACTATCAAGAGGAATATAGAATCTTTTGGAGGATCTTATCAGCTTAGGTTATTTGGCTGTACAATTCATGAAGATCACAACTAATAAAATGTAATACTTATTGAAAAGATGGAAATGCTTATGAAATCTGAATTAGTGGTATCTTGTTGGTTGAAGTGGCCTAGAAATTGGCCTAAAAAACAAGCACAAGTCTAAAAGCTTTAACACTGATCAAAGTAAATGAAAATCTTGGGTACATTATTTAAAAAGTGATAAATAATACAACAGCATTAAATGACAGGATGGACTTCCCTGCAAGGCTTTGTTCAACTCATTTTAAAAACTAGTATGATATCTCCAGGGAAAATAAAATGGGAGATGAAAGAAAGGAGACTGGCATATAGCAGGATACTGCCTGTATCGCGGTTAATTGGCCTGGAAAGGAAGGAGAGGTAGCTAGAGGTGTATACAGCTGCTGTTAGAATGAAAAATGGCCTGACACTTGTACTTTGCCCTGTAAATGAAGAAAACAGTTACTCTCAAACTGCCAAAAAGAAATCATTTTTAGCTATTGTGTAGTCAGCCTCTGGAATTTAGTGCCATAGGAGGTTATTGAAACAAAGAATTTAAGAGGATTAGATAACTTTATGAACAACATTTATTAAACGTCTGAACCAGAACTCTCAAATACAAAAGAATTTAGCCCCTGTTCCATGGCGCAAGTTGACCAGGATTTTTTTACACCCTCCTCCTCCTTTACAAGCAACTGCTTAGGCTAGGGGTCAGCAACCTACAGCCCAGGGGTCAGATCTGACTCTCAGAGCTATTGGATTCAGCCTGTGGACATGAGGCTTTGGTGTCTTGCGGTGGTGTGGTGGGCTTTGGCTGTAGGCACTCTCTACATCACCGTGGGGAGAAACACTAGCTGTGGGCATCTGGTTCTGACCTAAGGTGAGTCATTCCATCCTGTAGTCAGAAAAGATTGTGGACAGCTTGCCTAAACTGTTTGGCAGGTGAGGTGTACCAGCACCTGATTGTGAGGTAGCGGTGCCTATGTTTCTCTTGTTTTTGCTTTCTCAGTAAATTGTTCAGTGTTAGCACAATCCTTCAGCTGCTTGTTGTGTAGAACCCTCCACTTCTTTCAGTGTTAGCACTCTATACAAAGAGGCTGCAAAATTAGCCCCTCTCTTTAATAGGAGGAAAATTTGTTCCTATATCATGCCATTTTTGCAGTACTGTTGCAGTCAGAGTTCATAAATTGTACAATTAAAATAAGCTCTCAAGGAATCTGAAATGTTAGCGGTTTTATAGCACTCTTACCAGAGTACCTTAAATGTAGAGCATCTGTTCATGCACATTTCCTGTCTCTGCATTCTACTTTTTTAAAAACCTTTAGGTATCTTTTATTCATTATTTAAACACAGTCGTATGGAGTCCTACTAAAATAATATGATGGATCTGTTTGGATCCTCTAATTGCATCTTAATAAATGAACACTCAAAGTACTCAGTTTCAGTTTCTTTGCTGTAAGGAGCAGGAAAAAAACCACATTTTTCATTTTTAAAAACACTGTGACAGTTCTTCTGTTTGACAGCACATTCTGTGTCAGGCTTGTGTTGCTCCAGTTTTATACTTGTGCAACTTCTTTGATGTTAATGGAGTGCTGTCAAATGCCTGTGGTAAAAAACAAGCCAAACACTCCCCCTCTCCACCCCCAAGAAATAGTGGGTTACCCCCTCCACCCCCTTTGATCTTTTTAATTGTCAATGATTATAGAGGTTACTGTTATCTTCCATGAAGTGTAACATTTTCAGCAGAGGCATGCTTACACCATAGGATATATGGGTATTTGTAGAATCTTGTAATACATAGTTACAGAACTGATTTATCACTCTGCTATTCTAGTGTTACAGGGTTACATCTTGGATACCATAACATTGTAAAGGCAGTGTATAGTGGCCTTGCTTATATTCTAGAAGCTGTTACAAATTCTCACAGATGCACAGGTGGGACACAATTAACCTGCTAAATGTTAACTGGTATCTGAACAAAGTTAGATGCAAGAGAAAGTATATCTGGTGTCTCTGTAGCATTTGTTTTAGTTAGGAGTTTTTTTAAAGTATGATTTTGGACCTAATGAAATAACGTTGTTGGTCCCTTTTGATAATTCTTGTGTAAAGCCTGGATATTTTTTCACAAAGCTTACCATTGCACCCAAGTAAGACCTGTTTGGCTATATGGTAGTTGAATGAAATGCAGCAGATCTTTGGAATAGAGGGGAACAGCATGATTATAATTTCATATTGTCCAGTTGAATGTGGCTGCTTCTTGGGGAATGGGCAAATGTCTATTTAAAGGCGCTTAGAGTTGTGCAGGTTCCCCGGGACTGCAAAGCACAGAAGAAAATACTCATTACTCTTTCCCACTTATCTGGTGTGTTGGGAAGGAAGAAGTACAGTGTGGTATGCTGGGACCACTAGAGAGTGCAGCTATTTCAGGATGTGCATCAAAGGTAGTTTTATTTTTCCCTTAGGATTTTTCAAAGCATTTCTTTGGGTGTGACCATCTGTACCTTTGCTGTTTGGGTGCTTCAAATAGCATGTCTGTGCATGGCCTTACTTCATATGTTGCAATAATGACTTGTGGCTAGGAAATGCACCTGTTCCTCTGCTTCTCTAAGGGGAACTTATCGGTACTTGAATGAAGGATGCCATTTGTATTGACTTAGTCCTCATCATGGAATAGTACTGTGCAAAAAATGTTTTAGCTTGGGAAGAGTCTAATATTAGAATAATGTGAAAGGCATTCAAAATAAATTTTGCTGCATAATTGTCATAAATAAACAACTTCCTCAGATGGAGCTAGAAGTAAGTTCTCATACTTCATTAGGACATTTGGAGG
Organism: Caiman crocodilus; assembly: GCA_030014935.1. Classification (NCBI taxonomy): domain Eukaryota; kingdom Metazoa; phylum Chordata; order Crocodylia; family Alligatoridae; genus Caiman; species Caiman crocodilus. Next base: position 76,077,067 of record JAGPOW010001296.1, on the reverse strand, counting down.
TTGGATGGTCCTAATGTTACTTTTTCATGTTGACTCATGTCTGTTGTATAATAACATTGTTTGCATAACTGTGCATATTTTAGGTTATCCTTGAATATATAATCTCAGTAATTGCCAATACAGTATAGGAATGTTCACTTTTCGTAGCCATACAGTATGGAAATGTTCTAACAAGTTCTGGATACATTATATGTCTCAGCCTTTCTTTACATGTGGTATTTGTTTGATAAAAATGTGGTCAGTTTACTTTTTTTTTTCAGTTTTGTATGCTACTTTCAAAATGTTAGGTATATCATGTTATAATGCTGGATGTAGGGCTTAGGCTCAGAATAGTTAGTAATTCAGACATTTTCTGCCCCTTTGAGTCTCCATTTCCCGTGACTAACTACTTTTTTGGTATAGTGCCACCTGCATTAATTTAGATAAAATAT
>JAGPOW010001296.1:76049222-76063096 GCA_030014935.1 Caiman crocodilus | reverse complement strand
TTTTTAATATTGCCAACATGTTATCTCCCATCAGTTAATAAGTGAGAAACCCGGTGAACAAAAATCAGTGATAATTCAGCATCTCCTCAGTCTTTCATTTCCTTTCTTGCAGGAAATTACTTTGAAGCATTATGATACTTTTGTTCCTTTTTGAACATTGGGCTAATAGGTGATTCATTTGACATGAAATAAAACATGTTGCTTGTATTTATGTTATATTTGAGCTCAGTGTGTAAGTTACTTGAATGAGTTTTGCTTCAGTATGTTCTAGGACAGAATGTCTTGTTTCATTGAGAGCTTGTAAAGTATTTCTAAAATATTTGCATGCGTGACAAAAAAGATTAAGTGGTCTGATTTCTAGCCTTAATTTCTAATGTGGAGCATTTTGGGGGCTCAGTGTGAGCGTGCTTTACTGTAAAGTTCCTGTAAAAAGCTTCATAATCAAGATACTTGTATGTATTTTCCACCCTGGGAACATGTGGTAGTTTAGACTTGATAGGCCTTGGGGACTTCTGATTGGTTCCCCATGACATTGTTCATTGGGTGAGCGGTATACACAGGTTAAAACTAGAATTTTATAACAATTTTGTGGGGAGTGCAGCTGACTGCCTGAGGAGAAAGAGGGATGTTTTGACAGAACTGGAGAGAGAAAAGAATAGTCCTAAAGATGCCAGAGTAGGGAGAGAGAAGGGGAGTCCCAGGAAGAGCAGGGGGAACTGCAGCGCCATAGTAAAGACTGTCTGGACCTGAGCAGTCTGATGTGCTGTTTGGGACATTGGCATTCTGACTCTTTGCCCCCTAAAAGAAAATACCCACTCTTCTCAGGTGCTGATCAGAAAAACCCAAACTCTCCAAGGTGGAGATGTTACAGATCACCTGGGGAGCCAGGGACCAAGGAGAACCAGTATTGAGCCAGTGGCTTTCCTCTTCGGAAATCATGGCAAATGGTTCTTCAGGAGTAAGAGACTAAATGAGGCTGCTTTTTGGGGAGTCCTGGGGCTGAGCTTTCTCTGAAAGGGTTGTAATTTGTTATAGCATGAAAAAACCAGGTTGAAAGATTACAGAGAATCTGGCTAAATGGGTAAAAAATGGGAAATTTAAAAAAAACTCATGCCAAGTTTTGTAGTTCTAATGTATCATCTCGTATTCTGCATCATCAGAATACCCCCAGAATGTACAAACATAGTATGTACTGTTACTTTTCTTTTAAATTCTGCCAAATCTTTCTTAAAAGAGTAAAGAAAGCCCAGTTGGTCAACTAACTCCTGACCCCACCCCCACCCCGGCCCCCGGGTTGTTAAAAGCTTTTATTAAAAAGGAGGTTGTGTGGTTTATCTTGCAGGCATAATTATTTTTCAACACTAAAGAAGTAGTTGTTTTTCAGTGTTATAAAATTTACTATTCTGTTAATTAAAATGCAAGAATACAATTCCCCAGCCTGATAATTTAGTAGTACCTTCACTTTTGTCTGCCTTCAAATTACCTACACGTTTTGCGAATTCAGTCTCCTTTTAATGCCCATTTTAAGTACAAAAGTTGAGCCCAAAGCAATCTGAATGAGCTAAAACATGGCCCATTGATGCTGAACTGGAACTGTAGAGCTGTTAATGCATTAAAGTTTTATGTTCAACTTTTCCTTTCTTCTTGGAATTTGATTGCAAAGAATTATTGACAATATGGTTTAGGACTCCATTAGGTGTTTAATATTTGTTCAAGAAGATTAGAATAATGTGCCCACCATAACTATGTTGGAAGTTTAAATAGAGTTACATCCAGTTTCAATTCCTTATTTCTATGAAACATGAATTTTTTTTTCTTTGCTTTTTTTGGGTGTTGAGGTTAGAAAGACCTACCAAATGAATGACAAAATACTGCTTGACAGCTGGGAATCAGATAGATAAGATAATATATCTTCTTTGCAAGTTCACTCATTAGTAGATCCCTCTTTCTCTTCTGTAGACAGTTTCATTTTGTGGTACAGGTAAGGAGGAAAAAAACCACTTGTTTTTCTTTTTTAAAGGATGCATTGATCTAATGTGAGACTAAAAACTATAAAAGTCTGTCACTGTCCTCACTCATGGCAGTTAAATGCCACTGGTTTAGGAAAAGTTAGTGTTGGAGCATGCTTTTAGTACAAGGCAGCTGAATTCTGAATATCTACATTTTGTAATGCCTTCCAGTTTGGGGGGTAATCAAAGCATCTCTTCCCTGCCCCCCTTTAAGCTTTTGTTACATGCACCACTCCAAAGGCTTTTTAAAATAGATCTTAAGAATAGATATATTTTTCTCTAAGATAAAATCTTGTGTATCTGATTCTATCCATATTATGCAGTATTTCAATTGCATCTGCCCAGATGAAAAAATTATATATATATAATTACAATATATAAACAAAACATTAAGAGAATAAACATTATACATAAATATATCTCTCTCTATAGATATAGCTAGATAAATGTCTATTCTCTAAATGTTTTTGTTGTTTGTATTGTTTTACTTTGCCTTGGACAAGAGGGGAGCTGCAGGGAGTACAAGGAAAAAAAAGAAGCTTTTTGAAAATTTGGACAGTCAAGTGTTCTTAAAATACACGTGGTGGTTGACAGCAAAGCAAAGTTTGATTATTAGGAAGGGTACCATGGCATATTTATTTGTCCACAGTAAAAATTAAGTTTGTTGAATGCAACCAAAATGAAGATGATTTGTGTCTGTCATAGACATTTTAAAGTGATTGTATTCAAATCCATAGGGGTGTTGGAGTTGTGGAGTAAATATAATGAAATATATTGTTGCAAAAGCTCATGCCTCTCTGAACCAATTAGGCAGCACTGTAGAAACTACCTTTTGCCCATCTGATAACAGAATGCTACATCTTTGCTATTACAAAAATGTTACAGTTGCTTTAGGAATCATAACATGGAATATCAGATTCATCTACTATTAGCATTATTTCCACTGAACTCTTAATTAGAATGAGAATAGGAAGAAGGCTAAAGAAAGTGCCTCTTGTTTTTGACTTTGCCTATGGATAAAAAGGTCTTTCTTACCTACAACTGACATTTTTTCAGTCAACAAATGTAATCACTAATATTGTATCATTGGTTCTGATCTAATTCTATTTGTATTGTACTCTTGCATTTCTTTTCGTCCCTTGACTTGGACCCCAAGTAAGTAAAGTACTTGAGTATGCTTTTTGTTGAGGCCTAGGTATGTGTTCTTCATTGCTGAGTTAGGGCTCTAGTGCTGGAGTCTCACTCTAAAAGCAGTCACTCTTATATAATTCTAACTAAAAGGTTTAATTTCAATTAAGTTTGGGCAAAGATTTTTCCCTCCTCCTTTTTTGAACCAGTTTAACTTTAGCAAAGTGTCTCTTCCCAGCTGCTTTTATTGTAAAGTGCCTTGCCATTCTCAACTAGAGAAACAAAAGAGCTTTGGCTGAACTAACTGAAAAAGTTCTGCAGATTTAGAGCAACTCATGCTGCTTCCAGCACGATGCAGGTGAGACTCCATCAAGTTAGTGACTGAACTTTTCTTTCAGAGAAAGAAATACTATTTTACAGGTAAGAGAATTCCTCCCCATCCCTCTTCCCCCCTCCCCCTAACCCCCACACTGCTCCTTGTCAGCTTGCAAAATTTCACTTTTAAAATGGAAAACAGCATCAATGCAAAAATACATAAGAGCTTGTCTGCAAAAAGAAATTGGAAAAACTAATCTGCAGTAGATCTCTGTGTGAACAGTGGCCCAGATAAAACTGGCTCTGTTACAATATTATTGCACCATTCTAGAAGTGCAGTCTGTTATTCCAAAACAAAATTACTCTTATCCTGGAACAGCATCTAATAGGGAGCCATTCAGGGCGAACTATTCTGCTCCATTTCCCTGAGTAGATGAGACATAGGTAACACTGATGTTCCCTAGGTGTGGGCTGTGGTATGTGGTGTTTGAGTCATCTGCTCATTTGCATTAAATAACCTTAAATAAATTTAAGTATTTTCCTTATTGTGTTTCATGTAAACCATGATTGTATTGGTCTCTTAGCTCTATCCATGGATGGCAGAGAAGTTCAGTGCAGTTAAAATGGGAGAGAGGGTGTACTATCATGAATGGGATGAGAGAGGTTCTACCAGACCATCTATGCTTTAGAATAGGAAGTCCTGATTGACCTGAAGTCATATTTTGTTAAAAAAGAGACTGACTTTATGTGTATATAATTATGTAGTTGCTTTTTGATAAATACTATGATTTCACATGCAAACTGAGTGATAGGCTATACAGATAGCCTAATTGAGTATATAAAGACAATTGTAGGCACAATCACTTATTCCTTTGGTTAAGACCTCAAGATACGTGAAATGCATATTTACCAAGGAGTTTAAAAAAAAAAAAGTTATTATTCAGAACATGTTTTCTATGATGGCCCTGTAATAATGTGTCTAATGTCCTCAGGTACTCTATTGTGCTGGTACTGGCCATGTTTCAGTATTAAGAATGAGATGCACCTTGGAATGAAAGCAAGGATTCATCATCTTTGTTTTGGGAAATACAGCACATATACCCCAAAACTATACATACCATTTGCTCTTTTGTACAAACTTTTTTGAGAATTTATGAGCAAATCTGTTAATTGGTTGAGTTAAAGTTAATTGAAAACTGAATCGCAAGAAATTTAGCATCTATGTTGCTCTTTTTGTCTCAAATGACCTTTACAATGGAACAAAACACTCTTCAAACATTCCATATAGTGGAAGTTAATTGAAATCTTTTATATGGACTATGTTTGAAGGAAGTGGGTGGTAATTAAATTCATTGTTATATCTAATTGCTCTGTTTTCATGGGCTACAGACGGTCTCAAATTAATAGATCAGGTAACTCAGGCTGTTCTTTCATTAGGAAAACAGGTTTGTTCTCAGCTAACTAAAGTCTTATATAAAGCAGCATAGTTTTCACACCAGTGAGCAGAATAAAGGAATGACTGTTTTTTTGCTTGGCTTCCTAATGTGTGAAAACTAAGAACTGGCATCTTCACTAGCTAGCTCTCTCAAAGTAATAATTTTTCCTTGTGGAGGGAATGCCTGCAGGGGTCTGCTAAGAAATCCAAAGTAAACATGTTCCATCCTCTGCAGCCAACTTGCATGCGACTGTTCTGTTGTTTGTAATTTTTTCTTAACAAGCGTTCTCCTTGGTAAATGAATTGGCCCACCTGTTCTTTAATGAATCCACAACTATGTGCCAGCTTAAGAAGTCCTGAAAGATTTTGCATAGCACACAGAGACGGGGGGTGCAAGGAAATCCTTAAATCACTTAAACAGGGATTTAGACTAGGTTTACCCTGCCTCTACTTTAAGGAGCCACTGGTCTTCTTGACACAACTCTCTAAGCCAATGTGTCAGCTGCAGCTGAAAGGTCATGTTTCAGAGTATGCTTCAGTGATCTGAAAGCTGTAAACTCATGTTAAATTTTCTGATGCTTTCTAGCTGTGGTGACTTACCAATGAAATCTGTCCTTGCATATTGTTATCAAATGTAAAAGATCTAAGGTTCATACTGCACCGCATTCAAAACTTTAGAAATTTACAATGATGGTAGGCTATCATATCTGAGTTTCTAAGATAAAATATGTTAGGGTATAGTTAAGGTAGTGTTAACAATTTTTTCTTATGTACGAGCTCAGGATAAGAACTTCAGAGTTGAAGAATCTGCAACACAAACACTACCTTATGATGTAACAATGGGGAAAATTATACGAAAAAAATAAAATACATTCCTTTTTATTTTAGGACCATTAAAAATAATTTAATCATTATACTCAGTGTCAAGACTTCCTTATTCTGAGCACAAAAAACATCTTCCAGAGCGTGAAAAGTATACCCAAAAGTGGCTAATGCAAAAATACTATTTTAGAATAATTACTCCTGAATACTTTTCCAGTACATTTCCAATTAATAAACTATCCCTTTTGCATAATTTTAGGTCTGAGAATTTATATTAAGAATATTTACTCAAAGATTTTAATTATTGCCTATACTATAAACTGAAGGTAAGCAGTTTTGTCCGAGCTTTGAATTACTTCTATAACATAAGCAGCGGTGTTCCTAGAACACTAGGTACACTGAGAAATGAAATAAGCTTTTCTTATTCCAGTAAATGTTTCTGTCCCTCAGCATGTTATGGAAGAGTCCAAATGTTAAAATGAAATGCACAACAGAACTATTTGCTTTACAGCATGTGGTATCCTTTGTATGATTTTTAGGGATAGAATTATTAAAGCAGTTGAATAATCTGATAGCCTCATCATTCCTAAATGTTTTATTGGATGTACTTGCACAGTACATCTTTATGCACTTCACTTTCATCAGTTGTGCTAAAAAGGGGTGACAAGCCTGAAGGGAAAATGCTTTTTGGTACATGCCAGTTACTAAGCTGAGATGTGATACATTAGGAGTACTATTGCACTGGGATAATAAGGCCATCCTAGACATGTGTGCTGTCCTGCCTGGAAAACTAGAATCCAAAAGCAGACATAGCTCTCCCCTGTCATTCCAAGAAAAGAAAAGGCTGTACAGCAGAGGTGGTTTCAGTCACCAGAGCATTTCGGACAGTGTCAGGCAATCTTACTCCCATAAATCATGCATCCTCAGGAAATTTATCAAGATGTCTCAGATATAGCAGTTTGGTATATCAAAGCCTGGGGAAATTGACTCGTGTTCCTTCCATGAGCAATAATGAATAATGTCCAAGTGAATATCTTTGAGTAATCCTGAAGCAAAAATGTATTTGTAAATGCAGATAGGCTCCCCTGCCCAGAATGAGAAGGTAGGAGCAATACAATAAAAAATAATAGCAAAATCTATCTTAATATTGTTTTTTAACCTGAAATGATGCAGTTATGTGCCAAATTATATTAGGACCCAATTGTACTAGAGCCTCTCTGTATAGCAAGTGATTGTTCCCAGATATTTATCTAAATAAACAAGCAGATGATGGATAGGAGGAAGGTATTGCCCTACTCTACAGGTATAGAACTGAGGCGCATGAAGGTTAAATTACTTGTTCAAGGTCACAGAAGTCGTCCATGGCAGACTTGAAAATTAAACCCCAGTATCCCAAATCACAGTCCATATCCTTAAGTTCGTCATTTCTCTTTTGAACGCAGCTTCCAAAGGAGTGTCCTAACCACTAGGTTGTAGGGCATTCAGATGTAGGATTTCCCATTCCCCCTTGTCTAAACAAATAATATTAATTTGGAAGAGAGATGGACATAGATCTCATCAATTGCACACAAGTGTTCCAAGCACTAGGATACAGAATTATTTTTGATCCCCTGGCACAATAATTATTTATTTTTGCTTTGGAGGAGGAACCAGGTCATTCCACACCACAGGTGGAAATATTTTGGTGTCCAACCCTGGAATATATGTACAGAAAAGACCCCTTGTATTGTAACAGAAGAGTTTGCTCTTCACGGAAGCAAATAAGATGATAAAATGGTTCATAGGTGGGGGAGGTTTTAAGACTGGAAGAGAACATTATAATTATTTACTGACTTCTTCCTTTTACTGGAAAACCAAAACTTGTACCCAATAATCAAGTACTTGTGGTTGAGCTGTAGTGAATATTTTAGAAAGATATCTACTTGTGGTTTAAAGGTTTGAACATTCACTTTACACACTGATAAATTGTTCCACTGATTTTGAATGCCTTCACTGCTGGCGGGTGGGAAGGGGAAACAAAAATGCCTTTTCTAGTCTGATTTGCTCTAATTTAAACTTTTAACCACTGGATCTTGTATTTTTGTCTGGTAGATTAAGGAGTCCACTACAATTAGGTATTCACTTTTTCAGCGGGGGTACTTATTGAGTATGATCAACTCCTTTGAAAGAGTAAATTAAGTCTTTCATGGGGGGAAAAATGGTTTTGTCCTTTTGGCTCTCTTTCAAACCCTCTTAATTTTTCACACAAGAATAAACTATGTAAACTTCTAGTTATGCCTCCCCCCCCTTCCCCAACCTGCATCTAGATGCCTGGCATAGAGATGGTCTCTAGAAAATAATTTTTATTCACAAAAGCTTCATGTGTAAAAAATTTTTCTACATGAGTCTTGTCTTAAAAGTTGTTTTCCATGTGAGGGGCTTGATTGTATTGTTTTGTTTTTCACTGTGTTGGGGAGCAGTCTCAGATGGTTTAATAATTCCAGGATTATTCCTTGTGGGATTCAGAAACTACATTGACTTTGCAAGTTATTTTATTTGGAATTATTTAGCTTTCATGGTATCTACTCATTTTTCCGGATATATTTGCACAGTTCGTAGTCATTGAAATGTAGTTTTTTGCATGTAGATTTTGTAAGAATCATCAAGCGTGTTAACTATGTATTCATAAGGTAGGATTCAAATTGCTTTAGTATGTGTTTTAACTTTACCAAGGAAACCTAACTTTTTGAGTAAATGCCCCAGGAGGGAGATTCAGAGTGATGCAGTGAGGCAATTCCTACAGAATCAATGGTTAAACACCTAAGAGTAGTCATGTTTGTTGCATGTATCCTATACTGAAAATGGAGTGACAGGCACCTCCAAAGGGCAGTTCAAAAAACCCATAGATGCTGTAGTAGCCAATAGAAAATACTACAGTATGGATTTATTTCTGAACTCCTACTCTTCACAAGTTATTCCTTATGCTTCTCCCCTCAATTGTCAATCAGTAACTTGCCACATTGCAACACTATGAGTTTCTGAAGATGGATAATTCAGAAGATGTCAGAGCTTCCTAGAACTGTTTATGCACTTTGCATTTGGTAGTCATTAGTTAAATAAATGTAACAAAGACTAGTAAAAGATATTCTATCCCAAGCATCTCCTCTCCCTGAAAGTGTCTTAACCTAACTTCTGAATGCCAACCATCAGCATGCAGTCAGATTCCTTCTTTTGTTTTTTCTTTTTGGCCCAATGACTTCTATCCTTGCTTGTCTAGTGGCCCGGCTCAGTATGAAAACAAATAACTGCCCTCATGTAGATTATTTAACAGTCTAGTAATTGGAGTATTTTTCTGGGAAATAGGAGATCTGAGTTTAAATTTCAGGGTGACGAGGCAGAGCACCCAACTCTTTGGGTGAATGCTATAACCTTCATGCTATAAGTGGGCACAGTTTTGAGATGACTTTTGTCAGTTTTCTTGGCTTGCCCTTGTCACTGTCTCCAGGTAGTTTATCAAAACTTGGTTGTCTCCTCTGGCCAACTTGAGCTGCTTCGGAGCTTGGGGACAGTTATCTGCTGAAACATATGCTTCACATCAGGTCAGCACAGCTGCACATAAAATCTCCTCCTGTCCCAAATGGAAATGTTTAATGAGTTTTTAGAGTGCTGACACTGCTACCACCAATTTGAATTGCTCCTTAGGAGATAGGTATCTAACTCTCAGCAAAGTCCTAGTTAAACAGCTACTGAAGCAATTTGACTCAATAGCTTATAAGTGTCTTAGGATAATCTCATAAACTTTGAATATATCCAGTATTGTGTATAAGACCATTTTACCTCCCTACCTGTGGCCTGTGGATCTTGAAGGATCTCTTGTAGTAAACATTGTAGTTGTAGAGAGTAAGACTGACATAATTGTATGGGATGGGCTGTATCCAAGGATCTTTTAAGTTCTACAAGGAACAGCCCAGGGATTTTGAAAATACCTTTATAGATATTGAGGGGCTGTCAGGATGAGCTTTTGGTCTGATTGTATGAAAGCTCCCTAACATTAATTAATTGGAATAAATAACTCTCCATTGGCTGTGGAATGTACCAGTATTAGACCGTCTGACAGAACTCTCTCTCTCTCTCTCTCGGGTCTGATAACTTTCCGAGCCCTAACCTTCATGATGAATTATAAAATTATCTAATATATATCAAATATGAAATGAGATTATTATCTAGATAGCTACATATAGATCTATATAGATACAGATGGCTCTTCAGGTTATAAAGAAATAGAATGAGTTAATATATTATCTTATATCTTGGATGTTAGAACTGGGAAAGTTCTGTCAGACCCTCCAGTACCTGTATCTGTCTATTGTGAGTAGGAAATAAGATGACTACCCCTTTTGTCTTCAGGTAATGCAGAAATGCCAATGCTAGCATGAGCAGAAGGGAAAACAAAATAAATGATGAGCATAGGAAATTCTTTCCCAAACTCAGATGTGATGCTGTTTTCTTTAAAAGATCTTCCCTACCACTCTGAATGCAAGATGAACTATCAGACTGAAAAGCTAATAGTCTGGTTTCTTTTCACTATGGTTCCAAACAAGCATGATGTGTTTTGGCATGATAGATACTGGCATAACTCAGTGAATAAGAAAAAGTAGTGTTTTGTGGGTGGCTGTAAAGTGCAAAGAACACAAGCAGAAAGAGTATTGGGGAAACGGTGCCCGTGAGCATCGTGCTTTGCATTATCAGCTTTGGAAAGAGTGAAGAGACTCTCGCCTCTACTTGACAGGCTGCCTGCGAGCATCTTGCTCTCAGAAAGCTTGTCAAGTAGAGACAGGGGTATCTGCTCTTTCTAAAGTTACAAGGCACACAGCTCCTGTCTGGATGTCCCTATATCACATGGGAAACAACACAGCCTGGTAAGTTCGCCAGGTCTAAAGGTCGAGGCTTTACCATAAAAAGCCAAGGATTTAATCTGCGATTTAAGGCCCTGGAGTAAGTGTAGGCTCGTTTCTGTATTGAGGCTGGAGCTTGCACTAGCCTTTTTTTATCCCTCGGGGGAAGCCCTTCTCTCTACCCTCCCCCAAAAGTATTCCCCAACTAAGTCTGAAAACCCAGCTTTTAGTCGCAGGCTGCCTCCTTCCGTGGGCAGCGGGCTCAGGGCGAACTCTCTCCTTTGCTGCAACCTAGGGGCTGACTCTTCCTAGGTTGGCTGAGTTTTCTTTTCTTTTCTTCTTTCTTTCTTCCTCCCCCCGTCTTCTCCTTTCTACTGAAACAACTCCCGACAGAGATAACCTGTGCATGCAGGGCTTCAATCTGCCCGTACCCGTGGTGAGGCAGAAGAGTGTCCCTTAATCAGCCTTTCATCTGTCTCCAGACACGTATAAAAGGAGCCCCCGAGAGGGGACGAGGCGGCAGGGCTCTGTCTTCAGCACTCGCGCCGTGGACAGCGCCCCGGGCAGGCCGCCTCTTCGCCGCTTCCCCCTGCCGTAGAGCAAGGACGTTGCACGGCCCGGCATGCAGCCCGCGATGATGATGTTCTCCAGTAAGTACTGGGCAAGAAGAGGGCTTTCCCTGGACTCGGCAGTGCCTGATGAGCACCTAGTCAGCAATTTTACTGTAAGTACCTAGGACTCTCCTTAAATGTTCATAAACGGAACATTTATGTGCCTAGGGAGTGAATGACCCGGTCAAGAACTTCTCATTAGCAAATCTCCTTTTGCAGGCACAAACATTGCAGTCTCTCTTTATTTGGAGTGTGTATCCGAGCACCCTCTCCTCGGAGAGGAGCTGCGTTAGATCATAACACCCTGCCAAAGAAGGATCTTTTGATACCACTTCTGCTGCAAGGTCCCAGTCTGTCCTGCAGTTTGTGTGTGCAACTGTTTTGATGTTTGTGTGTAAAAGTGTATATTTATTTTCCATTTTAAAATGTTTAGGTTTCCAGACTGACAACACAGCATGTCTATTTTTGAAGCATACACATTTTATTAAAAGATGCGATAGAAATGTACAGGAACAACATTGCATGACTCTTGGAATACGTACTGTGTGCAGCTGCCAGCATCCTTACAGCTCCATTGAATTTGTTTCTGTGTGTAGAGCTCAGAAAGCGCTAATACTTAAATGCAAAATGTGGGGTCAAATACTGTATCTGCTTCTATTATGCCATTTCCAAAGCAAACAACAGAAGTTAATGACAACTCCATTAAAGCAGAATTGCTGCTTTTTCTTTTTGTTGTTCTTTCAATGTTTCACTTCAGGAATGATAACAGCTAAAATCCTACACAGCAATAGCAGCACAAGTAATAAAGAAAGCAAACATGGAAAGAAATAGTACCAACCTATCACAAGCAGATCATATTATTTTTTGAATATTATCTAAACAAAATGATTTTGTTTTCATAGGTGTAATGCTACAAATAGTTTACCAACCCATGGAATCCAGTTCAGGCTACTTTTCCACTCTTTTTTTTTCTAATAATTTCAGAATAATTTATTTCTTTTTCAATATTATTTTAAAAAAATCAAATACAAGTAATTTGCTTTGGTACTAGGTATGAAAACTCCCTTTTAGTTCTAAATGCTCTAGCACTTTCTTCTCTTTTTATAACATACAACTACCCCATTACATTGACATGCAAGGTTCACCATAAATACTTTTCTAATTAACATTAAATGAGTTTGGCCTCAATTCACTTAGTTTTTTAAGTGTGCACCTACTTTTGACCTTGTTAATACTTCTGTTAAAGGTAGCTAGACAACTCAAAGGTTCAATTTTAGGTGTTTGATTAAGTGTCTGGCTGAATCAGATTGAAAAAGAAAGTTATTTATATCAGTGGATGATCTTAGAAGACACTTGGATGGGCCAAATGGGATAAATTTGCTCTATTATCCATGTGTAACTTTCTTCATTGGTGGTCACTTTAGCTCTTCCAGATTTCTTGAGTATTTTCCCTTGTTCCAGACAATCAATTATTATTGATTGTTGATTGATTATTGGAAAGTGACCATTATTTAATCATACTCTGGTAGCCTGCCTGACTAGTAAGTCTGACAACATCCTCAGACATTTGGTTATTGTCCTAGGTGATCTAGATTTCATATGCAGTATAGTAGCTTTCAATATCTCTTATAATATTATCAACTTGACACGATTAGAGACCCCCCCACAGGATTTGTTCCTAGAGGGTGTGAAGAGTGCCTCTTCACACTGAAGCCAATGGATGCTGAGCATTTTGTACACATAATTAAAATGCTTCTCTGGACTTGGCTATGAAAACTATGTATGTTCTGACAAATGCAGAGGATATGCTGTAAGGTTAAAAATAACACTGTTGTTCTTTTGTAGATCCTTGATGTGTATGAAAGCTAGAAAGGGCTATCCCAAATAGTATTTCTTAAAAAAAAAAAGAAAAAAAGAAAAAAATTCTAAATATTATAAAAAAAAATACTGCCTCCCTCCCCCCAAAATCTTAATTCAATAAAACATGTTGAGTTAGGCATGTGCTTAAATGGTTCCCAGTTTGGTGCCATATTGGATGATTCCTAACTAATGGGGTGATTTACTGTGTAAGTGTAGACCCACCTAGACACTGACTATACAAAGATTTTAACCATGATCGAAAAATGAATCTGAACTTAGAATATACTTGGTTACAGATACCACTGAATTTAAGCATATAAAGATCAGCCAGGACGGGGGCAAGCAGGTCTAAGATCATTAGAACATACCACTGGCAACTCAAAGACGTGTTCTTTGATCCATTTGTCCCATTCTATGAAGTTTGGGATAAACTGGATTCAAACAAGGTATTACCAGTCTACACCTGCTTTCTTACTAAGCCATCAGTCCTCCAACTTGCTGGCCAGCTTAAGGAGGCAGCTAGGACGAGGGATGTCATCGTCATGGGGGATTTCAATCACCCAGACATCTGCTGGGAGGAGCAATCGGCCAAGTCCAAGAGGTCCCGGAGGTTCCTGGCGGAGCTGCAGGACCTCCGCTTGGTCCAGGAGGTGCATGGCCCCACCAGGGGGGATGCGCTGCTGGATCTGGTCCTCGTCTCGGGGGATGATCTGGTTGCAGAGCTCTGGGTACGCGACTCCCTGGGAGACAGCGACCATCGCCTGATAGAATTTGCTGTCCGGCGCAGTGTAGATAGGGCCCACACTAGGACTAGGGTCCC
>JAGPOW010001296.1:76037725-76049122 GCA_030014935.1 Caiman crocodilus | reverse complement strand
TAGGTACTTGGCTGGGGTCCTGTGACCCTGGCACTCGTTCCTGCCATTGGCAGGGGGTCAGACTAGATGGCCTGCTCTAGGCCCCTTCTGACCCTAGTTTCTATGAAACTACTATGAAATTGGTCCTCAGGCAAGGTGTCACCAGTGAAATTAAAATGGTTGGTCCCTTAGGATGCTGTCCATATATACAAACCCAGCCAGCTGGCTTAGCAAAGGTTAGAACAGACTGCAGAGTTAATAGATGAAGTTAACTTTTGTGTCAATTTACTTAGACAGCTGAAAATGCTTCAACTAGTTGTCTTTTTATTTTCTTACCATGTACTGGAGACATAAAAACACACCAGAATGAAAAGCTTCCAAGAGTTGAGCTGAGGCCTATGAGCTATTTGCACAGGGATAAAACGCAAACCAGTTTGACACATTTAGTATGGATCCACTGAAAACATTCATCACATTTAGCAAAGGGATTTTGTTTAAGAAAAGGTCTATTTAAGCTGATCCAGTTTAAAGATATCAGTTTCATTCCTTGCCTTGTCAGCACTGACAACTTGTTATTAAGTCTGGTTAGAAATGGTGTAGATACTTCACTAGTAAAAATTGTCACAGATCTAGCCACAGGGGCAGTAGAAAATTGTGTAATCTGCCCAAAGGTCCCTGCCTATGCTCAAGAAATAACTTCCTAGGACAGTTTTAATGTGGATTTTTGTCTGGCAATAACCAGGCAAACATTTTAAACTTTGTTACTTTTTTTTTGTTAAACTTTTTAAAACTGTTAAATCAGTTGCTTGCCCATTTTCACCTTCTTTTTTATCAGTGAACAATGAGACCAAGTGGTTTTAACTATTGAACTGAGACATGCATATATAAGCCTGCTTCCTAGAATGTGCAGCTCTCTGAGAATCCTACCGCTTTTTTTGCATTGGATACTGAAATATGCTAGCCATTTTGGGAAATCTTGACCTGCATTACTAAAACTACTTGTATGTGTGGACAGCTTACTGACAGTTCAAAAAGGCTTCCACTGATAATACTGTACTCCTTGAAATGATCAAATGAACTTTAGCACAAATGAAAACTTGCTTAAAAGTTTAGGAAAATTCAGAAGTATCGACAATTTAACAGTAAAAATAGATAAGGAAATGCTCATTTGGAATATGTGGGCAGCTTTCAGAGCCTAAGACGTATTTGGAAAAAAATCAGATTCCTTTTATGGTAGATGGAAACTAAATATGCTTCTTATTGTCTAATCAATAAATAAACTTTAATTCATTAGAAGCAATGAAATCTATGTGGTTACATTAAATCTCCTGTACTGAAGCTGATGAGTGTTCTGCTTGTGATTTTATGGATAATTAAAAAATACTGGCCAGATTGTGGGCTCATGTTAATCAGCATAGGTCCATTGCAATTCATGGAACCACAGTGATTTATATCAGATGAGGATATGTTTCAACCAGGTTATAATAACATTGTTTTAATGTGTCAGGAAATATATGTCATACTTCTTCATGGTATCCTTGTGTTCTTCTCTTAATAGTCTTTGACACTTAGCTTTTAACCTGTGATTCTGATTTGTAATGTATGTCGCTTACGTTTTAGAGAAAAATTGGGATCAGTTTCCTTAGGGGATTTTTTGACGTAAGCGATCTATGAGAAATGAATGTTTTATATTTTTGAAAAATGCAGAGTCACATCTGAAATTGTTGTATCCTATATCCACTTGAAGCTAAACAGATCCACTTCTGGGAAAAATGATGAAAAGAAAGGAAATAAAGGAAATGGCAAAAGTGAATCAATTTCTGAGAGTGGAAAGACAGCTGTAGTGTTTTCCTTGAAAAATGAAGTTGGCGGATTGATAAAAGCTCTCAGACTTTTCCAGGTAAATATTACACATCATGACAATAAAGAGTGGGGACCTTTGGATTAGATTCTCAGCTGGTGTAAACTGGTATGACCACTGAAGGCAAAGGCACTGCCCTTGTGGGACGCCTCAACAGCTATGATTGCAGTGGAGGCTGCTCGCATCACTGAAATTGGCCCTGCAGCAACCGGTGCTGCCTTGGATGTTGCACAGCTGCCAAAGTATGGAACTGCCTAGCTAGACCTCTGGTGGCTAGGCTTCCCAGACAAGATATAAGACTGGATAGGCACCTTTGAATAGTCATTAAACCTGCACACTGGAGAAGTCCTGCTTAGACGCAGCCAATAGAAAATTCTGAGCACAGTGGTATATCTGAAATCCCTCCCCCCTCTAGAGGTTAGATGCTTATATATAAACCAGGGCTTATATCAGTGTGTCCATTCATTCATGAATGAGCCAGAGCACGACAGTTAGTTACCCAAGCAGTTTGCTTAAGGCATAGTCAGGGTTGAGACATAAAAGAAGAGGCAAGAGTTCCACACTGTAAAGCATGTTTATTAAGGGAAAACACAATATATTAACAAGCTGTTTTATATAAAATACTGTTTTTTATAATGCAAGCTGTTTTATATAAGAAACAGTGCTGGAAGTGACCTGAACCCAGGGCTCCCCCATCTTATGTGAGAATCTGAACCAATATACTACAGAATCATGTTTCCTCCTCTTTTTCTGCCCGTCCTTCCCTCTGCCCCATGAATCTTGGGTTCCATTTTTGTACCATGGCAAGCTGCCATAGAAGGGTCTTCCACAAAAGTGCCCACAGCTGGACTAGCCTATATGCAGGAGTGCAGGAACTTTCTGGGAGCTGGGAGAAGTAGGTTTTCATCCTGTTGACTAAGGAAGGAATTAAACCTAGGTCTTCCACTTGCTGTATGAGTGCTGTAGCCACCAGGCTATATATGATGATTCTAATGCTACCATCTCTGTTCTAAAAATAAAATAGCTACAACTGTATTTTGTCCCATGTAGTATTGCATGCAATATTATAATTGTATCCAGTCCCATGTAGGAAGTATGCTCTGAGCAAATCTAGTACTGGCAGGCCTTCAGATGATTTAAGGATGGCTTTGCCTGGTTTCTGCATCCCAAAAAAACCCTCTACATGTTACACTTACGGTGTGATTAACCAATTAATCATGCCTTAAGTTGTGAGCCAGCCATGCATTCAACCAACTAATGGCATGCTAAAACAAGCAATCAGCTACAAAGTTATTTAGAAAATAATGTGGAATAACTTTGTAGCTTGTTCTGATGGTCACAGTTTGAATGTATGGTCAAGTGCTCTCTTGGGCTGGGAGCCTCATCGACTGAGGAGCTCTCAGCTACAGGGGTGCACCATCCACCATCAGGCCTGCAGCAGACAAGACGTGCAGTGCTGCACCCCATTGTGGGCCTTATCTTGTGGGGCTTGCAGTGGGGAGAATGCTGCCTCCCACTGCAAACCTTGTAAGGTGGGAGTTCACAGTGAAATGCCAGAAGTGCTACTGCCACTGCAAACCTCATTGGCTGTGGGGCCAACACTCCTTCAGGGCTTGCACAGGGGCAATGGGGAGAATGCTGGTACAGCTGTAGGGCTCATTAGGTATGGGGCTCACAGCAGCAGCAATGTGCCTGGCACATATGGCATGGCAGGTTGCATGATTGTGTGAATCCTACATCAGATCCCATTGAGCCTTTACATGCACATGTAGAGGAGTCCTAAGGGACTTAGGCAGGGAATAGGTGCCCTATTGCTCATGCTGGTCCATTTCTCTTAGGATCTGTTTTGGACTTAGGTGCCAAAGTTCATCCAAGTTCTGCTCTAGGTACTGAAGTTCTGTTTTTGACTGCATCCCCCAGTGTCAAAGGTGAATACAAGAGTTGTCATCATTCATAAACTTCAGTATCTTACTGAATTGGTAATTCAGAGAGGATTCAGAACAAACTTATGAGAATGATGAAAGGACTGGAAAACACACACTGTAGTGAAAGATATAAACTGCTCAATATCTGTTTAACTTAAAGAAAAAAAACTAAGAGGCAACTTAACCATAGTCTTTAAGTACCTGCCTGGGGAATGGAAATTTGCCAAGAGAGGTGTCTTCAGTGTAGCACACAAGTACAACAAGATCCAATGGCTAGAAACTAACTAGAGAATACTTATTAGGTGTGTAAAGCACACATTTTTAACCAGGGGGAAAGGTATTAATTAGAACAATTTAGCAGGAACTCTGATTGATTCTCCATCATTGGAAATTTTAAAATTAAGATAGAATGCTTTTTCTAAAACATAAGTTCTGTTTCATCTGCAATTAATGCAGGGAAGGTCTATGGCCTATATTATATAGGAAGTCAAATGAGATGAGAATCCTGTTCCCTTCAGGTTTCACAACTGGTAAATGACTGAAGAAACAAATATTCAGAATGGAAATGTTTTACTTAGACTAGAGAGTTAGCACAAATAGGTTAACTAATGGTGAAAATACTTCTCTGAAATGACAGCTAGGGGCAGGACTATGGTCAATATGGGACTCACCAGGTACAGTATCAGAATCTCATGCTGGCTGGCTGCCCTGAGTTGAATTTTGCCAATATGAAAATACATATGAGACTTCATGACCAAACAGACATGAGCATAGATCACTCCCCATTTGGAAAATCAATATTTTTTCCCCTTAACCTCTTAATAGGTAGAGAAGCAGGGATGTCAAGGGTAAGGCATTTCTTGACAGGTTGTTCTAAGTACAAAAGTTGAAATCATCATTGATGCTTTACACCTGTTGCTTTGCATGTACTAACTGATTACAGGTTGTGTTGGAAGAGAAGGCAGCATTGGTGTCAGGGCCATTTGCACACCCCTTTTCATCGTAGGGTTTAGATGTTTATTATGGCGGGGGAGGGAGGTCAGTGGGTCTGGCCTTTCACTTTGTCAAACTTATTGCTGCAGGTCACTTATAATTACTGCAAGAAAGACAGATGAGGAATGGAATATAATTATCTTCACAAATGAATGTTTTCTCTGTCAGCTTGTCAAGAGATTGAATAAGTGCAGCTTCTTGTAGTAACTTTGTTATTAGGTGAGAATACTAAAAGGCTCTGCAATTAACACTATTGATATGGACACTAAATATTTTATATCTACTTTTGCTATATAGTTAACATGGCATTATCATCATTTAAATTACTATAATAATATCCTTTCTAAGTTATTGTCTTTGTAAATCACATTTAAATCCCCTGCAAATATTATGATTTTTTTTGTCATATAATAAAAAGGATAAAGTGTGTGGTGTTTGAAGCCTTTCTTTTTAATACACAATATAAATTGCTAATCATGTACTTAGCTACAGGCTGAATGTTTCTTTGACTTTTAAAATATATTCCACTGGAGCAGATGCCAACAATTGTGTTATTTTACATGTTTACATATGGAGACCAATATTTCATTTTCCACAGGAGAAGCATGTGAGTATGGTTCACATTGAATCAAGAAAATCCAAGAGGAGGAACTCGGAGGTAGAGATTTTTGTGGACTGTGACTGCAGTAAGAAAGAATTTAATGAACTCATCCAGTCGCTAAAGTTTCAGACTAACATCGTATCTCTTAATCCACCAGAAAGTATCTGGACTGATGAGGAAGGCAAGATTACATTTTTCGTTTGTCACTTTATTTAGCTATTGGCAAGCTGCTCATTTAGAAAGCACAACATGCTTGAACTCCAGTCTTTTCAACTCATGCCATTCTCCTCCACAGAACTTGACAGCGTCCCTTGGTTCCCTAGGAAGATCTCTGAATTAGACAAATGCTCGCAGAGAGTTCTGATGTATGGCTCTGAGCTAGATGCAGATCACCCTGTAAGTATGAAATACAGCAACTATCGATCATGCTTGTATTTTAATTCTGAATTGCAGGGCTGCAACACAACTTAAAATAACTCTGTAAATAGTCATTTGTATGATATAGCCACACAAATAATGAGCTCTTTGGCAAAGATTTTAAGTCAATTTTTAGCACCCTTAAGAACAATGATTTTTAGAAAATGTGTTCCAGCATTTTTATGACATTCTCATCTCTCTAATAGTCTTATTGAATAGAATTGCCCATTTCTCTAGTTCAACCACTAAAAATTGAAGCATTCCATACTTGCTAGTCATTTAAAAAAAATCTTAGTCCTCTTAATGAAGCCAGGGTGGCTCAGGATTAGGGGAGCACAGCCAAAACCTTTATTTCTGCTCTGTACTTTTTGGCCATAGCTTGTAGTTTCATAAAATCCAAAATCTATTGAATCAACTTCAGCTACAAACAATAACCAGTTCAAATAGAGGAATTTCATTTTTAATAAGGCAGTTTTAAACTGAAGCTGATGATTGTAATGGGGCATTTAATATTGTTTTATGTTTTGAGCTGGGTGCTTTCATTAAATACTTGAATGATCTGGAGAAAACCTGCCTTTAGTTTTATACGCGATGAAAAAAGACATTTGCATTACATGAATATATATTTTACACTTGGGGGATACTTTGTAAGCATAATTTATACCACATTTGTGATCATTCAAAACTCAGAATAAGAGATGGAAAAAACTGACTGCTGATTATTTTGTAGAGAAATTCTAGTCTCTGCTTTAACCCCTGTACGTATGTGGGGGTACTATCAGAGTTATGAAGGATCTGTGTTGAGACAGCATAGGGGTACTGTGAGCTCTTAGATCATTCCAGTATAAAGCCCACTGCATAATGGTCAATACTTTCATCCTGAAGTTTGCCACATGTGATGAACTGTTTAGTTATGACAAACAGTTATTCTGTTTTCTTTTCCGCCTTGGTGTGTAAAAATCATTTGTCTCTGTCATAAGAAGAGTAAGACTACTCCAGTACACTTCCCCACCCATTAATACAATTTTGGCAACTTTTTAATTCAATGTCTGTGCCACAAAGGTATTTAAACAATCAAGATAACTGCACCAAGGATCAACAGCTTTATAAGAAACCTTTTTCAGTTAAGCACTGCACTTTGTCATCCTAAACTATTATTTTTCATGAGTGGTTCAATCAAAGCCATATAAAGCCATATAAACAGAAGAACAAAAGGGAGGTGAGGGGGCTACTTTTTGGGGAATCTGTGACCTGTAAGGACCTAAACAGATTCTAGCACTAGCTTTTCTGCTGGAGAAGTAGCTGGAGTCATGCTAACAAAACAAAGTGAGGATGCATTCTCCAAGTATCTGAATAGTGTTGTAAGGCCTCTCCTGCCCTGAATATTGCTTGAGAGTGGGAAGTTTGAAGGTTTTCTAAAATACTTTTGTATTCTCCTTCACTCTACCCTCAACAGTTTAACACATACTTTTACATTTTTGCTGCTGCATGACACTCAGGCTTTTCTGGAAACCTATGCAAGTCTCATGGGCTAATAGTAATTTTCCATCATTTTTTTTATTGTGCCTTTCAGTTGTGTTTGTTTCTGCACATGCACAGTGAAAGCTATTTTTTCTATCTATTCTACTGCGTAGTGGAGTGATAGGAGCTGCAATACCCTTTCTGGGATGCTATGAGATTTAATTAATCTCGCCTCAATGATTTCCTATTCTCAGTCTCCCAAGTGATGGCAATCTTGCCTTGATATTGAGATTGCCTTCTAAATCTGAAAAGTAAAGTATATCAAAATGTTTTGTTTTGTTACAGTGTTTTGAGTAATTGAAACTAGGGTAACTCCCTGTGGAGTATGTGTTGAGGGCTCCGGTGTGCTTGACCTAGAAAGGGCAAGATTCTTTCACATCCTCAGTATAGCCTTCCCTCTTTTTAACTCATGTTGCAGCCATTCATGGGTTTAGCTCTGGAGGTGCTGGTGTAGTTCCCCAGTGTGTTGGTCAAGATGTCAATTGTCATAGTACCATCTTTGTAACAGGCTTTTTATGAATTGTGAGGCACTTTGATCTTCAAACCACAAAACAGATGTTGACCATGAGTCAAGGCTTCTAATTTCTTACCTGCATGTGCCATTCCAGGCAAGTCAGGAAGATGGAGACTGGGTTGAAGTGGCAAAGACAGTTTCCTCTCATTAAGGTTTTAATTGCACAATAGTGTTTTTGACTTTTCCCTTAGAATAATGATAGGGATCCACCCCCTTATTGGCTCTAAACGCATATGCCAAACCTGGGAATAGGTTGAGGAGATGTTGCAGCGTCACCCTGGAGGCCACACTCAATCTTGGCAGACACTAAGTTTTTGAGAACTGTTGCTGGTGATGACCTTTGGAGCATCTTTGCTGGTCTGGCTTTTCTGCATCTGCTATATGAAAAGGGACAGAGAGACGGGGCATGCTTGTAGCCATCCAGTTGGGGCACACTGCTACTGTGATGCCCTTGGTGAGAAACTGACACTAGATTATTTTTCCCCAATGGAAAACATGATGGTAATGATAGTATGATATAATTAAGCCCTAAATAAAAACTTTATTGATTTTTTTAAAAAACTATCTTAAACTAATTTTCTTTTCCCTTGTTCTAAATGAATGTCTCCTTCCTTTCTTAAGGGATTTAAGGACAATGTCTATCGACAGAGAAGAAAGTATTTTGTGGATGTTGCCATGAGTTATAAATAGTAAGTAACTGGTATAATTCTTTCCTGTGCCGCTGACTAGTTAGAATTCATGTTCCACTTAATTCTGTTAGGATGAAGTTTTGCAGTAGACAAAAGTGAGACATTAAACTTTGACCATTTTAGTGTAGGCTATAAATGACAAACCTGAAGCAGAAGCTTGATATCATATCATAATTGCAGTGTAATAACAGGCAAGTGTGGATTTTTGCGGCTAAGTGCTACACTTTCACTGTGATGTTCATACTTTGTACAAAGTAAGAAGCTATTTTTCAAAGTATTTACATACTGTATAATGTATTTCTGTGTTGCAGACATCCTTGGGTTAGAAACCTGGTCTTTTAACACCAAAACTTGTCTTTACTGCTTGAGCCAAAGAAGATTATCTTTCATAAGCAGAATGTTAATACATGTTCTGGAACATGCTGCATCACTAGTGGCGAATGTATTATATGCTTTCTCTGCCCATTTTTTGACAAAGCTCATTCCTATTACAAGAATTCAAATCCTCTAGTTCATTCAGGTTATTGGCTGCAAAAAACATGCAAATTATTGAGTGACTTGTACACTGTTTGTAGTTCTAGGGAGACTCATTGCTCAAAATGCTCCTTACAATGAGCAAGAGCCAACAGAGGTATCTTTTGGTGGTAGAAGTAACTGATTCTATGATGGTGGCACCCAGTTGTTGGAGGAAAAAGTAAGAACTGAAGGAAAACCTGACATTGCACCTTTAATCAGTTAATGAGTCCTATATAGTTTGCTATAATTGGAGGAATCAGGGCCTTATGGGTGAACAAAGGAAATGAGAACATAAATGAAAGGTTGGGTGAGGTGCGGGGGAGTGTATGGGTATGAAACAGTATCCACAAATTCCTTTAAAAAACAGTAAGGTAAGATTCCAGAAACTCAATTGATCTGGTAATGAACTTGGAGAAAACTAATATACAAATCAGTGAGAGCCACCTTTTCTGACAGATGTGCCACAACTAAGCCCTACACATTTCTGGAATGCCCCATGGTTCCACTTTCCCTGTCTAATCTGCTGCTCTGCTTTCTGCTCCCTGCCCTTTTTGCTGCTGTTCTCCCTGCTCCCTCCTAGATCTGCTGCATGTCACACACACAGGCTGCCCGTGCCATTTGTGGCACATGTGCTGTGGGGTTGCCACTCCTGATGTAAAAATTATACTGCATTTTTACAGGTTAAAGTCCTAATAATCTGGGCAAAGGAAAAGTATGTGGCTGCTCAAAGTAGCATGAGGTACATCAGAAGTATTTATAGTGCACATGAAAACTATACAACTGTGCATCTGAGACAGTCAGGCCCTTTATGACTTTTCCCTAGTAGGTGATAAGTAATAGGAGCATCTGTCACCTTAAAAAAAAAAAAATAGTAGAACCACAGAATTTTGGTTCAGGAAGAAATGTTTTTGTTGGCTTAGCCCTGCTCCAAATGGAGTTGATGAGTGTTTGTCATAAACCTCAATGGAAAGAAGAATTGGGCTCAGCTGTATACATATACCTTTCATTCTGCATTGAAATAGACCACTGGATGTATTTAAATCAGCTGGTCCTGATGATCTCCACCCCAGAGTGCTTAGGGAATTAGCAGAGGTCATTGCGGGACTGCTGGCATGGCTTTACAAGCATTCATTGTGCTCTGGTGTGGTGCCAGAGGACTGGAAAAGGGCCAATGTGGTTCCCATTTTCAAAAAAGGGAGGAAGGAGGACCCAGGGAACTATAGGTCTTACCTTGATCCTGGGTATGCTTTTGAAAGAATTATCCTGGCACATGTCCACAAGGGGCCAACAGGGGAGGTTATGCTTAGGGGCAACCAACATGGGTTCATTAGAGGCAGGTCCTGTCAAACCAACTTGGTGGCCTTCTATGACCAGGTCACCAAATCCTTAGATGCAGGGGTAGCAGTAGACGTAGTCTTTCTGGACTTCAGGAAGGCCTTCAACGCTGTCTCCCACCCCATTCTCATTAAAAAACTAGGTGACTGTGGTGTTGGCACCTACACAGTCAAATGGGTCACTAACTGGCTGGAAGGCTGCACCCAGAAAGTGGTGGTGGACGAGTCATTTTGCACCTGGAGGGATGTGAGCAGTGGGGTCCTCCAGGGCTTGGTCCTGGGGCCCGCACTGTTCAACATCTTTATCAGTGACTTGGATGAGGGTGTAAGAAGCATCCTGTTCAAATCTGCTGATGACACTAAGATGTGGGGGGATGTGGGCAAGCTAGAAGGGAGGAATAGGCTACAATTGGACCTAGACAAGTTAAAGGGTTGGACGGATGAGAACAGGATGGATTTCAACACTGACAAATGCAAGGTGCTGCACCTGGGGAGGAAGAACCAGCAACATATCTACAGGTTGGGGAATTCCCTTCTCCTCATTGCAGAGGCAGAAAAGGATCTTGGAGTCATTATTGATGCCAAAATGAACAAGGGGCCAGCAGTGTGGGGACGTGGTCAGGAAGGCCAACCACAGATGCATCTCAAGCAGGTCCAAGGAGGTGATCCTCCCCCTCTATGTGGCACTGGTCAGGCTGCAGTTGGACTACTACATCCAGTTATGAGTGCCGCACTTCAGGAGGGATGTGGACAATATGGAGAGGGAGGGCCACTTGCATGATCGGGGCCAGCAGGGCAGGCCTTACGAGGAGAGGCTGTGGGACCTGAACCTGTTCAGCCTCCACAAGAGAAGGATGAGAGGGGATCTAGTGTCCTGTTACAAACCAGTCGGGGTGTGGTATCATAGTATCATAGTATCATAGTGTCTAGAGTCGGAAGGGACCTGGACAGATCATCTAGTCCGACCCCCTGCCTTGGCAGAAAAGAGCACCGGGGTCAGATGACCCCGGCAAGGTGCTCATCTAACTTCCTCTTAAAAATCCCCAG
>JAGPOW010001296.1:76019300-76037625 GCA_030014935.1 Caiman crocodilus | reverse complement strand
GCGAGTTCCTCCTGCTTCTTCCCCATACTTCTAGCATTAGTGTAGAGGCAATTGAGACCTCCAACGGTTGTGCCCACTGACCCCCTAGCCTCTACAATGGTGGGGGACCAGCAGACGTTGGGAGAGTCCCCATTCCCCCGAGCACTACCAGGAGTGACTAGAAATAACGGTAACAAGCTAGCAGTGGGTAGATTCAGACTAGACATCAGGAGGCGCTACTTCACAGTTAGGGCGGCTAGGATCTGGAACCAGCTTCCAAGAGAAGAGGTGCTGGCTCCTACCCTGGGGGGTCTTTAAGAGGAGGCTAGATGAACACCTTGCTAGGGTTGTTTGACCCAAGTACTTTTTCCTGCCATGGCAGGGTGTCAGACTTGATGACCTGCTCAGGTCCCTTCCGACCCTACCAACTATGAAACTATTTTAAAATGTTGCATTTTCCTTTTCACTTGCTGTTTTTTCCTTTGTACATTTTGGTGGTGTTTCTACTCCTCATTCTCCAGTACTGAAGCTAATGAGACAATACTAGGCATAACCATAGATGTTTTTAGATTCTCAGACACTCAACATGTGTCTTTTCTGTTCTGGATTTTGCTCAGTTAGCTTTTTGCAAATTCTTTATTGCGGTGTCAACTTTGGGTAGGTGATATATTCAATAAGCAATTCCTCACCAACATGACATTTCTGAACAGATAAAATGCTTTGGATCTGTGAATATTAAATGTCTGTGATTTAATATTTAAGTTACTAGCTAAGTTCCTGCAGGGATTCCCAAACTATGGTTTGGGATGGCTAGTCACATGATGCTGATACTCTTTCTTATTTGTGGTGGCCACATCCAATTAAAAGAAGTCAATAATCCATGACCTGCTTTCATAATGTTTCTTTTCCATGGGGATATTGCCATAAGGGGAGAGTAGGCTAATCTATGAAGTCCTGAGTTGATTGGGTCAACAGAGCCAGTCCTTCAATTATTAGGATGTGTTGTGCACTATACGGGACTTTGAGCCCATGATCACCTGTGTAACACAGCTATTCTTATAATTGTCCTTGGCTCTGAGTCGGAGCACATTTGTGGATTAAGGATAAGATATTCAAAGGGGCCGAACAGTTGTTAGTACCCAAATCTCTTTGATTCTTTTTTTTTACTGGTCATTAATTTCTAAGAGCATGTCAACACATGTAGGGGTGTGACTCTACATGTGCAGCAGCAAGTTTGTGCTGCTACTTTTTGCTGCTGTGCAAACCCCTATTCATGTGCTTTGCATGGGGCAAAATGCCCCATTTTGGGGAAACTGCTGTTTCCCCATTCCTTCAGGTTCCTGGTAAGCTGAAGGAGCCAGGGAAGAACTAGAGGAGGAGAGACACTTGTGCTGGCAGCCAGAGTGTCTCCTGGGAGGACCAAGCCTCTGTGTCTGCTGGTGCATGCTCCTGTGCCGTGTACCACACAGTTTTGTTTTTCACTGGATTTTTTTTTGCAGTGTTTTTATTTTGCTACCAGCATTTCCTGATAGCAAATTTTGCCCCCATGCTGCAAATGTACAGCACAGGGCACATATTAATGTGCCAGGTGTGCAGTCTGTAGTGTTACAAAGAGGTCTGTAATGCCACAAACTGCACGTGGCTGCATGTCTGGATCCGGCCTAAAGTGCTAATAGTTTTCCAGATTTACTGTGCAGTTTTCTAAAGGCTGAAGTTCTAACCTTTTTATTTTCTTTGGGAATAGGTAAGTTGGCTAGCAAGGTTTATCTTTACTATCAATATTCCTTTCTTGGATGTTGCTCAGCTTTTTCCTGCTTTTTCTACCCTGAAGATTGCAAAGTGCCTTTATCAGTCTTACTAACACACCTCTGAGTTAGTGGCTTTCTCAGGAGTTAATGGGATCTATTCCTTCACATACAAATACTCTTTCTTAATTTTGTCTTTCCAGATCCAGGCAGTGTCTTGAATTCATTATTATTCCCAGGAGTTAGTAAATTTTCTGCACTATCTACAAATACCTGCTGGGTTGTAATTTTCTTGTCACACAGGTTTCTAAGTCAAACTAATTTCAATTACATTCAGATTTTATTAGTAATAGGCCTAAGTCCTGGCACTTATGGGAAGGCACATATTAATTCCAAATTCTTTATGATTTTATGCATCCTTTTATGGATTTTCATTTTTCTTGTTTGTGGTTTATATTTACTTCCGTTTAAAAAAAAATAACAGACCAACATGTTTCTTTTTTTTTCTGCATAGAAAGACCAGCTTGGCAGAAAAAGAAAACACTTTAAAACAATCAATATATTTTTATAGAAAATAATATCTGGACAGTAAGAAAGTGAGAGAGAAATTATATATTATGATGATAGAATTGATTTCTCTCCTTGCTCTCTTTCATTATTGCTTATTCACATTTTCACATGACCTGCTGAATGATCTAAAACTGTGGTCTGAAAGACTGCTTTCTTTTTGTGTCCAGTTCTTGGAGTTGTTATTGGCTGGAGTATATTTGGAGTCAATGTTTGTGGGAAACAGATTATAATATTTCTCACCTATCTAGGTAGATTTCCAGGCCTTTGCAAGAGTGTGTTGCTGGGGTAGTTCCCTGGCTTTGGAACAAACTCCTACTCCCAATTCTGTTCTTGGACATTTTCAGGATGCAGTGTACAGCATAGCTTTTTCATTTATTCTTCTACTGATTGTGGTTGCTGATTACTTGATACTGAATTAGTTTATCTTTATTAGTGTCTGTTTTAATTCTATAATGTCATCCAGGGACTAAATGGATGAGGACAGGATAAATGTTGTAGTAATTCTCCCTTAATATTTCAGCAAGCCTATGGCCAAGCCCATTTGGCCATGACCTCATAATATCCTTGGCACAGGCCCCAGCCACATTTTTGCCAGCTGCTAAATTGTTGCAAACTTATTTGTTTTTGGTTTTTTCCAGCTGTTGAATTTCTGGAGAAAACTAAGCAGTTTGTTTTTCTGGTTCTTTGGTCTTCTGTCACAACAATTTGAATACCAACAAAAATTCATCTTCAAAAAAGCACTCAGTGTAATCCTATGGGTTCAGGTGGCAAAGAGAATAGAGGAGGGTGAATTTTTGCCTAATGAGATTTTTGCAGGCTGAATAACCAAAATTCCTCAGGCACACTCACTCCAATCAATATAAGGTGTCCTTGGAGATCTGCCCAGTATCAGATCTTGCATCTCATTACAGCAGTTTGGGAAAAGCTTTCCTGTTTCTCAAATATTTTGAACACCTCAAATTCCTTGCACTTTGCTTCAAAAGGAAGCTGACATTTTTCCAAGCTTTCCACATGGAGAGACTCATAAAATAACTAGTAGTGCTGTGGTTACTCACTTGGGATGTTGGAGAGCCACACTGAATTCTCTACATAACCTGAATCGGAATAATGACTTGAGTCTGATCTCCTACATTCCTGGTGAGTGCCATAGGCACCAGTGTCTCATGATCTTTCACTACATTAATATTTAATCATTTATACCTGGTAGAACAACTTCAAAAGGAGAGATTCAGGGAGCCCTCTGAAGGCCACAGCATAACTTGGTGTTTAGGACACTCACCTGGAAGTGAATCAAGCAATACAAAAATCAGGTAATGCAGGTACTTGTAACCAAGTACCTATATCCCAAGTGAATGCCCTAATCACTGGGGCAGTGGCTTTTCTCTCTTGGGTCTCTCCTTGTTTTTGACCAGATATTCCATCCTTTCTCTTTTCATTGAAACTGATGCTAAAAGCTTTTGACTTCTAGTAACTGGCATTTTTCTGAAAAGAAATATTATGTTGAAAAAAATTCTACCCTGTAAAAATGATTCCAGGACAGTTCAGATTTAGCTTCTCAATTCAAGATAGATAAATCTAAAAAATAAAAAAAAATCTTAGCAATCAGTCAGAGGAGAGATCCTACTCTGAGAAGGGAAGTGAAAGTTCAGCAGTATGACATTCAGGTTAGGTCTATGCTGTTTACAGCACAGCTTGTTGATTCATACTACATCTCCACAGATGGGCGACTGGTGCCACCTTAGTAAGAGAGGGCATACGCCCCACGCCAGCAACCAGTCAGAGACTGGGGGAGGCATCTCCACAAGGCCAGTCTTGCCAACCGGGGAGTTGGCAAGGCCAGTCTTGCCAACTCACGGCTGATCATGCTGACTGGAAAGCAACCACAGTGCTCCCAGAAGCGGCCATGATGCTACATCCAGCGCTCCCACTCCCCAGCTGGTGCTCCTAGGGATGGCACCGCTGCTCCCCCTTCCCCCCCCTGCCCATCACCTAAGCGGGGATGACAGGGGGGGCCTGTCAGAGGGTGCATCAGCACCCTCAAGGGGTGCACGTGCACCCCTGTGCACCACCTATGCGTCACCACTGTCTCCACATATCTGTTGCATGCAGCATATGGACCTCAAAAGTCTGAGGTGAGAGTTACTGGAGTGGATGAGTTCAGTGAGATGGAACTATTCCTAGCTATGGAATATGGCAATGGGGTAGAATAGGCCTTCTCAGACCAGGCTGCACAGATCTTCCAGGTGAAGAAGGTGGTTTCATGATGGTGTGGAAAGAGGATGAACTCCTTGCTTGGACAGGAGGTCCCCTCTGGTAAGGAATTCTAGGACAGTGGGTGCATCTATAGGTGCGGCTAATCATAGAATTGAAGGACCAGAAGGGACCTGAAGATCATCAAGTCCAGTCCTCTGCCATGGGCAGGAAGTTATTGAGCTTAAACAAGGTCGTCAAGGTGCTTATCTAGCCTCATCTTGAACATGTCCAAGGATGGTGACTGTACCAGCTCTGCTGGAAGTGTATTCTAGATTCTGGTAATCTTTATGGGAAATAAAGGGTTTTTTTCTTATGTCCAGCCTAAATTTTCCCTCTATTAGCTTATACCCATTGGTCCTCGTCCTCTGTTGAGGTGCCTTCCTGAAGAGTTGCTCCCTTAGATCTTGATGCTGACCGCTAATATACTTGTAGATAACTTTGGAGTTTATTGCTCTAGAATTTACTGCTCCTGGGCATGCTGTTTGAATATGTTCCCAGGACCACAGCACATGGAGCAGGGTCAGTGTAGTCCTGGCTGGCATGAGGCCCTGGGGGTCAGCCTGCCAGCCCAGGGCTGCTCCTGCACCCCAGCTCAATGTGCTATGGAGGGGCTAGTTGAGGCATGAGAGTGCTTCAGTGTACAGCAGGCAGCCCATACACTGAAGCATCCTCATTCCCCAGCCAGCTGGGGCAGCATCTACTTGTGCTGTGCTCCTGAGTAAAAAAACTCCGCAGCAGGATGGTACTTACATTTAAATGGATAATTAATTTATTACACAGTAAACATCTCATGTAAGCGTGCCCAATGAGACTTAATTTAGAACCAACTCGATTGTTCAGAACAGTAATTCTTTTATAAAATACCCAGATGAACATATCTCTTATTTTTTGGCCCTCTGTGCACCTTTTTAGAGATACAAATAAGTTCACTCTAGAAAAACCCTGGATAGTAAAGATATAATAAAAGACTGTAAGAAGCCCTTATATGATCTGGTTTGATAGCATTTGGTCTTCTCTGTAATGAGGAAGGTGCGAGTGATGCAAATAAAAAAAAAATAGACTGTCTGAGTTCTAATGCTTTGGGAATGAGCTTCATTCCTTCTACAGGATATTCCTGATAGCATGCTTATGAACCTGAGGACTTAAAATATGTCTGCATGTTAAGGTAGGAAGAGTGAGCACTAAACTAGAGAGATTTTTAGGTGTGGGGCCTGTACTTCTAGAGATCACATCTGTTTTGTAAAAAGAATGACTTAACAATGTTATATAAATAAATAATATTTTATATGTACAAGAATATATAGATAGCTGGATTACTTTATTAATGATGCAGGCATGTTATTAGTCACACAACCAAGTGGAAAGTGATAAATGCTCTCAAATTCTGAAATACACAGTTTATATAATCTTGATGCCTAAAATATATAGGCATAATATATATAATATTTTATATATTTTATAGATAATAAAATAATTATCATTAATACTCTTGAAGAAAAAATAGTTCTGGAAGCATACTAGTAAAATTTGTATTGCACTTTTGATAGAAGGTTTATTATCAGTTTTTATTATAGATTTAGATAGGAATATAAATGCACATAGTGATTTGTAAATAAATCCAGTGACAAATGGAAATGTATGCTCTGAAGAATTTACTACATAAAATTTATCTAGAAACTGTCTTTAAGACTATTTCTTCTTTTTTGTTTTGTTTTTGTAGTGGTCACCCCATTCCCAGGGTGGAGTACACATCTGAAGAAATTAAAACTTGGGGAGTTGTGTTCAAGGAACTCACTAAACTCTATCCCACTCATGCTTGCCGTGAATATTTAAAAAATTTCCCTTTACTCACCAAGTACTGTGGTTATAGAGAAGATAATGTGCCTCAGCTGGAAGATGTTTCTATTTTTCTTAAAGGTAAGGTTCCTGTTTGGTTCTTTTACAGCTATGGTATTATGAGAACATTGTTTCCTCTTAACACCTGAATGAAAGCACATTGAATGGAACAATACCCATTAATGTCAATAGCATTTTAGATCAGGCAAATCAAATTAACCTCTCTTGGAAATGTTTTCCATGGGAGAAAATTGCCGGAGTTAATTAGTTGTTTGAATCCTCACGTATAAAGTTAAGAGGGATGATTTGGTACCACACCTGAATGAGTCTGCCTTCCACATGCTGAAGGAAAGGTATCCTGGAATGGAGCGAGGTCTTGTAGTATGACAGAGAATAGAGAGCACAGCCAGCCACTCCACTGTAAAGATCTCAGTGTAGGAACTCCATGCTTTTCCTGTAGCTCTTGTAAGAGTGGGAGAAGAATAAAATGTTGAGACAATATTGTTTAAAGACAGCTTCAGGCTTAGTGATCTTTGATCTTTATGATCATTTTTTGCCTCTATTAAGCATGAGGCCTTCTTAAAAACCTAATGAAGAATCAAGCTTGTATTTACAAAGGCTGAACAGAAGAGGGCTGTAAGCGCAACTTTGTCAAAGTGAAATAGTAACAGGAGAGAGAAATATGAAAACCAGCCACCTACCTCGGTTTTATTTGGAGCATGACCCCTGGCTCGTTGTTCATCATGTTGCTTCTGTCCATACAAAAGGTTACTAATAGTTGAAATGCACATATCCAGGTTTGTTTGCATATTCTCAAATGATCTTTTGCAGTATTTCCATACAATCTTGATGTTTTGGAGTTTCAGACCCATCTTATGTACACTTCCCAAGACCCCAGTCATCCAGTGAGCTCCAGGTGTATGGAACTCAATAGGACTCCACAGGTGTAAAGGGGATCTCCCTGTTGTTCAGCAAAGAATCAGTGCCTATATGATTATCTGATTTTGAAAAAGCCCATCACAATACTTCGCATGCCCTTGTCTGTTGGGTTAGGAGCAGCCAGTCACTGCATTTTGTCTTAATGTTTGTTGTCTTAAAATCACAAGGGATTTTTGCAGGTACATTATCTTCTTGTGCTCTCATGTCAAATCCTAGGAGCCCAAATTAGAATGTCACAAGAACATTAAGAAAAGGAATTTTTTGGTGCTTCAATTCCCAACAGGGGACAACATTAAGAAAGTTGTCCTCAGTGTATAAGGGATAGTTTTAACTACAAGAAATGTGCTTGGTATGAAAGATAAGTTAATCTTATTCCCTTTTGCTCTGCTTCATCCTCACTTCTTGGTTATGATCACCTGCATTCAGCAATCATTAACTTATTCTGAATTGGTCATACCTTCCTAAGTTGCTCATATATTGTAGTCTTGGTCTCTGAGGAATGATGCAAAGGTATTGGGATTTTTTTCTAACTAAAAGTTTAAAAAGGATGATAACAGCAAAGACATCTGGATGGCTTTATAAATATATCTTCAGACCACAGGAACATGGAACATTTTCCTGTAAACGCCTTGGAAACAGCAACTAATAAGGAAAGAGAAAATGTAGTAAAGAACTGTCCTTTTCAAAGTACTGCACGTTTGAAATGACTCCCCATTGGGACTGATCTGACAAGGGGATGCTTTGTTAAATGCATAAATGAGCCTCTGTATTTTATTCCCACTGCATGTATATTAAAAAATTCACAGGATAGCTTTTTTATATGTGAAAATAATCACACATTTATTTTAGGTCCAGTAAAGGTGATGTGCATCATCTTCCATAGAACTTATCTTGTGTGTCGGACTCTTTTATCTTGTCCTTGTTTGGTATTGTAAATAAAAAACAGATACTTCATGATGTTTTCACACGCTGTAACCTTGACTACTTTTCTAGTAGATTTTTAATTGAACTGTGAATTATTTCAAGCTGCTTTAGTTAAGAGTATTTTAGCAGGGCGAAATACTTATCTATGCCCAGTGGACACAAATAGCATACAGTGATCCTCAGTCCATATTTTTAGTACTTGTTTTTGGTAGAATCAACAACTATAAAGCCATATATGCCCTAAAGGACTGACAGTGAAATACAATGTGGCCTTTTCATTATCTTCTCTACTACAGAAAGGTCTGGCTTTGCAGTGAGACCAGTTGCTGGATACCTGTCTCCCCGAGATTTTTTAGCAGGATTAGCCTACAGAGTTTTTCACTGTACTCAGTATATACGACATGGCTCAGATCCTCTCTACACACCTGAACCGTAAGTTCCCCACTAGTTATTCCTTCAATATACACAATAATTGCAACTTTAAAAATGAAGGCAATTATGATGTTTGGGTCCTTTTAAGAATCAGTTTCATTACTCAGGATCCATTGGTGTATCCTTGCACAAAGGGTTAAATCCTGACTCCACCACTGTTAATTGGTAAAGCTGTTATTGATTTAAGTGGGGCTAGAATTTCACCCAGTAGCTTTTATTATATATTTGTGTAGAATCCAAAAATTTGACATGCATCATTTTTTAACACCGCTAAGAAAAAGCATTGTCTAAACTTTTTGTCAATGGAGGATTCGGTTTTCAATTGTACAGTTCTTTTCATAATAAGTGTCTTTGGGGGCAAAATATTTTCTTTGGTTAGCATTTGGAATTTTCAGGGGGTAAACACTGATATATGAAATACTTTAATTGGAGTATGTCACTATGGCACCTCTCAGGAGTCATATCCCCATTATTTTTATTGAGTTAGGCCCCACAACCATATTTATTTTTTACCATACAATACAGCCATGAGAAGCCCAGGAGGAACTGTCCCCTCAATGAGAGAGGAGATTGCATTATGGGATACATAGTCTGACCAGAGGCTTGGACCATGGAGGAGAGTGAGAGCATGATGAGCTGAAAATGTGATCAACATGAGGCAGCATGTCAGCATTTCCAAACTGAAATATTTTGGGATTAAATGTTTCTGGTTTTGATTCCTTGATGAAAAGTCAACAGTTTTGGGGAAGGAGTGGGGTGGGAACCAACACTCCAGCTGGTTCTAGGTATTCTGTGTTGTGCTCTGTGCAGTTTGCAATAGAACAGGGCCTGCCAGGCATTTTTCACACTGGATAGTCTATAAAGGGTTCTACTGATTTCATAAACCACAAAAGCTTCAACAGCAGACTAGTCAAGAGATGACTAGAATGAACAGCTAGATTTGGTCTTATTTCTGCTATTTTGGTATAATTTTTTAAATGAAAACTTTCAGAGATGGTTTTATATATCTGTCTGTAATCTTTGAAACCATGCAGGACAGAACCACCGATGGCATAAGAAAACCTTTTAGGATGTTAATCTAATGATTTACCAACATCATTTTCATTTTGGTTAGATGCTATATCTAAAAATATACTGTTATGGCAGATTTCTAAAAGGACTTTTTCTTCATATGCAAGCAGTATGAACTATTGGAAGAAATGCTGCAGTATTAGTTTGGCAATATATTTTCTTTTTGAGAGAGCTGTGTCAGACATCAAAGTCACTTGTTCTCTGCTTTCAGCTCAGTAGTTGGAGCCAGTTCTTGAGCCAGCATTGCTGCAAATGCTTTGTTTGAGGCTTTTGAAAGATGATTTTTCCTGACTATAGTTTGACCACTTCTCTTCTAAAACAAGTGTATATGGTATAAATATGAGCAATATTAGAAAAAATCCAGACTGATTTCTCCCTTGTGAGAAGCCAGGCTGCTGGGTTCCAGCATCTGCTAACAATCAGCAGAGAAGTAATAATGGCTATTAAGTTAATAATGGTAACAAAATATAGGAGCATTATGTTATATAAAACAAGAAAATGTATGTTGTGTACAATTCCAGTAAGTGCAAAGGTTGTGATCTATCATGCCCTTCAATCAGCCACATAATTAAGGAGGTGAGCGGTGGTGGGGTGGAGAGGGAGTGAGCAGGGCACCAGCTTAGGGAGGAGTGCAAAATTGCACAGCTATGCCTCTGCCTTCAGCATGTACGTACCTTAGATGCCAAAGGGACAACTGATGATCCATGTTTCTAGTCTCTTTGTCTTTAGTTTGATACTGTTGATACTCAGAACTGTGCACTAGATCACCAGAATTATGTCATAGTATGCAATAACTTAAATTCTACTGAAACTACCCATTCATGGTGTCATGAGAGTCACTGTGATAACTCTAGGGAAATTAGAATTACTACTTTTGTTTCTATACTGGGCTGAACTTAATTGGAAATCCTGGTTATTGTCTTTACAGCTCCCAGAGTTAGAGTTATATGGATTATATAGATAGCCATGTGGAAAAAAAACCCTGCTGGGTTAATTTTTAAAAAGAACCTTATTCTTTTTGTGCAGATCTAGCTTTCCTTAAATCATGCATAAGAAACAATGTGGGAGCTAATTACAGAGAATATGTAGCAAACATTTTGATTTTCATAAGATTTTGCATGTACTGGATGTTATCAGTGACATCATTAAAATCAGTGGTGGAACTCCTATTGACTTCAGTGGGGACAGGACTTTCCCCTTAATATTTGCCTCATTGCAGTGCTCCTGTAACTACAATAATCTGGTATCTCCTATATGATATATGAAAGCATAATAAGGTTTGCTGCAGCTGCCTTGTGCTGTGAATGTTGTATTTCAGTGCTATAAACCTGATGAAAAGGCTTCCATTGACTTCAATGGGCTTTGGATCAGACTTTACAACCATACTATAGAGCTAGATACAAATTAGAGAATTCACTTGACTTGATGTCTATCACCACTATATGCATTTTGAAGTATGCTCATTCCATTTCATTCTGTTTCTACTACATTCAGAGAATTACATGGATTTCCTCTCCTGACTAATTTACTCCTAGAAAAATCCGTTACTGTGAAAATTGTATTACTAAAATCTTATTTTCTCTGAGTGGTGCCTGTGAATAAATTAAAGCCACTTAATTATTTTCTGAATACAAGAAAACAAAAGAATCAAGCTGGTCATTAGGGAGAGTTATACTATTTCGACTATCTATAAAGGACCAGACTTCTGGGAGGGCTATGAGACTAATATGATAATTCCAAACACTGGGATATGATTCTGATGGCAAGGTATTTTTCTTTCAAGTGATCTTCCTATTCCTGCATGTACAAAAATTTGGTATTTGTAGGCTAGAGATCATGGAACAATATGAAAAACAGACAGATAAAAGCTACCTTTTTCCCTACCTCGCTGCTAATTTAGTAATATTAATATAATTAGATTGTGTCTGCCCTTGGAAAGGGGTGGAAGATCTGTAAACTGCCTCTGCCTTGACCTGTAGCCCTACTAGGGCTGGTAACCATCTATACTTGCATTCTCTGAGGCTGCCTATTTTCTGCCATGAGGATGTGTGACTGCAGCATGAGTAGAAGGCAAGGTAGAGATGCACCTTATAAACTAACTAAATTAGAGATGCATAAGCTTGTATGAGCCTGATCTCCCTTCATCAGATACTGTGAAAGGACAAGCACAGAGCAGTCTACCAATAGAAAGGGTGATTTGAGTTGAAAAGAGAGGGGTAGTTAGCCATGTCATGAAGGAGACAGCTTTGTTTTCTACCTTATAGACCAGGGATGGGCAATTATTTGGGCTGGAAGGTCACTTAAGGAGTTTTGGTGAGCTGTTTAGGGCTGGGGGGTGGGAGGCATGAAAGGGGTGCTGACAGAGCTTTGGCACCCTGCCACAGTTGTTTACGCAAGGGAGGGAGGGGGCAGCAGGAAGATGCCAAGTGAACCTATTCAGCCCCAGGCCTATCTGCCCCTCCTGGAAAAGACATATGTCTCAAAGTAGCCATGGAGGACACATGTCCTGATTTACAGACAGCTCCCCAGCCTCAAACAGCATCTCTCAAGCAACAGGCTATCTAAGTCCCATTGCAAAATCAAGCCTTAAAATTAGACCCAGGTGCTAGCTATGCCCCTTCATCAGTACAGGTCACATCATCACTGTGTTTATGCTGGGGGTTATTACAAATGCTTACGCTGCTGTGCTGCAGCTTGATTAATCTGTTGTAGTTTAGCAAAATGTCAGCTTGGCCCCAGGACACCAGTGTCAGGCTAGTGTATCACATCTTCAGCATGACTTGGAAGTTTCTTGGAGCCTCAGTGGGGTGGCACCTCAGGAAGATTATAGAGACTTGATGCCTTCATGAAGATGTGCTTCTTTGGCATCTTATGATGGACTTAGCTCAGTCTAGACTCTGGGACATGATGCTTGAATGACTGTATCAAGTATATGGATTCGAATCTGTGCATCCTTAAAAATCAGGTTTCTCAGCTGCTGAGGGGTGGCTAAGAGATTAACCTATACATCCTTTTCTTGGAGAAGGGTTGTGGTGGGATATTGTCTGCCTTGATTTCTCAGTGCTATCTCTTGGACATTGTGCTTTGGAGAGTCTTGTTGGGCATTAGCCCCTCTGGCTACTTATCACCCCCATCAGGTTTTCTCGTGGGTCTAAATGAAGTCATACATTACATACCCATGCCCCCCTTACTATTAGCTTGTACATACTGCAGCTATTATCTAGAAAATGCATTGGTCAAACTTTGTTGCTTTTGCTATGCCGGTCTGAACTACTCAAATGCTATGTATGCTGGACAGACTTACTATTTCAGGCAGTAATTCCCTCAAACATTCTGTGCTGCTGTGCATGAGCTGTCTCATAAACCAGAAAATTCATAGAATCAGGGGGCTGGAAGGGACCTCAAAGGCCATTTAGCCCCCACTTTGCACAGATGCACAATCTGCTGTTACTAAACCATGGAAGATAGATGCTATCCAGGCTCTTATTGAAAACTTCCCTAAGCAGCTTGTTAGTGTGCTGTAGTAGTAACAATTAGAAAACTTTTCCTGAGATTTGATCTATATCTGCTTTGCTGTAAATTAAACCTATTGTTCCTCATCTTACCTATTGTGCCAAGGGAGAACAATTTTTCTCTTCCTTTGTATCTGAAAACCACAATCCTAGTCTCTCTTTTTTTCAAGTCAGTCTCCTAAGTACTTATAATAGATGACAGGAGACTTTCTTGCACCTGATACTGGGTTAAAAAAGAAGGATTATTCAATTTGGGTAGTTATTCATTCAAACAAAGCAATCGTCTCTTAGGTTTGAACTTAGGGGAAGGAAGGGGTGGAAATGAAGCTATGGCTTACTTTTGCAAGGTTGGTCATTATATTGACTAACAAAGTAGGTTGGAGGTTATACTCATAACAAATTTGTCTCTTTGTCTATTAGGTGCAGTAGGGGAGGGGCGCAAGGGGTTAAGAAAGAGACTCCACATTCCAGAGAAGCCACTTGGAAGAGGAGAGAGAGGAACAGCAGGTCATGGTTTCTTAATAGAGGGCCCCTTTTTAATTGAGGGAAAAACGGTAGAAGAAGAAAACTAGCCACAGAAAAAAGAAACCTAATGATTCAGAGGAGAAGCTATGTAGAGGAGGGGGCTAAGGGGGAACCTGGAGTCCTTGGAAGTCTCTGATTTGAGCCTAAAGTACACTTTGAGGTTACTGAGGCAGGAGTATGCATGCAGGTATTCTTTGTCTTCTTTAGTCTGCAGCTTTGTGTTTAATGTACTCACTGATGTGAACAACAGTTGTCTTTCACTATTGAGCACACAGTCCTATGGGACAAGGCCTGCTTAGAATTCTGAGTTGTTTTAAGGTCTTTGGTCCTCCCAGGAGGGAGGCCTGAGCCAGCTGGGCTGCAAAGGTATCACTTCCATAAAAGCATAACTGTCCTAGAATCCTAGAGTCATAGAAAATTAGGGTTAGAAGGGATGTCAGGAGGTCATCCAACTCTGCCCCCTCTCAAAGCAGGACCATCCTCAACTATATTATCCCAGTCAAGACTTTGTCTACCTGGGTCTTAAAAACCTCCAAGGATGGAGATTCTGCAGCTCCTTTGGGTAACCTGTTTCAGTGCTTTACTATCCTCCTCATGAGAAAGTTTGTCCTAATATCAAACTTCCCTTGCTGTAAGTTGAGGCCATTGCTTCTTGTTCTATCATCTGCCACCACTGAGAACAGTCTTAGCTCCATCCTCTTTGGAGCCCCCATTCAGGTAGCTAAAAATTGCTATTAAATCCATTTTTTTTCTCCAGACTAAACAAGCCCAGTTCCCTCAACCTCTCTTCATAAATCATGTTCTCCATCCCCCTAACTATTTTTGTAGCTCTCTACTGGACTCTCTCCAACTTGTCCACATTCTTTCTATAGTTTTTTTTTGGGGGGGGGCGGCGTGCAAAATGGGACACAGTGCTCCAGATGTGGCCTCACCAGTGCCAAATAAAGAGGGAGAATCATTTCCCTCCATTTGCTGGCAGGCAACCCTTCTAGTAATCTGATATCAGGCAACACTTCTAGTAATGCAGCTCAGTATGCTGTTAGCCGCCTTTACAACACAGGCACCTCTTGGCACATATTCAGCTTCTTGTCCAGCATAACCTCCAGGGCCTTTTCTGCAGAGTAACTGCTTAGTCTCCAGCCTGTATGGGTGCACTGGATTATTCTAGCCCTAATCCATGCCCACAAATCATGATAGAGAGGCCAAAAAAAAAAAGGATATTGCTGTAGAAAGGAACTTATGGATGTAGCTTAGTGGGATTAAAACTCATCTTACTGAATGGGCAGTTTGATCAGGGCCTTGACAACCTCATTTTAAACTAGGACACTGATCTAATGTTTCACTGGTTTTGTCCAGCTGTAGCTATTAAGTTACTATCTGGTTGCTGAGTATAGACCAAGTGTGTCCAAATTCTCTACATAGTTCACCTCCAGACATGCTAAAGGATGGAAATCAACCTGAGTCACAATCAGGGTGCTGGGTCATTGAGTTTCTACTCATTTCCCCAGTGTCTGTTTCGTTCTATAGAAATCACTGTATTGCTAAGAGGAAAGGAATATTTTAAAGCAACAACCCCTACACAACTTTCCTGCAGAAGAAGAATTTGGATATCATTCTTAGGCAAGGAGATCTCTTTGGTCTGTGGACAGGTTTTGGAAGAAGCAATAAG
This sequence comes from Caiman crocodilus, assembly GCA_030014935.1. Lineage (NCBI taxonomy): Eukaryota > Metazoa > Chordata > Crocodylia > Alligatoridae > Caiman > Caiman crocodilus. Next base: position 76,022,170 of record JAGPOW010001296.1, on the reverse strand, counting down.
TGATGGCTTAGACTATGGATGTTGTTTGATATTAAGGGTACAAAAAGATTCATAATACCCATGGTGCATAGCCATATTGTTATTGTAAAATGTATGCAAATAAAATGTGAGAAAAATCAATATATTCTTTTATATAAATATTTTACCATATATATTTGTAGTATTATATACAACAGCCTGTGATGATTGATTGTCGTATTATGAAAGAACAGTAGTGAGTGAGCCAATGTCAATGTAACTACACCAACTAAGATTATGCTGTTATATCTGAGGATATCTGGGATAATAATAGGGATATGTTTCTAACCCTCTGAAAATATAGCTGGGTTTCATGAGCTTTTGAGGGGAGAGTGACAAAAATTTCAACAATTTACATGAAAACTGGGAGTATGATTTACTGAAGGGCAGTTGACACACATTTCTTTGTGAAGAGTAGTAAGAATAAGAGACCTTAAATTACATTAAATTATATGAAGGGGTTTTTATCATTTAGCTGGGTTCTGTCATTTAGAACAAAAATATTTTATAAAAGACAAATGGGATGATTTCTGATGGAAATAAAAAAAAACTTGATGTTTTCTCACTTCCTTCAAAACATTTCTTTACAGCTCAAATAAAAAAAAAATGTCTTTGAGGGAGACAAAAGCAAAGGAAATGTCAGATTAGATTTTAAGGTGAATTTTACTATCAAGTCCATTATTTTTTCAAAGAAAATATACTAAACATTTTCAGAATTGTTTAAGAGCTTTTTTAGATGCTGTATATGCACTCTCTATAACTTATATTTGCACTTTGTGATAACTAATAATGCATTTCCAGTTGTGGACTGAAAAAAAGTCATGATCAGTAAGCAACCAGCAGTTGGAACAAAATTCCTTCCCTCTTTTTGGAAGGTGGAATAGGAAGAACTGATATGGAATTTCTAGACTTTGCTGTCGATTCTCTAGGATGGGGGAGTCTTCAAGAACCAATAAACATAGGGTTGTCAGCTTTGTATCACTTTGGTCCCACAGCATCCTGGGGTACCACAAGATTCTCTTAAGGGTGTTGTGGTGTCCAGCCTCTATGTAAGGAGGTAAGTTCTCCCTCACTGTCTGGCACCTCATACCCATCCCAGCTATTCCAGCAGTGCCTGTGACTGCTTTGCTGGGGACTGCCACAACTGCTGCCATCCCCTGCTATACAGTACGGCCTCTGTGCTGGCCTCTCCCAACCCCTGCTCTGAGCAATGCATTGCATTCTACTGCAGAAGGACAGGTAGACATCATCAGGGTTCGTAGAGGGGGTGGTGGGGACAGATGGCTCTAGTTCCTGGCATATGAGACCTAGAGCTTTGACAGTGGGGACTGCCCTTTCCCTTTTGGCTACTAGCTGGAGGCAGGGAGAAGGTAACTGGTGTGGAGAGAACAGATCATGTGGGGAAAGGTCCTGTCTCCACTGCCTTCACCTGACAGTAGTTAGTTCAGTGGTTCTCAAACATTTGCCTCAAAATACCCCTCTATAACTTTTCTGGATTTAAACTCAAATGCTAAGATTCTCAACTGGGGGAATGCTAAATTCAGAAAAGTTATGAAGAGGTACCTCAAAGCTAAAAAAGTTGAGAACCACTGTTCTAGTGGCATAAAGCTGCCAGTAAGTTTGGCCCCTTATGAGTGATATCCTGCATTTTAGCATAGCTTCTTTATTCTCGTACATGTAATCATTTGGGCCCATCAAGATGATTCGTACCGAAACTGGGCAACTTTACTGCTATGTACTTCGACCTTAAACAACAGCATGCAAGGCTGTAGTGCTGAACCCAAGGGAGCTGAGTGGTTTTATTTTTGTAGAACCTGATTCACCTGGTAAGGTGTGTGCAAAAGAGTTTGATTTATTTTCCTTGGGACGTTCCTTTGTACTCTTTCAAAAGGACAGCAAGGCTCTGACCTACAGAGTCAACTTGGTAGCAGTGATGAAGTTGAGGGGCAGACAGGGGTATTTAAGACAATCTATTCAAAATGCATGCGTTTAGTCTTGATCAAATATATATATTTAATGTGGGTTGACACATTTGAATGTATGTATTTTGTTAATTAGTAAGAATATTAATTCAGTAGCATTGTATAAAATGATTTTTATTAGAGTTTTTAAATGATGTAATAGCTAGTGCTATTTCTAGGTATGTAATGTTCACTTCTCGTTTCTATTCCTGTCAGAGATACGTGCCATGAACTCCTGGGCCATGTGCCTTTACTTGCTGATCCCAAGTTTGCCCAGTTTTCACAAGAGATAGGACTAGCCTCACTTGGAGCATCTGATGAAGATGTTCAGAAACTAGCAACTGTGAGTCAATCTTTTCAATGCACATTTTCTCTGACTCTAGAGTTCCTCTGTTGTTAAAACCTTGAAGGATATTGTATAAACACTTCTAAAATGCATTCTTCAGTTTGCAGATGACTGTGCTGTAACAGTTGCATGACCTTATTCTGGTCTCATTGAAGCATCTTTGGATGATTTTCTACTGTGTTTAAAGGGAACAGAATCAAGCATTACACACTTAACCTGTGGATGCGCTGTAAGATGCTCACAACTCTGTGTTTGTACCATCCTATCTCGAAGTTTGGTTATGGTTGATTATTCAGTTTAAGGATGCAGGAAACAAAACAATTGAGAATTACTTCCTTTGTGTGTGTTTTCAGATCCAAGTTCTTTTAAACATGAGCTGTGTATATATGTAGAGGCTGGCATGGCTTGTAGCATCACCACTGTTTATCTCTGTTCTGTTTTGAAGGTGCTCAGTGTGGTATACTGTATGATAGACCAATTAATTTTTTATATCATAGCTGACATTCCCAGTTGGGTGGGAACAGATATAGCATCTGAAGTAGTTC
>JAGPOW010001296.1:75991879-76019200 GCA_030014935.1 Caiman crocodilus | reverse complement strand
AGTTCCACTTTAAAAAATGCAGTGTTTCAGCTTTGGACTAATTTATAGTCTTTGCAATGCAGCCTCCAGCTGGGGAGCTTCAAAATCACCTCCAGTGTATGCAGTGGTGAACTCTACATCATGGAGGTGGAGGGTAGGGGAAACTCAGTGCAGCTCTATACCCTCTGATCTCCCAGGGACTGCTCCCTCACTTCTAAGCTGGGGGGAGGGGGAAAGGGGAGAACTAATGCCCATGGGTGCTCTCCTGTCTGCCTCCACTGTCTTGAAGTGCCCCCAGCTCTCTCTGATGGAACCACAAGATCACATGCCTTTGTACCCTTGCTGGAGAACAGAGTCAGAGAGGATAGGAGACAATTCCACTTCCCAGTGTGGAGCAGGGGGAAGAGAGGAACACTGTGGGATACTGGAGGTCCCAGAGCTCCCCTATCACACTCCAAAGAGCAAACATGTAAGAGGAAATGCTGTATTCTGAAGCATTTCTTAATAGTACCTGCTTCCTTCAGGGTTAGTTTTAGAGCACTTCAAAAGGTGTGTACATCTATTCAGCTTGCCCTTTGAAGTGCTTCAAAGGCATTTGAAATGCTTCAAATATTATGTCTGTCTCCAACTTTAGAATGTCTAATAGCTAGGTGATTTGATACATTTAAAAAACCTCAATGTTAAAGACAATATCATAGAAAATTAGGCCTGGAAAAAACCTCAGGAGGTTGTCTAGTCAAACTGCTTGCTGTACACCAGCCCTGAACCTGCCAGACAAATGTTTGTCTAATCTGCACTTAAAAACTTCTGAGAGTATAGATTCAACAACCTTATTTCAATGCTTTACCACTCTCAGAGTTTATAAAAATCCTGGCAAGACTGGACTAGGGTTATCATACATCCGAGCTTTCCCATATGTGTCCTCTTTTTTGGATACCTGTGCTGTGTCCACATGCGTTTTTAAAATAACAGCAGATGTCCAGATTTCTGCTCTCCCTGGCTGGCTGCTTCAAGCTGGGAGCAGTGGGCAAGGTGATTGGCTGTTGGGGGTCACGTGCTCCCCACACAGGCTCTAACAAGCCAGGTAAAGAGAGAGAGAGGGCTCACTTGGGCATCAGTGCTGGGGGGGCAGGGGTATGGGGGACAGGAGGTGTGACTGTGATGGTCTGCAGGGCACTGGCAGTGCTAGGGGTCTGGGGGTTGGGAGTGAGGAACATGGGCAGGGCTGGGGGGGCAGAGACTGCAGGTTGGGAGTGAGGGGCAGGGGGCTGTGGATCAGGAGTGAGGGGCATAGAGGACAGGACAGGTGATTGTGGGTTAGGTGTGCCAGGGGGCTGTGGGTTGGGAGTGAAGGGCACCAGCAATGGGTGGGAGGCAGGGTACTTCTGTTTGGGAGTCAGGGGCACTAGGAAGGTTATGGTTGGTGGGTCTGGAGTGAGGGGCAGCAGCAGGGCTTGGGGGTGTGTAGCTTGTCTGTGAGGGGCAACAGAATGGGTAGGAGCAGGGCACTGGCATGTCACTGCTCCCCTGCCACCATCATATTCCCCCTGCCCTCTCCCCCACCCCAGTGATAGGTATCCTCTTTGTTGGACCTGGAAATATGGTAACACTATTGGACCTGTAGGAGGAGTTAAGCAAAATATTGTTGCCCACATGAGAATTTAGTCAGGACATTGAGATTACCACACTCACTCATCATTTTAAGGGTCACACATGATCAACATTCCTGACTTTAATTCTTTTTCAAAATGTGACTCACTGAACAGCAAAGTATGTCTTGACAATTGGGTCAGTACTGTTGCTACTGAATAACCAGTTCTACATTCTCATTACTTTCATTTTTTTCCTGGTGGCCTCCCATCAAAGGAAACACCTCTCTTGTACCCTTTTCCCCACATTCTCTACAGGCACACTCCAAATAAAGCTAGAATCAGCAGGGTGGTAGAAAGTGTGGGCAAATTTTATTCCAGGACAGAAAAGTTCCTCTGAGTTTCTCGATGCATGTTACTTTCTCCATCTGATGAGATTGTTTCTGTTTTGAGCAGGCTATTGTCCTGTTCTGTACATATACAGCCCTTGCAATGTCCACGCCCCAGGAGGGGGTGCTTTAAGATTACCATACTTTATAGCAATTTAAAAAATAACTCAGAGCACAGCCAGAAGTGCAGCCCCCCACTGTAATGGAGAATGCTTTGCAGGAAGCGTTCTGAGTTACAAGGACCCCCCTGACCAAATAGAGGTTCACTGGTGGTTCCAGGGGAGAGGGGAACCTAGCTGCTGGATGCCAGCCTGCAGCTGGTTTCCCCTGGCAATGGCCTCTTCTCCCTCCCAGCCTGTCCCTGTTTTCAGAATGGGAGGGGAAAGGAGCAGAGGGAGCTCATTCTAGGGGTTCCCAAGCCAGTGCTGGAGGGTGGGGTTGGTGAACTTGAGTCCCTCTCACCCCCACCTTGGAGGGGCTCCAGTACACCCTCCCCACTCTCCAGCAGTGAAAAAACCCCAGACTGAACTCCTTCCACTCCCCTCTTATTCTGAAACCAGGTCAGAGGCTGGTAGCAGGCAGCCACAAATTACAGAAGATGTTCTGCTTGAAACATCTTCGTTTGAACCTGAGCAGCCACCTTTGAAGCAGTCTACTGCCATGCACTCGTCCTGGGTCGCAGTTATTAGACCACTATCTGTGACCAGATCAGGTGAAAATTGTCACATCTGTCTGTCGCCTCGTTGTTTTATTTTTTAAACATACTTATGGTGATAAGTTGGGGGCACTTATACCAACTTACCATGCTGCTGGCATTTATTAGACAAACAATCTACCATCTGGAAGCAGGGCATGAATCTATTTGGTATGCAAGAGGATCTAAAATGCTAAAAACCAAGCTGATTTTCATGCATGCTGAATACTCCTACTGACTCCTTGTTAGACACTAACTTCCATACCAATAGTACTTATACTATAGGAAGTACCAAACCCGTGTGGGCTTTGCCAGTGATATCCTGGAACTCTTCCCCTGATCTTGCAGAAACTGGAGGACAGAGCGTCAGCCCAGATGGAAAGAGACTGAGTAGCAATTCCTGACAGCTGAGTATATCAATCTTTTCTCCTGGGTTCAGCAGTGAAGGGGAGAAAATATCTTAGATCCGGCACAATTTGTTCTGAAGTTAATCACATCATAATATTTTTGTAAGAGGTGTCTGAAAAGGGAGTGAATATTCCTGTTTGAACTGAGGCTATTGACAGATAAAACTGCAAACCACTTTAAACGGGTAGAAGCTGGCACTGAAGAGCAGGGGTCAGCTATAACTATTAGGTCCCTGTAGCAATACAAATGAGCTAAACTGTGTAATTTTAACCCTGAATGCAACAGGATTAAGGCAAGGGTGCAGGACTAAGGCTGCACTGGTTTTGTTAGACTTGTATATGGCTAAGGCATCAAACTTATCACAGAAATTGCAACACTTTATATCAATACCATTTGGTACGGATACTTGTTAAGTCTGTTTGCCAGGGGTGGACAATTATTTGGGTCTGTGGGCCACATAGGGAGCTTTGAGTTGTTGTGGGCTGGGTCAGCACCCTGCCCTGTGACAGCTCACCAAAACACCCTATGTGGTCCTGCTGCATGGCCAGTTGGCTAGGATGGGGCTGTAGGGAGTGGTGTTTGGGAGCAGGATGGCTGTATCCCATTTGCCATGATCCTGGATGCCAGCGAGCTCAGAGCTATTTAAGCTGCTTCTCACAGGGTCTGTCCTGCCTTGACATGGCTCTGGAGCCCACGTGGCAAGCACTGCTGCCATTCCTCCTTCCACTCCCCTACCCCTTCCAGCAGCTGAATTCAGCATCAAGGGAAAGGAGGGGATGAGCAATGAGGGGACAAGCAGCAAGCAGTGGCAGCATTCAGTTCCTGCTTTGACACAGGTCCAGGGCTCAGGGGCTAAGTGTCACAATTGCTCATCCCCTCTTCTTCCCTGCTTATGAATTCAGGGAGGGGGAGGGATGAGGAAGAAAGGAAAATAGCAGGAGCACTCTTTTCTACCCCCTCCCTTCTACCCCCAGGCTCTGGAGCTGTGTGAAAGCAGGGGCTCTGCCAGAGTCCATGTTGCCCAGCTGGTGAGCTAAGAGAGCTCACAGCACATGCAGAGCCAACATGCTGGTGAGCTCTGAGATTGCTGCATGTGCAGAGCACAGTGAAAGGGTTGGGGCTGGAGGGATAACCATACCACTACACATGCTGGATGCAGGTGAAAGAAATGGATACTATCTACAACATTATCTACATTTTACTGTTGCATTTAGCAACACCAGTTTTGGACCAGCACCTTATTGCTCTGAGGGTTTTATAATACTGGACAAATAGGGTCCCTACTCTAAAGGGTTTATACATTATAGAGAGCCAACAGGAGAGCAGGTGAAAAGAACAGGGCCTTCAGCCACTTCTCAGCAATCAGCCTGGGGAGCCATAGGCAAGTGAATTTTCTCCATGAGACGCCATCCAAGTTGCTCATAATTTACTTTTACAACCATGTTCTGTCCCATTTTCATCCTTGATTAACATGACGGAAACAAAATGAGCTGAAAAATGTCAGCCAAAAAGTCAAAGATGGAAAAAAAACTGGGATTCCAGCTAGGCGACTTCAAAGTAAATATTGAAACAAACGAACTGCCGAAGAACATGTATTTTAATGAGCCCAGAACAAAATACCCAAGCAAGCGACCCATTAATGTAACCTGTTTAAAAAAAGATAGCGAGATTAACTCTGAGCCACCAGTGAAAGGGTTTAAGAAAAGAGGGAAAATCCCTTAGGAATTTCAAGTACAAGTGGAGGAGTGGTTATTTCCCATTCTTTTTACTTCCATTAAATGAACTTAAATTGTAACTCTATTCTGAGAAGCAGTTGTAAATCATGCAGAAGATCTGCTCTTTCTGCGTATTCAAACCTCTGGTGGCAAAAATATGTTAGCTGATGTTTTATTCCTACTAGGCCTGCAGAGCTGTCACAGCTGAACAAGAGCGCACCTGAGTCTATTCTCTGTCTCAGGAGAATTGTTGATTAGTTATACGTGTGAAAACCCAGTAAAGGCTCATGTGTGTGACTGGAGGAATATTTTAAAGATGATGATATTGTACAGGTGTACATGAGAGAGCGCTTTTGTATTGAGCCTACATTACGGATGGTGGTGATATAAGAAGGGGAGGACCCCTTTTACCACTCAGATATCTATTTCAATTTGAAGCTATGATGCTAGGGGGAAAAAAGCATCTTTTTAATATATATAAGATGAGCATATTAGTATTAGGAATCCTTGAGAGAAAATAAATACTGAAAGAATCCCAAAGGCCATTTTTTACAGTCATTTTTTCAGAGTAGAGGTTCTCTTTAAGTGGTTCCAGGGAGGAGGGAGACCCATAATTTTCCAAAAATAGAGCAAAAAATACAGGAAGCAAGTGGCTAAGATGTAAACCACTGTAAAGAGGCAAAACAATAACATTGCCAATTTGACTGTTTTCATGCTAGAGTAAGCGTGTGTGTGTATGTGTGGGTGTTGGAGAAAGAGAACTGCTAGTGCTTTGGGAAGGAGAAGGTAGGAAGATGCACACAGGTGGAGCTTCCCTCCCTCTTTTTGCCAGGCTCAATTTGCAACAAACCTGTCTAGTCAAGACTGTGGCCATTACTGACTAAAGCTAATTATAGATATTATGGGTGCCTATACACATGCAGCGAGGCTGCTCCGACATTCTGTAATTACAAAGCGTCAGAGCAGACTCAATTAATCAAGTCTGCTGGAGTATGGTAATTACTGTGCTCCAGCAGAGTCCAGTGTTGCATGTATCACTGTCCCTGCTCTGAAAAATGGCAACAGGGGTACTCATTCAACGAGCTTTAGATAAAGCTCCTCTGCTGCCATTTTTCAGCACAGAGACACTGATGCATGTGATGCTCCGGATGCTTTAATTAAAACAGTCCAAGAGCCACTCTAATTAAAGTGCCTCCTCCCCACCCCTCCCTGTGCGGAGCACCTGTATAAATGCCCTAAAAAGGCCCCCAGCAGAAGTAATCTACGTATTGCACTTCAGCTAACATGCTGTAAGTTAGAGCTGGAATTAACTGAACAGACATTTGTTGTTTGGGGGGGGAGCTCCCACATGCCTCCCAGCAGGCTGCCAGAGCAGCTCCTCCCCAGCCCCCACCACCAGCTGGTGATGGTCAGCAGCCGCTGGGGAAGAAAGGGGGAACACAGCTCTCCTGCCACAAAGCAGCCCCTCCCCCCAGCTTGCTAGCTGAGATCTGGATCTGGGCTAGGTCTGTGTGGCAGAGGAAATCCTTCTGCCCTTCTCCCTGACCCCAGCCTCTTCACAGCTGCAGCCAGGAGCTGCAGTGCAGAGCTGCTTAGCCGGGCTTTTCACCAAGCCAGGATCTGGGGCCAGGCGGAAAGAAGGCCCCATGCCACAAAGGGCTCCCCTCACAGCTTGCTGGCTGGGCTCTCAGGGGTAGGGGAGGAGGTCCAGGCCAGATCTGTGCAGCATGAGGGCTCCCTTCCCTGGGCTGAGTTCCCAGTCCAGCAAAAGCTCCTGGCTGTAGCTGTCAAGAGGTTGGAGCCAGGGGGAAGGGAGCCCTCACCCTACCACGCAGACCAGGCTTTGCAGTGGGGGGCTTCCTTCCCGCACCTCAACCCCTGCCCAAGTCTCCTGACAATGGCAGCCACAAGCTGCAGCATGAGGCTGTCTGGTCCCAGCTTTTTGTCATGTCAGGAACTGGGCTGGGTGCAGGGGGGTGTGTGGAACAGCATGAACACTCTGCCATGTGGATCCCAGCCAGCCCCCACCAAGACCTGAGCCCATGGGGTTGGGGGACATCTGTGCAGTGGACAGACTCTGTTTCCTCACCCCTCTGCCCCAACCCTGGCAGTACAGGAAGGAGACTGATCCTTTCCTCTCCTCTGTGACAGCCCAGGGGCGGGGCTAGGCTGGTGCTCACTTGGAGCAGACAAGCACTTGGCTAAGCTAGCAGTCATTCAGCGAGGGGCCCCCAGGATGGCAGCAGAATGCAACCTACATTGAAGCACAAACATTCAAAAAAGCACTCTAACCTGAAGTGTTTTAGTCTATACTCCATCCATCGAGGGTTAATTTAGAGCAGGATCCACCATCTTTAAAATGCTTTAATTGTATTGAACATCTGTTCTATTATGGCTTTAAAGTGCTTTCTGCATGCTTCAGGCATGTTAACTGTAATGTTTGTTCCTAGCCTGATTGGCCCTATTAAATGCTTTCCAACTGTTTCTTACTTGAAGTGGCTTTTAAACCTTAAGGTCTCTAGAGATGGAAAACTGTGTCACCTTTCCCTCTTTCTTTGAAATATTTATTTTGACATTTTAATAGGGTAGGGTAGGGGAAACCAAACAATTTATCCTGTTTTTGCTGGTACAGAAAACTGCTACAGTAAATTGTTCTGGAAATTGGAGGATTGAATATAACGAGGTTTTGTAAATTAATTTCAAGCTTTGTTGCAATAAATGTAAATAATTATGCAGCAGTGGGAAATAAATGAAACCCATGAAGCATTTTTGAAGCTAACCATTATTTGTCTATATATGTGTTACATATGTATATAAGCTAAATTTTGTACCTATGCACATTGAGAGATAACTAAATGGTCCTTTGCATTAGTCTTCACTGGAGGTATGTGTTATCTGAATCTGTTGGCATTATCTTAATTCTCTTTACTCCAAAGAGCTAGAACAATTCCGGACAATTATCTGCTGAGGGGATAGAAAACAGGAGAAACTGGGGTATCACAGGCAAGGACTGAGCAGAATTGTCTGCACTCTGGTAGAAGGCTTACAAAGTATCTGCCTCAAGTAGATGTAGGCAAAGCTCGCATTGTACCTCAATTGTGTGTGCAGCAGATTAAAATTGTCAGAGGCTCTCCAGTGGTTCTGGTGTATAAACAGGAGTCAGAAGCTGGACAGGTCCTTTTTTTATTTTGTAAGTCAATGAACAAGGCTGAGGGAAAAAAGTTTTTCCTATCACATGAAACTTTTTGACATTATAAAAAAAAAATCCTTTTTTGGTACCTAGATTAAACTAAGACTTTTTGGAAGATTTGTCTTAAAAAAAACACCACAACCCACCCCCCTGCCCAGGTTAAGATCAGGACTTGCTCTAGAATAGCCATTAACTTAGTGATTAGGACACTGCCTGCTTAAGATCATGAGTTTTGACCTCGCATTTACAATCCATGTGAGTGAATTTACCAGCCATTCCCTCATTACAGTGGTCTTACTTGCAAAGCTGGTAATCAATGCTACAGTCCAGTGGTTATAGCCTTCACCAGGGAAAGAGAAGACAATGTTTCAAGTCCCTGTTCTTCCATTTCCCACAATCCATGTAAGTACTTTAACCACTAGAGTATTGCCAAGGAAGAACACAGTAAGTATGTAGGACTAAATGACTAAATAAAGAGGCTTTTTACAGATGACTGCCTTCCAACTGCACTTATAATCAGTGAGTCAAGGAGCTGCCATCTGAACTGAATTTGACTCGGACAATACAGGTGGTATATATCTAGTGTGAGAGAGACTTATGTCCTGCTAGAAAATGGGAGCATGCAGGCATTTGTGCAGTTTCTCCCTCAGGAAACATGTGGAGTGAGGAGAAAAATCTTCCATTTACAATAAAGGAGATCTCTCTTGTGTACGAGTTTCTTGCACAGGAAACAACACTCGTATGCTTCCTATGACTCCTCTCGGGGCCAGGAAAAGTGGTGCAATGGGGAAATGCTCCCTGTGCCTCCTCCAGACTGGGGTCACCCTGGCCTGGAGGAGGCAGGGGAGAGGGGGCAGCTGCAAGCTGGAATGTCAGTATATGCCCCCTCTTGGGAACTTTTCTAGAGCTACAAATTTCCTAGATACTTACAATGCTCAAAATGAGCACCTGTCCATACTTTAGGTCTTCCCACACTATATGAGGAAAGATGTTGCAACCATTATCCCATCTGGCTATTGAAAAGTGCAAGACTACAGCATTTGTTACCTAATGTCTTCCAAACAGGCAGTCCTCTATTTGGATTTAGTAAAAAATGTAAAATCTAACAGCCGATGCAGGAAACTGTGAAAAAGAATGAGTGAAAGCACATAAGAGTGCTGATGACAACAAGGCTGGCACAGATCTATTGGGTTTAAAAGAGACGGATTATCCCTTATTAGTTGATTACTATTATTTTTTGAAGTGAGTTGCTGCACTGCATGTTGAACAACATTCTAATAACACATTGTAACTTGCAGTTTGCTTACCATAGTATTCCAAATGAGTTAATAACAGATAACAGTCCTCAATTGGCAAATAGCTCATTTCAGCAATTCTTGGATAAATCAGTTGAAGCGCACCATGGCAAGTCCTTCCTACAGTATGCCCAATCAAATAGATTCAGAAAAGACTACCACCTGTATTGTCTGAGTCAATATTGAAAAAATGCTGATAGGTTCAAGGGATCACCAGCAATCTTAGATTACAGCGTGCCTTGCAATCCTCTATCAGGATCATCAGGTCAGACACTCACATGCAGAAGAACAAAATCTTAGTGGAGATGCCTAGCTAACTTTGTGAGTCAAAAATAATTAAGTTTGAATTAAGTACAAAACTAAAACATGTGGGGACAGCAGAAGAAATATTTTACTAAGTATTTGAAAAGTCCTCTCAGTACATGTTAGGGAGGATGTTATACTTCAAATAGAAAACTGCCCAGAACGTTCTAAATTCCAGAGTTTGGATAGTTCTGTATAATTATGGGCTCAGATAAAGGCATGTTGTAGGTTCAGAACTTAATAATGAAAGGGGAGCAAGAGAGAATTTAAGCTAACAAGGCAAGGGAATAGGTTATTTTGCCCAAGCTAATCCCAGCCCTAAAATACAACTTTGGAATGGATCAAAATTGTTGTTCAGGTGTCAGTTTTCATTGCATTCTGACTGATATTTAGTTTAGACTTGGTGTACCTTCATAATCTCTGGGCCAAATTCTGTTCTATCCTCTATGGTCATAGAGGGTCTCAAATGCAGTGGAGCAGGTGTGGTGTCACTACATGGGGAGGTGAGAAAAGTATTTCACATCCTATACACAGTTGGGAAGCAGACTGTTGGTCTTGTGGATTCATTTCTAAGTGGTTCTGCTCATCGCTGCTCCCAATGGAGTGGGTTCCAGCAACTTTAGGGTAGTTGTAGAGCCACAGGGAGACATGGCTGCCCTGTACCTTGTTGCAGGAAGGGAGAAATGGTTCCACTCTTGGGAAAATCACACGTGCCAAGCCTGACACCTGAGGTAGGAAACAGGGCTGTTGCTGTTGCTGCTGCTGCTGTTATTTTTAGAGCTGAGTGGTTGTTTTGCAAAACACTTAAGACAAGGTTTCTGCTTTAACTAGTTTATAAGCTAAGTAGGTCAGTTCTATTAGGACATGCTCTGCATCTGGAAACAAAACATTCATCCTTTCTAATGTATCATTCAAACCCTACTCATGCTCTTACCTTTTATCTGTTATTATGAAGATGCACTGTCAAGATATGGCTCAGCACTCCTGCAGTTGTTCAGCCTAATAGCCTGATTGTTAAAGAGACCTCAGGTTGCTCTCCAGGTTTCAGGCACAATTCTGCACCCACAAGACTTAGAGATGAGATAAAGCAAGGTACCATTTGTACCTTCAGCATCTTGAGCTCCAGCCATGCAATCAGTTCTATGGAGGTGTTGCAAAGACAAAATTGTAAAATGAAAACATCCATAAGAAATCTGTCAGGTAATTAGATGCAGAAGAAGATGTATTTAAATTAAGTTGTGGGTCACACCTGTAGGTTTCATTGCTTATGATTGTTAAGTGGCTGCTGCAAAATAGGCTATTGTCTATGAAAATCAAGGCCTTAAGTGAAAAACACAGAAGAAAAAAAAAAGCCCTCTAAAAGCATTGAAGATCTACCAAACTATGCAGTAGCTCCTCAGTGCTTAATAATCATACATCACACTTGTTTTATACCTGTGTTATAGTGCTACATTTCCAAAAGTGGTCAAATAATAAACATTGTCCACCCACTTACTGAGCAGCAGATGCACATTTTCATATACTAAATTAATATTTTTTGACACACAATGTAAGAAGAAAATGGTACAAATTTGACAAAGCATTTGCATGCTCATTATATCTACTTATTTTCTGGAAAAACATCATTATCATTAAGAAATTGCAGATTCTGCAATCACGGTTTTTGCTGGCAGTTCAATACCTCACTGTGTTACTGTGTGCTCTACTGGAGTGGTAATAAAAATAATACTTTCAAAAAATAGCTTAGTATGGAATTTAGGCACATACATAAATAGCAAATGTCTACCACTTTAGCATTGGTTTTAGCTGACATAGGTTAAGGTTCAGATTATGTAGAAGAGGGTTATGAATTTTGCTAGGTATTCTTTGTTTGCTTTTCAGCTATAAAAAATAGAAGGCATGCTAGCAACATAGAATAAACTGTGTCTTTTGTAGAATAAACAGTGTCTTTTGTAGACCCATATAATTGTTCTGAAAAAGGACACAGTAAGAGCCTATGGTGAAGAATAGTATCTATAGACATTTCAGATATTAGCCACAAAAATCATATAAGTTAAAGGGATAATGGTTTAAATTAAGAGGAAAAAAGTGCAGAACCCTTTTTCTAGTTGAAAGGTTCTGAATCTGTTGCTCTTTTCAAAGCTGCCCTGGAAATCTGCTTTTTATAAATCTGAATCTGTTGTTCTGTATAAATTTGTTGACTGTAGGGTTGGAATGAAAAGCCCAAGGAAAGAGATATTTAGAAAATTAAACGTTTTGTGCACATCATAATTAAATCCTCTCCTTGTAGCTACATAAGCAGCAGTGTGCATTGCACTGAAGTTAGTGGGAGCTATATGAGTATGCAACAGTGTAGAATTGATCCTTAATGTGAAGAACAGTATTTGACCAAGATCTTTTCCACTTGCATTGTCATCAAAATCATGGTAATTGTCATCAATCACAGAAGCACTTTGAGGCCCAGCTGAAACTGAGATCCCATTCTGATAGGCTCTATACTGTCAAAAAATAAGGCCCCTGGCAGGGGTTATATTTAAGATGCAATTAGTCTGTTAATTGCATCTTAAATAGTAACCTGGCCACACTTTGAGAGAATTAACGTCCCCATAAAAAGGGAAACGAGCCAGAAAAATAATACATTAAAGGGATCATGATCCTGGGCTTCCCCTGTACTAGCATGTGCCATGCAACTGGGTTCTAATCCCCCATCCCCAAATCCTTCATCCTTCCATGGACATGTGACACGTTAGGAGGTGTGATTGTTGGGTTTGGGGATCAGATCCCATCATGCCTTTAAATGAACATCTATCAGGAGGATCAAACATAAAGCTGGGCTACTGGGGGGGCATGGTATTTGGGGATGAGGCTGGTGGCAGGAAGGGAATGCCACAGAATTTAGGGCCCTGCAAAGGACATGGCTTAGCAGCAGAGGCTTGCCCCACGGTTATTGCCACCACCCCACTGACTCACACCTCTAAGAAGCACCATAGTTCTGATCTGGACCTCAGCATGGTGTGAGTTTGACATCTCTGGTCTAAAGAATCAGAAGCAGCAACCTGGGGGAAGGGAGAGCAGCACAGAGAAGAGGGACTTGCTCAATGTCACACAAGGTTAGTTGCAGAGCTGAAGTCAGAATTCATGGAAGACCAGGATGCTTCTTTCTGCCTACTGTACTACTTCTGTGCAGCTTTTACAATATTGCTATGCACATCACCACTGTACAATGTATGAATTAGATCAGCCGTGTAGGAATCACAAAAGCTGGGAGCACATACTCCACATCTGTAAAAATCAGTCCAGTTAATTATGATGAGGGAAATAAAAGCCAGAAGATTATTTGCTGGGGGGAATATTAAACCTAACTGTCATTGATGGATGACTGGAACAAATAGGCTCATTTTACCCTTCTGTCTGAATATGGCAAAGTTCAGGGGAAAATAGATTTCTGGCTAAAACAGTTTTTGGAAGCTGGAGCCCCTGGCTTACATTGGGCTTGACAATTTCTGATAAATTTGTGTACCATGCCCTGGTATACTAGGCTTTTGAGAAGACCATGACCATTACAGTGCTTTATACACTGCAGCAAATTTCTTGAGGGTGACCTTTATGGAAATTTGGAGCCAGTGAAGCATATGACTTCTCCTATTCAAGTTAGGTAGTGGGATGCATTTCCTTTACTGAAGCTTCCCTCCTTTGCTGGAGCTAACCTGGAGCTCACAGAGACATTGTTTGTACCTAAAAGGAGAGTCTGTAGAAAATTGACTATCTTGCATTACTGATCTTGAAGTGAAGGTAAGCAATGTGACATGCTTTTTTTTTTTACTTCTTAATTCTACAAGATGTAGTAATTCACAATGATCATTAGCCTGAGTTATTCAGATGTATAAGATGCTGCAGATGATGATCATGAATGAATAAGGTGTATAAGGTGAAGTGGGAGAGTAAAGGAGATTGCAATCCTGTTATCAAGTCAGTAGATGTTGTAGTCATTCTTAACCCACCTTCTCTATTTTTTAAAAAAACACAAAGATTATCTAACTGCAAGTGTACCTTTGGATGCTTCACTCAAGCCAATCCATAGAAAATTGAGCCCTGATTTAGGAGATGATTTTGTTTAGGACTCGCTCCTGTTTCCTGGGCCTCATCTGTAGAATGATGTCAGGAATTTCTGTTAAAAAGCATCCGTCAAACCAGTACAGTACTGTGCAAAGGAAAGGTCCGGCAACTATTCATTGCTATCTTTAATACCCAGAATCTTTCTGTAAATAATTGCTTCCAAAAGAATCATCATTGTTGTGTCTACTAAGCTAAAAGCAAATATATATTTAGTGGGAAAAGTTTAAACACCCATATTCTTACACAGCCAAATGGAAAATGTGCTCATTTCATTATTCGTTATGATTGCACATTTAACTGGATTATTTTAATTATTGTCTAATGGGACTGGACAAGTCAAAATGTGCTCAGCTTCTCACCAAGCTTATTGCTAGGCATCTCCTTTGTTTGTGTAGATAAAAGAAAATCAGTTGGTCAAAATATAGCTGATACCCTTAAAGAGCTAACTATGCCTAGGGCTTAATTACTTAGTGTGATACCTTTTGAAGTGGTTGTAATGTCTGTTGTCCTTAGTATCAAATGGCACCAAAGTGCTGGATGGAATGTGCTCTTATACATTTTTAATTGAGATGTTTTTGGTTGATCTGCCATAATGGTTTTGTAAGAAGAGCTTAATTAAACATTTATGGGCCACATACTGGCGTCATGGTAATGAACTATGGTTTTCAACTGGCTTCAGTAGATGTGGACCTCTGCTTACCTAAAAGTCAGTGTTACATGCACATAAACAAGGATGGAATTTGGCATTGTAAAATTAATGTTAATTCATTATCTACCAAAGACCATTGCATAAGAGTATGGGTTCCTTCAGTGAATGAATGAACTGTACAGAAAGGGCAATGCATTCATTTCTTTTTTAGCCAATACATGAGCCATCCTCCTTCACTTCTTACCTGCCTTCTGTTGCATTTGCCTTTCCCTCAACCAGTATGATTCTTGTTGATTTTACTTTACTAGCCAGTTAGCTAGTATTGAATCAGTAGAGACTGAAAGAAGAAAACCAAATCTACACGATTATTGGATGTGACAGTGTGAGAAATCCATTATCCATCGATTAAACCAATATGACTTACAAGCCCTTAGAAATGGATAATAGTTTTATTTTTTGTTCATTAATAATTGGGAAAATGTAGTTGAAGTTTGGACTGAAAACAAACATTTCTTGTATTCCTTCTGCATTTGTAAATTGAACAAGATTTTGGTTTGGGATAAATAAACCATCACAATTTAACAAAATACTTTTTCAACCATTAAAAAAATAAAAAATAAAACAAATAAAAGGAAACTTCAAAATGAAAAGTTACTTTTAACTGAAAAAAACCCAACATGCTTGGCCTCAAACATATGAAACAACAAGGTTTGCAGAATTTTATTTTTTGCAGGGAATTTTTGGGTAAATAAACTTATTCAAATAAACTCATTTTGGTAAAGCAAACTCATTTAGAAAAAAGTTGGAAATTGAAGAGTTGGACAGCAGATGTGCTTATATAGCCCCTGGAAAAAGTTCTATGAAAAAAAAATTGCCTCACCTGGCTTTATTTCTCTGAAGGCATTACAACTGTCTATAATGCATCACTGTGGCATTCAAAAAGTGGTCTTTATTAATAACTATAACTAAAACTGAGATAATTTTATACAAAGGCATTTTAAATTTTTAGCACTTCAGTACTGTCCAACAATTGTATTTTCAATTTTGCATCAATATTTGTAATCTATTAAGAGATGTATTCAGTAATTTTGAACAAATTACAAGAATGCATTTTCATCTACCCATTTGTCTCCATGTTAAATAATAACTTTTGCATGGCTTTCATAAGAATAACTCTGCACACCACTATTATCAGATCCCTTTTGTTCTAAATTTCTTTGGCTGCATGATGAATCGCTATGGCCTAAATGTTCAGAGGTACTCTCTTAATAAAACTTTTTTTCACCTTGCTGAATATATTCAGATAATCTGTGAGATGTTTACAAACTTCTGGCAGGTAAGCCACTGATGGCTCGCCCAGCTATTCTTTATTTATGACAGATTCTTCTTCTATGCCCTGTTTGCTTAAAAACATACTGAGAAATGCCCAATTTTACTTGAAAAAGATTTTTCTTTAGGGGCCATGAAAAACATTTGTTTGGAGAGACGTGCGCGCGCGCGCGCACACACACACACACACACACATTCCTAAACAACTGTAAGATGGTGTGTGTGTGTGTACATACCTATTATATATAGACATATTGTTTATATATCATGTGTGTATATACACACATATAAAATCTATCTATTTATAATAGATAGTAAAATCTATTAGTTGATTTTATATGTGTATGTACATATGTTTATGTATATATAATTTACATAATTTTAGTAGCATAATTAATAGATACTCAAGATTCCCCAAGGTACTTTTCTCTCTTGATCAGTCCTTCAGCTTGTAATGATTAAAATATGTTCCTTCCCACTGATGCTTTCCATTTCCTTTTCAAAGCAGGTTAGATGCATGCATCAAGAGCAACAAAAGGCCTTTGGAGTCCATTTACATTCTTGCACACGCACATGCACACGTACCCCTCCCCCCCCCAGTACCAAAAAAGCCCCATTGAGTTTCCAGGTTTAATTACAGTAGCAAAGCCTCTTGGAACATGTGATTTTTTTTTTTTTGAAAACAGAGATTCTGTTTTCAAAACAGATACAAAAAAGATATTGCCTTTCAGTAGAGCCTGATTCTTAGTAAGTAGATGCAGTTGGTTTATATGAATTTTTAATAAGATGTGGATTATTGCAGATGGTATTTTTTGTTATTTTATTAATTTAATTTTATTAGGAAATTAATAGTTTTTTTTCTGAACTTGCATTTGATTTTAGATGAAGAAATATTACTGCCCAGAAATATTAAAAGCTTTTCCCTGAGCTGGAACATAAGACCTAGAGAGCTGAAATGTATTGTTATTAATTACATGGGTCTGTCTAGCCTGATTTTTTTTTTTTTTTTTTTGGCTTCTACAGTCTTCGAAGTGTGCAAAATTCCATGATCCTCCTGTTCCCTAGAGACTGGTTGCAATTATGAGGAGGTGTTTTTTCCTCATTATCAGACAACTTAAGCTTTTTAGTCCTGACCACTCAAGTGCTCAAGAACATGATCACCCCCCCACTAAAATGTCAGGGGAGGCACTCAGCGAGCTCGGTTACTCTCCTGACATCTTTCCCTGGAGTGCAGTTGCCATATGTGGTAATTGGCCTAGCACTTAGGTCACAGTCACTAGGGAATGACCTCAGGAGAGCCAGTGGATGTGCTGAGTGCCTCCCCTGGAATAGCAGTGGGGCATGTGGAGGGTTTTGGTTCTGGCTGTCAGTTAGCCAAAGATCATTTTTAAAGGGGCCAAATAGCCAGAAGCAATTCTCTCACTGAAGATTGATGCAGGTCAGTGGTCCAGGAAGGTATTTGTGTAATAAATGAGGTTATCCTGCCTTTTGGTTTGCTCCCTGTGGCTTTACGAATTTGCAGAATGGCCTTACTACAGATTAGACTGTGTAAGATTTTCTGTGGGAAATAGTGGAAACTATCCATCAGTTATTTCTTGCTGTGGTTTCTTTTTTGACAGTCCTAATGGGGCCAATATAGGACTTTCTTAGTAATGTAAGAAGTAAGGGTCTGCTCTGTGCTACCTCCTTTTAGTCCCATCTTAAAGGGCCAGGAGAGGGAGTCTCCAGAGTATACTTTGTTCTAGCTATACTGGTTACGGGGAACCATGAGAAGCAGCTCCTGGGGCTTCTATAAATTGCGCTGAACAGTTAGGCTCACAATCCAGGAGCAACAAAAATGACTTAAAGTCACTTTGGCCTCTTCTCTACTTACGCCTCTCTAGCAGCGCACATACTGAGATATTCAACTAAGAATTGGGGCAGTTAAGTCCTGAGACACTGGCTCAGTAAATAGCTGGGTTAGACAAACCACTGGCAGGCAAGGGTCTGCAGAATGACTCCTAATCTTTTTTTTGTCCATTACTTCAGCCAGCGCAATCCCATTGACATGTGACCCAACAATTTTTTTTCACTGCCTATGCTGCACCATGTATTAGAACTATAAAAGGGTACTCAGTCTCAGCTTGTACCATGTTAAATTAGGAAAGCTTTTGCTATGAAAGTTTTTTGTTGTCATGTCAAATCACCATTAGAAACAGTGGCAGCTTAGAGCCCTTGAAGACAGGGATGGCAGAGCGGCTAAGACATTCACTGATTCTTGCTTCTGCACTGTATAGGATCATGCTAGATCAAGTCTGTCATCCAAAGCACCATAGAATGAAGTGTGTGGGAGGACAGTGATGACATGTTTACCCTGCTTACTTTTTTTTTTAGCTTGGCACACAGAGGATGCTGCCTCTTGGAGTCCCAGAAAGCATGTCAAAAGGCCTGACTCTGCCTCTTGAGCTATCTGTGAACTGTTCTAGACAGCTGAAGTTTGAAGCAACAGCTGGAAAAAGCAAAGGAGAAACTGTTCATTCCAGCTACTGTAGGGTGCACTGAATATAAATTCATGTGATGCATTGTATAGTAAATTGGAAGAGGAACCGTTCATCACTGCATATTGTTCATTCTTAATAACTCCATACAAAATTAATAAACCTTAAATCCCAGGTCCTGGAACTGTTATAGATGACTCGAATGACAGTAGTGAAGCCATGAAGTGCAAAGCATTTTGGCTTCAAAGCTTCACTTTTAACAAGTGATCTAAGCAGCAGCTCACAGGATACTTTCAGTACTCTCATAATAATTGGCCTAGTTTATGCTGCAACCAGTCAGTTAATTATGATAAAAAAGTGTTCTTTTTCTTATTATAACATGAAACTACAACTACAGCTTGAGGTGCTGCAGCCTCTTCATATCATTGTGGCACTGCAAATAATATAGAGTCCCAGCCTGAATTAGCTTATTGAATGGCACTTCCTGTTTGTGTGGTAATATTCATAATCTAAACTAGATGAATGTCAAAAGCCTTTATTACTCATGGCAATCAGGACTCATAGTAGAGGTGGTATCTTTTATTAGACTGACAAGATTTTTGCAAAAAAAATTCTTTAATTGCAAGCTTTTGGGCACAAACACCCTTCATCAGGCATAGGAGAAAAGATTGTAAAAGTTCCCCTGGGTAGAAATGAAAGTTCATATTTTATAGGATTTCACAGAGATGTCAATAGTTCATAGGGTGTCACAGGATAGTGAAACATACGATTTATTAACCATGAATATTTTTTAGTTGTGGGTGTAGTAACTGTTGGGTTAGTAGAAAATACCTAACATTTAAATGTTGAAGGTCTCGATTCTGAGTTTTATACATTCTGCATGGGGATATTCAAAGCTTTTGAGCTCCAGTGAGGTCAGAGTAATGGTGAGACCAACCCTATCCTGCTCAGCAGAGAGAGCTAAGTCATCTTTAGCTCCAGGCACACCACAGTATGTTACATGTTATAAATACTCCTATGACTTTTCTTTGGTTTGCAGTTTCCTGCTTTGAGTGGTGGTGGCAGGGAAAAGGGAGGAGCTCTCTTTTTTTCCCAGAGAGACCAGAACAGAAACTTGAGACTCCCCACTCACCCAGAGACCTCAGGCCCCCCTCTCAGTCAGCATGGGGAAAACAAGGATTCTCTCTCAGATGACAAAGGTGGCGATAGTAGTCTTCCAACAGCATGGCTGCCATATGCACAGATGTTGTGCTGGTGGGACTCCCAAAGGGTATGAATGGCTAACACCCTGTTGAGATGCATGGTTCAGTTTATGCTGCTCAGCTACCACTTTTGGCTGTCTGCAGACTTCAGCAGATACCACTATATCATTTTTGATTTGTTCATCTTTGCACAGTGTGTATTCACAGCTAGTAGAGGTTAGGAACCATTTTAAAATGAAAGTTGAGATTCTTATGTTGTCACGTGATCAGGAGCTGGGGGCCTAAGCATAGGGCTATAGCTTCTAGGCTTTCATCTATTCCTGGTGATGAGCAGACCTCCTCCTATCAGCACATTCCTCCAAATGTTTTTGTCTCATTCAGACTTCTGCATCAAGGGAATTTTATTGACGTGATAAGTTTTATCACAGTGCAGATGGCTGTAAAAAGAAATGTGGAAACTACAGTAAATTGTGAGTTTTGCAGTTCACTAATGTGCAGCACCATACTCATTCAAAATTCTGTTTATAAAAAGGACTTTTCCAAATACTCCTCTTAACAAGAGACAAGAATGGAAAAGAGTGGGATATTTTAGAATGATATTACGTAGATCTATCTTGGAATCCATGAATCAGAGAATCCATGAATCCTAGAAAATTAGGATTGGGAGGGACCTTAGGAGGAGGTCATGTAGTTCAACTCCCTGCTCAAAGCAGGACCATCCTCAACTAGATCCTCACAGCCAATGCTTTGTCAAGCTGGGTCTTAAAAACCTCCATGGATGGAGATTCTACCACCTCTCTGTTTTCAGTGTTTTATTATTCTCCTAGTGAAAAAATTCTTCCTAATATCTAACCTAAACTTCCCTTGCCACAACTTGAGACCATAGCTCCATGTTCTGTTATCTGTCACCACAGAGAAGACTCTAGCTCCATCCTCCTTTGAGCCCCGTTTCAGGTAGTTGAAGACTGCTATCAAATTCTCCCTCAGTCTTCTCTTCTCTAGACTAAATGAGCACAGTACCCTCAGATTGTTATAAGTCAGGTGCCTCAGCCCCCTCATCATTTTTGTTGCCCTCCACTGGACTCTCCAATTTGTCCACATCTTTTCTGTAGTGGGGGACCCAAAACTGAACACAGTTCTCCAGATGTGGCCTCAACGGTGCAGAATAGAGGAGAATAATCACTTTCCTGGACCTACTGGAAACACACCTACTAATGCAGCCCAGTATGCTGTTAGCTTTCTTTGCAACAAGGGCACACTGTTGGCTCATATTCAGCTATTGTTCCCTGTAGCCCCCAGGTCTTTTTCTGTAGAATTGCTGCCTAGCCAGTCAGCCCCTAGCCTGGGGAAGGGGTGCAAAATGCGGCCCAGGGGCCAGATGTGGCCCACCAGGCCATTCTATCCAGCCTATAGGGCCCCTAAAAAATTTAGAAAATTAATATTAATCTGCCCTAGGCTGCCTGTCATGCGACCCTTGATGGCTTGTCGAAACTCAGTAAGCAGCCCTCTTCCAAAATAATTGTCCACCTCTGCCCTATTCTGTACCGATGCATGGGATTGTTCTGTCCTAAGTGCAGGACTTTGCACTTGTCTTTATTGAATCGCATGAGATTCCTTTTGTCCCAATCCTTCTATTTGTCTAGGTCACTCTGAATCCTAGCCCTACCCTCCAGTGTATCTACTACTCCCTCCAGCTTGGTGTCATCTGCAGACTTGCTGAGGGTGCACTCTATGCCATCTTCCAGGTTGTTGGTGAAGGCAGTGAACAAAACCCACCCCAGGACTGATCCCTGGGGCACTCCTTGATATTGGTTACCAACTGGACATTGAGGCACAGCTTACTGCTCTCTGAGCCTGGAGCTCCAGCCAGTTTTCTGTTCACCTTACAGTTCATTCATCCAGCCTGTATTTCCTTAGCTTGCCTGAGAGAATGCTGTGGGAGACCATAACAAAAGGCTTGCTAAAATCAAGGTACACTGCATCCACAGAGCCACTTTGTCATAGAAGCCAATCAGGTTGGTCAAGCATGACTTGCTCCTGATGAATCCATGTAGACTGTTCCTAATCACCTTTTTCTCCTTCAAGTGCTTAGAAATAGATTCCCTGAGGATGTTCATGGTTTTTCCAGGGACTGAGGTGAGGCTGACTGGTCTGTAGTTCCCTGGATCTTCCTTTTTTTCTTTCTTTCTTAAATATGGGCACTATGTTCGCCCTTTTTTTAACCCCCTGGGACCTCTCTGATTACAAAGAGGTTTCAATGATGATGGACAGTGGCTCCACAATCACATTAGGCCATTACACTAGCTGCCTCAGCAGACCTGGCTGCATCCCATCCAGCCCCATGAACTTGTATATTTCCAGCTTTTCTAAATAGTCTCTAACCTGTTCTTTTGCCACTGTTGGCTGCTCACCTCCTCCCCAAACTCCATCCTTCTTTCCTCATGGTCACTGCTGCCCAAGTTGCCATCCACTACTACATTCCTCACCAATTCTTCCCTGTTTATGAGCAGCAGGTCAGAAAAGCATGGCCCTTAGTTGGCTGCTTCAGCACTTGCACCAGGACATTGTCCTCAACACACTCCAAAAACTTCCTGGATTGCCTGCACACAGCTGTATTGCCTTCCTAGCAAATGTTGGGGTGATTGAAGTCCCCCATGAGAACCAGGGCCTGTGATCACTAAACTTCCTCTAGTTCTTTGAAGAAAGCCTCATCCACCACTTCCTCTGGTTTGGTCGGCTATAGCAGGCCCATATCACGACAACATCCTTGTTGCTCTCTCCTCTGACCCTAACCCAGAGACATTCAACAGGGTTGTCTTCTGGAAGAAAACTTCAACCAAGTGAGCCTAAATGCACTTCAAAGTAGTTAGCTATACAATGCACTTCAGTGAAGGTGATACTAAAAAATTACAGAACTTAATTTTCTTATTTAGAAATGCTGTAGGCTGTAAATAGGGTCACACTTTTAGTGAAGCTAAGCAAATAATCCATATTGAATAATTTATTCATTGAATTTTGCCTTTTTCTGTTTGTGGAACAATTTCTGTAGTATTGTGAAATACTCTGATTTATTTGTTACGTTATTCATGAATTTCTAAGCAAAAATCTCCCCCCCATGTAAGTAGCTGTCAAGAAGATGCGATTGTTTAATATTAAAATTCCATCTTTTATTAGTTAGGTAAGTCACATGATATTATATCTATTTCCTATCTATTTCCTGGTATACCTGTTTCCTATACCAGTCAATACCAGTAACTTTTGGTATAACATAATATTAATTTAATATGAATTTCAGATATTGATTGTATCAGTCAAATATGCAAACCAAATTTCACTTTTGGTGAATTTTGACAATCAGTAGAAGTCAATGGGACTTGGGCTCCCAACTTCCTTTTTCTGTTTTTTGGGAAATGTCCATTTAAAATACAATGGAATTATAGTTTTATTCATTTGTTGACAGACTATTTATGTGGCAAAATGTTGCCTGAGAAGAGAGAATAAATTGCCCTTTTAGGAGAAGGAGGGATGTGCAGAACAAGCTTACAGATGGATGAGTTTGAAGGTCTGATGGAATTTGTGCCACTGCTTTACCTGCCCAGCCGAGAAGCTGAGGACAGGGATATCAATCTGAATCCTTTCATGGGAGCAACTATACTTTTTTTTTTTAATTTGCTTAAACTAGTAAGCCTAAAACAAAGTAAAAATATACTTCATCGGAAGCCCCACTTTTGATTGAATAAGCTCCCTGAATGCTTATTTTGTACTCTAGACTTTATTCCATCTCCCACTACAGTGAAAGAGCAGTGCTTCTGCAGATGTCAATGGAAGTTAGATTAGTTTCATTAGCTAGCTAGCTACCAGTCGTTGGCCAGGTTATCTAGCTAGTAAGTCATCTCAATAACAGAGCCCTTTCACTGCACTAGCTAAATGCTGCTGTGTATCATTGTTTAATATTAATACTACTTTTTGATATAGTATGTGTACATAGTGAGGCTCTTGAATGAAGATGTTTGGCTACTACTTCTATTATATTGTATTAATCTTTTTTTAGAAGAGAAGGAGAAAGAACAGTTGCAAAAGGGATATTCATTCTTGAAAGAGGACCTGACGAACTTTATTTTGCTTAGTGTTATCTTATATTTTAATATTTGAATACCCAACATCTGTTTTATTTACATTTCTTTGCATTGTAAATTGGGAACAGAAGGTGTGGAGGTTTGCTGGTTGAAGGAAGAATGAATTCATTGGGCATGTGAAAAGGGGGAAAGATGGTGTTTGTTGCGGAGAGGAATTTTGTGGTTTTCAAGATTCAGGCTGAAGTAGACGAGGGTAGCATCTCAGAGATGAGGTAAAGCTTTGATGGACAGGCAGCCAGTGAAGGAGAGGAAAGTGAATTGGCTGGGTGTTAGAGCAAGAGAGTGACTGTAGCTTCAGTGCTTTGGACAGACTGGACAATATAGGCCATTTTTTTTTAAATTAAAGAATCCAAACCTGCATGCTCATGTTCATAGCTTCAGTTACCATTTCTGCATGTGCTAATCAGGTGGGTGTGCAATGAAAAAGAATTGATCTAATTGGCATTTGTTCATTGTCACTCCGACTGCATTTACAATTGTCCCATCTGTGTAAGAAGTACCAGAAGCTAAGCAGGAAAATATAGACATGCAGTTGTGCTTCTGGTTTTTAAAATGACTAATGTTTAACTTCCTTATCAATGTGTTCTATAACTATAGAGTGATACAATAGTTTTCCAAAGGCAGCATGAAAACAAATTATAATAATACACTGTATCTTCAGTGGTTATAAATGATGTATTACTTACTAATGATCTGAAGATGGCAGCATTGGGTGAGCCATCTCTTTTTCTTACTTAAAAAAGTAGAGGCCTGTTAAAACAGATATTATAACTGTTACATATGGCAAATGTATCTAAATATTCTTTTCATTTAAAGGGTTTTTCTTAATGTGTAACATTGCTATAAATTAGGAGTAGGCAGACGCATTATATTTTACCATCTGGTCATTTTTTGTATATTTTATTTAAATGAGTTGCACTGAGAATACAAGCCTTCTAAAGAATGAAGTTAGGTTTTTTTCAGCATGTGCTTGTTCATAAAAGTTTCTCATTTTATAGCAATAATAATTCTTGCAGCTCTGTCGTGTCTTTGGTTCAAGGATCTCTTTGTATGCAATGACTGCCTAACAAATGTCCCTAGAGCAGGGGTTGGAAGCCAAGTGCTCTCCTCTCCTAGGCTAATGCCTTGATAATTTGGCTAAGGAAACTTGCTCACATATGCTTGTTCTTTCTGTCTCCATCTGGTGCAAGGAATTTTAAGAGTCTTTTCTGTCCAGTAGCACAGTTGCAATAGAGAGGGAAGGAAAAGTATGTCCCAAATCCAGAACATCCTACAGCTTAGTTGTTAGGCCCCTTTTCTAGAAAGCAAATAAAGTAGTTTTGAGCTCTAACTGAAGGGTCTAGAACCCCATTTCCTCCACATCCAGGAGACACTAGCCATAGTCTCTGAGCTATTCAATTAGGGGGAGGTACAAATCTCCCTCCTGCTCAGGCCATGTTTTTGAACACAAAAGGCTGTCTGTGTCCACTGTGTTTTACGGGGAGCTTGAGTCTGTTGATGTTTTTAGCATGTTTGGTGAGCACCTGCTGGGTTGGTCTTCTAAAGGCACTACAGTTAGTTGAGGTGGTTCTTGATAAGTCTTACACTTATGAGCTAGAGACCAAGCTGTTCAGACCTGACAAGATAGCAGCCATTGTGAGCATATGCAAGAACAGAACTTCATGTGACTGTGGAAATTTCTTAGAAAAAATGAGTCACTTGAGGGATTTAGTGAGGATTTTAAAATTATGCTCATGAATGACATGTGCCCCCGGAGGCTGGGGGGCATGGTGACCACTCACAAGCAATGGTGGTGGGGACATGGCAGTGGTGAGCAGGGAGCTCCCAGTGTCAGCGGTAGGGGGTGGCGAGTGCCAAACAGACATCAGTGACCACCCACAGACATCACTGGCAGTGTCAGTGGCAACCAGTGGTGATCTGCGACTGCCTGCAGGTGCGGCTGGCAGTGTTGGTGGTGGCCAATCATATGGGGTTCACTGCCAATCTCCCGCATGCACTCCCTACACATTGCCAGCGATAATGCTCTTAGAGCGTCCTTGCCATGCCTCAAAGTGCTGTTTGGAAATATACCCCCGCACTTTGTTCTCTATCTGTTCCTGGAAATGTGCCCAACAGTACTCTTAGATTCTGTGGGTCCATCTACATGAGATATTTACTGAGGGTTTCCTAATTAGCTCCACAGTAAAGCAGCTCTGTCCATACATGCAGAGCTATTAGGCCAGAGTAAAACTGATTAACTCTGCCATAGTTTAGTATTTCTTAATACAAATACTATCCAATGGCTGAGTTATTTACTCCAATGCAACACACACATAGATGCTGGCTGGGGCATGAGGCTGCTACAGTGTAGGGCTGCCTTCTGGTTAGCCCTGGATTGAAGCACACTCGTGCCTCAGCCAGCTCCTTTGCAGCATGCTGAGCCAGGTCAGAGCAGTCCTGGACTGGCAGGCTGACCCCCAGGGTTCCCTGGCAGTCCAGACTGTGTCACCCCAACTCTGTGCACTGCAGTCCTATGCGCATGCATACACACTGCACCCAGGAGCAATAAACTCCAGCATGAACTGTGCTGGAGTTTATTCAGCTGAACTAATTTCATGTGTAGATGTGCTCTATGTCTTGGAGTATATTTTGGTGTATGCTCAGCACCACTCTAAACCTTGCTTCATTTTGGGATTTGGTGCACCTGAAGCAGGAGTGAGTGGGTAGGGCATGCTTAATGGTAGTGTTCCCAGGTATGGCACAGATGTGGTATAGGTATGTCCTTGGAAGTCAGCAGCTACATTTTGCCTCAATCCCAGTTGAGGTGCCCTCGTCCTTTTGTAGTTCTGGCCCTGATAGACTAGCATTCCGGATTTCTGTAGACATCTCTTGTTAGGGATAGATATTCAAAAAAACCAAGTCTGAATTGATTTGATCTTTGCAAGTTAGTCTAACCTGGCTAGGCTGAACTGGTTTGAAACCCAGCAGGCATTGTCTGGACTGAGGAAATTCAGGCACATGCCTGCAGTGGCTTAGGCTGGAAGCCATAGGGTGCTAGAACAGCCCCCCCTTTCCTTCTGCAGGAGCTGAGCTGAAAAGGGGGTGGCCAGGCCCTGGCAGGACTCTCTTATTAGGGATGTCAGCCTGCACGGTTTCAGGTTTTTCCCCACTGGCTGCTCAAGTGGTGGGAGTATTGCCGGCCCCGGGGCTAGTACTCTGAGGCAGGGGGTGCAGTGCATGCATCTGTTGATAATATGGAGCTTTTCAATCTCCCTCCCTGCTTCATCATGCAGCGAACTGACAGGTGAGCAAGCCAGCTGGGGGCTGATAACAGTCATTATCACCCAATTAGCAAAACAATAGCCTCTTTCTACATTACTTCAAACTTCTTAAACAGCTTACCGACTGACCTGTTAATTAGCTCCAAAAGCCCTAAGCTGTCCCTTTTCTGTCTGCCTATCCCAGCTGTTCCCAGTGAAATTGGAGCGAGAGAGACACACACACACACACACCTCTTGGCATTAGCTAGCATACCACATGCTGGCTACAGTCCCTGCTGTGGCAGAGAAAAGGAAGGGATCTCTGCTTAAGCAGCAAGTGGTGAGTGGGGAGGATAGGGGGACACAGGGAAGCCAGCAGATCCTGCTGTGCCTGCAAGGCTTTGCTGGAGCTGCAGCTGTTGTGAATAACCCCGAGCCATTTCTTTGAAGGCCTAATAAATGGCCTCGAGCTATCCTCCCAAGACAGAATACACAGCGAGACTGGAAGGTTTTTTTGTAAATTATGCCCATCTGCAGTGATAAGGAGGAGACGGCTGTACCAGGCCAGGGGCCTCGAAGATAAACAACGAACTACACTAGAAACTAGTTGA
>JAGPOW010001296.1:75969168-75991779 GCA_030014935.1 Caiman crocodilus | reverse complement strand
AATAAAAACTTTTTTTCTTTCAAACTTCCAACTGGCATTCATATATTGGCACTCATGCATGCCGGGCAACGAATTCAGACTTGGGCTGAAGCATAACACAGCCAGGGAGCAGAGGAGAGAGGCCAGCCTACTATGGAGCAGAGCCCTTCCTAGCCCAGAGAGCACATTGGGATGCTGAAGGACTGATTTAAATTAAGCCAGCAAGGAGTCTAGGACAGACATTTCATAAACCGGTTTGAGCCAAATCAGTCAAGTCTGATACTACATACAACTAGGTTTATCTCAAACTGGTTTCAGCCATTTTCAAACTGATTTATGTGCACTGAACGTCTGTTCTGTTACAGGTTTAAACCAGTTTTTGATCACTTAAATCAGTTTATGTGTAATATCTGTCCCTAACCTCTGTGAACCTGTTGACTCAGTATTCATCTTTTTGTGCATGACAGTAGCTTGTATTAATTTTGAATATTTCTCCCATACCGACTTGCATAATTAGATGGCAAGCCAGAAACAGAACCTCAGTTTCTTGACTTGGGCACTATACTTTAACCATGCCTTATCCCTATGAATTTTGGTGCCTTTTGGTTCATATAGTTGGACTTAAACCAGTGCCTTCTGAATTCAGTAACATCCTACCCCCTACCTCGCTTAGTTCTTTGGAACAGGGCCAGATGCTAATTTTATTCTACTTGTATATTTTCTGCCTAATGCTATATTGAATACATTACTGTATTTTCATGAACTTTTATATGAGAAGGAAGAAGGATTTGATACTAAAGATCAGTTAAGTAAGAATTAGTGAGAGAGGAATGGTTTTGGAGAAGAAAACCTCCAAAATGAAAGCCTCTTGATTCTTTTGCCAGTTTCTGAGGCAGGGCTCCAGAGGAAATGATGCACTTCTGAACTGTTTTGTGATCTCATCATTTTCTTTTTTATTTCTGCACTTCTGAGTTCTATCTGGTAACAGAACTGGAAAAGCAGAAGTTCCATGAGAAGAAAGTGCTTTCCTTGCTGATCCAAACTCAGATGATTTAGATGAGCTTCATATAAATATCAGCGCTTAAGCTTATCCATTGGGGATTTTGGCGTTCAGGTACCTCCAAGCCTCATCAATTGCTAGCTGCTATTGGTTTCAGATATTGTACAAAAGGTTCACTTATGTTAACTTCCACAGAGTTCCTTTCATGTATGCCGAGTCAGGTAATTTAATAAAGAATAATTACAAATGTGTATGAGCTATATTTGTGAGTGATGGAAACTAGATTTCTGAAAACTCTGTGAAGAAATAGTGAGTGTCATCTGTTGTGGACATTTAGGAGCAAATTCTATTTCACTTTCAGGCTTTTTAACAGAGCATAGCCATCTAAAAGTAGATACAAAGTAGGAGATTTTAGATATTACCCCCACCTGTGTGACTAGACTCATCCCTTACAGCATGCCTACAATGCATTTGTTTATGATGTGTTACAAATCTCCTATTCCTGTGCAAAACACTCACTCCTCCTGGTTTTCTCCAGTTAAAGTTTTAGTGACTTATGAAGATTCCTGAGCATGCTTAGAAGGACGAATCTATTTGTGCACCTGAGAGTAGAACGTAAAATCCACATAAGTGGCAGTAATTAATTAACCTAGCTGTGTTGTGCTGTTTTTATTTATATATATATATATATATTATATATATATATTAGTGCTGATATAGCTATAACTAGTTGTCTTTGCATTATAGCATTATTGCTTTTTAAAACCTTGATAGATGATCAAGCAAATTCTGATGGATAATACCAAAATCAAAATAAACAACTTAAGATCTGTAGTGCTTTTCTTCCCTTTCCACTGTAGGACTGCTGAAATAGCTTTGCTTCACATACTTTCCAATATAATGGAGCGTATAATACAGATTAGACACAGTACTGGTTTTATACTAATATTTTTTTTCCAGTATCTTACTAGTATGGGTCAGATGGTACTTAGTACCTTTCTAGTTATATGGGTAAAACCTCAATGAACACTTAGAATGGACTGGTCCATTGAGCTTACTAGACTGTCTGTAATTACCTAATTTAGGAAGCAAGTAACATTTTTGTTCAGTTATGGCAGATGACTTTAAAATCTTATGAGGACTAAGGTCCCAAAGCAGGAAAGCCCTTAAGCATGTCTTTAAGTCTATATCTAATACAGTATATAAGTACATACTCAACTTTAAGTTCTACTGCTGCCTTAAAGGGACTACATAAACATGCACCTAACATGCAGGCCTAAATTGAGGACTAAGACTCAGATTATTGAAATTCACTTACAGATGCATTTACTTACTGGTGCCTAACCTGAAACTGTGCTGATACTGTGCCCAAGTCTCCAGATAAACCTGATACTTAGCACCATTGAGCACAGTACCGCAATGTTGCAGCCACAGTCATTTCTACACAAAAGTTGGAGCTGGAGGAGATGATGTCCTACATAATAGCCAATGCAGTGGTCTCCAACCTTACCTTGCTCTTGGGTAAGAACAGTAGCATACTGTAGACAACATTTAACTCTGCTTTTCTTGCCAGCTGCAGTTTTGACTTTTTATTTGGCTGTGACTGCAAATTACATTGGAGGATCTCATGGGATAACTAGAGAGGAGTTATCTGATCTGCAAGGAATCTCACAGGCTAGAGCTGGCCTGTGGAGCCAGAAAAGTTGTCCTGCCCTGCACCAAGCTATAAAATGGTCTGGGATGGAAGCAACCTCCACCATCCTGTTGAAACAGGGTCACTGTATAGGAGTGAGGGATCAGAAGGAGAGCAAACAAAAGACAGCATATGAATCTACAGCCCAGTGTTTGGGGCACTAATTTGAGCAGGAGAGACCTAGATTCTGGTTCCTGATTTTAGGATTGTTTTTGTTTTTCTTTCAATATCTAATATAATATATACGTTAGGATAGACACCTACACTTTTAAATACCCCAAAGCCTGTTGGAAGTGCCAATCGGGATTTTGCCTTGGGTCTCTTTCACTATCTTTAGGCACGCTACATTTGGAAAATTTGTCCCAGGTGACTCTTCTTGTGGTCTATTTGGAAAACTAGAAAAAAAGCAGAATTCTCCATGTGAATTTTGGACAGAGCCACTTTACTAATAAGCATGACATTTAAAATACTTAGCAGTAAGAGTCCTTGATCTGAACTTATTTAAAAAACATGAAATTCTGAAGGAATGGGACAATCAAGTGAATATGGTGCCAGTTGGTGCTGTGGAAGTGCTTATTTACAACACCAGTATATATCTACATATCTATGTATCTATATATTTTTGCAGTGCTATTTTTTTACCATTGAATTTGGCCTCTGCAAGCAAGAAGGACAACTGCGTGCTTATGGAGCTGGACTTCTGTCTTCTATTGGGGAATTAAAGGTATGTGAGAGGCTACACACTTTTGTCTGAAACAAGTTACTTGAAACAGGAAAAATGATGAAGTGTGAATATTTTTACTTTCAAGTAACCTTAAATATATAAGAATAAATATTCACATCCCAGAATTATGACACTGACCCCAAAACTATGTTTGAAAAGTTAGCTGGTATGTGGAATGTGAAATAAGTTGACAAGGACGGATGTGCAAAGACTAATACAAATTGCAGTGTTTGTCTCCTTGATCTCCTTTGGTAGTCAAGAAGACATTTAAATTTGTTGCAAGGTGAAGCCTATACTTTCTAGTTCTGTTTACTGCATTGGAAAAGTTTGAAGTAAAAAAAGCTCCTGAAATCCTTATGTAATAAAAGATGCACTTATTTTGAATATGTGGGAAAATCTCTTCATAACATGGAAATAAGGATAGATTTTGCATTATTTGAGGACTCCTGTGGGCTGTAATGGAATTACACATCTGAGTAAGATGAGCAGAATTCAGCGCATAATCTAGAAATAAAGCCTTGATTCAGAATATTTCCCTTCATTGCACGTTTAACTTTTTAAGTATCTGTTTTCGAGGGCCCCAGTCTTTTAGTGACAGAGGTGCTTAACTTGACTCAGTGAGAACAGTTACATTGGACAAACATTTTGGCTACAGATAGATGTTGTATTTGTCCTGGGATAAACCATTATAAATGGTTTATTTTGGGACAAAGAGCATTCATTCATATGTCAGTCTCTCATTGTTCTGGCATAAATCCTAAAAAAGATTCACGGTATAAGAAGAACCAACAGTTTAGACGAGGTTTCACAAAGTGCATGTGAATGGTAGTCCTGAGATTGCATCATTGAATGAATGGCAGACAAATGGCAGTGTGTTTAGCCATTCACTAAACTCTGATTAGAAGGGCAAAGTGTGCACATGCCAGTTCCAGGGCATTTCTATTCCAGGATAAATGCATAACATCTGTTCATAGCCTCAGTACATAAACTGAAGCATGTGTGTTCAGTATGATTTGACACGTATACAGCTACAGCTGGTTAAATTTTTTTATATCAGAAAAATTTGGTTGAAATTTTTAAAGAATTATGGGAAAAAAAAGAATTTACAAAAAGATTTACAATATTTTTATTGCTTTTTTCAGTTAGTTCTGATCAGGCCCAGTCCTGCTTTGGTCTGATCTGCATCTCAAAACATTTTGGTTAGAATGAGGTAGTCTTTTTCCTAGCCTTATATGAATATACTTTTTGAAAGCAGTAAAGCTAGTATGAATAAAGGAAACAACCTCTTGGTTTTTTTTTCTGTTTCCTTATGTTGTATTATCAGTGTTCTGAATACAATGCAGGCTTTTCAGTACAATGGCCATTTTACTCTTCACTGAATCAGAATTTAAATATTTGACATTCAGTGACATTTTTCATATTGTATTTCATCACAATACAACAATCCTGAACAAATATTATTTACTCAGCAGTTGTCTCAAAATAGAAGCAAACACACAACCCTTTTGAAAAGAACATAAAAATTATATAATGTGCACATTAATGACATATATTGATCAGTTTCAATAGTAAGTTCACATATCATCATCATTTTGCCATAAATCAATATTATACACTTTTCCTATTATGTTACATATATATTTCATAGAGTTGAAGGCCACAAGGGGCCATTAGATCATCTAGTCTGCCTCCTGTATATCACAGACTATTACGTTTCACTCTGATATCCCACATTCTGAGCCCAATGGCTTATATTAGACTAAAACATTTCAGGGTCTCAAGAGACTCTAGACAGTTGTGTGCTGTAGGCAGAGGACAGTTGAGACTGAGGACCCAGAATCCTCATACTGGCATGGAATTGACTGGGGGAAAGATGCTCAGAGGATTTTAGCAGACCATCTATGGTCATTGCCTATCTGATGTGGGGTACAATTCCTTCCTGACTCCAATTCTGGAGGTCAGTTAGGCCATTAACACATGAACAAAACATGCTAGTCAGACATCTATTTACTATCTCCATTTTGGGCAATCTCTGAAGCTTTAGAGGAAAGTGACCCATAGCCTCACTCTCCCTTTCACCCTGAATACATTTGACTAGCTGGGAACTGGGAGTGAAAATCCCTTACTAATTCCTGCAGGTGACTGGTTGAGGCTATTTGATAATAGGCAAATGCAGAGCTGCAAGTGTTATGAAAACATTGAGGTTAATTCAGACAATCATCCTATGAACTATGAAAGAAAGGGAGGGAGGTCCAGAAAAGACTGTGATGGATAATTTTTGAGTATACAGTCCACAGATACTCTCTTGAAAACTGGACTGGAGGACATCTTTTTGAAAAATGTTAAAATTCATTTTAAAGAATGAAAAGTATTGATGAGTCCAGTCCCTCCTCTGTTGGTTAGTAGTTTGAATTTTTATTTACTGCTATGAAATATATATCTTATTTCCAGGTTTAATTTGTTTAACTTCACCTTGCAGTGACTGAATATCGTTGTACCTTTGTCAGCAAGACTGAGAAGGCCTTACACTATCAGATAGCTTTCAGTGCAACAGTATTCACATTAAAAAAAATTGTTAGTCACATGACTGCCAATAGCTGAGTAGGAATATTTGCAGCATGAATATGACCAGCAGAACTCAGTCCTTTTAAGTGACTTGGTGACACTTGTTCAGTTGTCATTGTCTGTCTGTTTTTTCCTGAATTATGTTGCTTCATTACATAAAATCAGCCAACAATTTCAACACTGATAAACTGAAAATCAAAGGAATGTAAGTACAAAATAACCTTTGAACAAATTATTTTTGTGAACTTTTTAAATATTTAGAGTTTGACTTTAAGGCATTAAAAATGCAATACCTAATGTTTGTGTTACATGTGTAAAAAATCATTATGTGGCAAATACAGAAAGCACCAACATGAGGAGAAACTAAAAAATATAAGGTGGGGAAAGGAACATTAAAGCAGTTTAAAAATATTCTGCTCCAGTAGTCAGATTAACTCTAGACAAAGAATGTATTTGGTGCTGAGAAATAAGAGGAAGTGTACATTTCATTTCAATTAATAAAATGGGGTTATGAAACAGTTAAGAGTAAAAGACATACTAAACTTAAAAAAAATCCATCTGTTCACTTTATCTGTTGTTCTTGTAAGTCCTTTTATTACAAAGGTCCTTCGACTGACTTTGCTGAGCTGTGAATCAGGTCCTGGGAGTTCAGGACCATTTTGTTGTTAAATGCAGAGGCAGATTTTCAGTCCTTTTGCACATCTCTTTTAGTCAAAGTTACTCACAATAACTCCCATTGTTAAAAAGAGGTATAGTTAACATGTCCTTCTTCATAAGATATATATAAAAAAGCAGTGTATTCTAGTACAGATTGTTGTGTTGTTTTCTGAAGAAGGTGAAGGGGATGGTTAAAAGAAAAACTGTATGCCTGGTGCACATTTTTTACTAGTACTCTTAACTAGAGAGTCTTTTTTCTAGTTGTCTAAAAATATATATAAAATTCTATTGATATCATAAAAAAGTTCTGGTAACGTCGGCATACAATGTGGAAATGGCCCCTGTTGTAGATCAGCAGAAAAACATTTAAGAGCATATTTTTCGAAGATTTTTTTATATTCTCCTGCAGAATAACAAGACAATAAAATCACTATAGAGACACTGGCTACCTCCTCTCACCCATGTTCTTATTCTGGCCCATGGATAGAACAGCATTTATAACTCATCTCACATTTTCCCTCATATTTACTGGAAGGTTGTTAGGCATGGGGTTGGAAAGCCTTAATAACAGTGTTTTAAATTATTCCATTTCAGTCTTTATACTCTGAGGACACCGCAGAGCTGTTTTTAATGCATCACTGAATGAGTATTTCTCATGTCCTGTGTAAGCAGAGCTGGAAGTACTCTAGGGGTACCCCACCAGGAGAGAACAAATCATATTACTCTTGAGCAGCCCCATTGTCAAATACACTTACTCTTCATGGATACCAGCAAGGATTGAACTCAGAAACTCACTCCAAACTCTCACTGCTTGAGCTAAAGGTGAATTATAATGTCTGCACCAGTAGAACAGCTTATTTCCTGTGAAAATGAGCCACTAAAGTCTACTGGTATCACAGGATCTTGAGATGGTGGGATTTCCAGTTAACTGAAGGATGTAATACATGTACCCCATAGGTTTTACATTCCATGGTGATGTAAGTGAAGAAGATAAAGTTGAAGAAATATACAGTAAATCTTTACATGTCCCAGTTGACTTAAGACAACTAGCAAAATAACATATGCAAGACAAGTGGGTGGGTGGCCAACATAACTGCATATGATTTATTATTGTTATATAAAATATTACATAAACTATTAATGTTATTAAAATACATTACATATAACCAAATCTTTAGGATCCTCCCAGTTTCATACTTTTCTCTAGTGAGATTCTGTACCTTGTAATGTTTGTCATAGCGCACTGAATTTGTTTCACAGCATTGGGAACTATTTGATAATTGCAACAGATATGTACCATGATTGCTCAGATGGTCTCATTATCCCTATTTGCTTTAAGACAGCATTAGGAAGGGCCCAGCAGGTCTGACTGAAGTTTCTTTTGGGCCCTGGTGCTGCCAGCTTCAGAACGTACAGTTTACATACTGCATTTTGTATGTTCATGGTTGCAGAATTTCAACAGGTCTGAATTTTTAAAGATATTGATATGTTGTTTCCTTCTGCCTGAGGCTATCCAATCCCGCATTCCTCACTTCTCTGTGCATTAAACACAAGGCTACTGGGGGGTGGGGGAGAACTGTATCTAGTCCCCGCTTCAAGGACTTTTTCCTGTAAAATGCATCAACAGTCCTCAGAGCAGGTGAACTAGCTGTCTAAATCTGCTTTAAAAAAAATGCTTTTAAAAATCTGGCCCTCAGCTGAAGTTGATTTGATGCCAAATACAGGACTTTGCTTCTAATCCAGTTAAGGATTCCAACAATTGAAATCGTGGGCATAATATCTCTGTAGCACCAGGATTTAACTGAAAAGGATGATAGATTTGCTAACGCCACTTTGAAGGTAGAGATATTCAAGGGAATCTGAAAGGCAGGGATGGCTTACCATAGTGTGGCAAAGGTCCAGTGTATTCAAGGGTTGTCCTATGGTTTTGGAATGTGGTTATTCATTTTGAAATGCAAAAGGGATGTGGGCTAAGGCAGATCAGTTGAGTCCACAGGTGGGATTTGTGTTATTCTTTAGTAGTTTACACCACATTTTAATTTGTGCTTATGCATGAAAGAGCATGCACGTGCAGTGCCTGCATAAATTACTCAGTGGGCATGGGCAGTGTTGCACTGCTCTGAAGCAGTTGCAAATGAAAAAAGAAAAGGAAAAATCAGCACTTTCATACTCACGAGATATACTCCCTGCATGTAATTTACCCATGTAGTATGTTCAAGTTTTTATACAACACCTTTCACTATAGATAGATGGAGAAAGGATTTGAGGTACTGGAGATAAATCTGCTTGCTTTCAATACTTGTACCTCAGTACAAAGCACTGAGAGTGAATACACTTATCCTCAGTGCTCTAAGGTCTATGGCAGGTACAGAAGCAAAGAACAGCTGCTATAAATAAAAATGAAGGAGAGGAGAGGGAGCTGCAGTTGCTAGCTCTCTACACTGAATCCTAGGGTATCTGCTCTTAGTGTCCTTCTGTCAATCATACAAAGGGAAAAAAAGATCTAAAAGCTATTCTCCACCTAATCACAGTTGCCTCCTCGTCTTCCTAATGTTTGCTTTGTACATAAATATGCCTATTTATATAGTTCTTGTTTCCCTGCAGTATTTATTTGGAGCATTATTGCTCAAGTGTACTTGGTAGAAGGGTAATGCATTTCATCAGTACACAATAAATGAACATTATGTACCAGTCTTCAAATATATAGTTTCAGTCCTAAACTCATTGTCAGGAAAATGGCAGGAGCGTTTGGCTTAAGAATGGATGACACAGATTATGGGGATGGTTTGGTCAGATTGTATTTGCCTACACAGGTGATTACCAATGCTGTTATTCAAGTGATATTTTGGGGGCATTACTTTTTGTAGTTGTACAGATAAATTTCCTGGAATATTCATTCTATGACTTTCTCCTTTCCAGCTGGAAATGTAAGTTTATATTTCTACATGGACACCCAAACACATTTGTGAACTGCTCTTAATTATTTAAGTAATAACTTTGGGGGGAAATGATAGTAGCTAATAGATTTTTTAGTAAAATTTTATTTATCCTATTTATGGTGGAAGATCCACTGTGAGTAAAATATGTGAGACTAGCGAGTGACTGTAATCATAGAATAACAGTGATATAAAAGCTGGGTGCATAAAAAAAACCCTACAGCTTAGACACTCAGGAGTCTCATAATACATTTTAACAGATTCTGTGGTGTATTTTGCAGCATGCCCTGTCTGACAAGGCCAGTGT
This sequence comes from Caiman crocodilus, assembly GCA_030014935.1. Lineage (NCBI taxonomy): Eukaryota > Metazoa > Chordata > Crocodylia > Alligatoridae > Caiman > Caiman crocodilus. The sequence continues at coordinate 75,981,918 of JAGPOW010001296.1, read as the reverse complement.
GAAAGCATTTGATCCAAAGACAACTTGCTTGCAAGAATGCCTTATCACCACTTTTCAGGAAGCTTACTTTGTCTCAGAAAGTTTTGAAGAAGCCAAAGAAAAGATGAGGTAAATTGTTTCTCTTGACTTTTATAAAACACAATCTAATTTTCTTTTCCTTAGATATGGCTGAAATAGGTATTAATTTTTTTTTCTTCCAGGGACTTTGCCAAATCAATCAATCGTCCCTTTTCTGTCTATTTCAATCCATACACGCAAAGCATTGAGATCCTGAAAGACACCAGAAGTATAGAAAATGTTGTCCAAGATCTTCGGAGTGATCTGAACACAGTATGTGATGCTTTAAGCAAAATGAACAGATATTTAGGGATTTGATATCTGTGGCACCGTGGTATACTGTCAGCTGTTTCTTCTGTGGCTATTCTAGCAACATCTTGTGATATTGTTAACTTTCTAGAGCCATCAATTTTCCCTCTACAGCTTGGCCAGTGACTTTGCATCAGTGTGTAGCTCTGTTTATTTGTAACTTGCAGATAAAACAAGACAATGCTAATTTGCGAACTCAGCAGGAAATGTGATGGCCTATAACCAGCTCTTCTGTGAAATGCCATAAAGAAATACACCATTAAAAACTTGCCTGGCAATGCTTTTGTTTCCTTAAAAAAGTATTTCATTTTAAAAGTGTTTAATTTAAAATATATATATATTCAAAAGATCTCCTCTAACTCCAGAGCTCTAATGAAATCAGGTCTGGACAGTTTGTTTTCCCTCTAAGATGCTGTTGAAAAATATTTGCAAAATTTTCCTTGCAAGTGAATGTATATTTCTTTCTGTACTAGTGAAAACCATTTTTTTGTCCTTTGTCTCTTCCTGTATTTGAGCATCTCCAGTGACTGAACAATAGAATTTATGTAAGACTGTGAAGGTCAGAAAGGATATATATCATCGTTAAAGGGTTTGTGAGGGTTGCAAATTATAAGGCAAAGAATGGACAAATATTTCAGAATAGCTGAGTAATTTCAAAACAATATAAAATGTTTGGCAATTCATACAAGAGGAACCTTTAGTTGGTACCTCCAACTATTAAACAATGCCACAAGAATATCCACCAGCCTTTGACAATTTAGAAAGTACTATGTCTTAGAAGAGGCACATTCAGTGATATTTATGGGAATCCTTATGTTGTTACATATGAATGTAAGACCCTCTATAGTCATTATTTGTTGACTTCATTCCATTATTCAGAGAGATGCTTGCAGGGATTTTCCTAATGAGTCTCAGGCATAATTGGGCATTGTTTATTGGGTCAAAATAAACCTTGCCTGGTGCAGGGAATCTAACACGAAGTATCACCACTGCTTGCTTAAAGAATATAAAGTTCTGAATAGAAACCCACTTACTTCAATGACTAGTGGGCCCATGTACACCAGAAATCAATTTGGACCACTGTGAAAGTCATAGTTTATTATTTCAACAAGCTCTTTATTCATCAAAATCAGGTGGACTATGAAGATCATGTCAAATATGGACCATGATGCCATGACATATCTATATGCATTGCAAATAGCCCCTGTTGAGACTTTTCTGTCTTGTTGAGAAAGCTATGCAGATGGTCTAAAGGTTGCATAAAATGCCAGCTACTTGATAACATTAGTACATCCTTAAATAAGAGGCAATTTGTAGGGATAATGATTTTCATAGAGAAGTATCCTTCAAGGTAACTGTAAGATAAAAAAAGAGAATGCTATTTCCTTTGGACTGTCCCTGCTGCATTCTCATACTGCTATATTAATAGGGTGTGGAAAAATCCAGTGTTAGATTTAACTGCGACTACCATTGGTACCAAGGAAGAGCTGTTGAATTATCCCAAAGGAATTAGAAGGCTGAAGGGAGTTCTTTACTTTCTGACATTAGTAGTGACTGTTAGGTGTCAACTACATCTAGCAATCTCAACACAGAAGTTTTCTGACTTGCTTCTTTCTTTTTCAAATGGAGCCTGATAACCCTCTCCAAATTCTTTGGGAAAATGCACTGTGCCTGGATTCCCTTCAGTGGCTCTGAATGTCACTGCAGCAGGAATCACAGACTTGTCGAGGAGTCAGGGTTGGAGTGCTGTTATAGATGCGATGGTCCAGGACTCAGAGAATCAAACAAGAAATTTACCAAAGCTTACTTACATAATATTTAACTCGGATGAAAAACCTAGATGCAACACTTACTTACCAGGCAATCTCAAAAACTTTCTATTAGAATCATGTAGGTATTTTACAACAATAACATTGTCTGGATTTATTCTCTGGTATTTTGAATAGCTTGTACCACGGCCTCTACAGCAGTGAAAGAATAGAGGCATATCTTTGTTTTGTTTTGTACAGTTAACAGGTAAATCTTATTATGGATTAGGGAGAAACCCTTGAAATCCAATAGTCATCTGAGGATTAATGATGGCAAGGAAACTGTCTACAATGAAGATATAATATCACTGAAACAGAACGTTGTCAAAGGATAATGGGTTCCTGCTGCTAGATATATGCTTAATCCAGTGATTTTATTTTTATTGTACAATATGATTAAAAATAAATTAAATATAATAGACTGGAAGATAGTGATGTAGAGTGAAAATTGCTCACTGTTCTTGTGTTTATAAAGCTCTGTTTTGATAGGTTTAGAGAAAAAAACTGTTGGTGTACTTCCACCAGTAAGATTGCAGGGTTCAGAAAGGATGCTTTAAAAGGTAATGGCACTGTGCTTTTAATGAATCAAATAGTTTCAGCTTAGCTTGTAATGTCTCTTTGAAGTTTTTATTAGCAAATTAAGATCAGTCATCCAGCAAACTCCCTGGCTGACAAACTCATTTGGCATAATGAGGGAATTATTGACAGTTATCAAATTATACTAACTTTTCATTTAAAACAGACCGTATTTATCTAAGGTGTTTGTTTAGCTTTAGTGATCTGGACCCTGGAAATTGGACTTCTGGCTTAGACACATATAATTACTGTGTGATTCTGAACTGATGCTTTATGGATCTGAGATGTATGCATTTGCTTTGCCTGTGCAAAGTAAATGGGCTTTAGCTTAATGAACGTAAAGCATTTCTATGTTTACCACCATGCAAAGTCTAAAATGAAAAACAGCATCCTGAGACATTGCAGCAAATACAAATACAAAGTTTCATTTATAAATAGAGACATGATTCACACATTTCATTTCCTCCATTCAGGAGGAAGGGAAGCACGCAAATTATTAGGAACATACATTGTGTTCTCTCTTTCATTTGGTTCTGATATAAGGTCCATTGAAGATTAGACCTTTGATCTGCTTTGAAACAACCAGGTGTCTTATTTGCCTCCTGTTAAGAAACTTGTTTTCCAAACTATAGAGTGAGCCAATGTCCAGAGATTCCAGTTGGAATGGGTCCTGTTTGGGATTCTTTTCTATAACGGATTTTAAAAAGTTTCCTATCCCAGTGCACTGTCACTGTCAAAGAACTAAGAATAAAGACAGACACTCTAACTTTTGGCATCTGGTTCAATTTCAGCCCAGATCAGTGGTCACTTAAAGTTGTCACTATCTGAGGGCAGCTGGGCTTCTATGCAAGGTGGGTTCCAAGTGTCTTAGAACACATATCTTCTCAGTTACATATGCCACATAAATTCAGCTGTACCTCCATCCTTTCCTTTGCTTTCTGGGGCCTGCAGGTGAGTGGTTCTTTGCCCTGCCGCCACCTCGTGCTGGTGGTAGGAAAGCACCTTTATACATACATTAGAGGACATTTCCTAATCTTCCCAGACCATTTAGACATGGCAGAAACCCATGTGTAGGATACTGTGCTGGTTATTTATTCTGAGAGGCAGAAGATGGCACAAATGAGAACAAGCTGTTTTATTTCTATGAATATGGTTTATATTCAAGGTGAAAAGACATAGAGAAAGGCATTATTAACACACTTGAAAGGCATAGTTTATCCTATCAAAATCTGTTTTTCACTATACTTCAAGTATGCTGTGTTTTCCCAAGTGTCATGCAGGAACTAAATCAACTTTCAGGCTCTTAAAACTGAGTTCCTCCTCTATCCTGGCCACAGCTGACAGCTTTTCCTTCTACATCCTTAGCTTGTTTCTGAGCTGGAGTCCATGTTTTTTTAAATATCTAGCAGATTCCCTGCTGTGTTAGTAGGAATCTATTACCATAGTTATTAATATATATATATTTTTAATTTCAGAAATATCTCCAGGGGAAAATACTTCCACTCTCCATTTCAACCTATTTTTTTAGCTCATGCTTAACAGATTAGATCTGGACCATCAAGAAGAATTGTCCTAGTATTGTTTCATTGTAGTTATTCTCCAGGGTGCTAGTTGCTCCTTTCTTGCAGGTTTAAAAGCTTTATTAAGAAATTGTTAAAATAAAAAAATGTAGAAGAGTGCATTAGAGGAGCAGGACTCTATCCATGGTAACCACATTGGTACATAGTAATGGGATAATAGAACAAGCTTAGGCATTTTGTTAAGTACACTGTTGGTGTTTGTTTGGGTAGAGTACTGTTAACATTAACATTTTTTCATGACGGTGATAGGTATGAGAGAGATGGGACCCCATACATAATGACTACATGAATATGAAACTGTAGAATGGTAAATCATTCTTAGTTATTGTCTTAGCATACAATCTAGATTTGCCCAGGGTGAGTATTGTCCATCAGTCTTTATCAGAGTTTGTAGTAGAAGGGGAAGGGGCAGGGGATCCAACAGAATATGGTGGCGCAGTCAACCTCGCTTCAACTGGTGAGATCAAAGAACTTTCTGGGTGTGTGCAGCACAGCTGATCAGCATGGAGCTTCACATGCAATGAGCTTACCCGCTGATCAGGGCAGGTTCTCTGCATGCACAGTGAGCTCTTAAGGTGCTCATACCCCAGACAAAATCCCTGGAAGTATGTCTGTGAGCTCACTGTGCTTGCAGAGTTCTGTCAGCAGGCACGCCAACAGCCCATGAGCTCAGGGAACTCATTGCACGTGTGCTGCACAGCCAGGGGTGACACGTAGGGGGTGCACACAGGTGCACATACACCCCCTGAGTGTGGCAGTGTACCCCCTACAACAAGGTGCCACTGACACTGCTGGCAGTGTCTGTGGGTGGTCGCCGCTCACCACCCCACCCTCCCTGCTACTGATACTGCTGGCAATGTCTGCAGGTGGACAGCGATCCCCACTGGCCACCACTGGTCAGCATGTGGTTGCTGACTCCTGGTTGGCACTCGCCACCCCCTCCCCCCACACTAGAAGCGGCATCTGTGGGAGCTCCCTGCTTACTACTGCTGCCCTCCGGCCACTGCCATGCCTCCCCAGCTGCTGGGGGCACACGTCATTCATGTGCACAGCTAAAGGATGGGGGCCATGAAGTAGATTTCCCATGACAGTTTTAAAATACATTTGGGTTCTGGAACACAGAAAGAGTATTTTGGATACACTTTCATAGTATCATAGAGAAGTAGGTCTGGAAGGGCCCTGCAGATGTCATTTAGTTCAGTCCCCTACCTGAGGCAGGTTCATCCGGATCCAAGCCATCCTATACATTCCATTGTCTAACCTATTAACAAAACTACACAATCAATCCTGACACTATCACAAGGCATAGCACCCTATCCTGCCACAGGTGAAGAAGGGGGACCATGGTGGCCAACATCCTGCTGCTGTAAAGGTTCTTAAAATATGCTTGAGAGATCTAAGGAAGAGATCCTCCTATAGAGGAAGTCAAACCTTCAGTCCATACCAATCTGCCCATATGGTAACATTCTTTCCTGATCCTAAATACAGCAATCAGTCTGACACTGAGTGGAGGGGCAACGCCCCTCTATTCAGGAATCTCTAAGGTTAAATTCTAGCAGGAGCACTGGCACACCCTAGACAAAATCTCTAGCTTTGGCTGTGGCCAACACCCAATGCTTCTGAGTAAGGCAAACAAAAAAATCCCGATAGCTGTAGCAGCAGGAGGGGGAAAAGTTCTTTTCCAGCCCCATTGTGGCAACTTGCAAAGCCAAGAAGCATGGAAAATACCCATAAAAAAACACAGGAATAGCTGTGCCTAGATCACCCCTGACCAATGCTTATCCAAACTCTTCTTGAATGATGGAGATTACACAGTGTCCTAGGCATCCTATTCCATTGTCTCCCTGTTCTAATGGTGAAGTTTTTTCTGATATCCAATCTCAACCTACTTTGCTTCAACTTCAAGCCTTTGGTTCATGTCCAATGCTGCAGCAAGAGAGCAAAGGGTCCCTCTTCTTTATGGCAGCCCTTAAGATATTGAAACCATATGGCCTCTCTTAAGGATCTTTCCTGCAAGCTGCCTATTTCCTTCAACCTCTCCTCATATGGCTTGCCTTCCAAGTCCTTTATCATTTTTGTCACCTGTTTCTGAACCTTCTCTAACTTCTTCATGTCCTTTTTAAAATGTGGTTCACAAATCTGCACACAGTATTCTAGATGAGGTCTACGCGATCCTGAGTAAAGAGGCACTATCACCTTCTATGTCTTCCACTTAATACTTCTGTTGATGCATCCCAAAAGCACATTAGCCTTTCAAACAGTTGCATCAAACTGCAAACTCATAGCGAATCTATGATCTGCCAAGATTCCCAGATCCTTCCTCTTCCTTGTCACTCATTTTGTATTTTTGCTTATCTTTCTCAAGGTGTAGCACCTTGCATTTGTCAGCACTGAATTTCATCCTGCTAGGTCCAGCCCAGCTTTCTAATGTCAAGATTCTTCTGAATTGTTCTCTTGTTCTCTGAGTTCATAGTCCTTCTCAGAGTCATGCTATCTGCAAATTTGCTCAAAAAGCTCTTAATTCCATCATCTGAATAATTAAAAAACACATTGAACAGTACCAGGCCCAGGACAGGCCCCCATGGGACTCTCTACTCAAAACCTCCTGCTGTTCCAACATGGATCCATCTTTTTTGTGGCTAGTGAGCCAGTTGTCTATCCACCTTCTAGTACTTTTGTCTAGCCTACATTTCTCCAATTTGTTTATGAGAAGGGCCTTGTGGGACTTCGTCAAAAGCCTTGCTAAAGTCCAGATAGATTATATCCACATCATTACCTTCATCCACCTAAGTACAGGCAGTCCTCAGACTTACGACACAATTGATTTCTGAAAACTGTCTTTAGTCAAAATGTTCTAACTTGGAACCAATTTTTTCATAAGAAACCATGTTATAAGGGGGGATTGGTTCCTGAACCAAGGTCCAGTACCCTGTTTTCACTAAAATTACCTCAGAATTTTGTACTTGTTCAATTATAGATGAGTACTATAGCTACATTAATGTATGCATACTGTAAATAGCAATCATTGGTTTGGAAGGACTTCTTTGAGGTGACTTTGCTGGACTTTTTGAAGGATTCTTGGCTGGAGTCTTCTCAGGAGTCTTGGCTGCAGGTTTTTGTGGAGTCTTGTTTGCTTTCTTAAAGAATGCGTCCAAGAAAGTTTGCACAAATGCTCTCCAGGAAGATGAGCAACTCAGTGAACTTGTTTGTTGGCATGGCGTTGCAACAGATCAAGCATTGTAATGTTGAAACTGATGTCATAAAGTTGAAACAGGGTGTCAATTCATAAACATTGTAAGTGCAAAGCATTGTAACTCAAAACATCTTAAGCTGAAGACTGCCTGTAGTTACTTTGTCGAAAGAGGAAATCAAGTTTGTTTGTCACATTTTATTCTTAGTAAATCCATGCTGGTTGCTTGTGGTCAGCCTTTCCTTCCCCAGTTGCTTGCAGATGGATTTCCTTATGATACACTCCAGGAACTTCCCAGGTACTAAGGTGAGGCTAACCAGTTTGTAGTTCCCAGGGTCTTTTTTTTTTTTGCCTTTCTAAAAGAGGATGCTATATTGGCCCTTTCAGACATTGCTATATAACCCCTCTTCCCTCTGCTTGTTGCAAGCAGAGAGAGGTTTCCTAGATTCAATGCGATAAAAAATGGCATCTTTGTTGGCAGTCTTCTGTATGCTAGCGTGAACCCTAAGTAAGGACCATCCAGGTTGAAATACAGTGGGATATTTGCCCTGGCTGACTCAATATCTAATGTATGGAGGAACAAACTTGAAATAGGAAACAATCCCAAATTATGTGCTGCCATCCCATAACTTTCACATCAACTGAATTTGGTTTAAAAAAGCCAACAACAGTTTAGATTTTCTGATGAAACTGAATACAGGAAGTAACAGCTTCTTGAGCAGGGGTAGGCAAAATACAGCCCGTGGGCTGGATCCAGCCCATGAGTCCATTCTATCCAGCTCGTGGGGCCCCTAAAAAAAGTTGGAAAATTAATATTTCTCTGCCCTTGGTACCTGTAAAAAATGACAGAAACCAAGGGCAGTTGGACCCAGGGGAAGCCCAGGGGGCTCCAACAACAGCAAGGCCTGCCCAGCCCCACCCCCCAGCTGGAAGCTCCAGCCACTGTTTCTGGGCTGGAAGCACATGGCTGCCCTGGTGCGGGAAGCTCAGGTAAAGTGGGGGGATCCCCAGGTAGGGAAGGAGCATGCAGGGGGGGAAGGGTGAAGCGGCCCCTCCTCACCTCACACCTAGTGCCTGCACTGCAGCTGCTTGCAGCCCACATGGGGCTGCCTGTGCCCACTTCAGCCAGCCTCGTGTGGACTGTGAGTGTCTGCAGTGCGGGGCACTGGGCATGGGGCAGAGGAGGGGCCGCTTCCCCCCTGCACTCAGCTTTTCTGTGGGCTCCTTTCCTGTGTGGAGAAAAGCAGCCCCTTACCTGTCCTATGCCCAGCACCTCACGCTTCAGGCACTAGCAGCCCATGCAGGGCTGTCTGGAGCAGGCATAGGCAGCCCCAGGCCAGCTGTGAGTGGCTGCAGTGTGGGGCACCAGCCACATGGTGAGTGAGAGGCTGCTTCCCCCCACCCCACATGCTCAGCACCACCTTGTAACCTGGCCCCACTAACAGGCTGGCAGTGGGGAGGGTTACAAGCTAGTGCTGAGCACATGGAAAATCAGCCACTCACCCACTCCATGGCCAGCACCCTGTGCTGCACTGCTCGCAGCTCGCCTGGGGCTGCCTGTGCCTGCTCCGGACAGCCCCACATGGCCTGCGAGTGCCTGCAATGTGGGCTGCTGGCCATGGGGCAGGCAAGGGGCAACTTTTCCCCATGTTCAGCACCAGCTTCTTCCCTGCTGACAAGCAGGGGGTTGAGGCTGAGTGCTGCCCCCCACCTGTACCATGGGGCTGGAGGGCACTAGGTACGAGTGGGTGGGGAGCCAGTGGGAGCAGTGGCTGTGGCATTGATACCTACAAAGTCAGATGGATTGCAAATTCGCTGAAGGGTCATACTCAGAGGGTAGTGGTGGATGGGTCATTTTCGACTTGGAGGGAAGTGGGCAGTGGAGTCCCTCAGGACTTGGTCCTTGGGCCCGCACTGTTCAATTTCTATATTAGTGACTTGGATGACCAGCAGCACACTTATAAGCTGGGAAACTCCCCTCTCGAGAGTACAGTGGCAAAAAAAAATCTCGGAGTCATTATTGACTCCAAGATGAACATGGGCCAACAACTAACTGTACCTTGTCATGCATCCACAGATACATCTCAAGTAGGGCCAAGGAGATTATCATCCCCCTCTATGCGACACTGATGAGGCTGCAGCTGGAGTATCGTGTTCAGTTCTGGGCATCACACTTCAGGAGGGATGTGGACAGCATTGAGAGCGTCCAGAGGGGGGCCACCCACATGATCCGGGGGCAGCAGGGCAGACCTTACGAAGAGAGGCTACGGGACCTTAACCTGTTCAGCCTTCACAATAGAAGGCTGAGGGGGGGACCTCGTGGCCATCTATAAACTCACCAGGGGGGACCAGCAGGGTTTGGGAGAGACCCTATTCCCCCTATTGCCTACTGGGGTAACAAGGAATAACTGCCACATTGTTAGAGAGTAGACTTAGACTAGACATCCGAAAGCACTACTTCACAGTCAGGGTGGCTAGGACCTGGAACCAAGTTCCAAGGGAAATGGTGATGGCTCCTACCCTGGGGGTCTTTAAGAGGAGGCTTGATGTCTACCTGGCTTGTGTCATTTGAGCCCGGTTTTCTCTCCTGCCCAGGGCAGAGGGTCAGACTTGATGATCTACAAGGTCCCTTATGACCCTGCTTCTATGAATCTACAAGCACAGGGCCTGCACCGATGTTTCGGGGCCAGCACTGGCAGGGTGGCAGGAGTGCGTAGTCCCAGCTGGCAGGGGCTCTATGGAGCTGGGCCAGATCCGCCCCCCTCCCTGCTAGTGCAGCCCAGCCTAGCTCCATGGACCCCTGCCAGCCTGTGCCCTTCTTTGGGTCCAACCGGTGTTGACCCTGGGACATTGGTCCCAAGACATTGGGACATTGGTCCAAGATGGTGACGAGGGGGTGGGCTACCCGTCAGGTCCTCAACAGCCTGCCAAAACTGGGTAAGTGGCCCTTCGCTCAAAATAATTGCCCGCCCCTGTTCTTGGGATTTGGCCTCAAGTGGGTGGTTCAAGTAAAAGAAAAGCACATGTAGTAACACATACTTCACAATGCGAGCAGACAATGGAGAGTCATATATTTATTTTATATTTGATATATTTCAAATTGCAGAAAAGTCATAGGGGAAGAGCTGCTGCTGCTACTCACTGTCTTCAGAGGAAAATGGTTTTGTTTGCGTAGCAGCAGGAGTTGAATTTCAGTTCTTATTAAGCTAGCTAATGGCTGAAAATGCAAACCAAACACGTTTACATCTGTTGTTTCTGTCTACAGGACTATAAGATCCAGTGTGAATAACGTTCTGATAACAAAACAACAACAAAGCATTGCAAGACCAAAGAGCCCTACCTACCACCAGAGGCAAAGTAGGTGATTTGATTTGAGTCATACTTCTCTCAAATCACTTTCATTTTCTATTAAAACAATACTTTAGAAAGAAAAAGGAATTTGAATTTTATTTTTAAGTAAGGGTTAAGAAAAGGAAATATTAATTATAGAAAGATAGATGTTCTTAGCAGTTCTCTGCCTCAAGCCATTTATGTTGCCACCAAACACTACTCACTCCTGCTAATTTACATTGAACTAAAGAAATGCTGAATCAGTGGCATTATCATTCCCCAGGGCTTGTGAGCTCATGAGTACATCTAATATGCACTTCCCCCCTTTTCAGTGAATAGCTAACCTCGTGGATATTAATGAGGCCAATTATTGGTGAGAGAGTTTAAGGTTAAGAACACATTAGATTTGCCACTCCAGCTGAATTTGTTCACAAGGATCAATTTGGATGAATTCCTCTCTGATTATACCTGATTAATCATTATCTATGGCACTGAAAGAGCAAGGTTCTCAAATCAGATGTGCTTAGGACTAAAAATCTCACCCATGCGAAAAAAAATCAGCACATATTGCAGAAGGCATTTTATTGCCTGTGTTCTTCAATTAAATTAGAATTCACTTGAAATAGTATCGTTAGAATTCCATAGCTGCAGCTAAGTCTGGATTCAGAAGGTCATTTTTTTTAAATGGTCTGCAAAGTAGCCTCTCTTTTGTGGCATAGATTTGTGCCAGCAAAGCCAGAGGCTGGTTCTGAAAATCTGACCCATGACACATAATGTTTTTCTTTGAAAACTTCAAAAAAGCCCTATTACAATTTTATCTTGTATTACCCCAACTCAGTGCAAACATTATCCTGAATAAGAAGTGGCTGCTGAAAAGTGTGATATAATTCAAAGAGCCAGTTGTTCTCTCCCAGTGTTGATCAGCAGAGTTAATACAACAAAGGGAAGACGCTCCCAAGCACATGTGACCTAATGATTTTTTGCTATTCTGACTCACTGGCTAGGGACAGAAATTACACACAGACCTGTATAAGTGACTGGAAACTGGTACAAACCTATAACACAACAGATGTTCAGTGAACATAAACCACTTTCAAAATAGCCAAAATTGGTTTATGATAAACCTGCATGAATGTAGTATCAGACTTAACTGATTTAAGTTAAATCAGTTTATTGAACTTCTGTCTCAGATCCTCTCTGGATTCAAGTTAACTTACAGTCCCCCAGGATCCTAGGATGCTTTGCATCTCCTGCCTTGTAGGGTGGGCCTGCTAGCCTTGGCCCAAGATGTCTGCTCCAGCTGAGCAGGGAGAGATGCTTAAGCACCCCCCAGCTTCTGGCCTAGGCCACTGCATGCACGTGGCTGCATTTTCTGAATCAAAAGTGAATGTCTGTTCACTTGCTAATTGGTTCAATCTACACAGCTTTCAGCTTTGGGCTTTTTGACTCTCTGTACTTAGCCATTGTGGTGCACAGTAAGGCAAAAATTAAGAACTCACATCACAGAAGAAGATTACCCACTCTCATCTGCTTTGTGGCTTCTGCAGCCTCAGATAACTGCTATTTGGCTTATTTCTATGTCTGGTTTTCACAGCGGCAGTCTTCCTGTCATCATGATTGTTTGGGGTGTAAGCTTGGGTAGCTCTGGGGTATACAAATGTATGTCAGGGAAGTAGTAAAGTCAGCTGGAAAGGATCCAAGGCACTTAAGTCTCAGTTCCCTAACAAGCCAAATTGTTCTAGTTGAAATGCTTCCTGCTTACCAAGAATGGCTTCTGTTTGAAGTAGCACAGCACTTATCTTCTGTCACCAGCCCAGACATAGTGGGGATCACAGAAACGTGGTGGGACTCGTCGCATGACTGGGCGGTGAATATCGAGGGCTATAGGCTATACAGGAGG
>JAGPOW010001296.1:75946021-75969068 GCA_030014935.1 Caiman crocodilus | reverse complement strand
GTACAGGCTCCTAGCCTGGGGATTTTTAAGAGGAAGTTAGATGAGCACCTTGCCGGGGTCATCTGACCCTGGTGCTCTTTCCTGCCAAGGCAGGGGGTCTGACTAGATGATCTGCCCAGGTCCCTTCCGACTCTAGACACTATGATACTATGATACTGGGCCTCCTTCAGCATCCCCTGATGTATCAGGCTGGAGGACAAATAGACTTTCCAGTAAGGACTGGAATCCTGTTCTCTGCACAGCTGTTGACATCGTCCACTACTGCCACAATTTCATAAGTTCTCTATTATCCAGTAAGTAGCATCAGAGTAGCTCTGGCCCTGGAGCAACATTGGTGCATGGGGCTGCCAGGGCTATTGCTAATGGTAATAGCGGGGTCAGCTGTAGTGGTAGCTATTTTTGTACCCCTCTGTCCCTCCCACAAAAGGCAGTGACCAGGCCTCATGCCCCAGTTGCACTTCTTCTCTGCCTTATGCTTCTAAGGGGTATATCAGTCTTTTTTTGTTCAGGACACCTGCCATCACTTTCCCAGTGCTCTGCCAGTTCCAAATAGCAGCAGATCTAAACTGAACTTTGGATTCTGACCCACCTTATGGCAGTTCTTTGCACTATACCTGAATATAGATGCTTCACAGTGCATTGCTGTATAGGGATGCCTGAACTAGCACTAAACAAGCTGGCTTGGCTACAAAAGCCATTTTAGCATGGGACTCTGATTTAGCTAATCTACCTTGCTTGTCAGCAGGGTGAATTAATTTAGGGATCTATGGGAATGTGCACAGTGCAGTATAGATGTACCTTAGGGCTGTCTATTGTATCACAAAGATATTTTTAGCTCATATGGCAAAGACTAAATGTTTTAAATAACTCACTTTAGGAAAAACTAGTGTTAAAAGCTATTGAAATGGTCAGTCATTCCCACTGGTATCTTTTAGGTATGAGGAAAAGTGTGGTATTCTCAGGTATAGTAATTATTGGCAAATATTGCCCCTTTTCATCATGACCACTAGTACATGAGCACTGCCATGGGACCATTAATGAGGGGTGGACACCATGTTTACAGTCTTGGTATGTCATCCACTGTTAAACTCAAGGAAATCAGGATAGGCAATATTTTCAGTTGAATAGGCACATAAGGTACTGTACAATATTGTGTGCTTTCCCTGGCACTTACAGAAGGAAAGGGAGCCCTGTTATCACAAACATTATGTAGAAGCTGTTACACCCTTAGTGCTCCATTTTCACAGAGCAATAGCTCAGGTTTGTCTGAGCTGAAATGAAAACCCAGTTAAGGGGAGTGAATTAAGTCTAGAATTTAAATGCCCATGATTTGCAGAAGGGAAAGGGGAAGTGCTAAGTGAATATAGGAAATTGGAATATTATGTGTTGGGGGAGCAATTCTTTCCATCTTTCCATAGCTAATGGACTGAACAAAAAGTGAACAATTTGTTTCATATGATGATTCACTAACACTCTAACTGACAAGGTTTCCGTTTCTGAGTCCTGTTTCATATTCAGCTCCTTGTTTTGTAGTGCAATAGTACAATTATCTGTCTACCTCTTACATTTCATAAACAGGCATGGCTGAGGTGTATGAGAAGAATAAAAATAGCTGTATAAATCCTAGCTGTTAAAGGCAGGAGGGAGGGGAAATGAGGGGAATTTTCATCCCTCAAGTGTTTTATTATAGCATCTCTGTAAATTAAACCAGATTGCCAGAGGAAGTGCAGGGAACAGAGAACTGGCCTGCCCTGGCAAAATAGATCCAAAAGGAAACTGAGTCGGAGGTGGGGCTCAGTGGGCTAAAGGAAATCACAAATTTCTTCCTGTCCAAGTTCCCTCATTGAACTGAAAATAGTGAGGTATCTGGGCCCAGTACAGATGAATTGGCACCACAGAGCTCAAAGGGAAACTGAATGCTTCTCTGAGAGGCATCTGGTATACAGTGTTCAGGCTGCCTTGAAAGGCAGAATGGCCTTCTGATTCTGCATTAATGTCAGTCTTACTGCGTCCTGAAAACATTCAGTTGTAATGCAGCGATGTTTGTGAACCTGTTCCAATGACTAACGTATCCGGCTAATGGGATCAATGTGACCCATTGCTTAAATGAGCAGAAAAATAAGACTTTACCCCCACCCCCCCAGAGAACACAATTAATCAGTTATGAATATTTAATATTTGTATTACAGTAGTGCCTATGGAGCCACATTTAACTAGGTCCTGTACAGATAAAAGGATGGTAAAAGGATAGTCCCTGTCTCAAAGACATTGGAATTAAATTTGAGACACGACAGTGGATCTAAAAACCCGTAGGAAGCGTGAAGGAGGAAATGTCAATAAGAACAAGCAGTTAGTGTTAGCTTTGTGTGCAGTTAGTGGTTTTAGAGTCTTATGTTAAATATATACCTGCGTGTGTGTACCATACGTCAGACACATAAAGGATAAGTATAAATATAGGAAGTCACTACTCTCTATTATTGATCAAGTCTTTTCTTCTGTTTTCAAAATGGCTGCTCTTGGCAGACCTGAATCTACCCATTAGGCTCTTCATTAACAATGGGTAAGAAGATGATGCTAAAATTGCTTTTAGTCTGAGAGCAGTTTAAAATGACATCAGCAGGAAAGCAACCTGAGCTGTTGAAATAAAGGCCTTGCTCAGAATGTAACTTTGAGGGGTGAAGGAGCTCTGCTGATGTGGACACTGCATAGTTTCATCGTTGGTAGGGTTGGAAGGAACCTGAGCAGATCATCAAGTCTGACCCTCTGCCGTGGGCAGGAATGTATGCTGGGATCATATGACCCCGGCTAGGCGATTATCTAGCCTACTTTTGAAGACCCCCAGGGTAGGAGCGAGTACCACTTCCCTTGGAAGTGTGCCTCCTGATATCTAGCCTGAATCTACTCTCAATCAACTTGTGGTCGTTATTCCTAGTTACTCCGGGTAGTGCTTGGGGAAACAGGGCTTCTATCATTCCCTGCTGGTCCCCTCTGTTAAGTTTATAGACAGCTACCAAATTATCTCTCAGCCTTCTCTTGTGAAGCCTGAACAGGTTCAGGTCCCATAGCCTCTCTTTGTAGGCCCTACCTTGCTGCCTCATGACCATGCAATTGGCCCTCCTCTGGACACTCTCCATGCTGTCCACATCCCTCCTGAAGTGCGGCACCCAGAACTGGATGCAGTACTCCAACTGCAACCTGACCAATGTCACACAGAGGGGAAGGATTACCTCCTTGAGCCTGCTTGTGACGCATCTGTGGATGCAAGACAAGGTGTGGTTAGCTTTACTGACCATGTCCCCACACTGTCGGCCCATGTTCCTCTTGGAATCAATAATGACTCCATGATCCTTTTCTGCCTCTGTGCTGACGAAAAAGGAGTTCCCCTGCCTAGAGGTATGCTGCTAGTTCTTCCTCCCTAGGTGCAGTACCTTGCGCTTGTCAGTATTGAATCCCATCCTGTTCTCATCTGCCCACCCCTGTAACCTGTCCAGATCTATTTGTAGCCTGTCCCTCCCTTCTAGCATGCCCACCTCTCCCCATCCGCAAATTTGAACAAGGTGCTTTTCACACCTTTGTCCAAGTTGCTGATAAAGATGTTGAACAGTGCGGGCCCAAGGTCTGAGCCCTGGGGGAATCCACTTCCCACATCTCTCCAGGTCAAAAATGACCCGTCCACCACCACTCTGTGGGTACAGCCCTCCAGCCAATTTGCAACCCATCTGACTGAGCAGGCATCAATTCCATAGTTACCTAACTTTTTAATGAGAATGGGGTGAAAGACGGTGTTGAAGGCCTTCCTGAAGTCCAGAAAGACTACGTCCACCACGATGTGTGTCCAAGGATTTTGTGACCTGATCATAAAAAGCAACCAGGTTGGTCTGACAGGACGTGCCCCTAATGAACCCATGGTGGTTGCCCCTGAGCATAACTTCCCCTGCTGGTCCCTTGCAGATGTGCTCCTGGATAATTTTCTCAAAAATCTTCCCCAGGACTGAGGTAAGACTAATAGGCCTATAGTTACCTGGTTCCTCCTTCCTCCCTTTTTTGAAAATGGGGACCACACTGGCCTTTTTTCAGTCCTCTGACACCTGACCAGAGCACCACAAGTGCACATAGGTAGCAACTTTAGAAGCAGGAAAAGTTATGAGCCTATACAATAAGCAACAAAAGAATTTTACAAAGCTTTTTCAGAAGCCCATATTCTGTCCTTTGATGCACATATGTAGCTTCCATGGGCCTGAGTGAGAGCTGATCATGCACATTCTAGGGGAGAATTTATTAAGGGTTTATTTCAACGGAGCATAGAAAAAAGAAGAACCTCTAAACACTTTCTGCCTTTAGAACCATTGGAAACTAACAGAAAAGATGGGGAAACCCAAAGTAGCATTTAAAACCACCAACCTATTTTTGCTGTTTGTCAAAAATCAGGAAAAGCATCTTTTCACACAGCATAGGGGAACTCTCAGCTGGAGTGGAATAAAAATAGCCAATCTCCATTCTCCCACTCAAAGGTTGGAAACAGATGGCAGCTTTGTGCCATCATAGACATTTTTATGGCAGCGCAAAGTGAAAGCGAACAGATATCCATACCTTCTGCCACACCACAAAGGATCAAATCTGTGGCCGTGGCAGAAGGTAATAATAAATTGGACTGCTTTATTGTGGCTCAAGTCTGCTTTTTTATGGTGGGAGAACATGGGCAATGCAAAGCTGCCTGTGGGCTCCATCTGCCCCAAGGTGATACAAGGAGGTGATACTTCTCCTCTAGCGGGCGCTGGTCAGACCGCAGTTGAAATACTGTGTGCAGTTTTGAGTGCTGCACTTCAAGAGGGATGTGGATAACCTGGAGAGGGTCCAGAGAAGGGCCACTTGTATGGTTAAGGGTTTGCAGGCCGAGCCCTATAAGGAGAGACTGGGACACCTGGACCTCTTCAGCCTCAGCAAGAGAAAGTTGAGAGGTGACCTTGTGGCTGCCTATAAGTTCATCACAGGGGCACAGAAGGGAATTGGTGAGGTTTCATTCACCAAGGCGCCCTCAGGGGTTACAAGAAATAATGGCCTCAAGCTAGCAGAGAGCAGATTTAGACTAGACATTAGGAAGAACTTCTTCACAGTTAGAGTGGCCAAGGTCTGGAATGGACTCCCAAGGGAGGTGGTGCTGTCCCCTACCCTGGGGGGCTTCAAGAGGAGGTTAGATAGGCATCTAGCTGGGGTCATCTAAACCCAGCACTCTTTCCTGCCCATGCAGGGGGTCGGACTCGATGATCTATTGAGGTCCCTTCCGACCCTAGCATCTATGAGTCTAAGGCTGAATCTCCACGGGCTTGAGGGGCCTGGTCCTGCACACCCCAGGAATTCCCAAGCAGGATTGGCCCATGAAGCCTTAGGAGCACTTGCCTTGTTTTCCCTGCTTACTCAGATGTATCCCACTAGGGACCCAGAACACATTTCTGGCAGCAGTGTGCGGCATGGGCTGTAAAAGCAGAGGAGGATTCCCTATTCCTCACCTTGGAGAAATCCCTCTGCAGATGGATTTCTCCACTTGTGCTTGCAAACAAGGAGGGGGACCCCCTGTGGGAGTTTATCCCCCTGTGCTTTCAGGGATTTGTGGGTAAATCCCCTGCAGAGGCATTTCCCCATGTCTACCTGCAAGCACAGAGTGAGGACCCCTATGGGGGAGTCTCACTCTCCACAACACAGGGGCTGCATCTGTAAGAGGAAGTTTTCCCTGCTTGCAGACATGCCCTAAGTTGGGGACACAGCAACTGGGGATATCTGTAGACATCTTTGAAGTGTGATCAACCATGCTGCAACATATTAGCACACTTTCACTTTGCGTGACATATTGCGGCACAGCTCATCAGCTCCACTTAAGACCAGCAGAGGCAGCACTGACTAGGGAATAACTGTTTTGTATAGCTCCCAGTTTTTAGATGGCCATATGGGTTCCTAGCCAGCTAGTGTAGATTATAGTGATCCCAAGGTTGCTCTAAAATACGCTTGGGCAAGGGCTTTCATTAGACTGCCACTAGAGCTAAAATCGACTCCTTTCTGGCTTACTCATTTCTGCTGTGCCTTGCTGGGTTCAATAGAGAATTTGGACCTGGCAATCTTCAGTATGAGGGAAATTAAAAGGGGAAAAATAGTTTTATTTTTTGCCTTGTCAGTGCCTCTTCTGTACTTTGCTAGTACAGGAGGATGTTTCCTTCACTTCCCTCTTTAGCAGCAGTAAGTTCAAGAGGGTGAGCACTCCTGTTTCAGTTTCCTTGGGCACAATAATTCACCCCCAAAGTTGTTGTCTTAGACGGCACTTATGTTGCTATTCCCTTTTGCATCTTTATTTCTGTTGCCTAGGGCACTACAGCACAGAGTGAATGATAACTCATGTTTTTTCTTTTAGAAGTTGGCTTCATCTTTGCTACTGCAAGGAGGACCTTTGTTTCTCTTGCATGGTTGAAAAATGTTTTGTGATAGGACGACAGACAACACATCTACTTTTATACGCTTCTCTCACTACATACAGTTCCCACATCTCGCTCACAGTCTGACAGTAACACATCTCAGCTCTAGGGACCATAATGCTTGAAACAGGGCTTTACTTCTCTGCTTTTTAGCAGAGGTGCTCCTGTTACTAAAAAGGGGAAAATATAGCAGGCTAGCCTGCTGTGTAAGCAAACCAGCAACTAAGGCAAAGGCTGCCTAAAGCAGACCTAAGCTGCAAAGGGGAAGAGAAAGCTACCCATTAGACCTCTGTGTGGGTTAGTGAGTCAGCTGACTCGAACAAGGCAGTGCTCCAGGGTAGATAAGCCAGTGAAGGACTGGTGCCTGGGAGGGAGAAAGCTCTCTGGAGACAGAGGCCACGTAAGAACCCTTTGGCAAGTGCTGAAGCAGTCCAAAGGCAGAGAGGCCCCAGGGATGAAGGCTGCTCAAATGTTTGTTTACCCAGAGTTTTTGGGGAGGCTTTTGTTAAGTGGTGGCTTGCCTTTTTTTTAGTTTGTACCAGAGGACTAGATGTGACTATAAGGGGTGAAGAGGAAGCCACAGTGGGGTACCCCAGGAGCACACCGAGGCATAGAGCCAGGTGTGAGATGTCAGCCCCCAGAGACCAAGAGGGGCAACAGCAGCAGACTGAAGCCAGGAGGGCTGGAATTGGAGCCCACAAGGAACAAAGAGGTGCGAGGGGGACCAGAGCCTGTGAAATGCAAGACTAAAGCCAGAGGAGCCCCAGAGCTTGGAAGGGGCAAGAACAGACCAGGGGCCTGGAAACAGGTGAGACAGATGCTGAAGCCCAGAAGCCAATGTCTGGTTGCAGTGGGCCTAGGCTAAGAGGGGCCCAGGTAGAGAAAAAGAGCCAAAGGTGGGGAGGCCAAAGCCCCTACAAAGTGTTTGAGGTTGGGAAGGCCAACTGTTGTGATGGAACTGGACAACCTCTCTGAAGAAGTACTGCATACCATCAGAGAGACGTGGGCATGGGTATAGGGGTGGGCAGAGGCCAAAAACACAGACCTTAAGGCACCTGGTGTCCTAGGGGCACCAATATAGCTGAAAGGGCTAGGACGGATCAAATAAAGGCAGATTAGCAAAGTGTTGAACTCCCTCTGGGCCTCCAGGGTCACCTTCCAAACTTTTTTTTTTTTTTTTAACTACATCAAGTCATGGCAGATGAGTAGTAGAGAAGGACACCACAGGGGATCAGAGGAGACAGAAGTCTTGCATCTACCAGAGTGCACCACAGTGTCACTGGATGCAGGTCCTATGACACCTTCCCTGCAACCTCCCCCAAGATACGGCTCATAATCTTTATTCTTCTTTTTGTTTAAATTACCTGTTTACCCTAGTTATGCTTGCCTTGGCTCCCAGGTATACTAAGGCTGCTGAGCTTTTATTTATAGATGTTGATATATACATTTAAATGAGAAAAAGAGGCCAGCTTGTTTTCCAGGCCGAGTTTTCCATGGTCTCCTAACTCTAATTGCTGCTCAAGGTTCTATAATGTTTCATGTGCGGTTCTCAAACAGAAAGCAGAGATAACATTATAGAACAGACCCATATTGACTACCATATGCCCCAAAATGTTTGAGCCATGTAGTAAATTACTAAATAAAGTGTTTTCTTAGCTCCTTATACCATCTCTGGTTTTTTGATGTTTTCCCTTTGCTACACCATGACCTTGCTGCCAGTGCAATGCATTCCACTCAGTGCTTACACGGCCAGATGGACAATGGCTTTAGCAAGGGATCCTTATATTCAGTCCATTAGATTCTTTCACTCATCTTTCCTCAGAAGAATGATAACTGATCAGCCAGAGCTAATGGCCTCAGACAAACTCTAACTGGACTTAAAAAAATATGGTCTCTGTGTAACGACAGCCTTTTTACAGATATTTAAAACTTAGCTTCCTTGCCAGATGCACAGATTAATAATAGTATTTCACTGGCTGCTCACATCTCATAATTACAGTTACTTGTCCTAGTGCAAGGAGAAGCTCAGTTCATTTGTCCAAGTATTGATTAACTGGTATAGTCAAGATTACTTTACTTAACATTAATAACACTATAATTACAGCACAGAAACTATGGTGATGAAGGTTAGCTAGCCACTTAGGTAGGCTGGTAGGTAGACAGATATTATTATTTATATCATCTAGAAAAAATTACATCTATTGCATTAAAGGTGAAGTTATTAACCCAAAAAAACCTTTGACAATAATGAGCAGTGCTAACCCTCTTGATGCATGCACAGAACTCTGGGAAGAGTCCAAGGCTACAGTTCACACTCTCAGTGCAAAGATATGGGGACACTAAAATATTTGTCTATTGTACTATGTTGTGCTAGGACTGAAAACACTTTGCATTTAAGTCAATGAATCTGTGGCACTCATACCACAGGCTGATTGCAGGGTTTTCCTTTGTTAAACAGTTCTCCAATGCTAGGTACAGATGTTATTCTTACAGTGTGTTAAGCATGCAGAAAGCACTCCATAGCGATAACTAAACAGACGTTCACAGCACATAAAGTGCAATTTAAAAATGGTGGGTCCTGCTTCAAGTTAACTCTAGGTGGATGTGATATCAAACTAAAGCACTTTAGGTTACAGCACTTCATTGAAAGTCTGTACCATATCTCATCACAAGTCAAGGTAGGTTGCATTCTGCTCACATCCCAGGAGCACTTCAAAGGGAGGTGTGCTAGCCTTGGCCAGTGCTCATTGGCTGTGGGAAAACACCAGTCTAGCCCCACCCAGGAGCTATCACAGAGTGGAGACAGGAAAGACTGTCTCCTCTGTCCCCATGCATGGCTAGGTGGAGGAGTGGGGGAACAGGGCCCCTGTTGCACAGCCTGCCCCCCCACTGCTTGCTGGCTCAGATCTTAGGGTGGGGGGGCTGGGCCAGGTCCGCTGGCAGAGGGGCTCTGTTCTCCTAGCTCCAGCTACAAGCTGTGGGTCAAGGCTGTGTCACTTCTTACTGCTCTGGGAACTTGGGGTAGAACCAGCAACAGGTTCTGGTTGATATTCTCATTTATGAGCCACTTTTCTTTTTGCTTAATTAGTATAGGAGTCTTAAATCACTGAGGCCAAGCTCATTCCTCAAAGTAACATTCCTCTCAGCCCTTTAATGGGACTCAAATAATCTAGAACAAGCGTGGTACAAGTATGGTACAAATAATCTAGAATAAGCATGGTACAAGTGTGGTACACGTTGGTCCAATCCTCCACGGACAAAACAGAATCTCTCTGTTCTCTGAGGGCGATCAGATCTTGGAGGCACATTCCATGGCTAACCTGAAACATGCATGCTCTGCATCTTTAAGTTAGTATCTAAGGCCCAGTGAGTTAGAGGGAAAGAGAGAGGTGGTTACTGGTGCTAGTTTGAAGTCAGGCAGAAGGCAGGGTAGATTTGCACCAGATGTTTTCACAGATGAAGAGGGAAAAGACAAAATATCAAAAGGACTTATTTAACTTATTAGCTAAGGGTCCAGGTTTGTAAAACTCACTTGGAATTTGGGTATATGTGGGGTATATGCTGTCTTTGTAATGATGGAGTGGGTAAATAAATTGATGGAGTGGGTAAGAAATACATCTAGGATACATTTAGGATTCTTGAATAGCCTGAGTACTCTGAAGGGCTTTCATTTGGTGTTGGGAAAGTCTTAGGTAGCAGGAAGATGATTTTACACTACTTGTGATGTAACAGAAGCTTTGGAAAGGGGGCATGTCCTGAATACTGGGAGTTCTTTACCAGTTTGTAGACTCCTCTAGTCTAATCTGGTTGTTTTAATCTCTGGTGGCAGATAAAATGACTCCTTGCAGCTTTGTGGCTCAGTGGCATACAGTCACTTTTGCATTATTCTCCCAAATTTGGCTGAACTCAAAGATCTGGCCTAGACTCTGTCTTAAAAAGGTGAAAAAAAAGTTTGGTTAAATTCATCTAATTACAAATTCAGTTACACAGAAACTTTCACTCCTGTTTCATAAAATTTGCTTTCTATGTTTCATGTGTGTATATATGAATGTAATTTTTAAAACATGAGGGTACATACCTATATCAGAGCACAATATCCTCATGTTTTATCCTATTTATGCATGTAGTTCACACATGTTTTTCTCAATCCCTGTACTCTTGGGTATATTTTGCCTATCTTTCTATGTTAAATATAATAACTATGACTCATTCTTTCTCACTGCATGCATATGCTGTTTATAAATCTAAGTAACAATAGTGCAGGAAAGAAGAAAGATTTCTACCATGAACTGTACTTCAAACATTCAACCCAGAGGGACTGAGATGATACGTCCTAGCCATGGGTCTTATATTAAAAAAAAAAAGGGGGGGGTTAATTTGATACCAAAAGAATAGCTTTTAATTTTTCTTTTAGAGGAATTAAGCTACCCAAATTCATTTGCTGTACTCAGCCTTTGGAGTCTACAAGGAAATGGCTGTGACAAACTCTGATGGCAGATGTGCTGGGATATGAATTTAGATCAGGTAAAGTGTTCTTAGCCAAAAGGGACCAGAGGCTAAAATGGTGTGCTATCTACAGAAAAATGAACCAAATTAAAACTATTGCTTACATGGCTTTTTTATTTTGGTGTTTGCACTGAACGCGGAAGGCAGGTTGTTTTGGAATAGCAGGTCAGTAGTTGTTCCATTAATACTATTCTGTAAGGCACATATGTTCTATTAAGGAAAACAGACCAGCTTGCCAGTAAGGGTATTTGTATTACCTTTATTTAGTTCTGTTGATGACACAAGTGTCCCTTTCATCTCTGCACTCTTACACAACATGACTATTCAACCTTTTTGCTGACGTTGGTACATTTTCAACACTATGGTAATGAAACGGCACAACTAGCAGTGTCCTCTTTCCCTAAATGCAAAAAATGCTTATTAAATTGGAACAAAAATGAAGGTAGACATTAATCAACCTTGTTTACTAGTCCTGAGAGCCCCTCACTCCTCAAAAGTCTGGAAGAAGCTTTGTGCAATGGTCAAAGAGGCTATTTTGGCCTTTCTTTTAAAATCACTGAGAAACTGTTGAACCTCAGAGCATCTCACAACAAACTTATTATGAGCATTTTCCTTTCTTGGTTTGGCAAGGTACAGCTGTTGCACTACGATCACCCAGGGAGGCAGGGAATCTCTCAAACAGGCAGGTCCCTAACCATTTAGGTAATTATAGGTGAAAACTAATACTTTGCCACTGCAGATCCCTGAGTACTGGAGGCATATGCTCACAGCAGGAGACACCACCGAACAAATGACTGCTGCATTTTGAATTAGCTCCTCAGGTGAATTGAAGGTGAAGCTCTATGTAGAATGCAAGGTAAGTAGAATAATCTTAAAGCAACAAAGATAGTGCAAACTCCTGGCCAGATATAGATGGAAAAAGTCATTCTGGTTAATGAATTTATATTATTATCAGACACTGACTAGAAATAATATCAGATATTAGTAGCCACATACTGATGTTCCTGGGATCCAATCTACGAATGTGCCACTTGCTTTAAGACACGTGACTGTAGATCATGTACCAATTGTGCCGATATTTACCGGTGTTGGGAGTTCGACCTAAGAGAGTCAAGGCAAGGGAAGGGGGCAGGCAGGATTGGGGAAGCTAGTGGGTCCCTAAGTGGGGTAGGACTTAATGGGTTGAGGTGTGTGTGTGGTGGGGGAGGAGGAGGTTGGCAGGATTAGGAGGGCTATAATGTCCATGGTGAGGGTGGGGATGGAGGGCTAAAGATAGCTTAATCAGAGTTGGGGGAGTAGGTTATGTTGATCTAAGAGTAAGGTCTTCATGTGGGTGAATTAAGATAGATTGGGCGAATATTTTGTGCCGGATCTAACCCCTCCTGCCCCCCCCAGGTCATATGTACGTTTGGCACTTGGGTCAATCTAACCCTAGTTAAGTTGATCTAAGTGTAATGTCTGTGTATACTGGATGTTGTGAATTTGAGGGCACTTAATGTACAGAAGACTTTTTCTACTGTGCATTAGCGCAGATGGCAAAAACTGTGCTAATGCACTAACGTGCAGTAGATTTAGTCTAATACACATTAACATCACTATATGCCAATTATGGTGAATGTCAGTACAGGTACTAAATTTAATGCACTGTAATTACAGCACATTAATAAATGTGTAGACACACCCTGAACAATGCATCCTCTATCCACAAATTCTTCATAATCCTCATTGTATCTTTTGGCTGCTTATCCCTAACTGAGCTAGATGTTAGTAGAACTTCAACATGTTAAACCTTATTCATTTCTCAGTCTCCATCAAACCATGGGCAAGGTTTTGACTTCCATTTTGGAGGGTTGCCTCTCTTTTAATTATCAGTCTTGTACATTAAATCAAGAGATGGACATTAGTATCCTAATATGCCATCCTCACGAAAGTTAATTAGAGAAGGCAAACAGGAATGAGACTGAATATGCCTTGCAACAGGTCTCTCTCTGGCCACTACCACAGGGAACAAGAGACAGATCCAGAGAGGAGTTAGATGTCTAAAATGGGACTTAACAGAATGTAGGAACCTAGGTCCAAAACTGACACTGAAAAACCCTTCTTAGCTACCAGCTGCTTCAGAAAGTATCTAGGCTTTGTTGGCATGTCAGCTCTGTGACCTTTAAAATTCACCTTGTCCCTAGAATTCTGCTTCTGTACATACTGAGCACATCTTCCCAAGATGCTAACTGCACAGTAGCCAAATAATATTGCACGGTAGTGTGACACAGGATGGACAGTGCTAAAATGCTACTGTGCAGTATTATTAGGCTACTGCATGGTAGCATCACTTCACAGGTGTTCGCTGGTGCTACTGCACCGTAACTGGTTACTGAGCATTTATTTAGTACAGCCTGAGTGAGCAATAATGGTGTACAAGTACTGAAGAAATGCTCAGTAACCAGTTACGGTGCAGTAGCACCAGCGAACACCTTTGAAGTGATGCTACCACTAGTATTGATTATACAAGTACTAAATAAATATTCAGTAACCTCTGCACAGTAGTGCCTCATGTAGACACTCCCACTGAGAAGCACCTCGGCCTTGACAGGAATTAATAGTTTGGTTCAAGTCTTGTACTTGAGCTCCTGGTGCAGAATCCAGGACTTTCTCTACCTAAATCCTTTTAAGGGCTTGATGGAATAGGTGTTTCTCCTAGAGTATCTCACAAACATTCATGACTGGGCTCTCCACAATATGCAGTGAGAGTCAACACTTGGTAAGAAGAGGAGCCCACTCTAACATACAGTATCCCGAATGTGGGGTGCACTTCCCCTGCCTGGTACAGTGTCCTTTGGGATACTTCATGTCATATGCTAGTTCAATGTCTTGAATTCGTCTTTCCTTTCAAAAGTATTCAATAGCTTTCCATGCTATGAGGTTAACCTTTTTTCCCTTCATCTTTTCTCTCTCTTAAATATGTGAATAGTGTTAATAACTATGATAATACAAACCTCTTGCACACAGGCTTCTGTTAGGGTTTGATACTTAATTAAAATGTTGAGATAAAGTGGTTATACACAACCCTATTCATAGGTGGATAGTGCTGCAACTCTATCTTTCTATCTAGAATTAATGTCACCCCATTTGATCTGAAGTCACCTCACCATTATTGCTCACTCAGGCTGTATTTTCCTAAAGCTGCTTTATTCTTTTACATTTTCTTGAAAGCTTTGGAGAATAAATATATTTAATAGAATTATAGAACACTGAAGTATAAATGTCATAAATAACATTCATCATCTACTTTATCCCTCTACAAAGCTATACTGGGAGTCCAAGTCCTGTTCTGTATCCCCAGTTCCATTATTAAGTTTTACAGGGTTGGCATCTTGCTCTTAGCTTGATTTGCTGCTCTCTTCAGCCACTTACTGCTCTGTCTCCCTCACAGCTGCTCCTTTCCCAAGCAGGTGCTTTTGCAGATGACTTCATCTGCTCTTCTCTCCCTGCTCTTTCCCTCATCTTTTTCCATCGGGCCTTCCAGATGCTGTGTTCAGCTGCTCTCCACCACATTGGCTGGATGGCCTCTCCCCTTTGATAACAGCTTCCATGAGGCGCTTTTATCATGTGTCCAGGAAAGAGCATGGGGATCTTTTAGTATTTTTAGCTATTGCTCTTTAAACATCCTTCTCACTGCAAATAATTTAGCTTTTTTACTTTCCCTTAGCTAAACTTTCCACAACCCAGAAGGGACCAGTCTTTCATAGCAGGCATTTCTTCTTTGCTTTGTGCAAGACAGTGAAAAACTTCAGGCACAACTGCAAAATTTTCTAACAAAACTTGCCAAATATGTGACTTCCCACCTCCCTTCCAGTGGTGTAGTTTTTTTTTCCCCCTTTACACTTCTCCACTTAAGGCCCACTTTATATTAAATAAATATCATCAACATCCTTTGGAAAAGAAGCAATTAAATAGCATAGATATTTCTAAAAAGAATTCCAGGGTATGTGTGACAGCTTCGAAATAGCTGTTTAGGTTGGTGCCTAGCCCAAGAAAAAAGGGGGCATCAAGTTAGGGTAAGAGTCTGAAGGAATTGAGGTGGGGTTTCTTCGCAGAGTGTAGCTATGTTGCAGAATAAGCACCAGAGCATAGCAGCACACCAAGTCCAATAAATAATTTTATGAGGTGTTAGGGAAGTGTTTAGAGAGAGAAATTGTGGGTGGGGAGGGGTAAGTGCAAATTGAACTGGAGAGAAACCTAAATGGGCTCCCTTACTGCCTTCTGTCCCCTATTTAGCTAAGGCTTGTTTGTGAAAGAAGAAATCAACAGTATTTTATGATACTAAGACATTTCTATGACTTGCACTCAATGAAAATCATTGATGTTTCTACCTTAACTAGATTTTTTTCTACTTGTATTTAAAAGCATTGCCCTGTCTGGAATCCTATTTTATTAAATCTGGCAGTGAGTAAAAACATAGATTGCTTATAGAAAAAAATCTATCCCAGAGTTAAAGGGAGACTATTCATTATAGCTGCAATTAGCAGTAAAGCTCTACCTTAAAGAAACAGTAGTTTCCCCTTGATTCTGCATGACACAGCTAGTCTTTGTACCTAATCCTAAGGTACTACTCAGAATGCACCATGTAGACAGTGAGCATTTAATTCACATTGTGGGAAACTGTTATTGTGTCACTGCAAAACACTCTGAGAGCTGAGCCATAAATATTTTAGTTGGCTTGTCTCTCAGTCCCCAGGATTCCACTCCCTAAAACACAGCTAATCTCTCAAAACACAGTTTGGGTTTTATTTTGGTGGAGCTGGCCCTTATGCAAAGAGAATGTTACCTTGGGAACAGAGATAAATGATAGATGCTTGGACTGTAAAGATTCCCTTTTTTTAAAAATGTATGATGAAAATATAATATGTTGTGAATGGTTCATCATAACATATGCCAACAGAAGCATGCCAAAAATAACAATCTGAAGCAACACACGGCATGTAACGCTTGCATACTTCTCGGAGAGTTAAAGAGATCATTGAAACAACACATGTCAGATGCTATTACTGTCATATTGTTGAGGCCATCTGTTATAACCTAAGATCAAGACCTGCTGCTTTTTTTGGAAAAGCAACTTCACAAAGGACAGTGGGAAATAAAAAACTAAGTAGACTTTGATACAAAGAGTTTATTTGAAGGGTTTTCATTGTTTAGTTTTTTCAAGTTCTCTATGGGGATAAAAACTAACAGTATATGGGATTGTATCTAAGTATTTTATACATATATTTTTGGAGAAAGTCCAACAGGTATAAACTCAGGGCTAGTTTCTCAAGGTGAAGAATATACAGTTAGTTGATTGTCTGGGCATTTACAGATAGGTCTGGGCAGATATACCTGATTTGTCCATGCATCTGGGGGATACACTAATGAATGAGGATCATGCAAATGTAGGCATACAACCACATGCATCCAATTTTGACAATTTAATCCCAAATTGCTGCTGTGTAGAACAATTTGTTATTGCAGTTATAGCTACACACGTACAAGCTAAGATTGTGCTTCCTGCTTGACATGCTGCCTGTTTTGGGGCATCTTCTCAGATACCTTTTCCATGCACAGCCTAGGGAAGAGTTGAAGCCCTTCAGACATGGTTCTTGATTTTGCTTCAGTGGCCAGGTGCCCCAGTGTGTAACTTCTAGAAATCTCAGCTCTTCTAAAATTTGGCTCTAAATGAACCTTAGAGGAAGCATTTGCCAGAGCCGGGAACTGACCAGTGGATCCTGCCAAGTCCCACAGTAGACCTCTACTCACTGTGTCAATTTTTGTCCCTGCTTCTATGTTATACAAGGTATAGTTGGTTTCTGCAGTTCTTCTACTTTGCCTGCAGATCTGTATATGTGATTGGAAGGTCTATGCCCTTGTGTAATGCCAGATACACGTAACAGCAGGAGTAATGATGGCTTCCTTTCTCTTCTTCCCTGGGGACCTAGAGGCCAGACAAGACAAGCACTGCCACATCTTGTGCTCCAAGAGGAAGGCACCTCATTTCATCTTTTAGTGTCTTGAGTAAGGCTCTGATATTTTAGTAACTGTGGCATTTGGCCCATGGGGAGCACTGAAGCCAAAGTTAGATCTAACTAGTACTGCAGTTTGAGCCCAATTAAGAAAAGTAAGAGTAAGAAGAGTTAAGGGCTTTCTTTTCCCCTAGTCTTAAGATTCCTTCTTCTAAGAAGGCCGATAGGAGCTATATCCAAAGTAGCAGTTAGTTTCCTGTGGGCAACTTCCTTTAAATAATTATTTCCTGCCCCACATATAGCACTAGTCCCCCAGTAGCATTTATACAGCTTCAGGTGCAGCAAATGCATGTTGGATTGCAAGGGCAGGCTAATATTTTATTTTGCATTACTTGATGGAAGCAAGGGAATGTGCCACTGTAACATAATGTAGTGGGTACATGTAGCTCTGAGTTCATGGTGATTTTGAAATCTATTAATGTTGATCTCTCTGGACCTGTCTATGTCACTTACCTGGTACTCAAAGAAACACAGCCTCCCACTCATTCCAACTCTGTATGTGCCATTCCCCAAAATGGGGCCTGCTTCTTAATGAAACTCTCAGGATTAGAGGGAAGTGACATAGACATATTCTCTGTCTCATCTGTTTTCTGGTAGATGCTGCTCTAGCAGGCTGCTGGAAGGTGACACAGATGGTTCACCACTGAATCTATACATTTGTGTAAGGCTGTGACAGAGTTTATTGTTTAGAGACATGGACTTGTTTAACAGCCCTTTCCCTTCTATCTCACAGGGGATATGGGCCAATCGGCTTTCTATCACCCTTCTGTTCCCTGGCCATTTATACTTGTTGCAATGTTTGATGAGAATGTTTAAAATGCATTATTAAAGCCTCGTTTAGT
Source organism: Caiman crocodilus (assembly GCA_030014935.1). Taxonomy (NCBI): domain Eukaryota; kingdom Metazoa; phylum Chordata; order Crocodylia; family Alligatoridae; genus Caiman; species Caiman crocodilus. The sequence goes on along the minus strand of JAGPOW010001296.1, from coordinate 75,951,206 downwards.
TGAAATGCATTATGTCCAAACTAATCCAAAAGAGCCAAGAGTGACTAAGTGATGTATCAGGTGCTCTCCAGTCTGCAGAGAGGTACTTGGCTGTGTTTGTCCAGGGTCAAGCAGAAGATAGGATAGATTTGTACCTTGTAGGCTAAGTAAATAAGATACTTATAGAGCACAAGATTCTTTGAACTCAAATGCTGTTGTTTGGCTGAACATTGGCTCCTCATCCAGGAGCAGAGTGAGGTGTCAGTCTGATGTCAGACAGAAGGCAAAGTAGAGATGCCCTTGAATGAACTCAAGGTACACGTCTCCCCTGCCTTCTACTTCCTAGTTTGCCAGACCCTAGGAGGAAAATATTCACACTGAGTGAAGAAATGCTGGCCTGGAGGTTGCTGGTGTCAAGGAGAAGGAAGGGCATGGATCTAGCAGGTGCTAATGTAGGATGGCTGGCCAGAACCCAGGTTTTCTAGTATGCAGGAAATTTGTTTTTCTTTTTTGTTTTATATTTGGTTTCAAAATTTCTGGTGAACTGGAAGCTCCCAAGACCTTGCAGTTCACCAGTGAAACTTATCTGCTTGTTAGTTTCACTGCCAAAGTTAACAGAAATTGACAAGACCATCTATTTCACCAAGCAGCAGCAGAAGGCTCCCAGCATTCCAGCTTTGGGACAGACCTACTAGTGGATTGTCCCAGGGTATGTACCCAACATATTTCCAGCATCCTTGACCCATTAGGTTTGCCAGACTAGGACCCTACTGCTTACAGAGTTGCTGGCCCCAGGAACCCAAGCAGAATTTCCTCAGAATCCTGCCTTCTATTCGGTGAAAGTTCATGGAACTGAGATGTTTCAAGTTAAATATTTCAAGCTTGACAAAATGGAATTTTTTCAGTGAAACTTTACTGGAAAATTTCCAGCAGCTCTACTTTGAATTTTCTTTGCAAAATTCTCATGCTGTAGATGTACAAATTCAGTGCATGCTCACACCTCAGATCTACTCAGCCAGGTTCATTTAATAACCTGTCTGCATGTGCCCACTCAGGCTTTTGAGAACAGACATCCTCTTGGAGACATAAAGAACAATTGATTCTTGATGATCTGGTAGCTCTACAGGTTTCTTAGCAAGTGGTTTCATACCTGGCAGCACAGTTTGGGAAGGAGGTGAGCAGTCAACTGTGGCAAAGAACAGGTTAGGGACTATTTAGAAAAGCTGGACGTATACAAGTCCATGTGACTGGATGGGATGCACCCAAGGGTGCTGAGGGAGTTGGCTGATATGATTGCAGAGCTGGTGGCCATTATCTTTGAAAACTCAGAAAGGGAAAAAGGAGGATTCAGGAAACTACAGACCATTCAGCCTCACCTCAGTCCCTGGAAAAATCATGGAGCAGGTTCCCAAGGAATCCATTTCTAAGCACATGCAAGAGAAGAAGGTGATTGGGAACAGTCAGCATAGATTTGCCAAGAGAAAGTCATGTCTGAACAACCTGATTATTGCCTTGTGTGATGAGATGACTGGCTCTGTGGATGCAGGGAGAGCAGTAGACCAGATATACCTTGACTTTAGCAAGGCTTTTGATGAAGTCTCCCTCAACAATCTCTCAGGCAAGCTAAGGAAGTATTTTTCGGTGAATAGACTTTAAGGTGGATAGAAAACTGGCTGGATCATAGGACTCAGAGGGTAATAGTCAATAGCTTGATGTCTGGTTGGCAGCTGGTATCAAGTGGAGTGCTCCAGGGGATGGTTTTGGGGCCAGTTTTGTTCAATATCAATGACCTGGGAGATGGCATAGAGTGCATACTCAGCAAGTTTGTAGATGACACTAAGGAGGTTTTTAAGACCTGGCTACACAAAGCCTTGGCTGGCATGATCTAGTTAGGAATGGTCCTACTCTGAGGAGGCGGTTGGATTAGATGACCTCCTAAAGTCCCTTCCAACTCTAATTATCTGTGATTCTATAATTCAAGCCCTGAGCCAGCTCCAACTTTGTAAGTTTCATGTGTTAAATCAAAGACAAAAACTCCTTACCAGCAGTTTACAAGGGTTCAAATGTGGGAAGCATCATAAAACCTATACCCCCTGCTTCCTACCAGACTCAAAGCATTAGTATGGTAGACCTGCAGGGATACATGTGAGAATATTTACAGGTACTGGCATTAAGTGATTCCTTGCTGGAAGAGAGTTGTGCTGTCCCAGCAGGAAGATACACAGTCCCACCACAGGAATTGTCTAATTATTTTCAGAAAATGATGGAATATGTATTTTTTTGCTTTATGAATTTCCCTAGTTATGCACAGGCTTCTTTCTGAACTGCTTCCTTGTGGTGTTTAATGATTTGCCTGATTTTTTAAGATCTGCAGTAAGGAACAAAAATCTAGTTTAAAAGATGATAGAGGCCTTTCTGTTTTTTGGATTGTTTAGTTTTCTTATGTTGAATCCACCCCCAGATGGAGTATTAAGCTCAATCCTTCTGCAAGACAAAAACCAAACAGTGATTCTTAGTGTAGAGGATATGTGTTGGTCCTTGTTTAAATGTTAAATAGTCTCTATTTTTACCAGAGACTAATTCTTAAGGTAGTATGCCTGGGCCACTGGAATTAGAGGTGTTTTTCTCCCAAGGAAATGTACTGAAGAGTATTTGTCGTCTTTTCCATAAACCTTAATAGAAGAAATATTCCTGCTACGGAATTCTCTGGGATTGTTTAGAAGCATTGTAGAAAGTTTATTATTCTCTCCTATACTGTCCAAGGATTTAAAAGCTGTGGTGAGAGTACATAAGCCAAACAGGCTGTCATTTTGATTAAACATTTTGATTAAGGCAAGTTTTTTTCTATCATAATGGATTTCAGAGACAACTTTCAAAGAGACTTTCTCTAGCTGCTTTTCTGGTGTTGCACAGTCTGTCCTGGGCAGTAATGCTACTAGGGTGGGTTGAGCATGGCACCAAATTAGAAGGGGCATGAGAAGCATCATGCAACTTTCCAAACCCCTGCTCTCCAGTGCTTTTCATTCCCCTTACTTCCTCTCTCTTCTCCCCAATCTCTTCTCAGTGTACCAAAATTGCCAGTTATGCCTCTGGTCCTGTTTTTATGCCAGGGCTTTGAGATGCACAGGGAGAATGCTTGTGCTACAGCCCCTTAGGAGCTACAGCATACTCCCTTCAGTGACTGGTTAGCTCTGCTAGCTGGGCTACGCATGACTTTGAGTCTGTCCTTTCTCCCATTACCTTTCTGCCCTTTTTGGCATAACTGGTGAAGCTGGCAATCCTATCTAAGAACTGTCCTTGCATCCAGAAGAGTGAAAATGTAATAAGGTCCTGACAGAAGCACCAGGGAAAGAGGTAGCTGCAGCCTGCATATAACAAACTTATTTTAATACAGGAAATGTATTTGCCTTCTACTCCATCAAAAGCCTGATCTAGTCATAGAGAAATGGAGTTACTCATCTACTCAGAGTACATGTGTATCTCTTCCATGGCAATCCTGTGACAGCTACCAAGAAATAAGCCCCGCTCACTTGCTCCTATTCTAAATGCACCACAAGTTGAAAAGGATTGATGGGCGCAAGGCTTAACAGTTTCAATGCAGCTTTCAGGAACATATTTGGGGTAATGATCCAACAAACAGCCCTGGGAACACCCTAACAAGCAGCGGCACAACATTTTTCTGCAAACTGTGCATGTAACCCAGGAGCTAAAAGAGGGCTTGCTTTGGCAAGTGGTTTCAGGATCACTACAAAGAAGGTATAGATGCTACTTTCAAGATGTACCCTCCTTAGGTTTAAGTTTCATGTGCTTCCTGTCTGCTGCAGTAGTCCAAAACATGATTTCAGAAAAAAACTTTAGAAATTTCAAGACAGTTTGTATTTTGCTGATTTCCCGGTTGACCTATTTTCTGTACATTGTTCCATTGTGTTTTTCTAATTTTTTTTTATCAAAACAATAATTGACCTTTCTGGGGGGGAAGGGTAACGGGGGGGACACACAAATAGTTTGCTGTGAGAAATATGTTTTAATTAATACCATTAATATATATATTTTTAAATGCTTGTGGAAAAATTTTGATAGAATGTGCAGTGGAAAATTTAACTACATTTTAGTAAAAAAAAAAAAATCCAATTTTGAACAGTTTTGAAATTTTCAGTTTTGGCAAACAAGGCATTTTTACATAAAAACACTTTGTGTAAAAACACCTTGATGGGGTGGAATGGCATCATACATGCCTGTTTTTATGCCAGCAAGTAAGTCAGCTTGTCATGTTCCCCATCCAGGTTAGCGGATGCTCTGAACTTAGCGTAGATACTAATACTAGCCGAAAGCGTGACCTCACCCAATAAATCATTAAATAATGCTTTCCATGAAATAATCAAGCAATTCTTTTGATCTGTGGAGTAGTTTTGTTCCTTAGGAACAGTTTTCTATTTATATGCAGTATAGAGTGTTTTGGGCCTTTAAATTCTTGACTGAACTCTGGACCTATTCCTTTAGAGGTATCTGTTTCCAGAATTAAGGGTTACTTTAAATCTGCAAGGCTTATTTACATTCTACAGCTCACTTGGTTCTTTTTTACTGCTCTTTAGTGAGGTCTATGCATGGGTCAACAATTATAAAATATAGGTAAACAACTATGAGCATCTACTATAAACAACTTGCTATAATGAGCCCATTTCTCTTTTGGTGGTAGAAACCTCTCTAGTAATATCTTGGCCTAATACTCTACACATTTCACACATTATACATGGTAGTTTCCCCAAATGAATTCAAAATATTTTGTTTCTCTATCACCTAAAAGAATATTTCTTTAGAATAAAAGTGAATATGTGGTCTACAGCTTTCTAGCTTCTGGTTGTAGGTCTTTGAGATATCTCTTCCAAGTGTAGCTAACCTTTCTATATGGTGGGTGTGGGCGATATATGGTCAGATGCAGCCTGCCAGGTGATTGGATGCAACCTACAGGCAGGCACCCACCAGTTAATTGTATCTGGCCCACTGGTGGCTGCCCATCAGAATTCTATGACTGCTATGCTCTGCATGGGGCTGAGTCCCACCTGCTCCTGCCTGGGGCAGTGCATGCTGTGCTTCCAGCCTTCTCAGTGGTGATCCTCCCCCTTTATGCGGCGTTGGTCAGGCCACAGATGGAGTACTGTGTCCAGTTCTGGGCGCCGCACTTCAAGAGGGATGTGGATGGCCTCGA
>JAGPOW010001296.1:75931028-75945921 GCA_030014935.1 Caiman crocodilus | reverse complement strand
CTCATTCCTGCCATTGGCAGGGGGTCAGACTAGATGGCCTGCTCTAGGCCCCTTCTGACCCTAGGTACTATGATACTATGATTCTCCACCAGAGGTTGCCAGCCCTGGCCAGCAGTAGGCACAACTTCTGGGCAGAGCTGCTGCTGCCATATAGAGAACTGCTGGGCTTCCTCAGGCTGCAGCAACTCCTCCTCCTGTCCCTGCTACAGTACTTCTGGCAGCAAGTAGGAAGGGGAAGCTGCAATACTGAGGGGAGCGAGGCGGGCACTGCTTGCAGCTCACTTTGGTCCTGCTCATGCATGGCTGGGAGAGGGAGTGTATGAAAGGGGGGAGGGCATGAAGGAGCTTGGTTGCTCCTAAAGCCCCACTGGACAGGTATGGGACAGACAGGTGGGGTGGGGGAGCAGCAGGAGCCAGTATGCATTTGGTGCAGCCCTGGTGTAGATGAAGCAGTAGCAGGAGCCAGCTCAGCCTTGGCTGCAACCCCGCTGGGCAGGTGTGGGACCAAGACCAACTGTGCCAGGCTTTGCTCCCTGTTCCCTCCTCCCCTCTCTCAGGGGCTTCTCTTGCTGCCTGCCAATGGCAACTGCTTTCCCACCCATTACGGTGCACTGTGAGCCAGGCAGGCAGCGGTGATCCCTCTTCTTCCCCGCCCCCAACCTGCAGAGGGGCTGGGCTCAGCCACATCACAAAGAACGAGCAGGGGGATAGGGGCTTTCTCCCCCAGCAGCTCACATGCACACACCTAACCCACCCACACTCCACACATGCACCCACAGCCCCTCACAGACCCCAGACCCACACAGACACTCAAAACAGTCCCACACACCCTACACCCCAACATATACCCCACATACCCACACACACTACCTCCACCCCCACACAGATCTCACGCACGTCCACACATGCACCCCCACACCCCACCATATTCACACCCCCCCCACACACCCAACACCTCAACCACACATATATCCCACCCCCCACCGAACCCAAACACATGCCCCACACCCTTCGCACACATCCCATATCCCACATACACAGCTACTCCTTCTCACATCTCCCCACCCCCACCATACCCACATACATCCAACAGTCCCACATACCCCACACCCCAACTACACATCCCACACCCTCCTCACCCTCACCATACCCACACATTTTCCCAAGTCACATGCATCCCATACCTCATCCCCACACATCCCACACCCATGGCCACATCTCCCACCCACATCATACCCACACCCAACACACCCCCACACCCGCTTCCCCTTCACACACCAAACAAGCAACCCTGTCCCCCAAGGAGTACTTTTGGCAAGGGGAGAGTCTTCTGGTGGCAAAGGTCAGAGGTGAGGGGGTAGGATGTCAAGTCACAAGACGGTGACCAGGGGGTGGGGCACCTGTGAAGGGATGGGGCTATTGTGGCCCTCCATGCCACACCAAAACTTTTAATCAGCCCTCCAGCCAGAATAATTGCCCACCCCTGCTATATGGTCTTTTAGCAGAGAGACTACAAGCACAGAAGAGTGTCATATATAATCAATGGGGTTCTGTTCCTGAGTAAATCATGGTTCCCAGTTTTCCCTAATAATATCCAAAGATCTATAAAAAATTGTCAGGCTGCTCACATTATTTCTTGACTGCTTATAGCAAGGTATGGAATAAGTTAATTCCAGTGTTTCACATCCTCCTGAGAAAACTTTTGAACATGCTTCTCAGCTTCTAATACCTATAAACAGTCAGTTGTTTCTAAGCAAATCACTTCTAAGATGTCATCCCTACTACCTCATGTAGCTTCTTTAATAATGCTTAGACAACGTTGGTTCCATAATTGGTTTTCACTTGTTTTGGAGTATACCCTCTGAAATCTTGCTTGAGCTCTTCATACACTTTCTGAATTGCTATTCAGAAGGATAGCTAGTACCGTAAGCATTGATCAACAATACAAGCTGGAAACTAAGCTGTATATTTCTAAGAGGCCAGTGATTTCCACTGGGACATATTCAAATGTTGTTTCCACCAATGACAAATCAAATCATAGGTGGTTTAACATGCACAAAGGCTGTTGTCTGACAGGAAGAGCAATATAAAATATCTAGTCTTTTCTGTGCAAATACTTGGCCAACAGAATCTTGTCATTCATCTGGACAATGTTTTTCTATTATCTGTATACTCTGAATTTCCCCAGTACTTTATCACTAACACTGTAATAATAGCCTAATGAAAGCTTTCTAATGAAAGCAGTAACTATTTTGTTTCACTATTCATTTGGTCTGAAGATCATATACTCTCAGGATACTTAAAGTATATAGTAAATAATTCTTTACCACAAAATACAGTTGATCAGAATTTATGCTGTCTTCACCCTTGGTTTTGTAAAATTCAAAATATTACAAATATGAGGGTTTGAAATATACACCTTTGCTGTTCCACAAAGATATCACTGAATCCCCCTAAAGCCTTGCATATCAAAATGTCAGCAGTAGCTCCTGTTTGCTTTCAGTAAACAGTCTTCCTCTGCTTCCTTGGCAGGCTTAGCTTCTTACTGGATAGTTGGATCTGTTTCTTCTCCTAAGGGAAAGGATTCTTCTTTCAGTTTTATTCTGCCTCATCTCTGTGGGCTGCAGCTGCTCAAATTTTGTTTGAAAAAGTCCATTTTTTCAATGGAAAAAGTCCATTTTTTCTTTGGAAATGTAACATTTGTGAAAAGCTGATGACTTTCATTTTTCACAATTTTTGTAACAATTATAATAACATTAATTTTGTTCAAATGTCATTCCTTTTTTATTGCACACATTATTAGAGCCTTTATTGAAATGGTTATTGACATTCCCCATTTGTCTTCTTCAGCAGACCCTTCTGATAACTGTTTCATCCAATTTGGTGATGACCAGCTGCTACAGCTGTAGTGTCCATTCAGCAGGTGGTTGCAATAAGTTTTATCTTCCTTCCATTGCTGTTGCCCCCCTTACCTTTCTCATATGCAAAAAAGGAAATTACAGCCTAAATGCAAGATGAATGTATAACTGGCTGGTAGGTATTGTGTGTGGTAGCCACCAATAGTTTGATTTGTAACTAGGAAGAACTATCAAGTGAGATTTCCCAGTGGATGGTTGTGGATCTGTTACTGAACAATGGAATTGAGTGCACGTTTGTAGATGGGTGAGGTAGCGGACACTTTGGAGAATAGTTTTAGGACTCAATAGATTTGAAGTGTTCTGAAATATATTAGATGAAATTCAACAACAAGTGCAAGGTAGTCTACTTTGGCAAGAACAATCAAATGCACAAACACAAACTCAGGAATAACTAGCTAGCCTGCAGTACTCCAGAAAAGGACCTTAATTTACAGGGGACTGTAAGGTCTGAGTCAGCAGTGTCACGCTCATGCAAAAAAAAAAAAGGATCAACAGCATGCTTTGAGGTACTGAGAGGAGTGTCACATGTAGGTCATAGGAAATGATTCTTCCACTCTATTCAGCATTTAAGCTTTACCTAAGAACTATATTCCGTCTTGCACACAGCACTTTATGAAAGATATGGATAAGTTGGAAAGAGTCTAGGGGAGAGCAACATAAGTGATTTTGAGTTTAGAAACCATAACATAAGAAATACATTTGGAGGAACTGGGATTATTTAATCTGTGAAAAAGAAGACAAAGACTGAGAGGACATTTTTATAACAGTGTTCAAATACAAAAAGGGTTGCTATAAAGAGGACAGCAATCAATTGTTTTCTGTGTCCACAGATGACAGAATGAGAATTAATTGGAACAAGGGAGATCTAGTTCCAATGTTAAAACTAATTTTCTAACTACAAGGGTAATTAAACATGAGAACAGATTTCCTAGAGAGATTGTGAAATATCCATTCTTGAAAGTTTTTAAGTATGGGGAAGATGGTTGTAATGGTTTACAGAGAAATGTTCTTGCTTGAGGGGGTTGGACCAGATAATTTCTGGTCCCTATTTTTCTGTTTTTTAGGATTAATCTATAATAATTTCCATGCTCTCCTGTAGTAATGAACAGTGTTTTATTGGACTGGTCAGTGCTTCTGCCAATGAATCTAAGCATGTGTTAATCTTTGAGAAATCATTGTCATGTTTTACAGGTAAAAACATTTCTTGAAGGCATTAGTTTAAACTGGTAGCATGCCCATCTATGCCAGTGAAATTGTGCTTTTAGGGACAGATGATATATCTTTTTTCATAGTTACTTCTTTTGCCAGCACACATAATGAGCTTGATCCAGAATCCCTTCCTCATGTAAGTTGTCCAGTTGACATCACTTACCCCCACATCAGTAAGAAGGGAATACAGGTAAGAAAAATGCCATGTTCCATACAAATGGCCCCAGGTAGCTTTAAATCAGAATATAGAAATATTGTATAAAGGAAAAAACACGAATACAAAAAGAAGAGCAGGACATGCTCATAATTTGTGCATAAGGAAATTGATGGAAGATAATTTAGTGCTGGGAGCTCATGGTTTCCTGTTTTTCTCTTTTGTTAAACAAAACAATGTAATAAAAACAGAAACTAGAAAAAACTAAAGTGGGCATGTGAATTACAGTACGTGCTCAATCACACTACTGCTAATACAAATTCAGCTCTTAAATAAGAGACTGGGGGAAATATGTGCTAGTTTCTTGGGTTAAGGCCAGTAAATATACAGACCCTCTGTGACAAATCTTGTTTCTCAATATATTATTCCCAAGATCACAACTGAAAGTAAGGATAAAAAGATAAGAAATGCAGAAGAGAAGCAGTATGTGTACCCCTGAGACCAGTGTGCAATCCAAACCAAATGTGACTCTAAGGAAGTTCAGAAATTATTTTTGCATTGATGAGAGTGAGGTAGCTTTATATCAGAGGGAGGTAACAGATATATGCTTTCTTCTGGGTTTAGTTCCTGTGGCATGGAGTTTAGATTTCACTGTGTGAGGTACTAAGTCAATGTAAGTTTATGGTTTCAGTGGGATGCTTACTGCAGCAGGGACATCATAACAACATCACAAGTCACCTTGTCAGCTATGATGTAATGGCAACAGAAAGAAAAAAGAATTAGCTGAGATAAGGTGCCTCAAACATTGTCCCACAGTAACACAAACACTCAAATCCAAATGAATACTAAGTTAAAGCAATGTCTCTGTTCAGTGTAGTAACAAGCATCAGATCCATTGTTGTTACACTGCTCAGCCAAACTAATACATTGATGCTAGTTCTAACACAGGTAGACAAGGTTCTTTTGGTAAATCTGCTATTGTTTATTAGACCAACTCAAATAGTTGGAAAAATTGTTCTTTGCAAGCTTTTGGGTATAAACACACTTTGTCAGGCTGAGGAAGCATCTATAGTTGGTGTGTGCTCTTCCTGGATGGAATTAATAGTAAAGAAGTCAAAGGCTGGTCTGCATGCAAGAAAGCCAGTTAGTGAAGATGTAAATTGAGGAGTCAGTGGGTGAGAGACAGGTTGGGAGGTGGGGGGAGGGAAAGGGGGATGAATGTAGCTGGTAAATAGTGGAGAGGTACCTAGGGACCCAGATGTTAGGCAGGTTATAACATGTCATAAATCCAATGTCTATATTTAGTGGTGTTTTTGTATCCAGTAGGTTGATTAAGTGAAGTTTGTAGGCTTGTCTGTGTGTTTTGTAAATGCCCTTTGAGGATTAGAACAGAGATTGGAGAGAGAGTGGTTTTCTTGTGAGATATGTGCCCCCACAGGTAATTGGGTATTCTTGTCTTTGATAAATTTTGGTGTGTGTTCATTCTGGTGTGTAATTGTTGTTTGGTATTTTCCATCAGGGCGTTTGGTGCATTAGATGAGATATATTACATTTTTGGAGGTGCAGTTGTAAGATTCAGGAATGCTGATGATTCTATTATGCTAATATATATATATACTTTCAGTTCAACAATAGTCTCTTACTCAGTGTACCCACTCCTGAATGGTAAAACACATTGCAGTGCAGAATTTTAAATCTTGCAGTTTTTAATTACAAACTGACAAATAGAATTTTAAAATTGCTAGTTTGCCATAGCATAGCACAGACAGAAAAGAACAGAAGTAATCACATACTCAGAATTTCTTTCTTTATTTAAGACACAAACTTCTACTCTGTTCTTACTTAATGACTTTTGAAACTGGATGAAAAATAAGAAGATAAACAAAACCATGAACAATATTGCATTAATTAATGTAATCAAACTCATATACACTGTTTATTATTTCTATTGTCACAATCTTATATAGGTACTTATAGACTCTCATCACAAGTATACTTATTCTCAAACTGTCCCTGTAAAGTAGGGAAGTTGTTTTACATTTTTACAGATGAGAAACTGAAGCAAGGCAGATTGCGAGTCTGCAAGTTCCCTAAGGTTAAACATGATGTCCAAGATAGAAACGAGTTGAATTTAAGTCTTCTGGTGCCAGTTTCTTAGCTACTAGACTTTTCGTCCGCCCCGTCTTTTTAATAGAACAAATAGTAAATGGACAGGCAATTTGATTTTCATGTTCTGGTGTTTGCATCCATTTGATTAGGTACTGTATTCAATACCAAAACTGTTTCCTGATGGAAATTATCCATTAATGGTCATTATAGAAACAAAGAGATCCCAGATGCGATCTAAGGTCCAATGATCTTGTATCCTCTCTCCTATGGTAGCCAGCACTAGGTGTTTCAAAGGAATTTATAAGAATCTTTCAGGACACAGATGAGGGACTTATTCCCCACATTAAATTTCTTCCTTATCTGTATTAGAGAGATTTAATTTTGCTTCCATGTCTATGTTGGCATTAATTATAACAGTCCCAAATATTCTTGGCGTCAAAGTCATTCTGTGGCAATGAATCACAGGCTAGTTACATTTTGTAGGACAAAGTTTTTTGTCAGTGTAGCAGTGGGACCCAGAAGGACAAGCGCATCTCACTGGGAGGAGTCCTAATAATTAAAGAGGGTGGCTGCCGCACAACTGGCTGTAGCCCAGCATGGGTAGGAGAGAGGACTGACTTACCTACAGGTGCAGAGGAGCCAGAGCCAGAGCTGGAGCAGCATGTGATGCTGACACAGTGTTTTGTTAGTGCGTGTCCCCTGAGGCTCAGGAGACGCACCAGTGATGATGTCAAGTTGCTGCACCGTGGCAGCAGTATAAAACTGGAAGCAGAGCTGGCAGAGAAGGAGGAGACACTGGGCAGTGTAGTACAGAGAGCAGAGGACTCCCTGGAGTGCAAGGTTACCTCCGCAGCATGGAGACCCAGAGGGGCTTCTGTCTTCCTCCCAATGCAGGACTCCATGGGTAGCAGAGACCTGTGTAGAGGGAGATGCCTTTCCAGGAGGGAGAGTATTTGAAGGTCTAATTATGAGAACCCAAGAGAGTCTGGGTCCTGTTTCAGGACTATGGTAGGCATTTTCCTTTTTTTTTTTTTTTTTCACTTTCTAGTAATTCATTTTTGTCGCTTGAATTGGCCATCCTACTGGGCCACTTTCTTTTCCTTTATTGACTGAGACATAGACAGATGCCATAGAAAAAGGGGGCCACTCTGATCAAGAGGAAGAATATTGACCCAGAGGAACCATAGACTAACTTACCTGTGTTATTCAGGAGGAAGAGGAAAACCTGAACCCATAAGGGTATATTTCTCATTAGCCCCAGAAATGGAGCTTTTCCTTTTCTTGTGTTGTTTCTTGAAATGGGGAAGTCTTGGTGGCAGCTGAAGTTCTTTCAACAACATGACGGTATGGGTGGCTGGAAGTGATTAACTTATTTCCAGTCCAGCACCTTTGAATAGCTCATTGGCGTCAGCTAGGTAACAGATTCCATACTGGCAAAGTCTACGGTTGGCATGCAGATGGGGTATAGCAGAGGCAGAGCCCCAAGTCAGCCACTTGTCACTACATGAGTACATGCGTGAGACCCTCGGTATTAGCATTGAACCCCTCACCCTTTTTTCGTAAGACCAAAGGCATAGCAAGTGAATTGAGGGTGGTCCTCAGTGGAATTCCTTCTGGTCTATAATAACCCTGAGAGGAGGAGACATGATAGTCAGTTTAGAATTTGCTATATTTCATTTCATGGTATGTTCCTTCATTCTTATGATACAGAAATGGGCACAACTGGGAATGGTAATAAGTCAAACATTAATATAGTAAAAATTGAAAAACTACCACATGCATTTGATTTAGACACAATTTAGATGTGACTCTATTTTTAAAATTAAAATACCTGGAATCAATTCACTAGTCTGCATTGGAACTAAGGTTTAAACAGAGCACTTTTAAGGATCACTCTCCTCCCCATCATATAAACTAATTTAACAGTTGGCCATTTAAAAACAAATATTAAAAAAAGCAATCTGTGTACTGTGTATGTTAGGGAAGGATGCATTGTTAATAAAAAAACATCGAGGCTTAGTCCCATCTTTTAGTGTAAATTTCAATGTAACCTTAATTATGGAGCTGCTGTGGTACATGAAAAATTCAGTGTTATTTACTGCTTTGTCTAAGGACCAATTCATAGTCCTTATGCATTCTAGCAGTTTAACTAATGATCTTTTCCCCTTATTGATGTCTTAAATGCCTTCCAGACTGTGCCGAATGGGAATATACTTGTTTCGTTTAATTAAATGATAGTCTTTCTCATCTCTTCATAGACTGATCATTGAGTTGGGAAGAATATGTCAGCATCTTACATGTTACCACGTTTTTCAAATCTGTAAAGCATATTCAGAAGAAAATGTGTTGTGTAGTCCAGGAGTAAAAAAAACTGTTTGATGAAACATTATATTCTGTTCAGCAATTAGCTTATTTATTTGTTTTCAAAAGCAAGTTTTCATAGTCTCCAGTCAATGTTTTCTCTTCCTTCTTTGTTTTTTTTTTGCTTTGTTTTTGCCCTATTTTCTGTCTAATATCAGATTAACTAATGACCTCTGTGCTTTCTTGGTTTTTGTGAGTGATGCTAGAATATTGGCATGATGAGTTCAGATCTTTAGTGTTACCACAAAAAATGTATGTTACAGGTGATTGCAATAAAATTGTACTGAAGCAAACAAGTCCTGTCAGTCTGAATCTCTGCCTGGTTGCATATAAGCGTGAGCTACCAGTAGAGTCAGACGAAGAAGTCATTTGTTTGTGTCCATTAAATTTTCAGCCTCTATAAAGAAATTTTTAGTTGATGTCTAATGTCTACACAAAGCTGAATTGAGATCAGCCCCTTGGCTAGGTAGATTCAAAGAAGATCTGGTAGTAATTTGGATAAGGTTCTAATTAATTACCTAAAAATGAAGTGTTCTATAGTCTTTTACCAATATTTTGTTTGGTTCACAGAGTGAACATGAACCTTTGTTTCAGGTATAAATTGGTTCTCTAAAGCCCCCCTTCCCTCTTACTGAATGTGTCTATGCATTCATTAATGTGCTTTTGCTACTGCATATTAAATTTAGTACCTCTAATGTAAGGTACTAAATAAATGCACATTAGTTTGCTCTAATGCACAGTAGTGAAAGTGCACACTTTTTTAGTGATGCTTAATGTGCAATAGCTTATTTCTACTGCATATTAGCATACTAGCATTGTCTTGATGTGACACTTTAATGTGCAGTAAAATAGGCTACTGCACATCAAATAACACATGTAGCTGTGTCCACTATGCTGCATTGGTAGTTCTTATTGGATTAACTTTTCTTTCTGTTTCATCACTTTTATGCAGCACCCAAAGTTCAGAGAGATATCATTATATATTACATATCTAATCTTATAAAACTATGTTAGTACAGCAGTAAGAGTACATAATCACTGAAAAAAATCAAGGCAGGAAACTCTATTGTATACTTTGGTGTGCATGCATCACTGTAATCTTCAACAGCCTGAACACTTAAATAACACAATGTACTTTTTCAGTAAACTTAGTACACATTTGTGGTAGCTAGTTAAAAAAAAATATTATTTACTTATACCAGTATCACTGAATAATAATTCAGGATACTTTATAGACTTAGGCTGGGATTTTCAAAAGCCCCTTAGTGAATTAGAAGAGCACAGTCCCTGGAAAGACATAACTTTCAGTGGGACTTCCAGTATCTTTCAAAGTGCCTAATTCACATAGACATCTTGACATGTGTCACATAGACACATCTGCCCATCAGCCCAGATCTTCAGCATAAATCAGCATAACTCAAGTGAAAACAACGGTGTTCCTGATTTACACCACTTGGGGTTTTGGCTATCAGATTAATTTATTCTGGAGAGGAGTGAGTTTGAAGGGAGCTTAGATATTGATAGCCACGGAGGCTCAGAAGAAAGGGAAGGGTGGGGAGAAATCATAATTAAAGTTCTGTTTGTTGATGCTCCTCACCAATTTATGTCCAAGTGCTGGCCTGCTAATTAATGACTGCTCATGAAATGCCATGTGTCAGCAATGAATCACTTACTTTTGTTGCACTTCAATAGTATATGGCTAATGGGCAAGGACAACTCCTATAATTAAAACTTAAAATAGCCCTGGCTGTAGGACACAATCAAATGTTTATACCTTGTTGCTGTGGATGGACCATATTAAAACATGTTTCTCTGTGAATCTGGCACACGAAAAAGGAAAAAGATCATACTAAACAGTTTTTTTCAGCTTTTCTGTTGCAAAATTAGGTGTATTTAAACAAAATTACCACAGATTTCTGAGATGGACTTAAATAGTGCCTGTATAAATTGTTGCCTCATGGATCTAAAAATAACTAAACAGGGAAAGAAGTTTGGGAAGGGTAGTGAAAAGGCATTGTTAAATCAGCTGTTTTGTATTCCTCACTTAGCCACAACATGGTAAGTTTAGTGGTACGTTAAAAAGAGAAGCAAGCTTATTGTGATTCTATGTTGGCAGATGTACATATTTTGATTTATCAGCAATTTGGAGGATTCACAATTTAAACAGCAAATGAGCTATTTATGACAGTAGTTTTCTTCACTGACCTGGTCAGAGCTTGCATGAAAATATGGACACGCATGGAATCTTTTGTTATCATTTTTAATAATCCATTTGATTTTTAAACCTGGTAATGAAGTGTAATATTAGGTATAAGATGACCACGTCTCTTGAAAATATTATATCTACTCCTTGCACCCTGTGTCAGCTTTTTCTATGCATCATCAAACATCACAGATTGACCTACTGCCAGATGCCACTTATTTTCCTCTCAGAGACGAAAAAAATAAAAAAACAAATCTGTGTATTCCTAAGAGTCTATAGCAGATATTAGCCAATTCACTCCTAGGCTGATTGTGACATCCATTAGTGTCATGACTCATAAGATAAAACCTTGTGCTTCCCAAATTCAGTCATAAAAGAATCGAATTAGATCTGCTTTTATTGGGTGTGCCCTTGTATCTAATGAGAATTATGATTATGGATTTTGAGGAGGGAGAAGGGGGGAAATCCAGATAGTGTGCAGTGAAAAGACACCAGGGAATAGAGCTGTTCTTAGAAAACAAAATACTTCCATTTTTAGGCATTTGTTTTTAAATGGAAAATCAACATTTTCCATTGCAAGTAGACGCTTTTTACAAAAAATGTAATTTACCTGAAAAACTAATTTTCTGTTGAGAAAACATTTTGACAGAAGATTCAAGCCCTCCTAATGGAGAAGTTGGGATGCTTTATTGGCAAGCAAAATGCATTAATTCACTTTTATTGGGACAGTCACTTTTCTCTTCCCTTCCATACAAGTTTAAATGAGGCTACTGCAATCTGGCCCAGCATCATTACCACAACAGATTAATTTTCAGTCTTTTATATGATCTTTGTATTTGCCTGAACCTGAACTCGATATTTAGAAAATTCCTTGTAATACACATCTTTCTTGGAGTGACTTCTCTGAACTTTTCTAAAAGATTCAGGTATCATAATAATGTAGTAGCAGTCCAGACTGGAATGAGATTGTTGAAAATATATTTTTATATTTTTATAGCCGTGTTTATGGAAATTACTCAACTCTGTGGGAGGGTTTCTCTTCCTGAAAAAACTGCAGTGTTTCCCACCTACTCCCATCATGATGTTAGGCTGCAAAGATAGATGTGCTGCCTGTAACTTAACCCTTTTACAATCCTTTTGTGATCTCTAATAGCACTGTAGCACTGGACAGTTCAATAATGACAAACCAGGGGAATAATTCCTCTTGTAGACATCTGCTCCTCTGCATTTGGCTATTGTGTGTTGTTTAGCTGTGAGCATGCTATTAGTTTGCTTTGACAGGACTACAGATCCCCATCTCTCATCTGAGCCATGAGACCATGACAGACAACCCTGGACTCAATTAACTTAGATTTTTCAGTCTCTCTCAGTCCCTTTTGGATAAGAGAAGTCAAGGTTCAGAACTACAGGAGGATAGTGGTAGGAATAAGACTATGAGACTGCAAGAGCATCTGCAAAATGGGCACTTTATGTATTTAAAAAAACATGCACTGTAGTGGAACAGAAGCATAATATATGCCATTAACATCAGTATCATTGAACAGCCTCTAAATTGCAGATTGGTGGGAAAATATTGATATAAAAATGTAAACAAGAGAAAATGAAAACCATAATAAAGCTCTATTTATTAGAAGGTTAATGTACAATTAAATAGAAAGGCTAAATAGAAACAATGCTAAAGCGGAGGCACGTGTTTCCTAAGTCAAAGTTAAGGCTGATGCTCTGTCTTTTACCTCACAGCTGCGACAAGACGCATAATGGTGTGAAGTAAAGACGAGACACCATGTCAGACTTCACTCTGCATTTCAGGCTTAGGGCACTTTGTCACTCACATCCTTCCTTGCTAATTAATTAGAAAAGCTTATTTAGTTATTTATTTAGTAAGTCAGGTTAGTTGTGCAGTATCCCCATTGAACTTAATTAAAACTAGAAACAAAGGCCTTTAATGGAGAAGTTGCAAACTATGCTTTGATATTTATTCTTTTGATTCATAAATTCACTCGACAGAAGGCAGCCTCTGTTCTCTTCTGTATGCCAGCTGACTATTGGTACCTCTTAACAAATAATGAACACCTATATTAACTCAGTTACAAACAAGTATATGACTTATATTACATTCCAAGTGCCCTCTCTGTCTCTCACTGTCAGAGGCCTTGCAATCTACCCAGGAAATAGAAAAATTAGGACAATTTCAGAACGAAGGGTAAGAAAGATAATTCCAAAGCTAAGGGAACCTCATGGAGAATATCTGCATGAAAAAAAAATGCTCAGTGATCACATATTTTCTAGAACTGGACCTGATAGGCTATCTTTAACTATGACTACGTGCCACTGGTACATTACTACTGTCAACCAAAACTGCAAGGTTTGTAAGGATGGAAGACGGGACAGAGTTCAATTACCTTTGTGGCCTAAATGCTAGTTTTCCAGCTATGTAAGTGGCCTTATGACACACATAGGCTGTGATTCTGTTACACATGCAGTGTGGAAATCTAAACTGCACATTGACTGGGAATCATGTTATGCATACATACAAGCAATACATTGGCAAGGAAGTTTGGCACCCAGGGCAAAGCCTAGTGGCAGCCCATCCTCACCCTGCACACAGATACAGAGGGCACGTCGTGTTCCTCCCCCCCTCATGCTTGCCTGGGAGTGCACTCAATGGTGGGAGCTGCCCTCTCCCCCCATCCCCATGATCCCCCCAAATAAGCCTCTTATCCCACGCCCCACCCCAGCTGTGCAGAACCCCTTGGCTTTGGCACCCAGGGCAGTTGCCTCACTCACTCCCCTCCACCCCCTTTGCTACGGCACTGCACACAGGCCGAAAAGAATGCATGAGTAGCAGTTGTTAGATGTTGGAGGAGAAGGGAGCTCTCAAATTTTAACCCCAATAACTGAGTGGTTAGGGCACTCGCAAATAATGGACTCTTACTTTACCCTCACAGGAGTGTTTGAAACTCCAACTTCCTGGCACAGTGCTTTAACTGCCACGTCACAGATTTGGCAGTATTCAGATCATCTTTTGAAGCTAGACTCCTGGCCAGCCAAGAGAGGGGGGTATGTGGGGCCAGGAGGAAGAGTTCAAGCAAGAGGGCATGAGGCTCAGTGAGAAGGAGGAAACTTTGGGTTCTAGTCTGGACCCTTGCTCCCAATATGGAAGAAACTTCCTTACTGCTCTCCATCTATTTTATACAATGAGTATTAAATATAAAGGGCAGTGGATCAGGTTCTCAAGGGGCATGGGAAAAGGGCTGGGGTAATGCCTTCAGGTTGTGGCGATTAGAGTAGGGTGCTGACAAATCAGAGAGACAAGGTTCAAACACTCTGGGGCACAGAAGGGGAATAGAATGCAAGCCTCCCACTTTCTGGCTGAATGCAATATCCACTTGACAACTGGGGCTAAAACATGGGCATGTCTTCATCCTCAGGACTTAGAGGTATACATAGGTATGTTGTTGCCCATCCAGTTCATAGGCTACTGAACGTATTCAGTGGGCATAGCTGCACATGCAATTAATTTGACTAAATGAACTCTGGTGCAAGACTGAGGTCATCATTGGAGAAGGCCAGTATAGATTTATGCTGGGGAAAAGTACCATGGATCTGTTTTTTGCAATAAGACAGATGATGGAGAAATACAGGGAGGGTTGTAAAGATATACATTTAGTTTTTATTGACCTGGAGAAAGCCTACGATCATGTACACAGGGAGGAAATATGAGAGTGTCTGAGAATTAAGCAGGTGCCAGGCAACTATAGGCCAGTCAGTCTCATCTCCATCCTTGGCAAAATCTTTGAAAAAATTATCAAGGCTCACATTTGCAAGAGCCCAGCAGGACAAATTATGCTGAGGGGAAACCAGCACGGGTTTGTAGCAGGCAGATCGTGCCTGACTAATCTAGTCTCTTTTTATGACCAGGTTATGAAACGCCTGGAC
>JAGPOW010001296.1:75914849-75930928 GCA_030014935.1 Caiman crocodilus | reverse complement strand
CTCATATAACCGAGCCACAGACTCAGCAATCACCCCCGTCAGCTCCCTCAACACCCTTGGGTGCAGGTCATCCGGACCTGCTGACTTAAAAACATCCAGCCCTTCCAGAAGCCCTTCCACCAGGTCTACCGTCACCCTTGTCCGAGTAGTGATTCCCGAGGGGGAATACAGGCCTCTAGCGGGAAGGAAGTCCCCGTCTCCCCTCAGGAAGACCGAGGCAAAGAGCCCATTGCAGATCTCAGCCTTCCCATCGGCTGTGAGCACCAGGTTGCCCGACATGTCCCTCAGGGGCCCGACGTTGCCCAGGGCTCTCTTTTTGCTCCCCACATATTTGAAAAACTTCCTGTTGTCCTTGATCCTAGTCGCCAGGCGGAGCTCTAATCCCACCTTTGCCTTCCTAATAGCCCTCCTGCACTCTCGAGCACAAGAGGAGTACTCCTCTTTGGAGACTGCTCCTTTCTTCCAAAGATTGCATGCCTCCCGTTTATCCCTCAGTGTCCCCCGGATATCCCTATTAAGCCATGGGGGCTTCTGGGCACTTTTGCCCATCTTGCATCGGTCAGGAACGGTCACCCCTTGGGCTTGGAGGATCGTCTCCTTAAGGAACATCCACCCTTTATGGATGCCCATGTCGTTAAACTTACAGTCCTGCATCATCTTCTCAACCAGCCTCCTAATCTTTCAAAGCAGGGGAGCAAGGAAAATGCAGGTACCAGACTGTGACTAAAGAAAGGCCATGACCAAGACAATGACGGTTAGTTCATTTTAATGCCACAAAATAGTAGGCAAAATTCAGTGCAAGTTTGGGATGAGTGAAGAATGGGCAGGAATGGGGCCACAGAAATTAGAGAACTATTGAGAGTAAATGAGCACACAAATATGAGGAAAGCAAGACCAGGCATGATGAGCCAAGGGTAATATGGCCAGTTGTTCCTTAGTTCTAAGACGATTTTCTTTATTCTATAAAGCAGTAGGGCTATGCGAAGCTTCGACTGTCTATTGGATTCAGAGGAGATTTGGCCCAATTCAGTGACTGAATCTCTGAATCCAAAGCAAATCAGGAAACCAATAAAAAGGTCTGAATCAATTCAAAGCCTCTGAATCAATTTGAAAAAACTTCAGAGGAGATTGGGCCGGTCCCCACTTGCCACCACAGGGAGCTGGACCCAGACTCTGTGCTGGTAAGTAGGGGACTTGTCTGGAGTAGTGGGGAGGAGACCATAGGAGGACACTACCAGGCCCCATCCCCAGCCTGCTCCCCCAACCCCCCTGAATGCCCTTGATCCCCATCTGCCTGCCCAGCCCCAGGGTCCCAGCATTTCAAAAAAAAAAAAAAAAAGCCCCTACACTCACCAGATGCTGCAGTGGCCACTGGGGCCTCTGGGGGCTCCTGGCAGAACCCCACCATATAGTGTGGGCCAGTGGGGGGCAGCCAGGATCTCTCCCACCCCTCCATCTGGCAGGAGCTGGTGAATGCAGAGGGGAGGGTTTTTTGGGGTTTTTTTAAGTGCAGGGATGCTGGGGCTGGATGGGGTAGCCATTGATGGGGCTGTGAAAGTGGGTGGGGGATGGGGCTTGTTTGATTTGGAGATTTGGCCAATTCAGTGGTGGCTGAATTTCCGAATCGGATTCAGCTGAATTGATTTGGGACAGAGATTCAAATCACCAAATAAAAACACTGTCCCCTGAATTGGCCAAATCCGAAGCAAATACTAGCCGCTTTGCTCAGGCCTGCGTAGCAGATGACCTTTTTTTTCTCAGACTAATATATGCTACTGTTTATAACAATTGCTACACTTGCTTCTTGTTGCTCCACCTGGATTCTCAAAGCTTTTATTTCAGTGTTGCCCCCATTCCTACCCCCCTTCCCCAGAATATATTATTTATCTGTTTTGCTCTTTTTACTATTCAAGCCAATTGGTTTTATTCTGATTTGGGGATTTCCTATCTTAAGTTCCTTTCATCAACTAATATAGCTCTACTACTGCTAAAAACAGTACTGCTACAAACATGCACTCTAGTGATGAGATTATTATAACTGTATTTAAAGTCAAGAAGGAATCTTTTAAATGAAGTTTTTTCCCCTCTGACACATGTTATTCATTCAGCCCTGCTCAGTATAGTAACATCAGGTTCAGGACAACAAATGTTTTTATTTAACTTTGTAAACTATACAAACAACATTAACATTTGACTGTGTTAATTACAGTTTTAACTGTCCCTGATTAAACATAGGTAATTTTTTTTTAGTACCTGATTGTTATTTTGGTGTTTTTAAGTCAAAGTAACCCAGCCACTGTCTTAACCACAGTGAAAGGGAGGATAACAAATTAAAACACTGGAGAATATGTGAAAGGTCCACTCAGCAGTGGGAAATTGATGTGAAATACCATCTGACATGTTTATAGCAGCATTTAATTATTTAATCAATTTAATAACAGAATATTTAAACCAGCACCAAAAAATCACTGGGCATAACCAATTCAGTCTATAAATTAGACATTTTGCTTTTCTATTTTCATTCTTCAGTTACATTCTGTGAACTAATTGGCAACACTTGATGAGAATTTAAGATGTAGACAGACTCTAACAGGTGGAGCAATCATACCTTCACAAGTAAATTAATTTATACACTTTCTGTCTTTCAAATACATACATTTAAACTCAAATACAACCAAGCAAGCAGCCCTAACAGTATGGCTAATTATGATTAAGGCCAAGTATCATAAAACATATGTGGTGTTCCACAAAACTCCAGGGGAAAGTATAAATTCACTCTTTTATCATATTTTGATTTTTTTTGACTTAACCTGGTAAGATCCCAGAAAGATATTCATTTTATTTTTCTGTTTGCTTTTGATTTGTGAACAAAATAATTGTCTCGCATTCAGGTATTCATAATTAGGGTTTTTTTGAACTTCATGAAAACTGCTGCGTTAATCTTTGAATTGCATATGAAGTGTGTCAGGGTGATTTATGGTGACTCTCCTGAGACACACTGACATGATTCAGTGCAAAGAAAATAATGATAAAAGACTTAAAGAATATCCTGTCAGGGTCAAATTTATTTTATCACACACCTTCACTTGATCAGGCTTAAACTTTTACTTTTTAAAAAAGGTGAGTAGTTCTCAGTCTGGGTCTACTGGCGGGTGTACCAAACATTACAGTTCCCATTTAAAAAAAAAACCCCAAGCCCCCTGCAAAACCCCGAAACCTCCAGGTGCTTATTTAATCTCATTGTGCATCCTCCTCCTGGCTTATTCTGGCACTCACTGGACTTGATTATTCTTGTGCATGGATTGAAATTCCTGGAGCAGAAATTAAAGTCTGGCAGATACTGGCCTGTAACTGGGGTTGGGAGAGTTCAGGCAGCTAAGAAGAAGCCTTTTCCAAATAAGGAAACATTAATTTAAGTTGTCTTCCAGATGGCAGTTGAAATCAGTATATGAAAGTCCATGTTACATATAAGAAGCCCCCTACAGCACATTAGCACTCATGGGGACCCACATTTCATAATTAGTTGAGTGGGGAGTGGGATTAAAAGCTGTGTTTGGTTTACTTACACTTGAAGGAAAATTTCAGTAACAGAGTGATTAGTTAAAGTACCCTGAGTAAGGATCTGTAACTGCTTTGTACCTGGGTCTTCTAGGCTTTCAACACGTACTCCCACTGGAGAGTTCCCCTATTGCTAGGCAGAGATACTTAAATCTGTGTGAACTCAATAAAAGCTAGAGTTCCCCCTGTAGTGCACTGGTACATAGAAACAGATGGGGTAGAGATATCAGTAGGGCAAACTGTCTCTCAGGTTCTTGAGCCAATTCAAGGAGGCGGTGTACCCCTGAGTCCTAGAGTCTGTGATCCGCAGGTAGGGGTTCAGTCCTGCTCTCCAGTCAGTTTGATTGTTAGAAAGTGCCATTTGCATTCATAAGCCAGGCGTGCTGTGCTTCTGATGGAAAGAGAAGCAAACTGAACCTGGAAGCATGTGGTGCCAGACTGCTCTGTTCTACTTTGCAGTTGCAGGCTGTCTGGCATTGCTTTGCAACGTGTTTCCTTGCCCTTACAAGAAGGCAGGATTTTCCCTTCTGCATACATTTCACATAGCTGATGTGCATAATGAGAAGGATCAAGGACAATTCAATGCAAAGGAGTGCCAAGGGGTGATGCAACAAAGCATGGTGCAACCATTCAGCATACTCCAGAACCTGGGAGGCTGTCATATAGCTGCTCTTAGCGCGGCATTGGACATGGGTGAACAGCTCTCTGACTTCAGCACATTTATCTGTGCTTTTCCAGAACGGTTCCAAAGGTGGCCGTTTTACAATCCTTCTGGATTGCGGTGTACATGGAGCCAGTGAGATGTGCTTTACTGCCGTTCTTGCTGGCATTTGTTTTTGACAGCACAGACAGGCCATGTCTTTATTATATTGGATTCTATGCAAGCCCTTAGTGCAACATCTGGCCAGCTGGAGGGTGGAGAGCAGGGAGGGGCTCCATAAGCTTTTCAGCTCAGGAAAGGGACACGGAGGGCCTGAGGTTGGTGGTTTCTTGCCTCAGGAGGGAGATGAAGCTGCTACATGGATGGGCCCAGATGAGAATACAGGTGCTGCACCAAGAGATCTGCCAGTGCTTGGTGGCCTCCAAGAGCAGGCTGACGTGAAGTGAATACTAGCACTGGGAACTACATCTTTTAAGTTTGAGGAGTCTGCTGGAGGAAGCTGCCAAATTGGATCTGGTTCAGAGGCAGCGTGTTGAGACACATGCTGTGTTTCTTCTTGGAAACTGCTCTTCCTTTCTTTTTTTGTTCTTCCTCTTATTTTCCTTGCATTTAAAATAAAATAAATAATTTATCAAATTAATAATAAAATAAATAATTTATAATAAAATTGCTGCAAAGATTTCTGTACATGGCTGCTCTTTGTGTTTGACAAGAAAAGCAATTTCTAAGTACAAATTTACCTTGCAACAAATGTTAAGTCTCCCATTTTCACTTACACAAATAGAATCTGCATTCCAGGAGTTCTAATGTGTATCAACAAACTATCAAGATGTCTGCTTGCTATTTGCCTTTTACTTATTCTTATTTATTGTATAGTGCCAAATCTTTTTTATGCTTGAGAGACTATAAAGGCTAGACTCTCTTCTCCTGTACTAGCAAACGGCAACCACAGACACTTAGCTAAATTGCATCATTTTATAGGTGCAAAAATGCACATATTATAACTAGTCGTTAATTGTTAATCTTTGTACTTGTATCTAATGATTAGAATCTGGTTAGTGCATTTTAGTTTCCTTTCAGACAAGTTTTGAGATGAATGAGCACAGTCACCATAATATGAATACGTTATAGTGGGGCAAGTTAAAATCCCTTTACCTTTATAACAGCAAAGAGATTCATTAAGTACTTATGATTCAATATTGAGAAAGAAACGTTGGGACTTGAGTCACTGGGGCAAGAGTAACAAATATTCCAACTGAGCAAATGATAAAGAAGATAAAATTGTCATTGTGATTTTGAGGCCATGGCTTCTATAGATTTATTTGGAAGAGCAAGCTAAATGATACCTTGTACAAAAGCAGAGAGTGTATAAAAGGAGAAAGATAAACACTGAAAAATAAAAATATTTTTCAATGTTAAAGAAACGAAAGATGACCAATAGATCTTGGTGACAAGTGCCTAGTGAACTATAAAATATACTCTTCAAATGGACATTTCCACAATTCAAGTGACTGGCTTTACTCCAAGTCTTTATTTCTAAATCTTAAAAGTGATGTGTATCTATGCATCACCAATAGTTTTGTGTTTCTTTGTGTGTGCATGCGTGTGTTCATGTGGAAATTGCCGTAACTATGAACAGAAATTATTGGAATCTGGAAGGGAACATCTGTCATTGCTTAAACGAGTTTGCTTGTATTTACAGTTCTTCAAAACATATCAAACATGGAAGGTTTCAACCGGTAACAAATCTGCTGCAATTTTGTTAGTTCAGGATATATGACTGAGAGGCTCCTAGGAGAAGATTGCTCTTTCTGCCTTATAAATAGATTTTGGTGATTTTATGTAGTGTATGGAAAGCCATACACAAGTGTCAACATATCTCTGTTCATTCAGTATTATTTAATCCTGGTACTGTGCTTTGGAGTGCATCATATTAAATGCAAAATTGAGAAACATGAAAAACCTTCTAAACTTCATGTTGGTGAACCACATAGCAGAAGTGCAATGATAAAACTATAATAAATATTTATCCACTTAATGTTAATACATATTGTAAACTGTGCATGCACATGGAATACCTTGAGACTGAATATGGAAGCATTATACTTTGCACTTGGACTACTTTAGGCTACTGGTTTGCTTGTTTTGAAAGGAATATTTTTTTTCCATTTAAAGTGGACATTTTATGAGGTCTGTCTGCACCAGGAAGCAGGGGTTATGATGTCTGACAGGACTACTGTATGTTATATAATATATTGTCTTCAGAATCAGCATGTTCTTACCAGTCTGTAACTGTCACTGCTTTGTAAGTGATGAATAAATTAAACAAAAACTAGGTTCTTTTTGCTGTTTACTGGACTGGACCTAGCTCTTATTCTGTCAAAATAAGCTTCAAGATAGAAACTGTATCACACAGCAGAAAAATAAAAGCTTTACAACCTCCCTTTGTGAATGGAAAGTAAAGAAGGTTTGGGGAGATAATTATGGCCCCCAGAATTATAGAAATATATAAATGAAACTATTGAATAGTTCCTTTGAAGATAGTTTTTAACATGTATTTCTAAAAAGGAGCAATTCGCACTATACCGAGCACCATTAATTGAAATTTCTGTGCCTTTGCTTTGATAAATTTGCTTCAGTTACTTGATCCTTTAACTTCTTTATTAAATGGTCTGTACTTGTTAAGGAAGTGGCACAGGGTATGTGACCTATAAGCGGAATGCTGACTGTAGTGTATCTTCAGTGATGAAAAGAAAAGTATCCATTCATTTCATGGCATAGATGAAGTGCTGTCTCACTGTCTTTTGTGGGGTGTGGGGATGAAGGTAGGGAGGGAAAGCTGTCAAGATGGATTTAGACATACATTTTTAGTGAGAGAGAGCTTAATCCTGCAAAGCTCTAAGCAATCTGCCCCCAATTTAGCAAAAGACTGAAGCACTTGAGTGTCTCCCACATGAAACTTTGCAAGGTCAGGAATAGCGTTTAGGGCATCTTGTAGGACTGAGCTCATGGTCCTAAAGAAAGTTTGAGGGGGGCCAGGACACTGCCTGACAATACAATGAGTTCCCCTTTGATGTACAGTGACACAGTTTCACAGAATATTGTGTTCATAAGCACAGGCACAGATTGATGTAAATATTGAAGTTCTGGTCTATTTTATCTTAACATCTTAGGTTCTTGGACAATATCACAATGACCATGAAGTAAAAATAAATAATATTGATCTTTTTCACCTTTTAATCATCACTGTAATACCCATGCATCATTTTTGCTGTAGACCTAATTATACTAACTTCAAGAGTCAGTGTGTTACACAAATACAGAGCTGGATCCAATAAAAGAGTTATGAAAAATTAAAGTATTTAAATGTTTAAGTTTAAAACTGATCCTTAAATTCAGTTCAGCTTCCCTCCAAACTCAGTAGCCACACTCCTACTTGACTTCTACATTCTCTGGTGTTCGGCTTCTGCACAAACACAGACTTGCCCCAAGTTTGGTACCAATTCCTGCATGGGATCCAGAAACAATGGCACTGAGCTTTTGTACTGTAGTAGTCAGACACCTCGTCAAGGAAAAAGGCCTGTGTTAAATACCTTTCTAACCTTGAGGAGAATTTAAACCCACTTCTCCTGCCTCTCATTAGTGTGCACTAGCCATAAGATTATAGCATAGTTTGGTAGAATCTGGGCATTTTCACCCCTTTGCTAGAAACTTCTAAGCATGCAGTATTAATTGAGGGAGGGGAGAGCGCAAGAAAAGACAGTAGCCTAAGTGCTTACAATCATAGGTGCTGACTTTTATTTTTGCCAGGGGGGTGGGGCACTAAGATGATGGACATGTTTTACACCTATCAGGTGACAACCCTCTTCCAGGGGAGGTGGGGTGGGGTGGGTCAGGGCGGGTCAGGGCCCTCAGGCCCTCATGTCCTTGGCACCTCTACTTACAACACTTAGCTGGGAAGAAGATGGGGAGGACTTGTGGGTTTTGGTTCCTTGTCCCAGTGCTACTTCCATATTTCACACTAAACAGTTAGCCACCACCATGAGGCTGTAAAGGAAGATTGAGACCTGCTCTCTTCCAAGATACGTGGAAAGAATACCTAGCAGTGGAGAAAGGTAACTTCCTGCTCCCTGTGCAGTGAATGGGGGAGACTTAGGAGCCTCACTTGTGTTTTTTTATTGACAGGAGCCTAAAAATTATGATTTGGTGTTTAAGTCCCTTTTTTGATCTAGGCCTTAGGTCCACTTTTATTCACTAACATGCCATTTACATCCTACCGCATCTGATTATGATCCAATAACTCTATTTGACTATGAGAAAGCTTAAGCATATCTGATTTATTTTCTGAAGATGCATACAGATGTTTAAGCAGCCTGTTGGGGAGGTGCTTTAATTATGGTGCTTTATACAAAAGTGCCATGAGTTAGAGCATCACTGAAGCCAACAGGCATTTGCGTGTTGGGTGGGAACCCTGAAGCCTACCTGCAATGGCCCTGGACAGCAGGCAGGGGCACTCCAGCAACCTCCCAGGAATCTGCCAGACCACCCCTCTCCCCAGCCCCAGCCCTCTACCCCTACCATCTGGGAACTGTCAGTAGCGGCTATGAGGGAGGAAGAAGGAAGACAGCTCCTCCCACCCTGCAGTGCAGCTCCCTTCCCCCAACTATCTCAGCAGTGGTAGGTGGGCTGGGCCCACAAGGCAGGGGGAGGCTCCATTTCTTCTCCTCCAGCACCAGCCATGACAAAACTGAACTGACAGTTGTTTGCCACAGCTCTCAAAAGGTTGTGGTGGGGGCAGGAAAATGGAGCCCTCCCCCCCACACCACACAGGCCCAACATGGTTTCCCCCAATACCCCAGCCTAGTTGGGGTATCTGGAGGTGGGTGTGCAAGGTAGGGGGATCCCTCCCCCACCCCCCTGCCCAAACCTTTTGACAATATTCAGCTACCTGCTCAGTTTTGTTATGGCCAGAATTGGGGTGGGGAGGGAACAAAGCCCCCCAGCTGTGTGGGCCCAGCCCAGCTCCGCACAGAACCCCAGTGGGGGTAGCTGGGAAGAGCCATGCACCAATGGGGGCCCCCTTTCCCTCTCCTCCCCACCCCCCCACCCAGCTACACAGGGAGGAGACAGAGCTTTTTCTGTCTCTTCTCTGTGACAGCCTGGGGGCAGGACTGAGGTAGTGATTGTCTGCGAGCACCAGCCTAGACCTGCAAAGGCCCCTGGGATGTGGGTGGAATTGCCCAAAATGAACCTTCAATATGAACCTGTACAAAAGTTTGCTAAGGCACTGTGCTCTAGAGTGCCTTTATCTGCTAGTACATCAAAGGAGGGTTAATTTTTCACAAGATCTGCCATTTAAAATGCTCTGCAACCCCGGATGTTTGTTATGTTATGGCTACAGAGCACTTCTGGCAGCCTTATCATGTGAAAAGTGTAACTTCTGCTCACACCCAGGGGCATTGGGAAAGGGGAGGGTAGAAAAGAGAACATCAAACTGAGGGGAGTTTAACTATATATAAATAAAAAAACACCCAACCCACTCCCTACATGTTCCTAAACTCTTTGTCTTCAGACTTATATCAACTTTGATTTGTGAACAAACAAAACTCAACACAATAAAAGGGTATTTGTTCTCTGTGGGTATAATTTAGCAGCTTATACATTATCTCTTAACTTGCCTTTTTGTCTTTGGTTGTAAACAGAGAGTTGAACAAGTATTCATTACTTTAGATGTAACACAGTTAAGACAGAAGCTTTTCAAATTCATCAGGGAAACTGTTAGTTATCTAGGACATTTTTGTGCTGTTAGTTTCTGCAAGAAATGACAGGAGAAATGCTGTAGTTCTAGATAACTCTCTAAAAATACTTGTAGTTGTATGAAGTCACTCTTGTTCTTGCCAGTTTAAACATTAGTGCACTTCAAAATTCACAATTTTACTGTGTGACAAAGAGGCTTTTAAATGTAAATGTTCATGTTAGTTTGAAAAGAGTAATGAATCTAAGTAGCCTGCATAGTTATTAGAGGGATGCAGCAGAACTAGTCTTTAACAAAAAAGCTGATGGAAATCATTCAGGTTTGCCAGTAATTTTTAGTGCCTACCCATAAAAGTTTGAGGTTAAATTTCACATTTCTCAAGGTGAATGGAAAGTGCTCAAAGGTCAATCAAAACACTTTTTTGAATAAAAGTGCCACAGAGTACAAAATTATGCTAAGTTTTGAAGTTTTGGATCAGTGTCGGACACTGAGTTGCCTACTGGTAAGTGAAAGATGAGGCAAATCCTGATCATCACACAAAATGCAGTTGAGGAGAAACTATGTGCAAATGGCTTTTTATTTTTCCCAGTGTTGAGCGTACTTTTTAAAAGGGTCTCAGTCAAGGTAAAAATTACAGCTAGATGTTTTACATGAACATTTTGAAAGAAACATTAATGCCTTTTTTCAATAAAAAATATGAAGATATTATTTTCAAAGAGAAACTGACTTGATTTTGGTTTCTCACACATTTTTTGTTTGAGTTTTTTTGTTGAAAAAGTGGAAAATAGTATTTCTTAGTAAAACCATTTTGTTCAAATATTTTTGAATGAAAAGTCATGACTAATTTTTATTGAAATTGTGCATGAAGTTTTATGCTTACAATTCATTACAGTTCAAATGAAAATTCTTCCTTGTCTAAATCTAATTTGTAGTCGCAGCTAGGTACACTACCATCGTTAGACAGTTAACTGAACTGGAAGTCATATTCTAAAGTCAGGCCAAATATCTTTTGGAATGATCTGTGGACAGTCCCTTAATACAGTCAGGGGAACCCTTTTGGCTGGCATGCCACAAGTTAGCCCCGCAGGGCACATCCAGATGAGCATGCATGTTCCTCTTGCAGCATCTCAAACTAGTCTGAGATGCCGCAAGAGGCATGCTGAGAATGAAGAAATGTTCCCCAAGCTGCATAATTGCAGCACAGGCTCAAAATTTGATAATTGGATTTCCAAGTAAAAAAACACTCTGGACAAAAGCAGTGCAGAGCATGGTTCCCTGTTGTGCCCTGAGGCAAGCTGGGGCTTAGACCTCCAGAAATACTCTGGCATCCAGCCAGAGCATGTCTATGGTGACCCTTGCTGCCCTAGCATGCTGCGTTCACATGTGGGGCAAGCAGGAGTGTGCAAGTCGGGGTGACTAGGGTACTGTCCCTGGCAAGCAGGGACTGGGGGTGGGGAGATTGTGGGTGAGGGGGGACTGTGTATATGGGGGAGGACTGCAGGGGGGGTGTTGTGTGGGTGTGGGGGACTGGTTGGAAAAAATGGGGGTGGGGGGACTGGTCAGGGGGTATGGGTTCCCCGCAGGAGTCACGGTCCCTCCCCTGCAGCAGCAGCAGCCGCCATCGGGTGCTCAGGGTGTGTTGCTTCTAGAGCCCCCCATGGCATGGTTCAGACCCTGCTGTCTCAGATCTAGTGTTCCCTGTGCCACTTGTCATGGGTCTGACCCAGCCTGGCATAGGGCTGTGCATCTTTTGGCAGCTCAAGAGCCACTCGGGCTGTCAGCTGGGGCCTGATGCTGTTCGCAGGGACTGCATGTCATGCCAGAATGGGTCCTGTGGCCCCTGTGGGGGAACAATGTCCCCTGTGGGGGGGAGCTGTGGGCTGTGCAGGGGGGCAGTCTGTAACCAAAGAGGGTAGAGGCAGCACTGATTTTTCTATGACAAAAACCCCCAAAAGTAAATGGCAATGTATTTCGATATTTAGAACTAGCAAATTGTCTGTCAGGAATGATGGTGGGGAGGCGGCTGCAGGACAGAGCCCCATGCCGCATCTGGGTCTGCTCCCCCTTCACCTCCTGCTGCTTGGGGTCTGGGCTCACACCCCCCATCCTGTTGCAGTGGGGAGGGGAGGAGTGGGCCCAGGCCCGATGCAGGGGAGTATCAGGCCTGAGGGTGGAGAAAAGCTGGCCTGCTGTGGCATGGAGAGCAGCAGGCCAACCTGGCAGGGGAACGGGACGAGTGGCCTCAAAGCTGACAGGAAGGAGGAGGGGGTGGGTGAGGACTGGGCCTGGGCCTGAGGGTGGGAGGAGGCCTGAGCCCAAGCCAGGGGAGAAGCCAGCCCACCATGGTTGTGGGGGGGTGGGGAGGAGAGGAGCAGTGGCCCTGGCCTGGCATAGCAGTGGCTAGGGAGCAGAGGAGTGGGGCCAGCCCCATTCTCTGAGCAGATTGAATGGGCTAGCCCTGTCCAGCCCAGCCCAGGCTGCAATGCCTCTGGGATGCTGGAGGACTCTGGTTTAACTTAAACCAGGAAGGGGGGGTCTGGGACAAACATTGCATAAACCAGTTTGACCCAAATCAGTTAAGTCTTAAACTACATTCAACCAGGTTTATCTTAAATCTGTTTCAGCCATTTTGAAAATGTTTATGTGCATGAAACTTCTGTTCTGTTACAGGTTTAAACCAGTTTCTGATCACTTAAACCATTTTATGTGTATGTCTGTCCCTAACCATGAGGCTCTGTATGAACATGAGATTTTGGTCTCTTATCTTTAGAATTCAATAATGTGTTATTGTTAGAGGTAAAAAATAATTTACAATGAATAACTTACTTGATGAATTTCACCTTATTTTGTGTTTATACAATAATTGTGAAGTTGACAGTGTGCATTATACAGAATTAGTCATGAATTAGGCACCACCTAACTCTTGTTCTGCAGATTCATGAACAGTGCATTGGAAGTGTTCATAATATGTGACCTGCTGGTTAGTTACACAAATCATCCAATCTAAGAACAAAAATCTCAACCTGTGACTTGCATAGTTAATCAGCTCAGCATGAACTGCAAATGACACATTTTACAATTAGACTTGTACTTTGAAATAGATTGTCAGGAAATAGTCAAGCTGTTAAGCTAAATTTTGCTTTTCAAAAGAAAAATTGTGACTAATTGGTGATGCCAGTTCTTAAATTTTGTGATGAGTCTCATGATTATAGTGCAAGTTTCTAATATTTGGTGCTTTCCTTGGATCCCCCTTTCTTGGGATCCTATAATTATGAGTACATTTCAGCTTCTATTTATTTTTAAAGTAATTTTTCAGCGTTCTTAGTTGCAGAGGGGGAAAAAGCCCCTTTATATTCCTATTTATAAATCACCAATAAGGCAATAAGCCAAAGGCAAGCAGAAAAAACCCTCAAATATATTTATTTTAGAACGCATGTCTTTTCAATCAGTTTCATGATATTTTGGGATCTGACTCATGATTCTTGAACACCAGGAATTTAACAATGCTGCAATATTCACCTTTGAGTTTGAGCTATACTTTTCATGGAATATTTTCTCCATATTTGTTTAGATCTAATGATCACTATTAGAATGTTAATTTTCTATGGATAGCATAGCATGATATCCTCAATGAAAAATGAAGTCATTAAAATGATGCAAGATACTCACTCACTCACTCACTCACTCACTCACTCACTCACTCACTCATTCTTTCCTTCTCTGACAAGAGCTACCATATTAACCCTTTCACAGATGAATTGTCAGCAGCTCTTGGTTGCTCAGTCAAAAGCTGAAACACTAGCTGTTTTTGAAGACTGGACTCCAAAGGCAAATCAAGGATTTTGAAAGAGCTGAAAACAGCCTACAAGGCCAAGAATTAGGAGAAAGGAGATGTGGTGTAGCTAACAGACAGCAAAATTGCCAAAGAAAGGGTAGCTTGAGTGGTGGAACATCAAGACCATTAAAAAGGAGAGAGCCATTAACACTTACAGAATGATAAATGATCACCAGGGAAATCAAGTGTAATGAGCCCTTGCTGGCTAAATAGAAATGCTATCAAGTAGCTAGTTTTAAACTTTAATTGGAGCAGGAATAAAGAGGACTGCAACTGACCAAGTAACTATAGGTCTGTTAGTCTTACCTTGGTCCTGGGGAAGCTCTTTGAGAAAATTATCCAGAAGCATATCTGTGAGGGACCAGCAGGAGAGATTATGCTCAGGAGCAACCAACCTGGATTCATTAGGGGCAGGTCCTGTCAGACCAACTTAGTTGCCTTTTACAACCAGGTCACAAAATCCTTGGATGCATGTGTAACAGTGGATGTAGTCTTTCTGGACTTCAACACTGTCTATCACCCTGTTCTCATTAAAAAATTAGGTGACTGTGGCATTGATGCCTGCTCAGTCAGATGGGTTGCAAATTCGCCAGAGGGCCTCACCCTGAGAATGGTGGTGAATGGGTCATTTTCAACCTGGAGGGATGTGGGCAGAGGGGTCCCCCAGGGCTCGGTCCTTGGGCCTGCACTGTTCAACATCTTCATCAGCGATTTAGACAAGGGGGTGAAAAGCACCTTGTTCAAATTCATGGATGACACTAAGATGTGGGGAGAGGTGGGTGTGCTAGAAGGTAGGGACAGGTTACAGGGGTGGGTGGATGAGAATAGGATGGACTTCAGCGCAGACAAGTACAGGTTGCTGCATCTAGGGATAAAGAACCAACAACAGACCTACAGCCTGGGGAACTCCCTTCTCATCAGCACAGAGGCAGAAAAGGATCTTGGAGTCATTATTGATACACGATGAACATGGGCTGTCAGTGTGAGGACGTGGTCAGTAAGATTAACCGCACTTTGTCATGCATCCACAGATGCATCACAAGCAGGTCCAAGGAAGTGATCATCCCCCTCTATGCAACACTGGTCAGGCTGCAGTTGGAGTACCGTGTCCAGTTCTGGGCGCTGCACTTCAGGAGGGATGTGGTCAGAGGACAGCCATGCACATGGTCAGGGGGCAGCATGGCAGGCCCTATGAAGAGAGGCTAAGGGACCTGAACCTTTTCAGCCTTCACAAGAGAAGGCTGAGAGAGGATCTGTTGGCCAACTATAAATTTCCCAGGAGGACCAGTGGGGAATGGGAGAGCCCCTGTTCCTCCAAGCACTACCAGGAGTAACTAGGAATAATGGCCACAAGTTAAGTGAGAGTAGATTCAGGCTAGACATCAAGAAGCGTTACTTGACAATCAGGGCAGCTAGGATCTGGAACCAACTTCCAAGGGAAGTGGTGCTCACTCCTACCCTGGGGGGTCTTCAAAAGGAGGCTAGATAATCACCTAGCTGGGGTTGTTTGACCCCAGCATTCTTTCCTGCCCATGGCAGGGGGTCGGACTGGATGATCTGCTCAGGTCCCTTCCAACCCTACCTACTATGAAACTATGAAACTGTACCACTTCACCCTGACTCTGCTCCTCCCTCCATGCCCTCTCTATGTTCCTCACTCCATGGAAGGAGAAAAAAAAAGAAGCAGCAGGTATTTTACAGCATCTCCATGCTTCTATTCTAAAAAGAAAAATCATCTTCTTTGCTTAAGACATGCGCCCAAATTTTGGAAGCCTGATTTTTTGGAAAAGATGTGTATGGTATATGAGTAAATATGCGTATACTCTGAATGTTAGTTTGGGAACTGATGACAAACCATTGTGTGATTTTTCTTTTCAGATTGCAGATGCTCTGTGCTTCTTAGGATGCTCTGTGAATAGGAACATATGCAGGTAGTCTAACAAGGTCTCTTCCATCTTGTTAAAATTAGGACACTCTTTGTCACTATAGCTGAGCAAGGTCTTATAATGATATTTACTATGTAACTCTTAGTTAATGCATGTCCATATTTTGTTCCCAGTGCTACTGGAAGCATCACTCTTACATATACCCCCTACTGCTCCTACTGTATATATACCTGCTTATACTTGCATGAAAACACTTCAGGAGCAATTCCTACAGCCACTTTGAATCAAGCTAGGGAGCAGCTGTAGAAAGGTGGCTTCACGGTCTCATTCCCAGGTAAATTATGCTAAAAGCTGACAGCAGTACCAGGAATGCAATGAACTCAC
>JAGPOW010001296.1:75887766-75912481 GCA_030014935.1 Caiman crocodilus | reverse complement strand
TACTTGGCTGGGGTCCTGTGACCCTGGCACTCGTTTCCTGCCATTGGCGGGGGGTCAGACTAGATGGCCTGCTCTAGGCCCCTTCTGACCCTAGGTGCTATGATACTATGATACTATGAAGGTTCTACAGTAAATTAGTCCATTTTCCTTGCAGTGTTATTTCATCTTTCTTGAAGACAGTATGGTTGAACTTATTCACCCCTTTCAAAATCCAAAATGAAAAACAACTTTTTAGCTTGCTTAGTTGTGCATGCTTCTGCACCACACCCAAAATAATATAAAGGAACATCAAGATAGAAGACGCAGGAAAACAAAAATATTATTGGAGCTGCTGCATTGCCAAGGTCCTCCCCTATTCATGTCACATATGGACTTAACCTAAGGCAAAACATTCAATGTACAGGTTCAGGGTAGAAAAATGTAAAAGTGCATTCAAGTCATTCAGGCCAGCAATTCAACACGGTTTAACACGATATAGTTGGGGAGTAAGCTGTGTTGCTTTAGAGCAAGTGTTGGCAACCTTTTGGAATGGCAGGCTACTTTCTTGGAGCTAGCTCTGAAGGTAGGCAGCTGCTTTCTAACCTAACTGGAACTACTGCTGCAAATTCCCCTGCTGCCGTGGAGCTGCCACCACTTACCTCTCCCCCCATGATCCTCCCTACCATAGTGCTCATCTCCTGAAGAACTGCAGCTGATGTCTCCTGCCACCAAATCACTACATATGTCTGGTCTTCATGGGCATGATCGCATGGCAGGCTGGACTGCTGACCTCTTCTTTAAGGAATCCGAGTTTCCTGCAAAAAAGTCATAAGAGTTGGCACTCCACTAGACTTCAATCTACATTAGCATTATGGTATCTAGATGCATATTTCTAGAGACCAATCACAGATAGTTAATTCTTGACACTTCTCATAACAAAGATGTCTCTGTGTGTACACACAAAAACATATGCCAGCTGATAGGAACATTTGTATATCAGAAAAAAGTTTAAAAATGAATTAAGACTGTTAGAAAACATTCACAGAAATTGCCTGCACATGAATGTGAGAATATATGCTCAGTGAAGGTTATAAAATTATATATTTGCATTGATTCATTAAAACAAAGAAAAACTGATGGGACAGTTACTTTAGGTCCTATGTATAAACAACTTATAGAGTTTGGCTGCAAATAAAAGTTATTTGAGATTAAGCTTTGGTATGAATTTAAAGTGCAATAGCTGTTCCAGTTAATTTCCTCACATAAACAAGCTCCTAGGTATTTTATTTACTTTTTTTCTGCAGTTACTCAGGAAGATTAAGGACCATGTTCCCCATCAAAAAGCTTTATTAAGTATTTGGCCCAAATTACTTGATTGTATCAGTTTAATGAAAACAACTAAATTCATCAGCAAAAGAATTATTAATTGTAACAGAAAAGAACACTACTGAAACCAAATAGACAACAGTGGGTCTTATCATAGCTTGTAAGCCCTAGTATGCTGTTCTCTTCCCAGACAGTGTCCATAATTATTCAGACAGAATATTTCAAAGCCATCTTGCAAATCTGGCCACTCCATAATCAACAGATACACTGGGAGTTTATAAAATCCTATCAGTGCTTTTAGCAGGAGAGACAGACCAAAGCTTTCTTTAGGGAAATGGGGAAGAGTAACCCTACTGAACTCAAATGATATTCTACAAACACTAAAAATGGAATGACTCCCTGCAAAAAGTGGAGATTGTATTGCTACTAGGTGTAGCTGTTCACAAATACAATCTGATTAAACACAATATATTAAAATTAAGATATTTTACATATAATGGGCAAAAGACCCTAAATGGGTTGAATGTAAAGCCACATCTGTGCTTGCCAAATGCATTTCTGAGAATTAAGTTATTTAGGTATGGAGAAGGGATTTTGCTGGTTTACAGAATGCAGAGGATGGTTAGTTTAGTTTAGTTTTTTGTTTACTTCGAGCCTTTCATTTCTTTCAAGAAATCACTACAAGCAATGCCTAAACATAGTCCTTACACCTATGTAATACTTACATTATGAAATTCCTTTCCATGAACTTAAATATTAGATCAACTCAAAATCTTTAATGAAATAAAACATTGAAAGAGAAAATAAAGCTGAATAGCAGAAAAATATACTGCAATGGAGATTTGGAGATCTGTGCATTAGAAGAGAGGAATGGGATGGCTGAATCTTTTAAAACTGGTGGGCAAAACACAACAGCAGTATTGTCAGTCCTAAATGGTCAAAAAGCATGAGTCAAGCTCCCAAACTACCAGAAATGGTTCAAAAAATCATATTTAAAAATTAAAGAAGTTGTTTCTTCCCTTGACTTTCTGGCCTCTTTTTTTTTTAACAGTTAGGGTACTCACACAGTGTGTTAAGCATTTCTTTGCAATTGGGAGATTTAGAAATGTATTTTCCTCTCCAAATGAAAGTTTGCCTTTATTCACAAGATTCTGAATGAAGGTGCTCTACAGAAAACTTCATGTGACACTTTTAAATAAATTTCTGAGACCGGCAGCAGCACTGCAGCTGTAGGGAGCACTACTGCATTGGTGTCTTGTTTAGAAGTTTTAATAAGTCTTTTCCCTCTCTCTCTAATTTCTGGTGGCCAGCTCTTCAGATGGTGTAAACCAGTGTAATATAACTGAAATCCAGGCAAATATGCTGGTTCACACCATGTGGGGATTTGGCCAGGTAATTCTTTGGCTATGCTTAAAAGGCTGTTAGTGTGGCCACACTATCACTTGGTGTAGGATGATTCTATATTTGCTAAAAGAAAACAGTAATTGATGTACTGATATTTGCTTGACAAATATTATTCATGGTAACTATCTCTAAAGCACTTGTTGTATATACAGTTATTAAAAGCACTGACATTTTCTCTCACTTGATGACATAATAAAATACTATAATTAGTACAAAATGCATTTGGAATTCACAATTTTCTCAAGTAGAGATATTCATTGTTATTGTGACTCGCATTTTTAGTGGAGAAAGATGAATCTACTTAGGTGATATTTGCATATGCTGTTAAATTGATGCTGATTGATTTTGAGTAGCCAAAAGGAATGGGATTTGCAGATATTTTACCCATTAGGGTCACTTACATTTGTTTTGAGGTTTCTCATTAATGTATGTAATCCATTGAGTAAATTGTTATTTATTTCACCACAGATATGCGTATTTCCTATTATGAATAATGGATGCTTGGTCTTTTGTTCCAGTGGCATGGCATTGAAAGGGAACGGTGATTTGTCTGTGCATGCTTTGCTACATTCAAGATCACAGTGATATGAAGTGAGGTCAGTGTTCTAAGCAGAAGGAAGGAACTAGCACAGTTCATCTAAAGTGTTTTGCCCTTTTCATCTTTTTTAGCTAGATCAGGGCAGCACATTCTGATCAAATGAAGAACAGGACAAAATGAAATGTTTACTGTGTTTTGAGAAATGATAAAAAGAGTCCCAAACTATTGCTGAAGATATGATACATAAGTCATACGAACTCTTCAATCTTGCACACAAGAGTCCTTAATGATTTTTGACTGTGTCATTTAGTATCAGGTACTTGGCATACAGCATCAAATTACTGTGCAACCATTCTTATAAATATATAGAAATAAATATACATGCAGACTTTATCATTATGAGTGGGGGATGGCTGCTTAATAACAAGGCACAAGGTCTCCCAGATCACATGGGGTGTCCTTACAAGTGCTCTGTGGGTGAGGGGGTGGCTCTTGGGAGCCTCTCTGATTAAAGCACCTGCAGGGTCTCATTTTCAGTGTCCTGGGATTCAAAATGGTAGAGGGGGTGCTTTAATTAAAGCTCATTGAACTAGCTTTACTTAAAGCACCCCTGCTCCCATTTTGAAGCATGGGGACACTGAATACATGAGATACCAAGGCTGCTGGTGTGTGTTAATTAGCATGCTCCAGAAGACTTGATTAACTGAGTATGCTCCTATGTGTTGTAATTACAGTTCATCAGAGCAGGCATCACACACATCTACAGGCACCCATGGTGATTTAGGCTAATCTCAGCTGATATAAAATAAATTAGCTCATGACTTCAAATAGGACTAGGTTGCATTATATATGATGATGATGATGATAATGATAGGGCTTGACAATAATTATAGAATAATAGGATCCTAGTAGGGCTTAAGTGTCTTGATTTCAAACACTGCGGGAGCGTCTACACAAGATACTATGCTGCTGTAGCAATGAGCAAAGGAACTCAGTTGCCTGTTGGCATATCTACAGTGAAGCATGTACTAGCTACCTTGGCCTCTGGGCCACTTCACTTGCCCATTCCTGCATGCATACTCAAAACTTGGGGATATACTGCTGAACATACTCCAGGTCATACTTCATGGCCTTCCATACCATCTTAATGGGTGCATCCCTAGGCTTGGAGTATGCATGCAGAAGCAGGTAGGTGGAGCATGCTTTTGTCATGGTACATACACCAAGTCATTTTTCTGGATGTAGCTCAAAGGTCTAGTCTCATGAACTCAATATGACCTGAAATAGCCTCTCTGAGTCCTTCTACGTGCTCAAATTAAAGCTGGATAGAAACCATCTATGAAGCTGTTACACATTTTCAAACACTAAATTTCTAGCTGGTTGGCTCTTTTGATAGCTAGATAATCTTTTTTATGTGATAATTACATTGCTCATGTGGCCAGTCTAAATTTATTTTGTGATTAAGCAGTTAATTTCATAATATATGCAAAGTATATCAGGGTATCTAACATAGGCAACTGATAGGAGGTGCACAAGCCCCCCAGATAGATGACACCCATGCTGTCAGCAGGGCCGGTGCCCCCCAACATGGCCACTGCCACCACTGGCTTCTGCAGGTACCCCCCCAGATTCAGGAGGCACCAGTCGCCCATGGTCTCTAATAGTCCTGTGCAAAGTGGCTAGTATTCGATTCAGATTCAGCTGATTCAGGGGAGAGTGATTCAGTTTGGTGATTTGAATCACTGCTTTGAACTGATTCAGCCTAATCTGATTTGGAGATTCATCCGATGCCAAATCAGCTGATCCCCTGCCTGCTCTCCCAGTCCTGCCAATGGCTGCCCCACCAGGCCTCAGCTCCCGGCTCTTTAAAAAAAAACAAAAAAACCCTGGCCCTCACCAGCTGCTGCCAGGTGGTGGGGTATCCCCGCTGTCCCCCACTATCCCACGCTGTGTGGGGGACTCTGTCACGAGCCCCCATCTCCTGCCCACTCTCCTGGGCCCAGGTCCTGGCTCTTTAAAAAAAACCAACCCACATTCACTGGCTCCTGGCAGGCAGGGGGGCAATCCCTGCCAGACCCCACTCCCCCGTGCTGTGTCGAGGGCTCTGCCATGAGCCCCCACCCCTGTCCACTCTCCCAGCCCCCATAGGGCTGCCCCGCCTGGCCCCAGCTCTCGACTCTTTAAAAAAAAGTCCCAACTCAGTGGCTCCTGCCAGGTGGGGGGCAATCCCTGCTGCCCCCCACTGCCTCACACTGTGAGGGGGGCTCTGCCATAAGCTCCCTGAAGCCCCGAGGCCAGTGCAGCAGCCGGTTATCCCCGGGCTTTTTGTTTTCTTTTAAAGAGCCGGGAGGTGGGGCCAGGCAGGGCAGCAATGGGTGGGGGGCTGGGAGAGCGGGCAGGGGTCATGGAGCTCATGGAAGAGCCCTCCATACAGCATGGGGCAGTGGGGGGCAGCAGGGAGCTCCCATCTTCCTGGCAGCAGCCAGTGAGTAGGGGCTTTTTTTTAAATAGCCAGGCACGGGCTGAGCAGGGCAGCCATGAGGGGGCTGGTAAAGCAGGTTCAGGGGGCCTCAGGGGGGTCTGGGGGAGCAGGCAGGGGATGGGACCTGGCAGGCGTCCCCCCATGGTCCCTTCCCCCCTCCTACAGCCCCCCCCGTCCCACTTACCAACATGGAGTCCAGGTTCAGCTCTCTAGCAAGCGGGGACTGCCCAAATCTCTCAAGCGCTCAACATTTTTTCCAAATTGATTCAGAGAGCTATGAATTGATTTGGACCTTTTAATTGGCCTCCTGATTTGAGTCGGATTCAGTGTCAGCCACCGAATCAGGCCAAATCTCCTCTGAATCAAATCAGCACCCAAAGTTTTGCACACCCCTATTATTAGCTAATACACAATAATGCCACAATTTTATAGTTTAGTACAAACATATAGGAACATACTGTTTTTCCCCAAAAAATTACAGGCTAAAAAGTAAGTACCATACACATTGAGGAGAATAGAGATACAGCCTTTAAGTAAAGAGGTCAGGACAATGATGAAGCATATGTTCTGTTCTTGTTCTTTCAAACTGTACTCTTTATATACATGGAAGCTGTGGTGGTGTTAAGGAAATGGCATAAGGGGTTGGGTAAATAGGAGCAAAGAAGAACCAGTGAGGAAGCATAGCACATTTTGGCTCCATGTGCCTCTCCTATCATCCAGCACAGATGATAGGTGGCTTGTCATGGTGAACAGTCAGGCAATCTTCTTAAGAGAGGTTACAGTAATTTACTCTTGGGTAGCTCCCAGAACCAATGGTATTTTATATCTATACAATATTGCAATATACATACAGATTGCTTGCTTA
Source organism: Caiman crocodilus (assembly GCA_030014935.1). Classification (NCBI taxonomy): domain Eukaryota; kingdom Metazoa; phylum Chordata; order Crocodylia; family Alligatoridae; genus Caiman; species Caiman crocodilus. The sequence continues at coordinate 75,905,887 of JAGPOW010001296.1, read as the reverse complement.
ACACTCTTATTGGTACTCACAGAAACTGTTCCAAGGCAGTGTTCCCTGAGAGCTTCTTGCAATCTAAAGAGATCATTTACTTGTAAAAATCCAATGAACATTTGATGGGACATGGCAATTTCTTGCATCTGTCAGTCTGTTATTCAGTTGCAATGCACAGCATGTTGCAGAAACATTTTCAATAGCAGAAGTAAAGCCTTGTTAATCTCTGTAAAACCCAGAAATAGTTCCTCAATCATTACAATTTAATGGGCAATTCTTCTCCTAGGATAGCAATGTCTACAAATTTAAGGTGGCAAGGTAGCTGTAGATTCAACAGAATATTAACTGGGATATAGAGGCTCTCATTGCATGATCTAATGAATCATACAGATATGCACGTACAAGCAGTTTTTTAAATTTTAGTTTAAAAATTAGAATGCAGTGCAGAATCAACGTAACTTTGTCACAATGTTTAGTGGGAAACACTCAGAGCAAAATATTACCCTCTCAGCCATATGTGTCAGAAAGAAATATTTATTTATTTCTGCTTGGCTGTAGAATAAAACTTAAACCAGAAAGAAGAACTATGATATGCCTTTTAGTTTAGTTTTTAAAAGAAAAGATATGTTTTAATATTTGATGCTTCTGAAGCACAGATAGCTTAAGATGAATTTCGGTAGGATTTATATTCCAGAAGAAAAGAAAGAATCTTTATTTTTACTGTGAAATACAGATAAAGAAAATTAGATAAAATGTGAGCAAATATACAGTTAAAATGCGTGGAGAAACACCTCTTTAAAGTATGCTTCTATTAAGCTCACTCTATGCTTTAGAATACAATTATGAACCAAATCCTGGAGCAAGGCCACAATGTACTGGGGATCTCTCTGGTAATGAGTTGGTGAGGCATGGAAGATAAGAAATTTTCTCCTCGGGACACAGAAAAGCAGCCAAACTGTTTGGTCACAGTTGGATGCTGCTCCAGTTGGAATATAGTAGTCCTTATACCCAACATACCCCTTTCCACTGGAGAAAATGGCTGTTGGTTCCACTTAGTAATGCAATGTCTACTACAACTAAAACTTTTGTGTCCATGGGGCAGGCAGGCTTTGGCCCCAAATTACTATTATAAAATTGTGCCAATACATAAGTTGTGTTCAGTCATGGATGATGACCTCAGTGGACTTTGACTCCATTGCATTTTGCATCAGGTGAATAAAGAGTTTCAGAGGAGCCTTTGAACAGGACCTGGGAAAATTCAAAAAGGACTTGGTTCTCCTAACTTGCCTGATGGGTCTTAGCTTCCTAAAAGGGTTTGACTTGGCCCATACAAGGGACCTACCTAAAACATTGCAGAAATCTGCAGCATAACAGCATCTCTAATCTTGTTATTTTCACCACTTGCTGTGCTGAGTAGCTGAGGGGTAATGAAAGCTCTGGTTTTTCCTCTTGGCCACTCAGTGGTGGGGGTGGGGATATAGGGCGATCCTACGCCATATCTATTCCCCCAATCCTATATTACCAGATTGCCTAGTGGAAGAAGGACTCCTGATTTGGAATGATCTAGATGCTGAAATAGTTGAGAGAAAACTTTTGCTGTAATTCTATGGATGAGTTATTCACTTATGTTCTGAAGTGAGTCACTAAAGGCAACATTTGCTAAATAGAAAAACAGACATCTAAAGTAGGGATAGCAACTAACACCTTTGATACCTACATGTTTCCCTCCAGAAAAGAAAATCACCTTACATGCCCTTTTCAAAGTTTTGAAACTGTTCCCAATTTAATTGTGCATATCTCTGGTGTAGCAGTTTCCAGAGGACTTGGGGTGCTCTGCCATCCCCTAGCAGTCAATTCTTACTAACCTGCACACCTGATGTCTCAATGACATAGTTTTCCTTGCCCTCCATACCTTTGATGTTTATCAGGTATAAGGGAGAAATAAGGGAGAAGGCTCTGAGTTCAGTCAGAGAGCCACCTTAAATGCGTCATAGGGCTGTCTGGCCCCAGTCAGGCTTACATGTACATTGTCCAAACTTCCTGCCTACCAGATCACTATTTCTGGGCTCCCCGCTGCCAGGATGCTAAGGCCTCTCTTTTGGTTCCCTGTCCCTGTCCCATATCCCACAAGCGCACTGCCCTGTCCCCCAGGCACAATCCCCAGACCGATCAAACCAATTTTAATTTCTTTTCAGTGAAAAAACTGAAACTACATAATTCCCTCCCCCAGTCAATTCCTGTTATAATTCTTAGTTTATTTAGAACTTCTATAAATACATTGTGTTTTAATTAATTGGTCTAGTGCATTTATTCCTGTCTTCTTCAAGAATACATAAAAACATATTCAAGTTGATTTCTTTTTTTAAATGATATGTAACTCAAACATAAAAGTCAATTAATATCTTTGTCAGTTATAAAATAGCTGATTATATGTTTAAAGCTCACTAAAATATATCTGAATAACCATGGTGTGTGTGTGTGTGTGTAGACACACACACACACACACAGACACATGCATGACATGGTTATTCATGTGTGTGTGTGTGTGTGTGTGTGTGTGTGTGTGTGTGTGTGTGTATATATACACATACTAGTTATTACTTGATTCCTCAGTCTACTAATATATATATATATATATATATATATTTCATTAAGATGAAAATTGCCTGAAACTCATATTTTCAGTTCCAACTTTCCCAAACCTTCATGTGTTGGGTTGAAAATGTGAAGGTTGGAAGGTCAATTTCTTCCCAGGGTGACTTTTTCTTAATAGGCTGAATAAAAACATTTCAGCTCTCCTTGAGCATGAATACTTTCCCCATTATAATGAAATTTGCAGAAAAATTTCAGTAACTGTAATAGTAAAATAGCTGGTGAGAAGAAGCTGAAATCTAGTAGGGCAATAGCTTGTTTGGGGAGCTTTGATGAAAGCTAATTTTGATTTGACTGAGTTGCGAGCTACTGAAAATTGTATTTTATACAAGTTTGGAGTTTGCTTACTTAGTTCATAAAGTGCATGGCTGTGGAAAGCTGCTCTGCAGATAAATATATAATTAATTTAACAGCGCAGTGCCCAGAGAATGTAGTGCAGGTAGAGAAAATGGGAAAGTCAATGCAAGAATGTCCTTCCTTCATTTGCTGTATTGTTCATAGAAGTATCTCCTGGCTCTGGGCTACATAATGTGTGTGAAGTAGAATGCCTCAGGGATGTCTTGCCAAAAGCTTCCACATTAAAGAGTATGATCAGTGCTGCATTACATTATAAAATATTATTTCTTAGATTATGGACCTGATTTGAAGCTTACTGAATTAAAATTTCCCATTGACTTTGGTGGTCTCTGGCTCAAATCCAAAGTGAACAGAAAACGTCAGTGAAATCCGGGCCTAATTGAAATCAGTGGCAAAACTGCCAAAGTCATGTTTGGTACTTTGGGATTTTATCATGTACTTTTTGATGACCCCAAATAAATGAAAGCTGTGGGTAGCACTCTCCATTTTATCAAGTTATATTTTCAATATGCCTCTTGGGAGAAAAACCCTCCATGTAAGTGGACTCTCCAATGCTCAACTTTCAGGTAAAAAACTGCTATTGCAAAGAAGAATTACATTGGGATAGGGCCTAATCCTGCTCCTGTTCAAGTCAAGGGCATGGATATTTGCCATTTGATACATATAACCTTGTGTCATCTTTCTGCTTGTGCAAACTCTGTATGAAATGGGTTATGCAAGGGGCAAGATTCTCAATTATAGCAAGGCTATTTTACATGACTGGCAGTCTGAATGAGTTTTAAAGTGCATGTCAATTCAGCTTGTGCCCTCTTTGGGCCTTTTTGCATTTCCAGAACAGAATAGAGTTGACTTTGTGTAATGGCATTCAAGCCACAGGTGTGAAGAATTAGAGATTCAGGCTCATCTGAGTCCCTGGTGCAATCAGAATGCTTCTATATTAACACATGCAATAACTGGAGAATAAACTGCAAAATGTAGAGATGGGATTTCTTTATTCATGATGGAAAAAATTAGTTGCAGTCATGAACCAAAGAAAATAGCACATTTTAATATTGGTGAGCACCTTTTATAAGACACATTTTCTGTTATATTTCACTGTAGGTCTTACACATATCTTTCAATAAGATTAATTAGCTATGTTTGGGAAGCATTTTGAATCTGTGAAGCACCATACAGATGCTAAATATTGTTGTTGTTATCTGTTATAAGTGAGATGAAGACTGTCTTCAAATGTTGACTAAAGCCTTGCATTTTTTATGGTCACAACTTTGTCAAAAAGATTTTATTTTCCCAGAAGCAATGTGCTACCAAAGATGTTGAGCCTTAAATCAACAGCTGCTATACCTCAAGCAAGTTATGAATTTTCTTTGATTTACAGCAGTTGTTTTTTATTTCTCTTCATGTGGGAGGGAGGAAGGGCATACTTATCAGGAGAGAGAGAGAAAGAGCATACATTCATGCAGAGAAACAATACACAGGCCTAAACAATGTGAAGGCCAAAGGCTCTGTTATACAAAATACCCCCTTGTAGGGTTTAAAATCCATATTAAGACTGCATTTCTATACTGTGGATGAGTCTGCAATTCCCACTGAAGTCAGAGTGAACTGACTTGCTCAGTACCTTTAAAAAAAAATCAGGCCACTCATCTATGTTAGGCATCTCCTTTGGAAAATCTTGCTCCAACAGCTCAATCCTGTAAGAAACAGGGACCTCAGGGAAATGCATTGACTTTAGTCAGCAGCATAACAGACAGTTTTTGTACTGTGGGCAGCAGCAGCTGGGCTGCTGGTGGCCATCAATTTTGCCCCCGCTCTAAGTCAGTGCTCAAGGCTGGTGGCACATTCACCCATTCCTAGTTCTGCTACTGAATTTAGTACCTTCCTTGCATGTAGGTGAGATGGCTCACATAGTTCTCATGGAACGACTGGAGCCTTAGTAAGTAGTGCACATAATATACATTAATTACACCTTTCAAAATGTTTGACAGTTTATCATAGCATGTTATACCTGATTTGTCATTGGATTGCCCTTGTGAAATTAATGATTCTAGAGCAATGGATGGGCAAACTCCATTGATGCAACTGGTACACTCACACTTTGTGTTAGGAAAGGTAGACCAAGTCTATTCTGTGAGGCAAACAGTTGCTAACAGAATTTTAACACATTTTCCTTGACCAGTCTGCATAGAGATATTTTGTAAAGAATCATGATAGACAAATCATACTGCAGACTTTGCTCCCCAAATAATCCAACATAATTGATAAAGGTTCTGGCATGGTTCTTAATACAAGGAATTCAGGAGAGAAATAGAGAAACCTTAATAGTGAAAATGTGTTAGGACACTACTAATAAGAAATAAAACTGTGGCTAGGAATGTTTAGCTTGCAGCACGGGCAGTGTTTCTATTAAATAAAATCAGTTAACTTTATGGCTTTCATCACTGGTTGTTGTTTCTCAATTTAAAAGTTAAAGCATTCAAAAATCCCATAATCTTTAAATTGATGAAAGATGAAACCTGTTCCTATGCTGCACCAAAGTCTGTCTAGCCTTTTGCCAGACACACATACTAATTGACTCTTCAGCTGAATATATTTTACTTATGGCTTGACTTACTAATTACTGATACAACCATGGTAACACTCGTTATAGCAAGCTGTAATGTAATTGGATAGCTGTGGAATTGTTCCATAGGCTGGATTCTGTGTTTATCTGTTTTCATGCTGGAGACATTTCAAAAGGCCTCAGCACAGAGGGACAAGCCACCTTAAGTTCATACAGACTCAGTATTAACCTCCATTATTTCTCCCCAACAGGGCTAGGGAGGTGAATCTGGAGAAGCCCAGCAACATTTGCTAGCCTCCTTCCTGTTGCCCTTGTCTGATCTTTTCCTGTTTCCTCCAGCTCTATATGCTTGCCTTCCATGCCTCAGATCTGGCTCTTTTTTTGCCTCTGAAGGTATGTACAAATGACATAATCTAACTAAACAGCTCTCTCTCCATGTGGAGTCAGTAATGGCTGATGACTTCTAACTAAAATATACTCTTTTGACTCTTTCTTCTCTTAGCTCTACAGAACTAACATCCCTAGAGAAGAAGCAGCCAGACTTGTGCATTGACAGAACCAATTGTTGGTGATGAATTAGGAAGAACCCTTGACCCACACTTAGTTTGTGGGACTGACCAGTAATAGAAATGGGTTTTCTTTATGAACTGAACATGTTTGACTAGTGATAGCTGAACGTGGGACCTAATGATACCTGTTTTAAAAAGTTACTTTTTAGATTGGAACCATAATTTAAACAGTAAACAACAATGTATCTGGGGATAGCTACACTTTACAGAAGGTATTTTACTTATAATATTATAAGTTACAGTGCAGGAGCTTCCACATTTTGTCACAAATCCTCATATATTACCAAACAAACAGATTGTCCATACTTTCATTCCAGTCTTGAGTACAGTAAATTCATTGTTCAAGACTAGAAATTATTATTAGAATGTAGTTGAAAATCCCCTTTGAGCGTGAAGCTTCTCATTTAGCCATTTCAGTCCCTGCTTCTTTGTGCAAAAATGATCTTCTGCTCATCAGGAAGTTCAGAGCATCTTGGGGTTTGAAAGTCATGAGTCAGGTAAAGGAAAGCCCTACTGGCATAGATAAGTCTGCAGCATTCATAAGCCTATCATTTGTACATGTGCCCAATGCTTTTTTTCAATTTGATTTTTGCTATTAGGCTTTGTGATAAGATAACTGGTAAACATGTAAATGTTGCCTAGCATTTGTAACAAATACTATAATTCAAAACTTTAACATGGAACAGCTAACTTCTCAACTTCTCCCATGCAAATTTATATCAAAGGCTAAATTCAAAGGGACTTGGATGCTGCAGTACTTAGCACTGAAACATACAACTGTTAGGGGCCTAGACCCTGCTCTGGAATCTGTCCTTTTTACCCTGCAAGTGGCAGGCTTGCTGGAATAAAATGGAAGCGAGGATCCTCCTATCTAATAGCCTAGTTGTTAAGGTGCTTGCTTAGGGAATAGGAAACCTAGCTCTAAGATAAATCACCTAGAGGTTTGAATCTGTATCTTCTACTTCCCAGCAAAATTCTCTAACCATCATGCCACAGACTAAGTATTGCTCAGGCAATTCTCTGGCCCTTTCCTTGTAACTGTTTTACTGTACCTTACATTTAATATTCATAGGATAAAGAGAACTTGCTGCCCCGTTAAACGATGGGACCTATGCCTCTGCTACCCCTTTCAGGACAGTATCCAATTTTGAATGTGCTCTGGGCAATGCTTAGCCCATGGCTTGATGATTAGCATATGTCGCCTATCAGAACTTCAGATCCCAAAAGGCAAAAAGGGTCTAAAATATGGAGCTCCCATTCCCTGGCTAGGGTATTGGGTGTAGCTAGGATGCTCGCTTCTTCCTCTCTCCAATGCTTGCAAGTTGTGGACTTTTTCTCGGACTAGTTTTGGGTCTTACCTAGTGTTATGTGGAGAGGTAGTTAGTTGTGCTTTATAAAGTTAGGCAGATGCTGGGCAGGGTGACACCTTAAGGCTAACCGGTTTAGAGAGGCATAGACTTTTATCTGACAAAGTAGTCTGTTCTGTATGAAAGTTTATGCCATTCTGAACCAGTTAGTCTCTAAGGTACTACCTTGTTTGGCTTTTTGCCTAGAATTGCCTGGGCAGTTCCCCTGAGCAGCTGCCCAGCTGCAACACAGCCTATTGATTTTGCATAGTAAGCAAGTGTAGGCTATACTGAATCCCAAACTGGGCATTAGTGTCAACAGCTGTAGTTTGGCAGGCAGGTATCTGTCACTTAGGTAAAATGAAGGATAAATAGGGTCAGAGTCCCTGTCTCTCTAAACAGTAAAGAGGGAGAGAGGTTTAGAATCCACAAAAACTAACTTGATGAGGAGTCACCTAAAGCTAGTCAACAGAGAAATGGGCAGGGGTGTGTCTTACTCCTCGCTGTGATACTCTTTTATTTTAAAACATGAAGGAACATCTCTCCTGTCTCTCCTCACATTTTTCTCTTTCTTAGTAAATGCCCTAATCATCAGGCTATGTACTATTTTAGGGTATGTCTTTGAGAATCATGTGCAGTCACCATTCCTCCTTTAGAATCTGGTCCATTGTGTATAAAAGAATCAAACATTTATCATTGAGGCAGGAGAAGGGATTATGAATGAATGCTTGACTCTGTAAAGTAGTGGTTCCATACTCTCCTAGAGGAGGTTCATACTCTCCTAGGCTTCAGTCCCTGTTCCCAGAACTATTTATGTATTTTATTTGGATATAAGGCATATATAGTCCTTGGAGTAAGGACACAAATCTAGGTTTCTCTTTTATCCTGGTGAGTATCCTCACAACTAACCCATATGCAGGTGTGTGCCCTAACATTCAGCATGATTACAGAGTCCTACTTTCTTCCACTCTTCCTCTGTGAATTCTTTTATCTATAGTGGGGCAGCTTCAAAAGGATGGGTGGAGAGTGGTTTCTGACTGGAATGGCTTGGTGGTTAGGGTACTCTTCATGGAGGTGAGGGATACAGGTTTGGACCCCATCAGGTTGAGGAGGAACTAAATCTGGATCCCCTTCATCTTGAATGACCACTCTCAGCTCTAAACTACTGTGCAAAAGGGGGACCCATTCCTTTATCCTCCTCTGTCTACTATTGCATTTTATGAGAAGCCTGATCTCTAGCCATGTTCTAAGAATGCTTACTTGACAATCTCTCTCCCGGGCTTCATTCCCAGATTTTGGACCTTGAATAAGTATAAGCTTGAGATAGGCAGTAACTGCGCAGTCTTGGCAAGAATGAAAGCAGAGCTTTAGGTAGCCAGGGAATTTTAATATTGACAATAAATATGCACAGTCATCACACCAAATAAACTATGGAGTATAGGCATCTCCACAGTTGGGTAACAATGGAGTTGGTATTTTCAGTATCATAATTGTGAATGTTGGCACTTCAATTCTGCGTAAGTCCCAGTTTAGGTGCCAAAGACCTTTTCTGAATTTGGCCACCTTTTTAGCCACAGAACAAGTAGAAAGATAGTGTCAAATCTGTAACTGTTATGCTTAAATATGCAGTTACTTTACATTCCCTGGACATCAGATCTTCCTCTGAAATACCAGCTTAGTGGAAGATGCCTCTGGTCTTGTGATGAAGTAACTTGAAATACAAAACACAATTTTTAACCAGGAACAGGTCTTGGGAAGTAACTGCCACCCTCCTGCTCATCTACAGCATATCCTTTTTCTGTCATAAGCTGAAATTTTTCATCAAAACTTTTTTTTTCCCTAGAAAATGCCCTTGCAACCATTCTGGCTTCAAATTTTGTTAGAAACAACAACAATGAGGAACAATGGAAAATGCTGAACATAACCCTTCCTCCCTTCCCCCATGCCCAAAACATGGGCACCAAGTCACTTTTTAAACATTTTTGTGACGTTTCTTTGATTACATCTAGTTATTAGCAAGGAGAACAATGTTTTAATCTTCCAGTAGCGCAAGTAGAGCATTGTCATAGGGTGAAGCCCTGCTTCAAGCGATATGTAAGATATGGGCCAAGGTACAATATAGCCTTTTACAGATACTTTTTCTTCTCAGATTTTATACTGTAACTTTGGGTTTTTTGTAATTTTGAGGCAAAAGTACTTACATGTCATAAAGTACTGTGCTATGGAGCTAAAACAGCTGGTTCCTCCACACCACTATTTTTCAACTAAAATACCACAGCAAGATCAGTGTGACTAGAGCAGAAAGAAATAAATCAGCTGGTGAACCATTATCATTCACTTTACATGGTAAAAAACAAATATAACTGTCATTTTCTAACATTCACTATAGATAAATTGAAAATGTATATCATTCTTTAACATAGTAAAGAAACGCAGAGATGCCTATTATTCTGTGATACACATTACTTGTACAATATATATTACCAAGGGGGAAAAATAAACTAGCTAGCTAGATTGCTTGAAGTTGCAAGTGTAGCTTATCATCTCCCAGAAACATAAAAAACTCATTTGAAAGAAAAAAAACAACAAGAGAAAATATTCAATTAAGAATGAACAAAATAAATGGTTGTTGTTCCTATCTTCCTACACTACTCTGCTTTCACTATATCTAGTGGAAAAAGGGGTAGGTGTATGTGGGTGTTATAAAAGTCTTGATAATATTGGAATTGGCTCGAGCCTTGAGCTTCTTGAAATAATTTGTAACACTGAACTATATTTCTTAAAGGGTGTCAATATAGTTATGTGAGAGGGGTTTTTTTCTCTGAAAATTCCCCTCTGAAATAGGAGAAATTTACTGCAATCTTTCTTTTTGATATGGTGAATCTGAATCATGAAAGCAAAACAATGAACATGTCCACTTCCTTTGTCAGTCTACTCATACTGGCGTGAATTTTTTGTGGGTATCTAGTCTGCACAACAGTGGTGTTATGCTTTGAATGCTTCTAATCCTTCCTCAGTAGACTTGCACTTAGTCTGTCCTGAAGTAGATGGTTTTCTTCTTCATTCATATTACTGACTATACTGACTGTAACAGGGTCTCTGTCGGGAGCCCTGTTACTTGGACGAACACCTGGGCACCGTTAATGATGACACCCAGTCAGGTGGGCGAAAATTCTCCACCTAACTCAGGATTGGCTGATGGACTTAGCTCCTGAGAATAAAATCAGAGGCAGGACCTGGGGAGGAAGCCTGAGAAGAACAGCAGGACGGTGTGGGTCAGGTACTCACCCAAAAATGTAGCCACAACAGTGAATCCAGAGGTGCTGAGGCTCCTTGACACGGTCTGGGGGGAACTCCTGTGATCAAAGTAGGGCCCCAGCTTGGACGAGACTAGTATTGGCTGCAAGCAATGACCAGGGACATTCCCAGCTCCGAGGAGGGAAGCGGGAAGCAGGGTGTGACAAACACGGCTGCAAACCAATCAATTACCGGCAGGGAGTGGTGGCATGAGTAAAGAAAAGAAAAGTGGGGAAAGTCTCGGTAAATAAGGGAGGCTGAGCACAGGCTGTACTGGCCAGCCCCAGCAAACTTGGAAGAGTAACTGAGAAAAGTGGTTGCCCTGTCATTTATGCCAGCAACAGGGCAAAGATACTGAGTTAATTAGCACTGCAGAGCACTGGTGGGGACTTACCTTGAGGTTCTCGAGGGTGGGGATCATCTCCAGAGCTGATGATCAGTTCTGAAAGAAAGTTGTAGAGGCTGTTGCCTACAACTCGGGCCACTATAAAAGAAAAGGAAATTAAAAATCAATGGAGTGACTTGACATATCTGGGGAAGTTATTCTGCGAATAATGACTAACATTATACCAATCTCCTTCCTCCTCTCATAAGATCAAAGTCGTAGCAGGAGAGTACAAGAGGAAATGGGTGGTATTGTACAATCCTGACAACGCTAACTATTCTGAGGAACATCCAGCCAAATCCCTGCTGTCATTCATTTGATTCAATGTAGTTACACCAATGATAACATGAATTTTGGTAATTTGTTAACCCACCATTTGAATTTCAGTGCCAGTGATAGGTAGGAGATTAACAATCCTAGAGACTGGATTACTTATAGAACAGGTACACTGGAGGCAGGGACAGTGTAATAAACCAGCAATCAAGTTTATGGTGTCCTGCTAACCTACCCTACCTTGAGATACAAAGACCACTTCTATATGTTTATAGTGAATTCAGCCTTGGTGTTATTTGCCCTTCTGGTGTAGCTTCCAGCTAGAGTACTGACTGTAATGTCAGTTTTATGCCACTGATGTCTGTTCTCCTGAAATTATACTGGGCTCATTAAACTCATTTCAGATGGAGCACTGACATCTATCTAGTAGTAATGTCTGTCAGTCTTCACCAATCAGGACAGGTTTTGAACCAATCATCTAGAGGTGAAAGTCTCTTATAGTATGTTAACAATCCCCTAAGACATTCAGTCTCTCTCAAGCTATCTTTTGGCATTACATGGTTCATTACTACTGAATTCTGTCTGCATTGTTCAGTGTGCCTTGTTCTGGCTTCCAAAGGCAGAGAAGATTTAGTCAATCATTACCTTCAATAAAATTGGTCATGTTAATAGCTGTGAATATCACTCTCCAAAGAATAATCAATATTTGGCTGAAATTCTAGGGTATCACCAGCTAATTGAACTTCAATTGATGAGAAGCCTGCATATTAGGTTAATGTTATCTTTTGGAATTAGGCTGAATATCAAATTACCTTGTCCAGTCTCTGTCTGGATCAGGTATTGGTAGCATCAGCTTCCAACAGTGAACTGATTATTATTTAGAATTAACTATAAACAGTAAGAGGTTTAGACAGGTTAGAGGTAAATGCCTTTCCTTTTAAATACCATTCTGTGGTGAAAAATACAACATTTCGCTTCAGAGAAAACTGACAGACCATTTATTTGGGGTTGCAAAACAATCCCATACACTTCAGGAAGATCTCTTCCCTACCAAGTTTGGAAAGGCAAGATATAAAATATGTTCTACTTTGTCATATCTTAATTGTTTCAATTTAGAGAAAGAAATAAAACTTTCTTCATATAAAATACCTGACAAGCTTCTATTACAATAGTCCCCAGAAACAACTTCCATTCTAGCGTGTTGTCTTACAGACCGTCTTATTAAAAAGTTAAAGAAAACTGAGAGTATCTTGGACAGATAAAAATACAAAATTAATGGAACTGGATAGTGCATGCAGAGATATGGACAAATTTACAATGGAGCATAAACAAAGGAAAGAAGTGGGAAAAGATGCACTTAAATTTGTGTAGTGGAGAATGACTGGCAGTATTGGTATGTTTATTTACTTCCATATTATAATGTAAGAAACCCATTTCAATAAAATGCTCCAAATTTATATTTGTATTTTTCATATTCCTATTACAACATAATATCAATCATTTGGTACTTTGTGAAGAAAGACTGGTTGCTATTTTGTTTTCATGTTAGACCTGTGTTATTTTTCAAGACTCTTTTCTGTCATGATCTCAAAATGGTTGAAACAGTTTATATAATTCAAGTTAGTTGCTATTTAGATAATGTTTAAAGTGTATGTGTCATATGTAACACTTATCCAGAGGAATACATACAGAGAATTTTATGTCCTGATTTTGAAGTCACAAATATAGTTGATTTTGAACAGGATTTGGCTTTTGGTCTATCACAGTGATATACATTATCACATTCCAGACAAATTCAAAGCTATATAACTACAAGAAAAATATTTTTGAAAAAACCCCAGCAAATTACATATTATCTAAAACCTGTGAATACAGGTTTATCATTACCTAAATATTATCAAAAGAGGTCTTTGGCTTTTATTTTATTGATTATATTTTGTCTCTAAAGATAGACTTTATATTATTTTATTCTTTTTTTTATTGGGCAAGAAACCACTTTGCATAATTTACATGGGATAAAAGACTGTGTGGGAGATAATAACTATTAAGGTTATCTGAGGTCTTGGAAAGCAGTTCAAGATAATAGCAATAAAATAAATCACATCCTTTGTGGATTGCATTAAATATGGTGTTGATTATGAGACTGTAACACTATATTTTTGGCCTTCAGTCAAGGGTCTGACAATAATGATTCAAGTTCCCATTCTTATTGAGCTTCTCCTATCTGTCTAAATGAGCCTTTTGGCTCAGCTGGTTTCCAAATAGGTGTACCTCCTTTCTTAATCCCTCATTAGGCACCAAGCCAGCAAGAGTACAGATGATTCAAGTTGCAGTTTTTAAACAGTATTTTATAAAGTGAAGCCCAGAGCTTGGCTTATATGCCTGAGTTCAAGTGAAGAAAAGACAGCATCCTTGGTTACCTCAGAAGCAAAATCATTTATCTTTCTTGATGATCTCAGAATCTAACTCCTTTCCTTTACATCCTACACAGAAAATACTTACAGTAGCTGAGAAGTTATAGCAATGGGTGCTGAAATTTTCTGGTTACACAATATAATTTTACCCCCCTCCCCGCCCCCGAACTCAATCTGACAGCTCCTTTCAAGCAAAATTTCCATTTAAGTCAACAGAAATTTAGCCCATATTGGAACTGTAAATCAAGCTATTTATGTCAACAGGTTCTTTTGACACATTCAGCTTCTAAGTCTTTTGGACTGAACCCTCCCAAAATTCTGGAGTTCCTCTGCCATGGGACTTGCAGTAGTCTTTTGTCTCTTTGTTTCTATTCTCCTGCCTTTACATACTGTTTTGTCATTCACAGTAGCAAATAGCACTGTCTATACCTTACTTTGACTTAGGAAACCTTGCATAACATCTTTGTTTTGATGCTGTTGAAGTGGCTTCTCAGACCAGAGACTCACAATATTTAAGATTCCACTTTCTGATCAGTATCTAGGAGATCATCTTACTTTATATTCATGTCCTCCAGGTTACCTTTGATAGAATGGTCTGGGGAGAATTACTCTGCTGTAGAAACAAGTCTTTGAGTGAAACAAGTCCAGAGTGAACTGGCCACAAGTCAGACTTTGAGATTTTTGCATCTTGATGAGATATAAACAAACATATAAATGAGAGGAATATTGAGGTTGATTTTTTAAAAGCAAGCTAGGAAAGTTATCCAAACAATCCTGAATGAAATGAATCAATGTTGTACAGTTAAATCTCACAACTGGCTTTGAATACTTAAAAATGTAGCTCAACTACAGGATGTACTGGATAGTATTAAAAAAATGTACAAAGTCCACAAATTATTCCCTGCTTTTCATATTGCGGAGCTTCTAGTGCAGCCTGTATTAGTTTAGTATGAACACTAAAACATTACATTTCATGTAGACAATCACGTCCTAAACTAATTAGGTCTTTATATGGCTTTATTAACATAGTATTGAAACACCAGTAGACTTCCCTAGACTTTTTACTTTTAAGCCTTAAAAAAAAAAGAGAGCAAATAAAAAGAAACGAAGGAAAAAAAATAATGTCAGGACCTCTTCATATAGCTCCTGTTAATGTGACTATATATCTAAAAGAAGATTATGTATACAGGTTACAGACAGTGTTCGCAAACATTAATGTTAATGTACGCACCTTATCAACATACATTGATTTTAAACACATCCTTTAGTTTAAATAGATTTGATTTTCTGTCTGGAAGACAAAAGAGAACATTAATAGCCATTGCTTACTGAGTTTACAAAGTTGTACACTAGGCTCCTTTAAAATGAACCTTTGTTTGGTACGTCTTAGCTTCTGATAGTCAAAAGACGGCAAAGATGCTACTCATTTCAGGGACACGAGGACTGAATGTTAATGAACTACATGTTTGAAATTAATTAGTTGTACTACCTGTTGTCATCCTTTATAGAACAGTGGATTTCTTACAAATGTAACAGACAAACAGTCTCTGGGGGTCAGTTTTTTATTTTCTGGGTGAAGGGGAGGGGAGGCTTAGGAGATCAGTGAATGTGATACACCTTGACTTTACAAAGGTTTTTGATATAATCTTCCACAACATTCTCATTAACAAGCTAAGGAAATGCAGACTACAGAAAAGTACTGTAACATGAATATGTAACTGGTTGGATGACTGTGCTCAGTGAGTAGTCTCAGTGGCACAGTATCTAGTTGGGAGGAGGTGTGAAGTAGGGTTCCCCAGGGGTCTGTCCTGGGTCCAGTATTATTCAACATCATTAATTATTTGGATGATGGGATTGAGTGCACACTTAGCCAATTTGCTGATGACACCAAGTAGGGTGGAACTGCAGACCTTTAAGTGCAGGGCTAGGATCCAGAATGACCTGCATAGATTGGAGAAACTGTCTACAGTCAATCAGATGCGATTCAGCACGGACAAGTGAAAAGTCCTGCATGTGGGATAGAATAATTACATATAAAAATACAGACTGGGGAATGACTGGCTAGGCTGCAGTACTACAGAGAAGGATCTGAGGGTTACAGAGGATTATAAGCTGAAAATGAGACAACAGTATGCTCTTTTTGCAAAAAAAAAGCATACTGGTTGTTGTAACAGGCTGGTTTGGCCCTTTAAGAGGTAGCAGAAATCCTGTAGTAGAGGCCCAACTGCCGGCGATTCACCACTCAAGGAGCACTCACAGGCAGTTAAATACTTTAGGAAGTATTTACAACCTACGCCTCTACAAAGAGAGCAGGGAGCTGGAGCAGTCTACAAGCAGGAGTGGGACAGATGCCTAGATGAGTCCCATGTTTGGGCTCCTCCTACTACCTGGAAAAGAGTTATCTGTTTGCTTTGTTTGTGTGAGCAACCACTCTTTGCATTTAAAGGACAGAATGGGGTGTACCCCTTGCAGCAAAACCAACCTAAGAGAGGCAGCAGGCTCACCAGTGAGGTTAAGACTGTATTTTTGGCCCTTGGAAGGGCCAGCTGAAGAGCCCCACCAGGGAAAGCCAGCTTGCAAAAGGTAGCAGGCTCACTCATTTGCTTACAGTTATATTAACAGGAATGTCATTTGCAAACCAAGGGAAGTGACTCATTTATTCAGCACTGGTGAAGCCTCACCTGATGTACTGTCTTCTGTTTTGGGCCCCATACTTCAAGAAGGATATGGACAGTTTGAAAAGAGTTCAGTGAAGAGTGAAAAAAATGAGTAGGAGTTTGGGAAGCAAGACTTATGAAGAAAAACTGGAAGAACCAGGGTTATTATAGTCTGAAGAAGAAAATCATAGTATCTAGGGTTAGAAGGGGCCTTGAGCAGGCCATCTAGTCTGACCCCCCGCCAATGGCAGGAACGAGTGCCAGGGTCACAGAACCCCAGCCAAGTACCTATCTAGTCTACTCTTAAAGATGCCCAAGGTAGGAGCAAGAACAACTTCCTTAGGAAGCTGGTTCCACATCCAAGCCACCCTAACTATGAAGTAGTGTTTCCTAATGTCCAACCTGAACCTGCTCTCCAGTAACTTGTGACTATTGGTCCTAGTTACCCCTGGTGGTGCCTGGGAAAAAAGAGGCTGCCCAATTTCCTGCTTATCACCCCTCAGCAGTTTATAGGCTGCCACCAGGTCCCCCCTCAGCCTGGAGGCTGAACAGGTTAAGGTCCCTCAGACGCTACTCATAAGGCCTATCCTGTTGCCCACATAACAATCTAGTGGCCCTCCTCTGGACCCTCTCGAGGCCGTCCACATCCCTCCTGAAGTGCGGTGCCCAAAACTGGACACAGTACTCCATCTGTGGCCTGACCAATGCCGCATAAAGGGGGAGAATCACTGCCTTGGACTGGCTCGAAATGCATCGTTGGATGCATGCTAGGATTCAGTTGGCCTTCCCAACCACCATCTGACATTGGCGGCTCGTGTTCATCCTGGCGTCAACAATGACGTCATAATCCCGTTCCTCCACTGTGCTAGCAAGAAGGGAGCTTCCCAGCCAGTATGTCTGCTGGGGGTTGCTTCTCCCCAGATGCATCACCCTGCACTTGTCCACATTGAATCCCATCCTGTTCTTGTTCGCCCACTCCTGCAGTCAGCCCAGATCCCGCTGCAGCCTCTACCTCTCCTCTGGTTTCCCCACCTCAGCCCACAGTTTGGTGTCATCAGCAAACTTGGATACCTTGCTTTCCACCCCCTCATCCAAGTCAGTGACGAAGATGTTGAACAGCGCAGGCCCAAGGACCGAGTCCTGGGGAACCCCGTTGCTGACATCTCTCCAGGTCGAGTACGACCCATCCACCCTCACTCTCTGGGAGCGCCCTGTCAACCAGTTTCTGACCCACTCAACCGCGTAGAGGTCGATGCCACAACTCCCTATCTTTTTAATGAGGATGGGGTGAGAGACCGTGTCAAACGCCTTCCTGAAGTCTAAAAAGACTACGTCCACAGGGACGCCTGCATCCATGGATTTGGTCACCTGGTCATAGAATGCGACCAGGTTGGTCTGACAGGACCTGCCCTTAACAAACCTGTGCTGGTTGCCCTTCAGCATAAAGTCCCCTGGCTCGTCCCTCACTGATGTGGGACTTGAGAATTTTCTCAAAGATCTTTCCCAAAACCGAGGTGAGACTGACAAGCCTGTAGTTCTCCGGGTCCTCCTTCCTCCCCTTCTTAAAGATGGGAACCACATTGGCCACCTTCCAGTCCTCTGGCACTTGTCCAGAGCTCCAAGAGC
>JAGPOW010001296.1:75865868-75887666 GCA_030014935.1 Caiman crocodilus | reverse complement strand
CCCCATCCTGTCCTTCCTGAAAAGGGCATAGCCATCGATGCCTATGGCCCAGTCATGGGTCAGGTCCCACCAGGTTTCTGTGAGCCCAACCAAATCTGGATCTTCCACAGCCACCAGGAGAGACAGCTCCTCCTGCTTACCTCCCATGCTGTGAGCATTTGTATAGAGGCATTTGAGGCTACCCACTGCTACCTCCCCCTCTCCACTTGTTTCCCCCAAGCTACAACCACCTACGCTCGCCCGACTTACCTGGCTCAGCGGCAGAGCATCCTCTCCTCTCCTGGCAGGCCCGTCGCCCGGAGAAGCTAGTTTAAAGCCCGCCACATGAGATCAGCCAACCTAGAAGAAAAGAAAAGATTGAAGGAGGATTTGATAGCAGTCTTCAAACACCTTGTGTGATTATGAAAATTGGAGACATGTAGGGGGTACATGCGGAGATTGGCTAGGAACCCCTGGAAGCGCCAGCCAAGAAGTCGGAAGGGCCGCTGGAAGTGCACTGCCAGTTTCGCTGCTGGCTCAGTGATCAGCTGCTGGGGAGACCCCCCCGGTCAGCGACTGGCCACTGGGAGACACCCCCCAGTCGCCAATCGGCTGTGATCTGATGCTCCCCCAAACTTGGGAGGCACCAGTCGCTCACAATTATAGAGAGGATGGAGATGGGCTTTTCTCTGTTCCTGTAAGAGGTAGGAATAGGAGTTGTGGCCTCAAGCTGCAGTAGAGGAAATTTCGGTTGGAGAATAGGAGGAACTTACTGAGTGTGAGGGTGGTCAAGCATTGGAATAGGATACCTAGAGAAGTTCTGGAGCTGGAATGGGTTAGTCAGGGATAAGCCTGCCTTGAGCAGGGAGGGGGCTAGACTAGATGACCTTGTGAGGTCCCATCCAGCCTTACTTTTCTATAATTACCTGGATAGATATAATTTTTAACTTGTGACAGCAGAGAGAAATTCAAGACATTTTTGATAAGCTAAGCAAAAATTATTTTCCACTGACAATATGACACAATCTTTATTTCTTAAATAAATCCTAGAAAAAATTATTTGGGAATTCTACAGAAGGGGACCTTGCATATAATTTGTTACCCTTCAAAACATTTTTGAGAAGGTCAATTGTGTGTGGCATTTCTACCCTTTTAAAGCTGTCCATAACAACAATGCATTCTAGTGTCAAATATAAAAAAAAAATAGCTGTATGAAAATCGTAAGATTCGGGTGGTTCAAGTTCAAAATTGAGACCTTATTATAAAACCTGTAAAAACATTAACTTTTAAATGTCATGCCGTGACCTTCAACATCCTGCTTAAGTATGCCAGTACTGTTTGCATATTGAGAGTGGCCTTATAATGTGTTTAATTAGGCACTTGCTTATAACTTTGCAAAATTTAAATAGTTTGCTCTGAAATTTTTCATAAGTATCTACCTCAGACTGTAATAAAAAGAAATAGACAAAATTGTTCAACCAGCTCTCAGAAGGAGATTTGGAAATAGGCATTGTTTTGTCCATGTTAAAAAAAAGGAAAAGTTTTACAGTGATTTTATTGGGAAGTTGTACTAGTTCTATGCCATGAGGAACCAACTTAAATATTGGTGTCCAGGAGGTGGTTTTTGCAATTCCGGTGTTTAAAAAACAGACCATATTTGACTAAATGACTTGCATGTGAAAAATCTTTATACATATTAAGTAGAGACAGTGAATTTGAAAGCTAAATTCTCTGAGGAATCTGTATGTATTGAATGTTCCTCTGTTCAGCACTGCAATGGTCAAACAGGATTTTCCCCATAATTGATGCTCCCAGCTGCTGTTGGGCTGGGCAAAAGAACAGAGAGCATTAGGGCTTTCTTTTCCATATTCACAATGCTGTAATTCACAATGCACAGTTTGGCTTCTGGTTCCAAAGCTGCATGGAAGATGAAACAGAGATGCAAACGTAGAAGGAACCAGAGCTATTCTTGAGATTGGGACGAGAAGCTCAGTGATAGGGACTGGGTGGGCGATGAAACTAGGACTAGGAGCTGGGAAACCATAAAGAAGGGTGATGGATTGGGATCTAGGAAGTGGAGATGGAGCGGAAAACAGAGAGAATGAGGTGGAAAAGTGGTACTTCAATAAGGAAGCCTGAGAGGGACACTGACTGGCATGAGAAGCTGAGTACTGGAACACATACAGACTGGAGGAGCTGGTGTAAAAGGATATTTCATGAATAGCATGTTCCTCTCCAGAACCGGGAATTGTAAATATTTGCTGTTGTAAATATTTATCTATTAAACATGCTGGCAATATATATGTCTCATCTGCTTGATGCTGGCCCAAAATAGCCAAATAGAAAATAATAACCTACTACTCATTTATACTTCACACACTAGGAGCTCAGAATGAGTTCATGAAGGGTCCAGTTATCCCCCAGCTGTGACCAATTTGCCAATCATAAAGCAGATGCAGCACAGCCAGAGAGAGGATAGCAGGTAGCAGGTAGGATAACAGGTAGAGAGGCAGAAGAATTACAGATTAAAAGGATCTCTGGAATGAGTTAGATAGAAAAGAAGACAATCAAGCAGTGAGGGTACAAATAGGAAGGGAAGGAAACATCCCAGGGGAGCAGTGAGGGATAGAACGGAATATTATCCACTGTTAAACACAAGGGCTCTGGGCTGGAACCCAGAGGAAAGAGCAGAGCTGTGTTACCCTAACTCCCTCAGCCTTGCAGAAGTGACTGCCTTGTAGACAGAGTCAAAAGATTGGTAAGTCCCAGACTGATAAAAGGGCCAAGGTTGGGCTTATGACATTCAGGACTTTAGGGTTGAACTTTAAATTTTCTTTTATCCTGTGGGGGATGAGATCCCAGGTTAGACAGAAGGAATTGTAGGTGACTGGAGGACACTGAGGAACGTTACTTAGTTGCTTCAGGTGGCAAAGATCTGTGGTACCAGTCTTAAAACTCTAACTCTGCTGATGACCTGGGTGGGTGTCACCAGCAAGTATCCTGGTTTTCTCTGTTTAAAAACTGCAAATTCTCTGATTAAAAAACTAAAAATCCATGATTAAAATGAAATGCCACTAATATATACACACACACAGAGAGAGAGAGAGAGAGAGAGAGAGAGGTATCAATTGAGCACAATGTTTTATTGATATATTTGCAATTTTAAAGCAATTTGGAAGCCTGCTAGTGCCTCAATCATTATAATAAAATAAATTCTAAGTACCTATAAATATTGGTATTTGGTTTTGGGTTTCTTATAATGGAAAATAAGAGCTCCCCATGCCCCCTTTGCTCCCCAGGATGCAGGTCCAGCCCCTCACTCCCAAACTACATTCCCCAGCGCTGCTGATGCCCCTCACTCCTAACCCACAACCCTCCTTGGCCCTGCTGGTGCCCCTCACACCCTGCCCACAGCTACCTCTCAGCCAGAGGGGTCCCCCAGCTGCCCAGGCTATGGGGCCAGGGGCAGGCAGCAGCTGCTGTGCAGAACTGAGTGCAGAGCCCAGATCCCCGCCCCATGGATGACACAGCCAAAGTGGAGTCCATGGGAGGTGTGGGGATGCAGGCTGCATGCTGCAAGTTCAGGCTCCCTGGCCTGCTGCACTCCCCCCACCCCCCGGGGTCTCTGCAGCCCAGTGGGAAGGACCTGGAGCAATATGGCAGACTAGAGGAGTGCAGGGAAGCTCATTGCCGCTGCTGGGAGCTCCACATCACCCTGGTGAAGTGCCCCCGGCCATCTAAAAGCAGCGAGGGGCACAACTCTATGCCGTCACCCTCGCTACTGCCAGGTGGGCAGGGGCACTTACCAAGTGATGTGGGGCTTGCAGCAGCAGGGAGCCCATCCCCACCCTGCATACAGATCTGGGGGCAAATGTCCACCCTGCCTCCACTGGGAATGTGCGCAGTGGTGGGGAACCAGTCCTACTCCCTCGCCCCCCGGACGAGCCACCTGCAGCACCATCCTGCTTCCTGCCTGGGCCCTGCGGCTGCGCATTCTGGCCCCAGATCCCAAGCCCTATGCACTGCCTCAGGTGGGTCCTAGTCCCAGACCCAGTCCCAGCCCTGCCTAACTCACTCCTTCACTCTCCGCTTCCCTCCGGGGCCTCAATCCCCCTTCCCCCTAACAGATTTACCTGGTGGCCATGTGCATGTGTGAGCGTGCACATGCACATGGTGCCTCCTGCCTGACTGTCCTTCTTCCGCTCCCTACAGCCCTTTTCAGGCTGGAAGTCTGGAAGCCGCAGAGAGTTCTTTGCAAAAATGCAAAATCCATGAGTTTCTCCATTAAAGTGAAAAATACGCACTTTTCTTGATTAAAAGGGAAAATCTGCATTTCTTTCTGTTTTTCTGCGGGAAACAGAAAACCCAGATTCCTGTTCACCAGGATTCCCTGTAATAGAATTTTATTTATTTTCAATTTGCTTTAACCTCTTCTAGGGTTAAAGCACCTTGGAAGCACCTTGGAATTCCTGCTAAAATCTATTGTAACAAAAGGTAAAGCTTTCGACTTATTCATATTCAGTGGGGAAATGCCAGAATGAAGGCCGTCTGTGCAACCTAAATTTGGGTCCCTTGCATGCATTTTGTGTTATGACCAGGGTAATGAGAGAAATGGCATTTCCATGCTGCAACATTTTCACATTAAAAAAAAAAAAGTTTTCATTCTAAATCAGAACAAAAATTAAAAATGTAAAATTTCCCAGAGAATGGCATTTTTACATTTTTTAGGGTCTGTTGCCCAGCTCCTTGGAGAGCTGAGAAGCCCTTTCACTATCAGGTAGGCCACTGGAGAGCCATCTGTTATAGGACAGTTGGTTGCCTACAAAGCCAGCCTGGGGAGCTGGCTGCCTGGGTTGTTGAGGGATCATAGGGAAGTAGCCAGCTCACCCCTACAACTGCCTGGGAGGACAGCCTAGGGAGCCTGTCAGGCAGGCAGCCAGGAAGCTAGGGAGCTGGGTAGGCTGGCAGGAATCTAGGCCAAGCAGAAAAATAGATTTTTGTATGAAGTATGAGATTCCAATTGTGACAGAGACTAAAGGCATTAAAGAGAGGTTTGCTCCCACTGTACTGGATATTTTTCAAACAAATAATGCAAGGACAGGTGCCAGCAACAAACTGCGTGACCTAGTGAACAAAACCTCCTTTTATATGATTGTTTTGTGTCATTAAATTTATTTTCCCCAATCTAAACTACAACTACCATTCTTGGAATCAGGATGTCAAAAAAAAAAGGCTCAGGGTTTTTTTTTAATGTTATACACATGGGAGGCCAACATTTGAGAGACACTGCAACACACAAAATGCGTGTGCACATGTTTTGATGGTAGTAAATGCACATTGCAGATAACTACTTACAACCTAAGGCTGCTAAATGCCCTGACCAGAAAAGGAGAGGAAGACACATCATTGTCTCCACTATCGAATATTGAGCAACCCCTTAGAAATTAATGGTGCTTAACCTGCCTTGTATGCCACATTTCATCCCCACCTTATTCTACCTATTTGTTTCTTACCTATTACTTTTTTTCTGTCTAGATAACCAGAACAAATTTAACTTTCTAACACTTTGCTGTTATTAGTTTGACAAACTCAAAGCAATTCTTGATAATGGCAGATGTAACTAATTCTGGTCTATCTCTGTATTTATGTGGACCTAAACACAATTGTATCTAACCATTTCACAGTCCTTAATGGATTTTATCCTCCATTGTTCCTGTGAGAAAGGGAAACTATCCTTGTTGAACATGTAGGCTAAGTACATGCATTCGGAAGGTTAAATTGGGTTCAAAATGGCTGCCCAATTTAAACTTAGCTTGTCCTGGTGCTGACTTTACACTTACAGAGCTCGTGTCACTGACTGGCAATCAGTCTAAACCTGTAACTGAATATAAGTTCCATGCACACAAACTGGTCTAAATAATGAAGAACCCAATTTAAGATGAACCTGGATTTATGTAGTATCAGACTCATTCCATTTAGGTCAAATCGAGGCATGGACTTTCTGCCCACTTCCCCTGCACAACCCTGACAGAGGCAATGCAAGCAGGGTGTGGGGCCCTACCCCCAGATGCAAGGAAGCTGGTGGAGGATTCAATGGGCAGGGGAGCTGTGTCAGTGGCTGAATGTGAAGCCGGTGGTGGCATGAAATCATCGCACTGCTTCACCCAGCTCCATGGGGCTCCCCAAAACAGGGGGCCTGGGGTGGTCATCCTGATCCCTCCTCTGCCCCCCTAGGGATGGCCCTGAGGTTGGGAAAACCTAGTCACTGCCTGCAGCCCCAGAGCTGCTTTTTTCACTACCCTTTTTCCCCATACTAGTCTATTTTTTGCACCCCCCCAGACCCTTGTTTCCACCTCACCCCCTCAGCCAGTGCTCTCAACCCCCATCCCACAAGCTGCTCTGGGTACAGCCACTTATATCAGCATTCACTGCTGCCAGAGCCGAAAAAGTAAGTTGCAGTGAGGGAAGGGGCAAAAGGGATGTGGGTTTAGGTGATTAGGGGGACCTCACCCCACCCACAGGTCGTGCCTCCCCCCTTACCGCTAATGCAGAGTGCATGTCTTTCCTATCCCACCTGTGGGTTGTACTTGCCCCAGGTCATGCCTGCTCCCCCTACTCCTCATGGGTCACACCTGCTACTTCAATCCTACCTGTGGGTAGTGCCTGCCCTCCCACGCCTCATGGGTCATGCCTGCTCCCCCATTCCCCAGTAGACACCCAATCTCCTCCAGCCTGCTGGACTCCCCAACCCCTGGCTAGCTCCCAGCCCTATCATTACTTGCCTGATATTGAACAGCCATTTTGAATTGATTTTACCTCCCCCTAACACCTCCGAATGTCTGTACTTTGCCATAGAGACTGAAAGTTCAGAGTAAATTAATTGATTTTTGCAAGAGCATATAGGAAGGTTGTAGCTGAGCCAGGAATGTAAAATGTCTCTTGTAGCCCAGACCAGTGCCCTCTCCACTAATTTATCCTTCCTAACTTGCAGTGTGTAATGTACTTGTGCTCTCCCAGTTCCAACTAAATGTAAAGATCATAGAAATTGTGTTTTCTTCAATTTGTGTTCTCTATGTTCCTGTTTGCCTTATATACAAGATCCACATTTAACCACAAAACTGGAGAACCGTTAATTAAAATATATGTTCTCTATTTCCCCAACCTAAGCCACAACTACAACTCTTGGACTCAGGGTCTGCCTATGCACATGCTTGTTTCTGTTCTACTTAGAATGCATCAGAGCAGTCTCAATTAATCCAGTTCCAGCATCACCTCGCCGTCATATGTATTATGTCCCCAAGTGTTTTAAAATGGCCATGGGGGCACTTTATCTAAACATCTTCAAATGAGTTTTAGATAAAGTGTCCCGTGGCCATTTAAAAATGCATAGGGGCTTAATATACATATCAGTAAGCCATTTTAATTATAGTGGTCATCTGGGAACCGTTCTAAAATGCCTCCCTCCCTCCCACTGCTGAGCACATGTATAGGTAGCTGGGATGTTTAAAACAAAAGATAAAAAGCCCAGGGTTTTTTTTAAATGTAATACACATGGTGGGACAACATTTCAGAGAGACTGCAACACACAAAATATATTTGCACATGTTCTGATGCACAGTCCACATAACTGCTTACAAATGTTTACAATCTGGGCACCACTCTCTCCAGCCTCCACTCACTAGGATTGGGCCCTGGTGCTGTAGCCCCCCATGTTAGGTTTGGACCATGGGGCCCAGCACCTAGGGTGGCCATTGGTCCTGTTTTATACCAGTCTGGCCTGTTTTTAATCACTTTGTCCTCTGTCCATTTCTAAATGAGGAATGGACTGCAAAAAATTCTGTTTTTCAGTTAATTGGTGGAAATACATGTCAATCATTTGCCCTCACAATTCTGTTGGCCATTCCTAGAGGTAGGGCAGTGCACAGCCAGGAAGAGCAGGATTCTGAGCCAGCCAGGGAAGGAGGAAGGTGGCCTTTTTGTGGTGGTCCTGCCCCTTGCTGCTGATTGGCCAAGGAGATGGCAGCCCCACCCCATCTCTGCTGTTTGGGCAAGGGGGCTGGTGGCACTCCACTCGCGCACCAAGGGGATGTCCTGTATTCTGGGGATGGGTCAGGGCCACCGTACCAGCATTGCCCCTGTCCAAACCAGTGCATAACACCCAAGACTCCCCATGCATCTGGAAATTTTGCTGTAGGGGAGTGGAGCCATTGTAACCCTGCTGCCAAATTTCCAGCCACTTAGGGAGCCTTGCAGGCTGTATAACATGGTGCCATGGGCTGTGTCTGGCCCGCAGGCTGTGGGTTGAACACCCCTGGTTTAAAACAAGAAAATACAAGTTCCTGGCAACAGAACAATTAATTCCAAACTGCTAGACTTTAAGAAAAGTAACAAAAATGATCATTTCAAAATTGAGAAATGTATGAAACATTCTGTTTGTTCCTTTAGAGATGAAGAAAGGAACAGTTTTACTTGTCTTAAGCTTCTCACTGTAATATATTGCAGACAGATATATTTAGTCCTTTAACAGTTGATGCCAAATTAAATATTAGAGGTATATTATAGAGTAAAGCATTTCAGTAATACTCTAAAGTCTACATTAGAAGTTCATGCTCAATACATATATGTTCTTTGACTGTCTGAATATTCTACTTTTAGAACTACAGCTGCAAGATTATCATCAGTTGATTTCAAACACAGCCTATGTAAAGCTAACTTAAATTTTACAAGTTAGTGTCTTTCCACACTGAATCTGATAATATCGCTTCTCTCTCCTATAATTGGAATTACTGGGAATTTACCTAGCTTCACTTCTCATGGACAGCTGCTGTTAAACTGATGGAACTAAGGTAGGGGACCATTTTTCTCCTAGTACAAATCACACAAGTCAAAGCTTACCACTTATATTTTCCAAGATAAGTTTGATGATTATGCTGTAAATAAGCATTGATTTTTTTGTGTAGATTCCATTACTCCCAATCCTAGAAAAATTGTTCTGTTCTCTTGAATAGCTATTATAAATGTATAAGAAATATTTTCATTTTGTTCTGTAAGAGAAACAAAAAAGGCATTTCTGAACATCTGACAGTTGTATTCTTGGCTTTATGAACATGACTCGAGAGGTGATATACAAAGAGATCTGCACGCTTTTTTTTTTACCAGTTGACCCACAAGGTGGCACTAAAGAGAAAAGTGACAATTTTCCTAATACAAATGAAAACCAAAGGCAGAATACTGTATGCTGAATCAATATTATTTTAATTAGAAACATGCTTCCTTCATTGTCAGTTATACTTCATTTTGTGAAAAGCCTTAAATTTAAATAATTACAAAAATGGTTCATGCCTCCTATCCCCATCAAAAGTTAATTTTTAAAGAAAATGATCAAGACTTAGGTCATTTACTTGTCACAACCCCAGAATCTTGAAGAAGTGTGATTAGGATCAAAATGTAGTTAATTAATTTCTTTTTTTTTCTTTGGAAATGCTTGCCTCCTTTTATGAGTAATTAAATTTGTGTTAAAAAAAGATACCATGCCAGGAATTATTTACTACCTGCTTTTAAGTACTATTTTAACTGAAGTATCTGGATTGCTTAGTTTTGCACTGTCAGTGTTCAAGAGCAC
Source organism: Caiman crocodilus (assembly GCA_030014935.1). Lineage (NCBI taxonomy): Eukaryota > Metazoa > Chordata > Crocodylia > Alligatoridae > Caiman > Caiman crocodilus. The sequence continues at coordinate 75,878,065 of JAGPOW010001296.1, read as the reverse complement.
CTGACTCAGTTTACTCTTATATAATAAAATCATTCATTTATAAACTGTACCGTTATTTAATATAATGTTTTAGGCTCAGTGGGAGTCAGTCAGAGTTCTCTTACTTTCTGCAGTGGGATCAGGATTTCACTTATAGCAATCATATGAAGTTCAGCATTAGAAACAAGTGGTCAGATGAACATAGTTCTAACAAGAAGATAGCAGAGATAGAAAAATTGATTCCTTGATCTACTTGTGATAATCATTTAGATTGACTATTATTGTTTGATGTCGAAGATACCCTGATTACATTTTCATTGCCACAAACATTTAAGAATTTTTTCACCAATTATGGATATTCTATGTAAAAAGACTTCCAGCTTCCGGAATTTTTCCAGAATTTCCAGCAGTTTGAATTATTCACTTGATAAAAAAAATGCTTCAGTGATCCCTTCTTTCCAAGATGCTGAATAAGAATCCATACATCTCACTTCTAATTCATACAAAGCACATGGTACATGCCCTGGTCCAACCCCATTCAGAAAAGGTCTTGAGCCTAATTTGGAACATATGCTTCAAAGGTACCGTGAATAAGATCAAACTTAAATACTTGTTTAAGTCTTTCCTCAATCGGAGCCCTAAACATGAGCTCAACTGTAAACACCTGTTAAAACACTTTCATTTGGAGTCACAGCCTTTCACAAGGAAAGTTTAAGTTCAATGAGAATTTTGCCTGAGTAAGGTCTGCAATTTAATTGGATTGTTAACTGTTATTTTAATGATTAGTATATAGATCACTTGTCTCTAACTGCCCTCTGAGGCTGTAAATAAAGCATCATCCTCTATTACAGACTCTTTGGTTACTAATCTTCTAATAACAGCTATTTTGCATATAATGGAGCACATGACAAATCAAATATTCAAACGTCACATACATTAGTAGCGTGATAGTAAAACAAGTGTTAATAGGTACTGGAAGGTAAAGATCAGTTTGTATATAAAGATGTTTTAACAATAATAGTAGAAGTCCATAAACATTTACTAGTAATTGTGGCCAAACTGATTAAATGAAGATAGGCATTTCATTTAATTAATCTGTGGAAACAAAAGAGCTGTATATAATAGAAAGAAAAAACATTCAAAGATAGGTAGCAAAAATGATTCGAGACTTGGTGGTACTTGAGTAGAGGGAAAGTGAAGAGACTGGGATAACTCAGTTAAGGGAAACAAACAAGAAGTCATGATGCAAATATGATGAATGGCAGAGAAGGTGGGTCAGGATTTCCTATGTTCTGGGTGCATCTATACATGATGCTTTAATGCATATTAGCCTAAATTAATGTGTATTACGGGTGCACATCTACATGTGCAAGCCCTTAATGTAAATTAAAATGGTGAATTTGGGCTATTATCCCCTACCTGAAAATGCAGGTATCAAATTTAAGCGCAAATAGTTAAAGTGCATTAAAGTTAAAGTGTGTTGACTGACTTGGGACTAACTTTAGATCCAAGTCAATCCACACAGTGCTAATGTGCTTTAATGCCTGTACATGTAGGTGCCTACCTAAACACACTTAATGCACATTAAAATAATAATCATTAAATTTAAATGCATGTGTAGACATGCTTGCTGTCTCCTACAAGAAGAAATGGAATATTTAAAGAAACTGAGAATCAACAAATTTAAAACTGATAATAGGAATGCTTTACACAACATTTAATTAACTTATGGAACACATTGCCCTGAGTTATTCAGGCTAAGATTTTAAGACGTTTGAAAAAAAAAAAATCAGAAATGTGTGTGTATGATAAGTTTATGCAGTTATACACACAGATTAAAAACAAAAAATAAACTATGTTACAAGGGCTATAAGGCCCTAACTTTGTCCACAGCTTGTTTCCTTGTACCTTTCTGAGAGAAATCTTTTACTGACCGTTAGCTATGATTAAACAAACCACTAGTTGAACCACTGATCTAATTTTGTATGGAAACCCCTATGTTTCTAGTATAGTGTGAAATATCTGGGAATTTTCTCTCTCTCTTCCTGAAACTTAACTTGTATGTTCTTACCTGATTCCAAATACTAGGTTTAAGTATAATTATTTACTAAAAGAAACAAATAGCGATAAGTTATATTTCTGCTGTGTAGATCACTACTAATAGCATGTCATTATTGTCTTATGAAACTGAAAAATAAAATTGCACTTCTGGGTTTTTTTAAATACTTCTGTTTTATAAAAAGCAGTGAAAAAACCCTTAGAAAAAGAAAATCTTTATTCTGAGTATACAAAAAACATTACTGTAAGGAAACCAAATATGCTTTAAATAAAGCACTCATTTGTTTTCCATTGTAGTTAGCTACTTAAGTGGGAAAATGAATAAATGGAAGAAAGGAGAGAAAAATCAATTTTGAGAGGCTGAATAAACATAGATAGATGTGAAAACACAACATCTGGGGGCAATAACTTATTCATAATCCAATTTGGGCAAGTGAAATAGTATTTTATTCACATTTTAGTGTGGGCATATGTTTCATCCAAAATCTTCAGGCTAGAAATTTGACTCTTAACAGGAGCACAGTATAATGCATTTTCATTTAATAGGATTGAAATAAGAAAAGGAACTAAGGTTCACTGTACAAGATGATGAGACTTTTGATGAAACAATCCCTACCTGTTCATAGCACAAGAGCAGAGGGAAGTGACCATCTGTGTCACTGTGTAATGACACAAGCAGTCATCCATACGTGGCTTCTCAGGAAGGCCTTCAGATATGGCAAGAGAGAACATTTAAAATAGTTCCTTTCCATTCTAGAAGAGAAGAGAAAAGAAGAGAAGAGAAAAAAAGCAAAAGGAAAATGCAATAAGGGAGGAAAGCATAGCAGTACTGTTCCTACCTTTCTCATTACTAGCTGTTGTAAGATGATGATGATCTTTAGCTAAATCACCCCAATGCAGCACCCTTTTCACATTTGCTTGTTTGTTATTTCATAAAACAATGAGTAAAGCAAAGCCAAGATGTAGTTGCACACCATTGTCTGGCCATCCCTAATTCAAAATGAAACAAAACGAATACTGCTGATGGCCGAATCCTACTTGCCAAACCCAGTCAGGAAGTCAGTTTACTTCTACAATTAGCATCAGCAAGTTTAGGCTATTACTGTGATGTAATGGAGAAGAGCCAAGAGATGAGGGAGAAAGCCTCTTAAATGTGCCCTGCCACTTGGCACATTTAAAGTGGAAAGCATTTTGGCTTCTTAGACTTCTAATGGAAATACTTCCCCCAATATTTTTTTACCAATGAATTCTAAAAATAACCATAAGGTGTATTCATCAGTGCCATCTGTTCATCCTAAAATGCCTTCTGAAAAAATTATAAATGCTTTGGGTAAAAAGTATCTCCACCCCTACTCTGACAGTTCAAAGAAAACTATAAACTTTCCTGTCAGAGACGGCCCTAATTGTAGGAACAAAGCTGTCAGAAAGGGCTGTTATGTTTTTCTCCAGAACTCCAGTGCAGGGACATGTTGAAGTGTAGAAATGAAGTGACAACAAGGCCCAACTAGTGTATAGTCCTGAGGGTTAGCATGTCAAGCTGGCACAAGCTGTAGCAAGCTGGGGCTAGGGCAGAGTATCCTTCTCAGTATAATATTATGCCTCAGGTGAATCAAATGTCTGAAATATTAGCAGTCTATCTGCCAGTTGAGAACTACACTGCACCATTTAGACATAGGAGATCAGAAGTAGAACCGATGCTCAGGTATGTAGGGAGAGTATGACCGTGACTTCAGAAAGTGCAATATATGTTTGTCTCCATGTCTGCATAGCTCAGCTCAGGGAGGTGGCAGACCATCACTCTCTTCTTTGTGGCCACTTTCTGTTTGCACTACAAGCCTTATACATGAACTCAAGGGGTGCTGTTGCCACCTGTTACTGCTTAGGGGTTAAGTGGGGGAGCCCTACCCTCTTTGCCAATTTGTACCTGAATCAAGCAGGATAACATCTGGCGGCAAATCTTTCATATACCCAGATAAGTAAAATATGGATCAACTAGGCCCAAGGTAGAAAGTTATGCATAGCCTAGAGAAGGTAAATGCCTTTATTCTCTATTTGGATAAATTCACTCTCAGAAATAAATTGTACTCAGCTCCATGATAGTCGCTAAAGCTGCTTATTTATAAAATCCTTCTGGTAGGACTATAAAGCACCAGTGTGAAAACTGACTAGTGTTTGGGGAACTGTGACGTGAGAATACAGCTTTATTGGGATCCCTTATCAAGTCCTTGCTCGTTGCTGTATTAGCTAGTATCTGAATTGAAAACTGCTGGCTGAAGTTTGTCAGTGTTTCTTTTAATATTCTTTTGTCTATGAAGAATAGTCCCTAGGTTGCTCCAGTAAGGATCTAAGATCTGTTTTCTTATTTTGCTCAAATGGCTGAAATCTGAAATCTTATCCTATAGCTCATAAAATGTGATTGCGTACAAGATGTTGATGGCCTAAGGGAAGTTTTGAACAACTAAGAGTCATTATCAGGATTTACTGTAGACATGATCCACAATCTTATGTCTTTCCAGTAGCATTGTAGAGAGAACAGAAAAGTTGACTGCAAATTTCAGAGACATTACCTATGAAATCCATTCATGCACTTAGTACTCTGGATTAGTGAACAGACAAGGACTTTGCAAAAAGTGTATAGAGAGGCCCTTGTAAGCTAGAAGTCTACACAAATACATTTGTCAGTCCTGGTCAGGATGGTTCTAATATGCACACTTGCCATTTTAAGTGGTAAAATAAGAGTATCTTATGAATTTGGCTAAAAATCTGACCCATGCCTGGTCAAGCTACATTTTGAAGATCCAACATTACTAGCTTGGAGGATAGTATAATATGGTAGCATGTGGTTTGAGAATGGTGGAAGAACTCAGGCACCTTAACTGTGTCATACAGAATTGGCTAGCAGAATATTAAAAGCAAAATATAAGTCCTCCTAGATGTGACATCTGTGTGGATCAGAGAGGAAACTGAAACCACTTAGTGTCTCATCTTGCCAAAGTGAGAGGTGAACTTTAGGGGTCTAAACTCTCTTTATTTATAGCTTATTCTAGTTTACATTAATGCACTCTTTCCTAGAAGGATATTGCCCCAGGTTGCTCACTGGCCTGCAGCTTAAATAAACATCACTTCTGATATTGGGCTACTTTTCTTTGTGAGTTTATATTTGACAGCTGAGTTCTGTGATTGAACCCGGTATTAGTTGGGCTTTGAAAATCTCAGCCATGGAAATAAAACTTACAAAGATGGCTAGACTATTTGTTAATGTTACTCTCTTGTGCTTGCCTAACATTTCCCTCTAAATTTGGCATGGTTGAGCTGTTCGTCAAGTGGTCCACAAATGTCTGAGATAGCAGAACGTGCCACTTTTCTGAGAACATATACAGATGTAAAATTGTAACTTCTTTCCTGCTCTCCACTGCATGCGTAATATTTTCTCAGCATACACACACAACTTATAAAATAGTGTTAAGAAGAGTTAGGTTCCACATACTCTTAAGACATTTTCTTGCTTGACTATGTCCCTGAGCTACCAAAGGGACACAAACTTACGTTTAAAAAAACAAGACATAAGAGAGAGACAGATTTCTTTCTGATGGCTGCTATTGACAGCCCACATACAGAACACTTAAAAGCACTCAGACATTTCTTTTGTGTCCATATTCAAATAGTTTAATGAAACATATATAAACTGACATTTTTAAACCTAAAGATTTGGGTTTTATTTCCTTAATGTCAGTGTTTCAAATTACAGGGCAAGAGTTTTCCACCATGTGCCTCAAAGTGCAGTCAATGTAAAATGACACCTATTTACAGCCACTGAAAGGATTGTTGTGCTGTTATAATAGGTGGCTGAATAACATCACAGTTAATGTGGGGGAATGCTTTTAGGGAGTAATGTTTTGCCCCACATGACCAAAAGTCACAAGTGACATTATCACACATGTCACTGTATATTAAATTTAGTACTTTTGCAATGTGTAACACTCTCTTACATTGTACTGCAACATAAAACAAGGGCTTGAATCATTCTAGGCAGAGCCTGTATTTTTTTTCCCCTAAATGCTATTTGGTCTGAGTGAAAGCAAATGACAGCTCCTATTCCACGCTGCAGCATGCCAAGTCAGACGGAGGTAAGCATGCAGTAGGACAAGCTTGAGAGCAGTTCAGCAAGCCATACATCCAGTCCTACAGAACCCTTAGAGAAGACTCACTTTGCTTATGTATTTTTTTTGAAGCACAAGAAATCTCTCAAGACTTCACATTACTAGTTATTGCCCTCATTATGAAAAACAGTGCCCTTCTGAGAAGAATGATACAGGTGCTTAACTTCACTGACTCTGGTATCATTAACAAGCATATGAAGTTAAGCAGATGTGTAGTTCTTTGCTAAAAGCCCTCCAATATACAGCACATTGAAATAGCCCAAAACCAGCGGTTGGCATTTGCAGACCCCTAAAAAATTTGAAATGGAGGAGCGGACCCCTTTGGAAATTTTGAATGGAGGTGTGGACCCCTTTCAGTTGTTAAACGTGGGTATTTGCATACTTCTGATGGACTGCAGTCATCTTTTGCAGACCCCTGAGACACACGGGTGTGCAGTTGAAAACCTGAACTATGCAGGGTGACAAAAAAAATGCAAAAAGCAAAAGGCCATGTTGTAGTACAAACACCCAAGTGTGGACCTGAGTTTTGAAGTCAGGGCTCTGTGACTGTACCGTTCAGAGCTGCTTAGCTTCTCTCCCTGTGCACGGCCTTTTTGGAGGGGCAGGGGCTCTTTGTCTTTTTCATGCAGGTAAGGTCCCAGCTTTAAGTCCCCAAAGCATCTCCTTTCAGAACCACAGCCGCGTCCATGATCTTTTGATCCCTGGGGAATCCCACGCCTTAATAATGCCACTGGGCAAGCGAGTCCTATAAGGCTCCCTATCTGGGGGTGGGGGAAGGAAGACCCCCCTGCGCCTTGCAGGATCCGCCAGGGCCTTTTCAACCTGTAGCCAGCCCCCTTACCCGGGGGATCAACAGCAGGTGCTGTGCGCTGAAGGGGGTGGGGGCGAGGGGAGATCCGGGTTGCACCTCAGCGGCCGCCCGGAGGCTCCTCGCAGCCGCGGACCTGCTCAAGCAGCGCTCAGCCCCGGGCAGCCGGGAGCTCGGGAGGGGGGACTTGCTGCACGCTCCCCCTCCTCCCGCCCCCAGCCCCGACCTGCATATATAGCCGCCTGCCCGAGCGGGAGAGCGCTGCGGGTAGAGCCGCCTGCCCCGCTGGGCTGCGGGGGCGCATGGCTGCGGCGCTGGGCACGGACCCAGGCAGCAGCGGGAGGCAGTGGCGGAGGAGGAGGAGGAGGACGACGACGGCGGCGGGCGGCTCCGGGAACTGAGTGGGAGGAGAGTTTGCGGAGCGAGCCGGCAGCATGTTCTGAAGTAGCCGCCGCCAGCCCGAGCGGCTCTGGGACGCCGGCGGGGCAGCGCCATGGGGCCAGGCGCGCGCTGAGGCCGGGCGGCGGGTCCCGCGACCGCCCATGCCGGGCCGGCCCCACGGGGGGGCGGCGGCGGCGGCCCCGCGGGAGGAGCCGGGGGAGGCGCTGCCGTGATGGCCCTGGCCGAGAAGCGGGAGAAGCGTTTCGCCTTCGCGCCCATGACGATGGAGGAGGAGGACGGCGCCGCCCTGCGGAACGGCCCCGGCGCCGGCCCCGGCCCCGGCCCCGGGCGGGCGGCGGCGGCAGGGGGGCAGTGGGCGGACGCCACCCGGCCGCGCACCACGGAGCGGCACATCGCCGTGCACAAGCGCCTGGTGCTGGGCTTCGCCGTGTCCATCGTGGCGCTGCTGCTGCTCACCGTGATCGCCGTGCTGCTCGGCGTGCGCTTCGAGGAGTGCGGCCCCGCGCGCGGCAACGCCAGTCTGCCTGGCCCGGCCCGGCGCCACCACGCCGCGGGGGAGCCCCCCGGCCGGCAGCAGGAGGCGCCGGAGGAGCGGCAGCAGGAACAGGAGCAGGGCGAGGAGCAGCAGGAGGAGGAGGAGGAGGAGTGGCAGCGGCGGCGCCTGCTGCCGCCCTGGACCCGGGCGCGCCTGCCCCGGCACGTGCGGCCGCTGCACTACAACCTCATGCTGAGCGCCTTCCTGGACAACTTCACCTTCTGCGGGGAGGTGAACGTGCACCTGGAGTGCCTCAACGCCAGCCGCTACATCGTGCTGCACGCCCAGCGCCTGCACGTGCAGGCCGTCCGCGTGGCCGAGGACCGGCTGGCGGGCGGCCTGCGCGTGGCCGGCTTCTTCCTGCACCCGCCCACGCAGGTCTTCGTGGTGGTCCTCAACCGCAGCCTGGAGGCGCACCGCACCTACAACCTCAAGATCGTGTACAGCGCCCTCATCGAGAACGAGCTGCTCGGCTTCTTCCGCAGCTCCTACGTGCTGCACGGCGAGAGGAGGTACCTGCCCCTCCTCGGCTTAGCCCAGCCGGGAGCCCCGTGCCCTGCCCTGCCCTGCCCGAGAGCCGCGTCCCGCCAAACTTCAGCCCAAGTTTCCCCTCAGGAAAACACAAGGGTAGCCTGTGCCTCCCTCCCCCCTCAGTTAAGTAGCCTTAGAGCAGCCGGTTCCCAAACTCTGACAGATTGTGCATAGACATTCAGAGCTGGATGAGACCTTGAAAGATCGTCCTACGCTCCTCTCCCCCTTGCTGTGGGGCAGGAATACTGCTGAGACAAAATGAGCCCAGCCAGGTGTCTGTCCAGTCTTCAGTTTAAAACCATACAACCTTAAGTACCACCAATAAATTTTTCATGTATGCAGGTAACCGACTAGGTCTTCTATTTCATCAGTAGTGATTAATAGGTTTGTTAATGTGTACTGGTGGGATGCTTAGGACAGTTTGGGAACTGCTGCCCTAGAGGACTGACCCGCCCTCCTGGGAGTATTTAAGAGGCTGAGGTCCTGGAGCACCCCCCTCCCCACCCATCAAAAAGTCGCAGCACAGTTCTGACCAGTTCCCCAAGCCCAGCATTGCCAGGTGCATGATGACCCTATTTGTAGGATCAACAGTAGTAAAAGTGTTCAGAATGAATGCATGGTCACTTTTGAGGCAGCTCACTGATGCAGCCTGTGCAAAAAGCCCAAGTTGCTCTCTGGGAGTCTTAAGTGATTTTTGGATTTGCTGTCAGCACTTTTTTACAACTGCTTGCCTTGAAATAAAGAAATGCTTTCCACTTCAGCAGTCCAGTTCTCACTCACTGGCAAGCAAGTTACAGTGAGCAACATAAAATAAATAAGACTTGCTTACCTATTTGTTTGTTTTTCAGTGTAGGCTAGCTTTTGAGCAAATACGATCATTTTGAGCTTCCAGTTTGTTAATGTCATATTTAAGATATGGCAGCGCTGCCCCAGTCCACACCTCAAGCTGGGACTGGGCGCTAGGACCTGCTGAATGGAGCGGTGACTTGCCTGCTGTAGATCTTACTGCTGACACTTCTCCCTTTCCATAACCCCCTTTGGATTATGAGGGGTAGGGGGGAGAAGGGCTTCTCCAGCCTCAGCATATACAGCCCAGGATCCTTTCATTCCTCTACCTCCTTTCCTCCCCCTCCTCTTTGAGGTCCCTCACCCTTAAGCTGCTGCTTGACAGGGCTGAGAAGCGAGAGCCAGCAGTTAACACTTAGGAGCTTTTGCTGGGGAATGGGGCTGCTGCTGTTTGCTAATGCTGTGCTGGTCTACAGAGATTCCCATGAAGTCCTTTGGGACTCCCTAAGAGTGGGCAATTTGCGTATGTTGGCTGTCCCCCTTCCTTTCAGGGCTGGTCCATCCTCTCTAAGTATTTGGTAACTCCCAGGGATAAGCTGCATGTAGTCAGGGTTACAGCACCTTTTCTTCCCCCACTGAGGTGCACAGGGGCTGCAAATACTTTAGTATCCCTCATAATCCCTCAATCCTTACCAGTTTTTAAGACCTGGGTAGACAGAGCTTTGGCTGGGATGATGTAGTTGGGGACAGCCCTGCTTTTGAGCAGGGAATTGGTCTAGAATCCTTGGTTCTCAGCCTTTTTGGTACCAGGACCCATTTGTAAGCATTGATGGTCAGTCTCAATCCAGTGTCCCTCACTCCCCAGCCCCCCCAGTGTATGGGGCAGGGAGTGGGTATGCTGGCAGGCTGGAACTCTCCCAGCCTGCAAGGGAAAACCCAAAGTTTCCCACAGTTTTCTTCTTTAAAAGAGAATCTACTTTTAAAGTTTGTTGATCTATTTTTAAAGTTTGTTTGTGACCCTTTCATGTATTCTTCTTTTGAGTTGCAACCCAGGGGTTGTAAAATTCTGGACTAGACCTCCTGAGGTCCCTTTCAACCCTCATTTTCTATGATTCTAAGATTATCAGTGCCCTAATCCTCACATTTATGAAAGGAATAGGTGGGCAAGAGGCAGAAATATCGTAGCTTTTGACCTAAGGCAAACTTATTTCTGAGAGTGTGTTTTAGAGAGAGAGAAAAAAAAAATGGAGGCTTCCAAGGAAAGTTATCTCTGAGTAGGCTGGCTGAATCATCATATATTCCAGGAGAGCCTGCATGTTTTATCATTCAGACAGGGCTCCAAAGCAGTTTTATCCTAATAAGATGCAGGCAACTTACTCAACAGGGCTTGACAAGAGCGAACTACTTACTGGGTATATTTTCATGTTAGTTAATCCACGTTGTAAGGTAAATGGAACGTTCAGTATGCTTGCTGATAGATAGATAGATAGATAGATAGAGATATATACACACACACGCTCTAGAAGATATAACACAGACCACTGAAATGCATTTTAACGTATAATGAAAAACCCACCATGCACCACATTCAGCATAAAAGGAAGAGTCACTAGGCAGCTAGGGAACAGGTAAAATTAAAGAGTAAACATTCAGTTCTGGCACGAAGTGACATACAGAAAAACAGTAGTTTTCCAACTTTCTGGGTCATGTACCCTATTTTAAGGTTGTTACTCTGCAGTGTGTCCCTGTGACTCAGTATTATGGATGAGGAATCCTATAACATTGCAGTTATGCTCTAATGTGTCTGACAACCTAGGAGAGATTTGTAGAGTTAGTTTTCCTTCCCCACCCCCTTTCTAGCTTTCTTTTCCTGTTTATTCTTCCTCTTCCCTCTTACTTTCATACTCCTTCCAATTGCCTGTTCTCAAGAAGTTCTCCACATATCCCTGAGGGTTATACTTACCCCTTTTTTGAGAAAAGCTCTACTAGAAAGGCAGTGCCTAGAAAAATAGGTCTGTTTAATACCCTAAGTATTTCTTCAGTGTGTCGAACTTGGGTACATTGTCTTTAACAGGTAGCAAAGGCTCCATTTAAAATGCCATTGTGTACATCGGTGGGGGACAACCTTTTTGGCAGGTGTCCCACAAATTAGCCGTGCTTCCTCCCAGAGTGCCCCACTGATCCCTTTCCCTTACCTCATCTGCTGCTCAGCCTTCTGCTCCCTGTCATGTACTCCCTGACTTTGCTGCTGCTGCTTTCTGCCCTGTTTCCTGCCTGATCTGATACATTTTCTGCCCTATCTGCCACTGTGCTGCCTCTCCCCTCTTTAGTCTTCCCCGTGCAACTTGTGGCACCCGAGACAAAAATTTGTCACCCCGGTGTACTTTATAAAGGCATTTTAAGACAACTTGATCTGTAAGATTCCTTCCAGCTCTTAAAAATGATGAAACCTTTACAGTCTGAAAACACTAACCATGTCTTTGTTCAAAGCTTGAAATAACTTTTAGCATAGGATTCTGCTGCCAATTTCCTACTTCCACTTCAATTGCCTTACTGCAGATTTATATTAATAGAAATGGGGTTGCATTAAATTACCTTTAGAGGTCTCTTAAAAGCTAATGGTTTATGATTATTTTAAGTCAGAATCACTACTGTTTTCATGTTGCAATAGACTCTCTCTCAGTATTACTGAGTCCTAGCCATAGACTAGGAACCTGTTGTGCAAGCGCTACAGAGAAGAAAAAGCCAGTAGCTGTCAATCTAAGTAGTTAAAAAAAAGTGGGGTTGACTGTTGCTAGTGCCCTGTGAGTTTATATTTAAGCTGTCTAGAATTGAAACATCCATGTAGTTGCACATTATTTTTCTCTGAATCTCATTATTTTTTTTAATTTTTTGGTATTTCCTGCTGAGCAGAATTTGCACTATGTATATTTGGGGG
>JAGPOW010001296.1:75804590-75865768 GCA_030014935.1 Caiman crocodilus | reverse complement strand
GGGGGAAAAAAGTAAGGAAGACAGAAAAAAGAACACCCCCAACTCAATTACATCAACAATTCTTATATTAAAACATATTTTTGTTGCTATGGTTACTAAGAATTTAAGCAGACTGATGCTGGAATCGCAAACAGGGTTAGGATTAAAATTTGCGATTTGTCGTCACAGCCAAAGAAAAACAGAATTTGTGTGGAACTCAGTTGTAGAAAAGATGCAGCTGTATAGCTTACTTTTCATCTGATTAAGGACCGAGTGCTTGTTGTAAACAGAGCTCTAATGTGTCCACATTTTTCCTGACTGATCTGTGGAATTTAGTTTCTGTAACAAACTTAAATGTTGATAATAGTGATTAGAGTAACTTGGCTTCCTATATAAATTAATGGCAGAGAAAATATTCACACAATTATCATGCTTTTATGCTGTTTTAGTTTATTAAAATAATTTAAGCAAACTGTTAAATACATATTGTGGAGACATTCCAAAGGAGTAAAAGTAGCTTCTGATACTTTTTGCACCAAATAAACTATGATGGAGCTTTTAACAAATATTAAACCATAAATATTCTAGTGTAAGACGCATGGGGGAGGTAATTATCTACTGTATGCTATTCAGTGCTTATGGCACCAGTCTTTAAGTATGGATCATTCTAATGTAAATAAACTTCATTAACCTTGTTGTTTTGGGCTGGATCCTCAGCTTCTGTTTACTGGTGTAGCCTTCATAGCCAAAGGTTATGTATCTCCCCCCACCCCCTTCCTTTGTGCTAGTTTAGGATTTATGCTCGAGTTATGGTATATAGTCGACATTAGTTATACTTTTAGATGTTTAATAGAAGTTCTGCTCTTCCCTTTTGAAGTGTCACAAGCTTAATGAGTCATTGTAATATAAAAAATATACATACTCTAAACAGTGAGGCTTCTTTGTTCAAAATGTATTCCAGCAAAGGAGTAATTTGCATTTTGATTAATAACCTGCTTTTTAAAGAAAATATAAATGTTTCATAACTCTTAAACGTAGACCATTTTCTGTTATGACAGATGGCATGGCTCCTTTCAAGTTTTGTGGGACCTTGTTCCATTGGAACTTTAGCTTTTTGCCATCTTTATAGTTGATCAGGTATAGCAACATTGTTGGAATAGCAATTCCTGTAAAAGGACTTTAAATGACACTTTTCACTTGTGCTTGAGATGTGAATAGCTCTGGTTAACTGTGCAGCTTCAGAAGCACTATAAGGCTTCCACTCACTTTTCTTGTATACTTAATATTTGATCCCATTAGTGAAAGCCATAAATCAGTTTGAAACGTTGATAGAGATATGAGAGTCTTTGTTTTACCACTTAAGTTATTGTAACTTTAGTGAAAAAGATAAAAAAATAAAAGCAAAAATGAGAGCCAGATTACTTTGCATTGTGCAGTGTAACTTACTGGCAATAGCCAACTAATAGCAAAATGAACTATTTAAGAATTTTATAATAGCTGGATACAATGTAGGCAAAGATCGAACTCTTGTACAAGTGAAAAGAAACAAATTCCTTGAATCTTTCCTACAAAACAAACTGATTGATTTCTTTTATTACAACTAAGATGTCAAAATAGACAAGTTGTTGAGGAAACACGTCTCTCTTTAATAGATGAGGTGGAATTAAGAGTGCATGCAAATTATTGTTGTAGGTTTGGTAGGTAGGCAAGCTGTGAGGCTTTCATTCCAGGAAGACAACTTTGGGTACTGATATTCCTAGGAATTATAAGATAAAAATGTTAATGCCCAAGAAAAGTTTTTGTCATCTATCTCTCTACATACCTTCACTGCTCTCTAATCTCAGCATGCTACAGAAATTCTGTGCGTTTTATCCCATTTCTTTGTTCTTTAGGAGAAAATATATAAATTCCGTTATACATGCTTATAGCTTAATCTTCAGGACTTTCTTTTTCTTTCTTCCCCCAAAATGTAACATAAGACTAGACTCAGTGGTGATATTTACCAGCTAAGGGATAAATATAATTGTTTCTTGGTATTGGTGGAGTTTATACTACTATTTGTAGTATAGCATTGAATGTACAATTTGTGTTTAAAATATGAAGAATTTATCAGTAGTTCTTGTTAGGCTGCCTAAGAAATTTGTTTCAACAGCCCAACATCTAAAGAATATTAAGACGGTATCAATAAGATCTTCAGGGACTGAAAAACAGTGTTTCCTCATTTACACGCTGTCAGGATGTGTTGTGTGCAGAATTCCCTGAGCAGGCATTTAAAATACCTGTGTGTTTGAGCTCATTAAAATTGTTAACTGCAAAAGAAAGTTCATCAGTCATTTACTAATATTGTTCTAAGTCTTACTTTCTGTACTCACTCAATGTTCCTTTTTAAAAAATTCATTTGTGTTTGGGTGTGAATGCAATTCAGAATTAAGTCCATTTTAGGGATCTGGATGAAATGAAATAAAGCAAAATGCTTTGTTAGCAAAGTGGAATTTGTCCAACAAAGCATAAATCTATTGATGTGAAAAGATTTTTTTTTGGATTGGTAGAGCTAGAACTGAGCAATATTTGGCAAGCTTGCACACATCTGGATTTACTTATCCATTGTTAAAAATGAGACAAAAAAGCTATGATATAGTGAACTCTTTCCCATATAATTGTCATCCAGTTAAGATTTGTATTTCAGACAAAAAAACTGAACCAAAGTCTAACTAATGTAAAAGGCACTAGGCTTTTAAAAAATTAGTCCATGAGAAATCTACAGGTAATCTCCTTGTGAAATGTATTCTGAAGCACTCTGTATGTATTTACTCAAAGTAACATATTAGGCTTAAAGTATCATAACTTGCCAGTGCATATTGCACCGGAGTTTATTGCTCTTTAACGTTGCATTTGAACATGCTCCTGGCACTGCAGCACATTGAGCCAGGTCCAAGCAGCCCTGACTGGTAGGAGGATGGTGGGGTGGAGGAGAAGGAGTTGGCTTGCCAGCTCATAGCTGCCCTGACCCAGCTCAGTGTGCTATGGAGGGGCTGGCTGGGTCATGAGGGTGCTACAGTGTGGGGCTAGCTGGCAGGCGGTCCCTGCCGTGAAGCATCCTAGTGCCCTAGCCACCTCTGTCAGCATCTACATGCAAGTTGCTGCGGAGTAAAGAGCTCCACCATAGGATAGTACTTGTGTTTACAAGGAATCTACAGTGGAGTTAATTGGTTTCCTCCATCCTAATAGCACTGCATGTGTAGGTGCTGAGATGTTTGCTGCAGAGCTAATTAGGCAACTCCATGTTAAACATCTCATGTAGATGCATCCAACTTCACACAACTAGTTCCTGTTCATATCCCATTTTGAATACCACCAGAGCATAATTCATTGCTCTCATAATGAACACATGTAAAGTACGTTCTGAAAAAGTAAACTCATTCTTGCAAAGTTCCCAGCATATGTGGATTTTTCCAATGGTTTAAGTTCAAGCATGTGTTCATAAGAGTTCCTTTGCAGAACAAGGATCCAAGTTTGTATAGCTGTAAAGAAAGTATTTGTAAGTGTGGTATTATGAAAAAAATAGAATTTTCCCCCTATACAATAATTTCATAATAATAATACAGTAATTTTTCTTTGATATTCTTCCAGAAGATCACCTGTTATCTCTTTAATTTTTAGGTTTGTGTGTCATGAAATTTGTAGGAAAAAAAGACTGAAAAGCATATTTTTAAATAGAGACTAAATTGTGTGCTTGTTTGAAACTCTGTAAAGGCCCTCCCTAGACTCTTCTGATCAGGCTTGTCTACACATTCATTTTAATGCACAATAGCCTATTTTACTGCACATTAAAGCAACATGTAATAAAACCATGTGGTTAAACTAATGCACAGTAAAATAGGCTACTGTGCATTAAGCATCGTTTTAAAATTGTGCATTTGTTATTGAGTATTAAGGAAGCCTAATGTGCATTTACTTAGTACCTCACATTGGAGGTACTAAATTTAATGTGCATTAGGAAAAGTGCATTAATGCATGTCTAGATGTGCCCACTGGTATTTTGTAGCTATAATGCTACTAGGTTTTAGTGGGACTCAGACCTATGTGCAATTAGTACACAAATATATCACAGCAAACAGTGATCTTCTGGGTTGTGCTAAGTAAATATAAGGTATAATGTCCAAAGAATAAGGAAGTATACACATTTAGTATTTGAGGTCACACTGAGTACCCTGAAATTTGTTAGATCTTAGATTTAAATGAAGATTGTGCTTCTTGTGTTACATGGTAACACAATAGAGGTTTTGTGGAACCTCTATTAGTTGACAGTTGTTTTTTACATACTGATGAAGAAAATGTCAGGACATGAAGTATGATGCAGGGGACCATGTTTTTTGTAATTTGTCTGTAAAGTTTGTAGTAATTTTGTGGTGCCGTACTTTGCATGGATTGAATATCAGTATATACAGGATCTATACCAAAACAGAATTATTAACACATTCATATAGTACATGAATTTCATTTTATCATTGTTATACTTGAGTTTATTTTGGTAAACAACAGTATTCTAGTAATATGTCATGCCTGACTCGAACAATATGCATAATCACTGTCTTTTTTTTTTTTTTTTTTAATTGCAGATTTCTTGCTGTTACTCAGTTTTCTCCTACTCATGCCAGAAAAGCCTTTCCTTGCTTTGATGAACCCATCTACAAAGCCACTTTCAAAATCAGCATCCGGCATCAAGCAACCTATTTGTCTTTGTCCAATATGCCAGTTGAAACTTCTGTTTTTGAAGAAGATGGATGGGTTACGGATCACTTTTCACAGACTCCTCTTATGTCCACATATTATCTAGCTTGGGCTGTTTGCAACTTTACTTACCGAGAGACGATCACCAAGAGTGGAGTTGTTGTAAGTATTTCTAATGCTAGGTCTGTGGGTGCTTTGTAGTCTTAGAGAATCTTGCTTTTTGTAAGGAAACATAATGCCAGGTGCTTAGTAGTTTCTCTAAGTATCCAGCATCTTGTTTTCTTACAAAAAGCAAGACTTTGATTAACATTCATAATGTTTGCTTGTGTACCTCAGGCCTCAAATCTGTTTTTTATATTTGTTTTTCTGTGATGTTTTGGTGTATATCCTGCATTTCATAATGTTTTAGCTTACTAGGGCAACAACCTAGCTTGACATCCTTAGAGGTAAAACTTTAAGCATCTAAGTATGTTACTTCACTTTAATTATTATTATTATTTAATTCCTGTTTCTTATCCCTCTTTTGGTCTTTTCATTTCCCATGTTCCTAGAGCTGTTTGCAGAGAGGGTACAGTAGAACAGCAGTGAAGCTCACTTTTATCCTTAGGGCTGTTGCTTAGAAGTGTGTCTTTACACCAGGGGTAAGCAAGTATTTTGGCAGCAGCTCATTACCTGCAGCAGATGGACCCCCTGCCCCCTATGGTATGTGGTTCAGGCTGAGTCCTGAGAGTTGCATGTGGTGGCAGGGAGTGGGGCCAGGCCACCAGCTCCATCACATGGGGTGCCTCATGGCTCATGTGCAGATCCTGGGACTCCATCAGAGTAGCACATTGCTGGGAGGAGCCCCGGCGTGGTGGACCCAGCGTCCTGGCCCTGTTCCCTGCTGCCATGTGCAGCTCCTAGAACTTGGCTTGAATGGCAGGGGGTGGGGCCAGACTCCATTGCACAGGGCTCTCTTCTAAGGCTGCGTGAAGCTTTGCCAGGTGTTTTGTTTCGCCGATGTTTTGACTCCATTTTGAGCTTGAAACAGTGAAATTGAAATGAAACAAAGGGCTTTGAAACAGCCTCGAACTGAAATGAGGCGAGCTGAAACGTTTCGAATTTCAAACCAGCCTGGAGGGGGGAGGCAGGGGAGAGCCAGGGCTCTGCTCTGAGCCACAGCCCTGGCTGTCTCTGCCTCCTTGGATTGGCTCTAGTGTGGGGCCTGGGAAAAATTCAGCTTGTGTGGGGACGTGTCCCCGCATGAGCTGACTTGCCCCAGGCTTGCCTGCTGCTGGCCCCAGGCACCAGCACCAGCCTCCTGTGATCTGGGAGGCAGATAGGGACCCGCACTCTCAGAAGCAGTTCAGCACAGCCCCTGCAGCCCTCCCAGGGGTATGGACAAGCCCTTGATTTGCCTGCCAGATGACAGGAGGCTGGTGTTACCAGCCGGATGTAGCCCATTCTGGGAAGACTGGTGCTGCCAGTGGCCCCAGCTTGCAGCACCAGCCTCCTCCTGTCATCTGGCAGGTAGATTGGGGTCTCCCCTGCACCTGTGGGAGGGTGTTATGAGCTGTGCCAGACTGTCCCCGGGGTTGCAGACCCCTTATCTGTCTGCCAGATGACAGGAGGCTGGTGCTGCCAGCTGGGGCCAGCAGCAGCACCAGTCTTCCCAGCGCTGGCTATGGGCAAAACGGCAAAAGAGTTTTGACGAAACGAAACTCAAAACAAAATGCTGTTCCACTGAAACAGAAGTTGAAGCAGAATGATGTTTTGCACAGTCCTATACTCCTCCACTTCCAGCAGAGTCCTGGGAGCTGCACATGGTGGCAGGGATCAGGGCAAGGCTGCCATCCCCATCTCGTGCAGCTCCTAGCCAAGTTCTGGGAGCTGCATGTGAGCCATGGGGAACCTCCCTGTCCTGGGTCCCACACTTCCGCTGACCCAGGCATGGTGCAGGCCCTGCTCTCTCACTACTGCTTCACTACCTCCTGCCCTGCAGCAGGGACAGGAGTCGTCGTCTCTGGAGGCTGGGAGATCTCAGCAGTTCCCTGGGCAGCTGCAGCAGCCCCGCCTGGAAGCTATGCCTGGTGGTGGGGCTGGTGCTATCCTGCAGGGAAGGGTGGGAACTTAGTGCATTGCCCCAGTGGGAGTGGACAGAGCTCAGCCCCATGCGGAGTGCAGCAGGGGCAGCCATGGTCTAGGCTGGATAAAGTTAATTGGTAGGTGCCTGCCTGTGGGCCAGATGAAATTGCCTGGTGGCCTAGATTTGGCCCACTGGTCATATTTTGCCTGCCCCTACTTCACACCCTCACCACTTGCCTGGAGTCTCAGGTTGGAGGAAACCTTCAGATTTCAGATTTCTGTGTGGCATGGTTCTAAGCTGTGGCATTTAAAAAAAAAAAAAAAGGTTTTTGAAATACTGTCAGTTTTGTGTTTTGTTGAATATACAGAAAAGCTTTGAGACACTGAAACAATATTGTTGTGCAAAGTGTTAAAATGGGGTGGGTGGCAGATTGAAGCTAGATTACATGCCTATGCAAGGAGTAATGGGTGACAAGAATTTGCTGCACTTTTCTGCATGGGCTCTCCTGACTTTGTGTTCCCCTGCTTGCTGACTTAGGGCTTCCCCTTGGTGCAGGAGAGTACAGAGGGAATGGTGGGGTAGGAACCTTGTTCTACCCCAAGTATGTATTATGCCAACTAGCAAGTGTAGCACTACATTTCTTTTTGTGACTCAAGAACAAGAAGGAAACCTGATTTAAAAGTGATTCTCTGGGGTAAAATGCCCCACTTTTTTTAGCCCTAGGAAACTTTCAGTTTGGAGACTTACTAGATGTGTGTCCTTTAGTGCCATGGGCACAGAGGCTGGTCTTAAACCTCTGGTCTCAGCATTGTTAGGCCAGTACCCTCTCCACTAGTGAGTAGTGGACTGAAATGGACTGCCTATCAGGTAGGGAACCTGTCACCTCTGGTTGCCAGTTTTACTCTCTTGCTCCAGCTTCATCATTACTAAAAACTCTAATCATTTGAGGTGTATTCATAGGTCTAGGCAAAATGAGCTGGTGGTTTCAACTGAGCAATTGGTACATGGGTATCAACATGCTAAAGATCTCTAACCATCAAGGACTTTATGATCCCCTTTATACCATAATGCTACTGGGTCTCATAAATTCATATAAAATTGTGATAAAGGACAGGTGCAAGTGCTCCATGTGCTTCTGGCACACAAATGTCATAATTTTTAACACAGCTGCACATGTGCAACAAAAGGCACAACATTCAAGACTTGGTTTGAAAAATACAGCCTTTTCCACTTAAACATGAAGAATCCCCTTTTTCTGTAGCACTGTTTAAGTCTTATGCTCAGGAGGCAGCAGCCAGTTGCAGGTGACAGTCATGTATATCTGAGTAGGGTCTGATACCCTGAGGTAAGGGGAACAGTCATGTGCGGACAGTACTTGGCTGCTTTTTACTCTTTCTCCTGTTAGGTGATGCTAATCCTTGGATGCCTGTGGTTAACAGGAGTTTACGACAAACTGGCACTCAGCTGCTTAAAATGAATCTGACTACCTAAGGCACCAAAGTCATAAAGTGAGATGGAGCATAGGTCCTTTTGGTTCAATAGTGTAAGAGCTTATGACGTGTACTCTTCAGTCAGTTTGACAGCCTTACAGAAACACACCACACTAATTGGCACCCTTGCTGGCAGTCTCAACGGAGGGGCCAAAAGTTGAACAGCCACGGAGACTGAGATACTGGCTAAGCCCTAAAGGTGGTTTCAGTGTGTGTTCTCTTGCTTTTGCCCATCATTTACAGTGGGCCCAACAGTGTGGTGTCTTAATGCTTGAATAGTGAGTAGACCTGAGGGAATACTTTGTACTGAATAATTCATTAAATAAATTTAGCTTCTTTTTCAGCTTGACTGTGAGCTGGTCACCATAAGTTTGTGTTGCTCAAACCTTCTGATCGGGTATCTCACTGCATTGTTATAGTGTGGCTTGTTTGCAAATATTTTAGGTTTGAGATAGTTAGTGTTTGCTCAGAAAAATGGCATGGTATTGTTGCTGTACCACGGTCTGGAGAGTGAGCACACACTTTCAGAATGAATTGCCTTTTTTTACCTTGGCACTGGTGCATGCAGCTCTGAAAGATCTCTCCCCAGCAATTTTGCAAGTAAAATTAATTGCCCCAGTTGTCCATAGAAGATGAAAACAGGCACAGAAAAGTAAATTCATTTACAAATATGAATCAATAGCTGGGAAATTCCCCCGTCTCTAATACTAAAGCACTCTAGTCACACTTTAAACTTGAGGGATTTTGCTTAAAGTAATGCAGTTTATGTTGCACTTCTTTTCTGAGTAAGTGAAAGACTTTAGTTGGCTTGTACTGTCAATTCATAAAGCAATTGAAAAAAATGTGTTTTTTGACATGTTGACAACAAAAATCTCACCTCCATTCTTAATATCAGAATCTTGCCTGATTTGAGTATTTTTATGGGGTCCCAGGACAATTAAACCCCTGGGAAAACAAAGCAATAGTAACATTACAAAGTGTCTTGGTAACTGGAGAGGGTTAATGATCAGCAGTTTTCTCTGTCTCTGGAAAAAAATGACGTTCAGTATTCTAAGAGTCTCAAGCCAGGTCAACCCTTATGGTTTTTTAATGAATTCTAATCCATGCTCTAAATTCAGGTTAAATTAATTTTGAATTGCCAAAATAGCCAGTTCCTAAATAATAAAAAGAAAATGCTTAGTACTTGTAAAATGTTGCATATTACATATGCAAAGTTGCTGTATATTATGCAGACTAATATTTGTTTGAAAAGGAGAAGTCAAGATAAGCATTGCTTTCAGGAGCACAGTTCAGTGGATGTTAGCTGTTAGCATAAAAGTTCAGTCCCTGTGGGACCTGACAAAAATCCCTACCCGAGTATATTTTTCAGAAACAGTCACCTCTTAAGGGTGGTTTTAAGGGTGTATGATATGTTGATTCCATTCTCTGAGAGAGTGCAGGGGAAAATACTGTTGTGGAGCTGCTTTTAAATCACATGGACACCCTTTCTCTTCTTCCACTTAAGCACGTATACAATGTAAAAAATAATGCACTACAGCAACTTGTAAATTCTCACTTCTCTATAGGTCTCTCTTGCTTTGAGTTTTATGTTCCTTAATTACACATACTCACTGACATAAGTATGTCACTTGTCAGTAGTTATTGAATTCATAATTCTGATTATGCATAATTCTGATTTATAGCATCATCCCCATTGAGCTCTCCCTCTTTCATTATTGTTTTCTCCACCTCTTCAGTTCCTCACGCTTTCTTTTGTTGCTTTCTAATCCAAAGATGGGCAAAATATGGCCTGCGGGCTGGATCAGGCTTGCCAGCTGGCTGGATCCAGCCCGCAGCTGCCCCTTCAGTATTCCACATGGGGCTGAGTCTCACCTGCTCCCACTGGGGCAGCCTGTGTCTGCACTCCTGCCAGCCTTGGCTCTAGCCAGCATGCAGCTTCTGGCAGGGTTATTCCCAGTGCGGCTGCAGCCAGCCGGATATTTCTCCTCCAGTAGGAGCAACTAGGCTGAAGCTTCCCTGCCTGCCCACCTGGAATGGTGTAGCAGGGCCAGGATTGGGAGGAGTGGCTGTTGGAGATGAGGGGAACACAGCAGTACCTGACCAGCTGGAGCAGCACCAAACCCATATCTTTCATTGCTTCCTTCCTTTGACTACTCATACTTTTCCTTGCTTCTCATTCTAGGATCTTCTTTCCTCTTGTACTAAATGTAGGGGGATGGATAAGTAGATGCATTAAACCCAAGGGATATCAGCTGGTGATGGGATTCTTTTCTGATGGCAGTAGGTGGGCAGAAGGAGTACTGTTTGGTGGTTTAAGCAAGACTATTTTACTTGAGTGAATGGTTGCTTACAGGTTGATCAGGGGTAGAGAAGGGGAGGGCTGAGAAGGAATCATCTGAGTCAAATGAAATGGCATTGGGGGAAAAAAAATAGGAGCAGGCAGCACTGGGGCATTTGGGAAGACAGTACAGCAGTAGGACGTCAGCAGAGACTTGACTGGATAAAGAAGAACAGCCTCTTTCTGAAATTCTTTGATAATGTATAACTGGGGCAACTCTGCTTAAACTTGCCGGGTAGCTTAGCTGAATGGGCAGAATGGGATACAAGCACAAGCTTGAGCATGCAATTCTGCACTTGGAGCAGTACTTTACTGCATTAGATTTTATCGTAAGTTGAACAAAGCTTTCTGCTGTCCTCTTGCAAGTGCTAGCCGCAAAGCATCAGTGAAAAGGCATTCCACCTGACATGGCTTTTCTCTATTGGGGATCTTGCTTTTGCAGTCATTTGTTGTTAGGAAACAACAATTGATGTCAAATTAATAATGTATTCAGAATAATTCCTTTTCTCCCATTGGTTATTATTAGTTTTTCAGATACAGAGAAAACAGCAATATATTAAATAGTCCCATATCTGTGATGCCATGGTATTCAATCTTTAACTTTTCAAATTGTAGAATCTTTATATTTATTCATATTTGTATACAATACCAATAATGACCTCAAGATCAGGCATTTCCTGTCAGTTAATGACTGCTTGAGTAAGAGGCCTGAGGCAAAGCCCCAGGCCCTCTTCTCCAGCTGGTGATTTTTAACTGCCAGCAAATGCCCTCTCCATCAGTCATTATTTATGAATCATTATGAAAACAATAATACACCAAATAACATTTCATGGGTGAGCTAGCTATTCTGTTATGGCAGGGCAATGTAGTAGGCTATCAAAAGTAGATCTGGGCCAGAAACAAAACATCCCCTGAGATTTGTTCTGTTCCAGATTTAAACTTTACCTCTTAGGCTCTTTCTTTAAACAAAAATTAAGTTTTATTTGGCCATGACTTACTGCTGGAAGGCCGTGTACATAACAGGCTTTAAACTATCAGAGTGAGAGATCAGACTGATCTGTGAAAGCTGGTAATTTTTTGGATTTTAGTCCTCATCTTGTTATCTCCTGGGTCACCTGGTATATTAGTGGTTTAATGGTAATAGATAAGTCACTGGCCTTGATACCCTCCTCCCATATCAGGGGCTTTACAGACTAAAAACCAGGAACATACTAAGGTGAAACTTTTACTTTAAGTGTGGGACTTCTGTGGTAATACCAAACTAGAAAACCAAATATGCGTTTGTGTATGTGCATGCGCCTACAGATTTTTGTATCTGCTTATATGATCCTGTTTGTAAAGCATTAGCAGTAAGGGCTTGATGCTGTAAACACTTTCAGGAGTGCTCAGTACTGTAAGTAGTTGTACTGACTTTAATGAGAGAAAGCACTACCATGCTAATAATACAAGAAATTCTAATCTTTTCAGACTTGTCACATCAAAATTTGTTCACGATTCTGTTTCAGGCCCTCATTTTATAACAGACTTAGTGCATTAATTTTTTAACTAATGAATGGGTGTTTAGCTGAAAAGTGACACAAACAGGCAAACAAAAACCTTTGTGATCAGCATCCATACTAAACTGAATATGCCAGGGCATCCTGTAAAAAACAAACAAACAAAAACATAAATTGCGAACTTGCAATCTATTGTTATTGATTTCTAGTTGAATTTGCAAGTCGAATGCACTAAGAAAATACTATACACGTATAGTGCTTACTCTTTTAAAAAATCTCTTGGGTCAGCATTTGTGGTACATGCAGCATTTAAATGTGAAATTTTATTTTATTAACATAAATTCTCTGCTGTTCTTTGAAATGAATGTCATAGAATTCAAAGTCTTAGGATAAGGAGACTAACAAAATTCCTATATTTTTGGCTAGCAAGATGAGCTGTTCTGTAGAACATGTGAGGAATGCTACATTGAAACCTTGTGCATTGTAAGCAGGCACAATATGAGTTTGTAGCAAATGCACAAACCTGTTTCCTTGCTTCATAACTAGACTGTACATTTGTGATTTGTTGTTGGCAAAGGGAACATATGGTTGCACTGCCACAAGAATCAAACCAGATAATGGATTTACTCAGTTACACTTCTTTCCCTCTTGTTTTGAAATGGGTAGAGATCATTACTGTACAGTATTGTATTAACAGTGGCTGGTGAGTACTGTGGGGCAGAGCCAGAGCATTTCCTAGGTCCAACCCTTCCCTTATTTAATAAGTAGGAGTTCTAGCTGGGGAGGAATCTTCTCTCTTGCTTCTGTGTAAAGTGAATAATGGCTGTGGAAACCCAGCCTTTACTAAAGAACAAACATAGTTGTATTTGTATGCTTTGCTGAGCTGTGTCCTTTTTATGCTTCCCTAGTGGTTTTTTTTTTATTTTTCACTGGACTACCAAATTATTTGACTTTGGTAACTTTATTCACTGGGGTCTTGATCCTGCTCCTGTTACATCAGTATGAGCTCTATGACTGACATCAGTAGAGGTAGCATGAGGCTTATACATAGGATGCATTAGTAGTAAGTGTTTCTATAGGACTTAAGCTCTTTGTATAAAAGCAAAATGAAGCACAATGTAATCTTTAGGTGGGATCTCACCTCAGGACAGCATGAAGGTGAGCACGTTATTGCACCAGCATGAATGTCTGTCAGTCAAACCAATGTTATCTTGTACCCCTACCATACCAACTTTATTCTGCGGAGTGAAAATAAAATTGCTTAGGCAGGTGGCTTAGTTGACATAGGTTTGAGTGACAGATACAGTATTTGTGAGGCAGAAGAGTGATGTGTGCTTTTATTTATTTATAGAGCAGTCTCTCCTCCAAAGTATTAGTAAGTTTTAAATCATACTTTTTATATAGAATATAGGAACTGGGTGTATTTGTTCCTTGTTTTTATAGTAAGTGTGGCAATGACCATTGGAGCTAGGATTGTGTGACTGTTTCTATTTTAACTTTCCTTTTCAGTCCATCAGATTGCTTAAACGTTCAGTTTTGAGGCTAGGCTTGATCTCTGCCTGGGATGATTTTTTTTTTTTTGGAAAGCTTGAAATAAAGCTGTCCAGAAATTTTTGAATACAAGAAGGATGAAGGTTTATATCCTTCCCTTCAAGGAAAGATGCAGAATCAATGGAATCCATTTATACCAGGTACAGATTTACTCTATATTTTTATTAGGTATCTTATTCTTTTTTTTTATGGATGTAATGATGTGACTCTTAACTCTAGAATTAATGAAGATTCTCATGTGCCTTTTACCTGTTTGCACATTCTAATGTGCATTGGGATGGTGGGATGGCATAACTTTCAGCTTTCCTGTTGCAAATGTACATTCCCAGTGCACTGTTGGGATTACAGCTGCTGGTATAGTTCTTGTAAAATCTCCTGCCCAGTACTCATTCAGTAGCCTAACCCTGTGTCAGAGGATGTTACTCAGTGTAAGCTCTGCAGCTGTGGCCAGGGAATACAGTGTAAACTAACTCTCCGTGATTGTCCCACTGCTCTAACCATGATCTGGCTGGAGCTGTTTCTGTCCCTGGTGTACTGCAGTATTTACAACAGCTGACAATCTGGCAGCTCATTATATGCTATAGCCATCCCCTCCCATTGCTGGCAAATCCCCTTACACTAAGGGTGGGGACAGGTGGCCTAGAATTGCTATGTTGGCTTTGTGCCACCCAATGATACTCCTGGGAAATCCTAGTTGCTCCTTTTTGGCAGCTTTCTGGCTGCTTAGTGCTGTTGAGACAGTGCAAAAGCAGCCAGAGGTGAGAACTGAGCCCATTATCTGCCTATTTGAAACAACATTATCTGAAGCAAATTGCATTTCTCTTTGAAGGACAAATGACCCAAAGTGCAATAAAGTTATTCCCTGGTGGTTTACCCAGAAAAATATTTAGTGATGTTTTATTTTAACAGCAATGCTGTACAGCAATTTGGGAAGGGATGTAAAGATTAATACCCTCTTGGAGGAGGGGGAAGGATTAGGAAGCAGAATGTCATTACTAAGATTGTTATTCAGCTGAGACGCTCTTTATTTTTTCCTGTTCTTTACAAAGAAAAAGGTGCTGGGGGGATTAGTGGTCACAAGGGATTGGAACCTCAGCTTGATTTCTCACCAAAAGTCAGCACTACTGAGAGGCAGTTAGCTTAGAGGAGAGTTGTACCTTTTGAGACATGAACCCCCACCCCCCTTCCACCCTGCCCATGTGAGCCTTGGAGGCTTCCACTTATTCATTGACATTTGCAACTCTGCTTATCTACTTAGAGGCCCCAGCCCATACTGAGCAGCAACAGATCACATCTTCCTATAGTTTTACTGAGGAGTGATTTCTAAACATTTAAAATTTTATAGTGTTGTTCTGGACTAAATTGATAATAAATACCCTTTAATAAATACCAAGAAACAAACATGAGAAGCATTCATGCCTGTCAAAGTTATTACAACACTTTTGTCAATTCCAACTAATTTGGATATTATCCTAGATCTGGATCCTAAATATACAGCAATATTAATGCATTGGTTATTTACAGTAGGTGCACTGGTTCATTTACAATAGTGTGTGTGTGTATTTATTTTTCAGCAAGCATTGTCTAAAAAGATGTACAAGTTTCTACTAAATGTATGAGATAGCACAACTGCATTTCAGGAGGGTTATTTAAGTGATTTTTCAGGTAACTGAGTGAATGTTGCCAAAAGCTCTGTTTACCCTTTTGATCAATCTACACTTTTTTCTTTCCCTGAGTACCCCATTTGAAATGTGGTAGACATGAAGTTTTAGAATGGGGAGAAAGGAATAATTGCAAGATCTACAAGAGAAGTGTTTCAGCCCATAATAAAGTTTATTTAAATCACTTTTCAGCATGATTGGATCCAGTAGTAGCAATTTGCCCTGACCTTAGAAAGGTCTCCTTTGAGCAGATGCTTAAGTGCTGTGTATTGAGGCAAGGGCATTATAAAGGTACCTGTATACAAATCCTCATGTGGCAGTGTACTTCGTGCATGCAACTCTTGTTCTCACAAAGATGTGCATGTGTTGTTGCACATGAGCCTTTAATATCCTTCACCTATGCAAATTATTGTTGAGAAATGGGGTGTTGATAATTTCTCTCTTCCTATTTATTTTGTAATAGAAATAAACATTGGGATTCTTTTGAAAGTTCAGAGAAGTATTTTCCTCTCATAGTAAGATCTGGTTACAGTCCCCTAACTGACTGATGGTACTATGTTTTATTATGATCTGTTGTTGAACCCTTGGTATGTTGAGTAGCACTTCATTTTTCTGTTGAAGAAAGCCAGGCAACCAAATGTTGTACTTAGAATGGTTTAATTTTTTTTTTTTTTTTTTTCATGGGAGAAGGGCAGTTGGGATCAGTTGGAATTTTTGGCAATTGGATTCAGTTAATAGAAGCAGACCTGAAATTACTTATCAGTCTGCATCTTGGGAATACTTGGTTGCAAGTCTTTTTAAGTTTTAAATTTAAAGTATTGTGGAATGAAGGAAATCCTATTTACATGTTTATGTAAAATAGAACAAATTTTATAGAAGAGGATAGCAAAGATGTCTTAAAACTAACAGAGCAGCAGAAACATGGCTTACTGAGAAGTATATCATGAGCTGCTGTAGGAAAGCAAGGTATGAGGACACAGTTTGAGGCTTTGCGTATCACTGGGCCCACAAACTTTCTGGAGCAGTCGGTTATCGCATGGCAATGGGTCTAGGCAAGCTTTCCCACCTCTGAGATTATTTGCTCCTGTATCAGTAAGGTTGTGTTTTTAACTAGTCACACACACAGTGCATGAGGAAAAGCAGTTTTCCCATGAAAGGTAGAATTGGAGAAAATGAGTGCTGGAAGGGACCTCAGGAGGTCACCTTGTCCAGCCTTCTGTTCAAAGCAGGATCATCCCCAACTAGGTCACCCCAGCCAAGGCCTCGTCTATTCGGATCTTAAAAATCTCCAAGGATGGACATGCCACAACCTCTCTGGGTAGCCTGTGCCAGTACTTAATTACCCTCCTAGCGAGAGAATATTTCCTAATATTCCTGTCCTGCAACTTGACACCATTGCTTTTTGTTTTGTCATCTGCTACCACTGCAAACAGTTTAGCTCCTTCCTTGTTACAACCACGCTTTAGGTAGTTGAAAATTGCTATTAAGTCCCCTCTATCTTCTCTTTTGCAGATTAAATAAGGCAAGCTCCCTCAGCTTCTGCTTATAAATCATGTTCCTCAGCCCTCTAACCATTTTCATTGTCCTTCTTCTGCACTCTTTCCAATTTGTCCACATCTTTTCTGTAGCAGGGTACACACAACTGGAAATTAGGTTCCAGATGTGGCCTCACTGGTGCTGATTTAGAGGGGAAGAATCATTTCCCCCCAGTCTGCTGGCAGCACTTGTAATAATGCAGCCCAGTATGTCCTTAGCCTTCTTGGCAACAAGGGCATTCAGGTTGGACAACATTCAGCTTACTGTCCACTGTAACCCCCAGGTTCTTTGCTGCTGCTGCTTAGCCTGAACTGATGCATGGGATTGTTCCATGCTAAGTGCAGGACTTTGCACTTGTCCTTGTTGAACCTCATGCAATCTTCTTTTGGTCCATTTCTCCAATTAGTCTAGGTCTCTCTGAATCCCAGCCCCATCTTCCAATGTATCTACACCTTTGTCATCTGTAAACTTGCTGTGGGTGCACTCCATCTCATCCTCCAGGTTGTTGATGAAGATATTGAACAAAATTGGTCCCAGGACTGACCTCTGGGGCACTTCACTTGATGCCAGATGCCAACTAGACATTGAGCCATTGATTTTTATTACATTTTTGAGCCCAACAGTCTAGCCAGTTTTCTACCCCCCTTTCAAGTCTATGCATCCCATCTATACTTCCTTTGCTTGTGAGAAATCATATTAAAAGCCTTGCTAAAATCTAAGTATATCATATCCACTGTTCTCCCCACATCCACAGAGACAGTCATATCATCATAGAAGGTGGTAGCATAGCATTTAACAAGCTGCTAGAAATCTATATGAATATATGAAAAAAAAAAAAATCCATGGATCTGAAGCTCTTACATGTAGTAGGTGAGATCTCTCTCTCTCCAGTTATTAAAAGGAAGTGATGAGGGCTAACTCTTAGACTTTGGGCCTCACTGCTATGAAACAACTTTGAAACTCCTGCTAGGGTGTGCACATGAATGATGCTTGAGCAGCAGAGAGAGAAGAAAAAAAAAAAAAAGTGAAAGCATAATTTATGTATGGAAATAAAGATTTAAAAATTTGTATGGCTACAATAGAGCATATTGTAACATTTGTCTTTACAACAAATACTTTGATTCAGACAGGGTTGAGGAATGATTACACTTCCATAAAGTACTGTAAAGAAATGCATCAGTGATTCAGTGCATTTGGTAATATAGAGATACCTGTTGTCATAGCTTTGTTATTTATGGATTGTTATGAGTACCATGTTGTACATGCTTATGCAGTCTAATGACATTAGAGTGCTTGTGACAGTGTGTCACTCAGGGCTGCCCTCAATGCAGCCCCCACACCTATCTCTGGGCAACCACTGGCCTTCTCTCTCCTGTCACATCTTTGTTAATTAGCAGGAGGATGCCCTTCTACTGCCCCCTCCACTAGGGGGCACTATCTGCAGCTCTTTCCTCCCCAGTACTGCAGCCCAAGCCTCGCAGATCTTAACTCCTACCTTCCTTTGCTGACCCCTCTCTGGGGCTCACTGTGCCCAACTTGGTCCTCCCAAATAAAATGGCTCCCTTTCTAGGGCACCCTGTGCCCAACCTGGGTCTCTCACTATTGTCCCTTCCTGGGCTTGCTGTGCCCAACTTGGGCCTCTCAATAACGTTGCCCCCTGCTCTGGGGTTCGCTGTGTCCAACTTGGACTTCCAAATTAATGTGGCCCCCTATCAGGGGCTCCCAGTGCCCAAACTTGGGCTCTTTACTAAATGTGGTCCCCTTTCAGGGACTCCCAATGCCCTCCCTGGGCTTCTCAATGTGGCGCTCCCCCCTCTGGGGCTTGCCATGCCCTCCCTGGGCCTGCTGTACCCAACTTGGGCTCTCTAATTAATGCAGCCCCTTGTCGGGGACTCGCAGTGCCTGAACTTAGGCTTCTCAATAAAATGGCCCCCCATTTCTAGGGCTCCTTAATGCTGCCCCCTTCCTGGGGCTCACCAAGTCCAACTTGGACCCCTTCTCAGTGCTGCCTCCTCTCCAGGGCTTGCTGTGCCTAACTTGGGCTTCTCCAAATGGCCCTCTCCAGGCTGGGGTCCATGCACCCCAATACTGCTGCACCCTCTCTGGAACCTATAAGAACACTGCACCCCCACGGGCGCTGGGATCCCCACACTGCTGAGATCCCTTTATGAGGCCACCTTCTTCCCCTTATAGCCTCACCCAAACCACTGGTGATATATCACAACAGAACACAAGCACAAATCTCCTGGCCATAACTTAACTCAAAGCCGCCCGGCTACAACAACGTCGCTCCCAGGACCTGGAGCCGCCATCCTTCAGTTTGCAGTGCTCCAGGAGCTCCTGCCTCTCTGGCTGCTATCAAGGAACTGCCAGCCTGGCCTCAGCTCCTGGGCTTTATAAGGGCCAAGCCCTGCCCCTTTGGTCAGCTGATCTTTCCTGGTTGCCCCAGCAACCCCCAGCTGTGCAGCCTAATCACTGCTAGAGCGCCCTCTCTGGCAGTTCTTCTCCTTTTCAGGCACAGTGCACCTTAGTGTCCTGTGACAGCGCTCAATTATTTAAGCCACCTCCATGTTGAATTTGCATGCCTGATGCTACTTTTAGGCACACATGCTAAAATTCAAGAAGTGGCCAAACTGATTTTTTGTACAGGAACCACCTGCAGTAAGAGATGATTATTTTCTGAAAAAATAAGTTGCCTACTGTTGATGAAGCAACTACATGAAGTCTGGATAATTGGTTTTGGTGAACAGTTAGAAGTGGAAGTGCTTATCCATACTTCGAGTTCTACTGCTACAACTTTGACTCTTCCTATATTTCTAGGGTTGAAAGGGACCTATTGGATCATCAAGTTGGACCCCTTGCTCTGGGCAGGAAAGAGCTCTGGGGTCAAGTAACTCTAGCCAGGTGCTTGTCCAATCTTCTCTTTCTTGGTCTGATCCATGGCTGCCTCCCAGCATATATAGTCACTTTAGTTCCCCTACTTTAAAGGTCTTGGGAAGAAGCCCAAATACTCCATCCTTTATTTGGTTAGCAAGACTAGTTTAGATATTGTTGTTAAACCGGAACCTGCCTCTTGACTCTGTTCTACTAGGGATGGGATGAAGTACTAGTTTGGTCTTTATTGTTCATAAGTGATGCTTCATGCTAGCAAAATGTTGATTACAGCACAGTTCTCTTGGGGTATTGTGACATTTTTCCACTTATCATTTCTCTCAGATACCTTGTTCTCCTATTTTAACAAGAATTCATCATCAGTTATTCCTTAAGTCTCTCCATAAAAAATGCACATAAATGGACAATAATTAATGCATCTTTTTTGTTACTTCTGACTACTGGCATGACAGAAGAGTTGGTAGCAAATCAGAATGGTAGGGAACTTTTCAAATAACTTCATAAGTATCTCCAGTTTTGCTTGCTCTGGCCTGGCCACTTAATGGCCTGGATCTGGCCTGGCCAGGTAATATTTGGGAGAGGCTAAGATCCGGCTAACATTGTTACTGAGGCAATATGAAAAATGATTCTCAGACCGTGTTGGTGTGTGGGGATGACGGGGTGAGAAATGCATATAAAGATAGAAGATGATAAATAATATTAGTTATGGGTCCAAGTCACTGGTGTCTAAGCAGACTTTAGTCACTTTGAGTCCATTTGTAACAGTGGCAGTTATGGCCCACATTAACATGTTTTAGTCTTTGTAACCTAGATGCCATTACATTTGAAAGTAATATCTGAAGATAGGCAGGGAATATGGTTTCATAGTTTGTAGGGTTGGAAGGGACCTTTACAGATCATCAAGTCCAACCCCCTGCCATGGCAGGAAAGAGCACTGGGGTCAAACGACCCCAGCAAGTTGTTCATCTAGCCTCCTCTTAAAGACCCCAGGGTAGGAGCCAGCACCACTTCTTTTTGGAAGTTGGTTCCAGATCCTAGCTGCCCTGGCTGTGAAGTAGTTCCTCCTGATGTCTAGTCTGAATCTACCCTCTGCCAGCTTGTGACCATTATTTCTAGTTGCTCCTGGTAGTGCTCGGGGGGAACAGGGACTCCCCAATGCCTGCTGGTCCCCCCTGACTAATTTGTAATAGGCCACTAGATCCCCCGCTCAGCCTTCTTTTGTGGAGGCTGAACAGGTTCAGGTCCCACAGCCTCTCCTCATGGGGCCTGCCCTGCTGCCCCTGGTCATGTGGGTGGCCCTCCTCTGCACCCTCAATGCTGTCCACATCCCTCCTGAAGTGTGGTGCCCATAACTGGATGCAGTAGTCCAACTGCAGCCTGACTAGTGCCACATAGCAGGGGAGGATCACCTCCTTGGACCTGCTTGAGATGCATCTGTGGATGCTTGACAAGGTGTGGTTGGCCTTCCTGACTCTGTCCCCACACTGTCGGCCCACATTCATTTTGGATCAGTAATGATTCCAAGATCCTATTCTGCCTCTGCACTGATGAGAAGAGAGTTCCCCAGCTTGTAGGTATGCTGCTGGTTCTTCCTCCCCAGGTGCAGCACCTTGTACTTGTCAGTGTTGAAACCCATCCTGTTCTCATCTGCCCACCCTGTAACCTGTCTAGATCCTATTACAGTCTATTCCTTCCTTCTAGCGTGCCCACATCTCCCACAACTTAGTGTTGTCTGCAAATTTGAACAGGATGCTTTTTTACCCTCTCGTCCAAGTCGTTGATGAAGATGTTGAACAGTGTGGGTCCAAGGACCAAGCCCTGGGGGACCCCACTGCCCACATCCCTCCAGGTCAAATGACCCGTCCACCACCACTCTCTGGATGCGGCTCTCCAGCCAGTTAGCGACCCATTTGACGCCACAGTCTCTTGGTCTTTCTGGACTTTAGGAAGGCCTTCAACACGGTCTCCCACCCCATTCTCATTAAAAAACTATGTCCACTGCTACCTCTGCATCTAAGGACTTGGTGACCTGGTCATAGAAGGCCACCAGGTTGGTCTGACAGGACCTGCCTCTAATGAACCCATGTTGGTTGCCCCTAAGCATAACCTCCCCTGCTGGCGCGGTAAGACTAACTGGCCTATACTTCCCTGGATCCTCCTTCCTCTCTTTTTTAAAAATGGGAAACACATTGGTCCTTTTCCAGTCCTCTGGCACCACACCAGAGCACCACGAGTGCTTGTAAAGCTGTGCCAGGGGTCCCGCAATGACCTCTGCTAGTTCCCTCAGCACTCTGAGTTGGAGATCGTCAGGACCAGCTGATTTAAATATGTCCAGTCCCTCCAGAAGTTCCCTAACAAGGTCTTCACTAACCCTAGGCCTGGGTGCACCTCCCCTGGGGCCTGAGGGGGTCCCGGCGGATGGGCTGATCTGGTCCCTGGTGAGGAAAATGGAGGCAAAGAAATCGTTAAATAGGTTAGCCTTGTCATCTGGTGCGACAACCAGATTTCCTAGCATGTCTTGCAGAGGTCCCGCGTTACGGGTACCTTCTTTTTGCCCCTTATGTATTTTAAAAAAGGACTCCTTGTCCTTAATCTGGGTAGCTAGCCCCAGTTTTGTCTCTGCCTTTGCCTTCCTGACTGACCCCTGCAGCCCCAAGCAACCGAGGTAGTCTTCCCTGGTGATGGCCCCTCCCTTCTATTGGGAGTATGCCTCCCTTTTATCTAGGAGATGTTCCCATATGCTTTTGGTGAGTCATGGGGGCTTTTGCACCCTGTTGCCCCCTTTGACCATTGTGGGGATTACCTCCCTTTAGGCATGGAGGATCGTCTCCTTAAGGATCGATCACTCCTCTTGGACACACGACTCCCCTCCCCTCCGGGACCTCAGTACTTCCCCAACTGTTCTTCTTACCCCATTGAAATCCACTTTCCTGAAGTCCAGGGCTGCTGCCTTGCTGCAGCTTTTGCCACCTTGCACTGGATGGTGAATTCCAGCAGGTGATGACCGCTGTTGCCCAGGTGGTAGAGCACCCGCAGCCCCCACATGAGGTTGTCACCTGTGACCAGTACCAGATCCAACAAGGCATCTCCCCTGGTGGGGCTGTGCACCTCCTGAGTTAGATGGAGGTCCTGTATCTTGGCTAGGAATCTATGTGAGTGGTCAGATCTGGCTGACTGCTCTTCCCAGCAGATGTCTGGAAAGTTCAGGTCCCCCATGATGACCACGTCCTTTTTAACCTAACTACCTCCGTGAGCTGACTTAAGAATTCCTAGTCTAGCTCTTCCCCTTGGTTGGGTGCTCTGTAGTAGACCCCCACCGTTAAGACCCTTTCCCCTTGACTTGTTTTCTAACCTATAGCACTTCAGTGTGCCCCTCATCTGACCTTGTGTTACTAGATGAGGATGTGTATTCTTGCTTGATGTAGAGCGCCACTCCCCCACCTTTCCTCTCTGTCCTGTCCCTCCTATACAGCCTATAGCCCTTGATATTCACTGCCCAGTTGTGTGTTGGGTCCCACCATGGTTCTGTTTGCCCCACTATGTCTGGCTTGGTGTCAGCTAGCAGGAGGGTAAGTTCCTCCTGCTTGTTCCCCATACTACAAGTGTTTGTGTAGAGGCATTTGAGGCCTCCAGAAGATGTGTGCACTGGCCTCCTAATCTCAGTACTACCCGGGCCTCTGTTGCTTACCTGGGTATTTGTTTTGCTTGTCGTCTGTCTAGGCTGGGTGTCTCTTGGTTTTTTGGTTCAAGGCTTCCTCCACCCTCATCTTCACCATCCTGCGACGAGCCTAGTTTAAAGCCTGCTGGAGGAGATTCGCCAACTTAGAAGAGAACACATGCTTACCTTTGGCAGAAAGGTGAAGCCCATCCCTCCTGAGCATGTCTCTCATTGTGATGTGTAGGTTGTTGTCTAGGAAGCCGAAGCCTGCCTTGAGACATTCTCGAAGCCGACAGTTGGTCTCTGATGCAGGTCTCATGTTGTCTTCCATGTCCACTCACTAGTAGGACAGAGGAGAATACCACCTGTGCTCCTATCTCCCTCAGCACACCCCCCCAGAGCATGGTAGTCTGTCATCAGGTGTTCAGGGCTTCTCCTGGCTGCATCCTTAGTACCCACATGGATTAGGACCATGGGGTAGTAATCAGTGGGTTGGATCATGGCCTGGATCATACCTGTCATGTCCCGAATCTTTGCTCCAGGAGGCAGTACATGGTGAAATGGTGTTTTCCTTTAAAACTCTCATTCTCCTTTTCTAGGCATGCAGAATCATGGAAGAAGCAATAAAAAATTCAAAAATTAGAGGTTTTAGATTTTTCTAAACTAGATTTTCAAGAATTATCAATGAATTGGAGTTCTTTGTATATCCCAAAATTGTATTTGTCCTAAGTTTCCGATTTTCAGACAGTAATGAGCACCTAGTGAAAATCAATTCCCTTCCAGGTGTCCCAACTTGAGTGCCCTGAATCATGTTTTGCATTAGCAAATGTAGACCTTTTTTACAAGGAAAAAAAATCTAGGCAGAAATTGTGTATTTTGTCACACTGCAAATACCTAGGAGAAAATAGCACAGCTTACATGTAGTGCTAGGTAATTTTGTCAATGACTAGTTAATCTAGCTGTTTGAAAACTTGTGATTTTTTTGGGTTGAACATACTAAATCTCATGGGGGAGTTAAACTTGTAAAGCTGCAGGAGGAGGAGATATACCATTGTATACACCAGCTCGGTGGTTAGAGCACTTGCCTACAATGCAGAAGATCTGGATTTGACTCCCATCTTTTGTTTTTTGGCAATTGAACCCACACCTTTCAGCAGTTGGAGAACCCTAGTCATTTGGGAATGAGGTCCTTTTTAGGGTATGTGTGAGTGATGCTTTTAGAACATTTTGTTGGAGGTACTGTACTGCTGGTGCTGCCACTGCCTTGTCCAGGAGAGCTTTCCCATGTGCTTTTGTTTGCAGGAAGCACATCAGAGCTGATCTGGGAAGTGGCTGCAACAGAAGCAGGAACTCCTCCTTCCCTTGCGGGGTTACTTAATAACCCTACTGTAGGCAAGAATGCCTTTGCCTTTTCCAGTGACCGACAACTCTTCGTGGCCCAATCCCCTACATACCTCCTGGAAAGCAAGGTACATGGGACAATTCCACCTGGCGGCAGAGGCATCTATCTCTGCACCTCTCCACTTCTTTGCTAAAAGGTGGAACTGTCCTGCACATCTCTGATTTCATGATTTGCAAGTGAGGCTAGATTGGAAAGGGCTGCAGCATGAGGGGACATATCTGCCTGCTTTAGGCTTCTCAGATATCTCTAAAGCAAGCAGGTGTGCATGTGGATGCCTTCCTGGTCTGGCTGTGCACAAGGTACCTAGGGCACTTTTACATGGTGGTGGCAGCATCACCCCAGTTAGTCAGTGAGGTAAGCTGAGGCAACATGAAAGTGGTTCTCCGCTGAGGTACTGCCAGATTTAAAAAGTTTTGGAAGGGTGCCTGAATCTAAAAAGGTTGAGATCCACTGCTTTAGACAAATTGGAAGAGTACTAAAAGAAAGACCTGAGACCATCACCATATGATTTTCAAGTGATTAGAGCACATTCTTTGGAAATGTGAGTTCTTTGGAAATGCATCAAAGGCAGAAGATAGAAATGAAAATAGGTCTTCACATTATTGATGATCAGGGATCTTGGTTTTCTCTGATTTAAAAAATTGCAAATTCTCTGATTTAAAAACCCCAAATCTGTGACAAAAATACAAGGCCCCCCACAGTCACAACAGCCCCCCAGACATGCAGACACAGACACTGACACCCACCCCAGCAGGTAAGTGTGTGGGGGTGGGAAGGGGCAGGGCAGGGCAGGGGAAAAGGAAGGTGCTTGGGAGGGTAGACCAAGAAGAGGGGGGAGAAATGCCCCTGTGCCCACTCCCAGGAGCAAGGCTGGGGTGTGAGAGCAGTGGTGCTACTCTGTGGGCCACACGCATGCTGGTTGGCCTGACAGGAGGTTTGCTCACGAAGGCTGCCTCTGCAACTCTGCCACTGCACCCTGCGCTACCAACCCATGGCCACCTGAATGGCTTTGTGGGCAAGTGGCACAGGGCGTGGCAGTGGCAGTGGGGTGGCAACAACCATGTGCAGGTCACATGTGCTGGCTGGCCGGGGGTGGAATAGGGGGCTTGCATTCAGCAGCATTCCCTGCAAAAAGCTGCATGGCTCTACAGTGATGTCTGCATGCTTTGTGGGCAAGCACTGCCACCATGAAGCCATGCCCTTCACCACTAGATCCTAGAGGTAAGTGGGGCTTGGGGGCTGTGGGGTGGGGCTGGCGTAGATGGTAGGGGGGTGCTGCCGACCCCAGGCGGCACTTCGCAGCTGGGAGTAGGGCCCAGGGTGAGCAAGCTGCCACTTGCCTGTGTGGCCACCTGTACCAGTGGTGACTGCTGCTGCCTCCAAAACCTCTTGTTGCCACCGAGGAGCCGTGCTCAGAGCTGTGAGACTGGCAGCAGAGGCGTGGGGTGGTGGTGGGGATGGCTGCGTGCCACCCAGCTAC
This sequence comes from Caiman crocodilus, assembly GCA_030014935.1. Lineage (NCBI taxonomy): Eukaryota > Metazoa > Chordata > Crocodylia > Alligatoridae > Caiman > Caiman crocodilus. Next base: position 75,839,489 of record JAGPOW010001296.1, on the reverse strand, counting down.
CACCAGGCTGCTGCTGGCACCCGGCAGCCAGCTTCACAGCTCTGGGCACAGTTTCATGGTGGCAGCGGGAGGTTTTGAAGGCAGCAACCATCACCGCTATCATGGGCCTCCAGGTAAGTGGCAACGCCACATGCGAATCCAAGCCCTGTCCCCCCACGCCTCCATCCCTCACCACGGCTGCAGAGCTGGCCATGGAGCTGTGCTCTAGCTGCATGCCTCCCCCTCCCCTGGGCAGCTGCTGGGTGGCATGTGTGCAACTCGCACATGGTGGGCACCATTGTACTGCACCCTGCATCACTTGCTGGAAATTCCCCCTGTAAAGGGGCCCCTGCCCTCACCCCCTGGCCCTGCTCCCAGCTGCAGTGTGCCATCTGGGGCCGGCAGCACCCACCCACTCCCTCAGACCCCAACCATCTTCCCCAGCCCTGCCCTAAGCCCCACTTACCTACATGCTCTGGGGCAAAGAACGAGTGTGAGCCTGAGCTGGGCCTTGATTGCCCCAAAGGCTCAGGCCCTGCTCTTCCCCCTCTCTCTCCCCTCCAGGCAGGGCCGGGGGTTTCCTGCCCTTTTTGCAATTGGCTTCTGCATGCTGGAGCTGTGCCAGCCTGCAAGAGCTCTTTGCAAAAGCGGAGAATCCGCGGATTTCTCTGCTAAAAAGAGAAATCCGCATTTTCTATGATTGAAAAACAGGGAATCCATGGTTTTCTCTGTTTTCCATGGGAAATGGAAAACCCGGATCCTTTTTGATGATGAGTCCTCTAACTGCTAAGCATTGGTTAAGAGGGGTACTACTACCTCTTCTTTCTGTGTCATTTCTGTGACTCTAGCCTTTAATTTCCTTTGCTATTCCTGGAAGTGTCCACAAATAAAACATTTTCCAGCAAAAACAAAGTAACTTTTCATTTGATACAATCTTTTTTTTTTTTTTTTTTTTTGGGGTGCAAGAACCAAACAAAAAACCAACTTTTATTTCATTCAGATTCAATTAAAAATGGTCTGATTAGTGAACTGAAAAATCAGTTTCACGGCCTTTAAATATATAGTGCTCTGGTTGGACTTTTTCAGGCATCTTTCACGCATCTTTCCTTTCTGTGGCAATGAAGTCAAGAAAACCTTTACTGTATATATACTTCTAACACCTCCCTGCACTTTAAGGAACTGATTTTTTTTTGTGTGTGTGTGAGAGAAATTCTGTTTTCAGTCTCATTGGACACTGATTTCATTTCATTACCATGTTCCAGGCTGTAATGACAGCAAACTGGCTTAACTCCTTAACACAGAATACATAAGAACCAAAAGAAGAAACATGATGGTTGTTTGAAAGTTTCATTTAGGCTACCAGTGGACATCTGCTGAAGTATTTAACCAATCTGTATATCTAGTGAATGCCAGAAAATGCATATTATCAAGCCTCTATGAGGACCTCAAAATGAAAGAAGTTGGATGTTAAGTACCCGAATTCTCACGTGAAAGAGACTGAGAATGATTTTTGTACCATTTTCTGCTCATCAGCATTCAGCAACACTGCATGATAGAGGAAAAGTACAGAAACATAAGGAAAAGAGATAAAAGGAGACTGTGAACTGAAAAAAAGATAAATGACTTAACTGTCAGTGTAGAATAGTGAAAATCAAATCAGTACTAGGCAATGCACAGTTGCCCTGTGTGGCAAGCCCCAGACATATTTTTCTTGTTTAAAAAACTGTATTTCTTATTTTCTTCCTTTTGCTAATGTCCAGATAAATGACTGGTATAAGTGTTTTGCAATAAAATACAGACTCTATCCTGCAAACTGCTGGGCATGTTTTGTAGCTTTACTTACATGACTAGCTTTATGGTTTTTGATAGCTTTATCAAGAGTGGGGAAAAATCATTTTATTGGAAAATGTTTAACTACTGTGGTTTGCCTTGCATACTGACATATGGTTTTGGCTCCTAGTGCAGACCAAGGAAATAATGTTAACAGTTGAAGCTATCCTTTCTAGAGGTATCAAGAAAATATGTCAGAAAATTAAATGGTAGAGGTGATACGGTTCTAGATCTAGAAATCCAGACATTCATTTTAAATGCGTCCGTAGGAAGAGCAAACCAGAGGAGGAAATGTTTAACCTGCAGCTGCTTGCTTCTCTGCTTTCCATGCCTTCCTCAGATTGGAGTGATCCTGGTCTGGGGAAAGCATGGGGAGCAGGGGCTGATCCACTTCTCCTGAGGAAGTCTTTCCTCACCACTTTACTATGTGAAGGGCATCACATACAGCAGGGGTTTTCAACCTTTTTGGGTCAGTGTGTGTACCCTTGGTGGCTGATCAAGAAGGCAGGAGTCCCCCAGTGGCCAGATGTGTGTGTGTTGGGAGGGGGAGAGGAGGGCAATAGCCCATTTACAACCGGAGGGGGGTCCCACAGTAGCCAGTCAGCAAGTGGGGGGGACCCCCATGGCCGATTGGTGGTGGAAGTGCCAGCGGTGCCCACTGTCAGGTATCCCGAGGCTATCCCAAGTACCCTCGGTTGAAAACCCCTGACATACAGCATACCTCCCAAAGTCTAGGGAGTGAGTGGGGAATGGAAGCAGCTGTTTCTTCACTTAACTTCTAGTCTTCATAGTTTCATAGTAGTTTGGGATCAGAAGGGAGCACGTGCTGGGATCACACAACCCCAGACACATGTTTGCCCAACTTCTTTTTGAATTTACCCAAGGTAGGAGTGAGGACCACTTCCCTAGGAAGTTGGTTCCAGATCCTAGCTACCCTAACAGTGAAACAGTACCTCCTAATCTCTAAACTGAACCTATTCTCCAGCAGCTTCTGGCCATTGTTCCTCATCACCCCAGGTGCTGCTGTGGGGAATAGGGCCCTTCCTATTTGCTGCTGACCTCCCCTAATGAGTTTGTAGGCAGCCACCAAATCCACCCTTAGCCTCTGCTTGCTGAGGCTGAACAGGTTCAGGTCCCTCAGTCTCTCCTCATAGAGTCTGCCCTGTTGCCCTCCAGCCAAGTAGGTGGCCCTCCTCTGAACCTTCTCAAGGCAGGCCATATCCTTCTTAAAGTGCGGTGCCCAGAACTAGATGCAGTACTCCAATTGAGACTGGACCAATGTCGTGTAGAGGGGGAATATCACCTCTCTGTACCAGCTTGAGATGCATCTTTGGATGCACAACAAGGTGCGGTTGGCTTTGCTAGCTCCAGTCTGGCATTGGCGGCTCATGTTCATCTTGGAGTCAGTAATGACTCCAATGACTTGGAGTCCAAGTCTTGGTGTCATTGGCAAACTTGGACAACGTATTTTCCACCCCTTTGTCCAAGTCGCTGATGAAGATGTTGAACAGTGTAGTCCCCAGGACCAAGCCCTGGGGGACCTGACTGTTCACATCCTGCCAGGTCAAGTATGATCCATCCACCACCACTCTCTGTGTCTGCCCCATTAACCAATTTTTGACCCATCCAACTGTGTAGGCATCAATGCCACAGTCGCTTAATTTATTAATGAGAATGGGGTGAGAGTGTGTCAAAGACTTTCTTAAAGGCCAGAAAGACTACGCCCACGGCAACACCATCATCCAGGGATTTGGTTACCTGCTCATAAAAGGCCACCAGGTTGGTCTGACAGGACCTGCCTTTGATGAACTCATGTTGATTTCCCCTGGACATGATCTCCCCTGCTGGCCCCTCGCAGGTGTGATCCTTGATAATTATTTCAAAGATTTTCCCCAAGATGGATGTGAGGCTTATGGGCCTATAGTTACCTAGGTCCTCCTTTCTCCCTTTCTTATAAATGGGGATCACATTAGCTAGTTTCTAATCTCTGGACACTTGGCCCATGGACCAAGATCACTCGTACAGCCGGGTCAAGGGCACAGCAATGACCTCCACCAGCTCTTTCAACACTCACGGGTGGAGGGCATCAGGCCCGCAGATTTAAAAACATCCAGCCCTTCCAGAAGATCCCTAATTACATCTGCTCAGACCTGAGGCCTGGCAGTGCTATCCCTGAGATTGCCCTTACCTGTGATGTGAGAGCTGACCAGGTACTTGTCCAAGAAGACAGAGGCAAAGAACTTGTTAAAAATTTCGGCTTTCTCGTCTGGTGTAGTCGCAAAATTGCCATTTGAATCTAGCAGGAGCCCTACGTTACCTGGTGCCCTCTTCTTACTCCCAATATATTTGAAGGAGTTTTTGTTGTCCTTAATCCTGGTCGCTAGCCTGAGCTCCACCCCTGCCTTGGCCTTCCTAATAGCCCTCCTACATTCATGGGCCAAGGAGGAGTATTCCTCCTTGGTGATAGCCCCTCCCTTCCACCAGGGGTACGCCTTCCCTTTTGCCCTCAGGCATTCTCAAATGTCTTTGCTGAGCCATGGGGGTTTCAGAGTATTATTACCCCCCTTCTTTCTCTCGGGGACTGTCGCACTCTACCTGGAAGATCATCCCCTTAAGGTACGACCATCCCTCATGGACCCCCATATCCTCTACCTTTTGGGCCCCCAGTGCCTCCCTCACTAATCTTCAAAGTTTGTTGAAGTTGGCCCTTCTGAAGTCAGGGGCTTTAGTCTTGGTATAAGCCCTCAACACCCTGCACTGGATGGTGAATTCCAGCAGGCGATGATCACTGTCACCCAGTTGGTCAAGGACCTGCAGTCCCCTCACAAGGTCGTCCCCAGTGGCCAGGGCCAGGTCCAGCAAGGCATCTCCCCTGGTGGGGCTGTATACCTTCTGGATAAGGTGGAAGTCCTGTATTTCAATTAGGAACCTATGCGAACAGTCAGATCTGGCTGACTGTTCCTCCCAGCAGATGTCTGGGTAGTTTAGGTCCCCCATGACAATGACATATGTAGACCTGATGGCCTTCATAAGCTGTACTGAGAAATCCTGGTCCAGCTCAACCCCTTGGCAGGGTGGTCTGTAGTAGACACCCACCATAAATTCCTTTTCGCGTTGCCTCCCTTGAAGTTTGACCCACAGTGTCTCTGCCTGACCTTCCTCTGCCCCAAAGCTAATTTTTGACTAAGTGAGTTGCTCTTTGATATAGACCCCCACCACCTTTCCTCCCAATTCTGTCCCTTCTATATAGTGTGTATCTCTGAATGCCCACCACCCAGTTATGGGTAGGATCCTGCCAGGTTTCTGTGAGCCCCAATAAGTCTGGATTCTTCCCTGCTATCAGAAGGCAAAGTTCCTCCAGCTTGCCCCCTATACTATGTTCATTAGTGTACAGACATGTGAGGCTTCTTGGAGTGGAGTGGAGTAGAGGAAACAAAACCCCTTCATCTGTTCCCCAGACTGGTATCCTTGGTGTGGAGAATAGGTGGGAAGTGGCAGGTGGCTGTTTTACTTCCCTCCTGTTGTGGTCCAGGAGGAGACTGGAGCAGTAGGGCAATACAGACATTGTTCTTGAAGAGAACGTCTCTCACAGGGGAGACCTTCTGGATGTGTACCTGGAAGATCGTTTTCCTGGGGGTTGTGTGTTTTCCCCCAGGAGAAATTGGAGGCTTGTACTCGTTCTAGTTTCTACTGGGAAAGCAGCAATTTTCCTGGTAGAAACATAATGCTTGTACGTGGCTGTTCTTTAATATCGTGTAAATGAAGTCAAGACTGTAACAGGACTGTGCATATAAACTATAAATGTGCTTAGTGTTTGCAGGCTCAGGGGCAACGTTTTTGACAGAAAATTCCTGATGCTTGAAAAGCGTAAGTAAAGAAATTGTTTTTTAAAATATCTATTATCAGTAACAACAAATGCTCTGTGTGTGTGTGTATAATATACACTTTCATTTTTTTTGTTTTGTTATGGTCTTATTAATTTCAATTTTAAGTTTTCATGTATTACCACAATGCTGCAATGTTTTGGAGTTCAATGCACATGGGAAGAGTACTTCTGTTTTAGAGATGTTTCTCTACTGGACAGAAAAAAATCAAGATGGAAGTATGCTTTTACTTTCTTTGCACTTAAACTTTTAAAAGCGTTTAAACTTGATTTTTTTTATGAACTTAGACATTGAGGTAGATTTTGCTGACAATTTCCCTTTAATGAACCTAGCTCAACTGTTTGTAAACCAAGATTTTCTTCTTTGGTAATGTTTAAAATTAGTTTGTAGGGACTTGATTTATCATAGCAGTTGTTTGCAGTTAAGAAAAATTCTGACCTGGTTAAAAGCCCTACCTGTGGTAAATTGCTTATAATTACTGCATTGTTACAATGTTAATTATTTATAGTGGTTCAGATGCAACTAGAAAAGATCATTTGCATATCATGGCCAGAGTAGTATATGGTTAATGTGCATGTTCAAAAATCATATAATCTGATACCAGTAAATCATAGAAAATTAGAGTTGGAAGGGATCTCAGGAGGTCATCTAGCCGCACCCCCTGCTCAAAGCAGGACCATCTCCAGTTGTCATCCCAGCCAAGGCTTTCTCTACCTGGGTCTTAAAAACCTCCAAGGATGGAGCTTCCATAACCTCTCTGGGATACTTGTTCCAGTGCTTTATTGTGAAAATTTTTGCTAATATTTAACCTAAACTTCCCTTGCTGCAACCTGAGATCAGTGCTCTCTGTTCTGTTATCTGCCATCACTGAAAACAGTCTAGCTCCATCCTTTTTTTGCAACCACCGTTCAGGCAGTTGAAGGCTGTTATTGAGTGCCTGCACCCCTGTCTTCTCAGGGTTTTCTTCTCAAGACTAAATAAGCCCTATTCCCTCCCTCTCCCCTTGGAGGTTATGTGCCCCAGCCCTGTATTCCTTTTATTGCTCTCCACTGGACTCTCCAATTTGTCCACATCATTTCTGTAGTAGGGGCCCAAGTTTCCACCACTTCTTGTAAGCTTCCTTTTCGTGTTAGCTCATTGAAGAATTATTTGGTAATCTGAGCTGGTCTTCTACCATATTTGTTAGTTTTCCTGCACGTTGTACAGGGCAACCAGTTTTTTTGGACTCCTTTCCTCCTCAGACTGGCTTCGTAGGGGATCCTATCCACTAGTTCCCTGAGTGATTCAAAGTCTGCTTTTCTGAAGCCCAGGGTCCGTACCCTGTTGCTGTCCTTCCTCCCTTCCCTTCCTCAGGATCCTGCACTTAGTCATCTCATGGTCTCTGCTTCCCAAGTTGCCACCCATTTCTACATTCCCCACCAATTCTTCCCTGTTTGTGAGCAACAAGTCAAGGAGAGCCTCAAGATGGTCTCTCCAACACTTGCACCAGGACATTGTCCGCAACACTTTCCAAAAACTTCCTGGATTGCCTGCGCACTGCTGTATTGCCCTCCCAGCAGATGTCAGGGTGATTGGAGTCCCCCATCAAAACCAGGGCTTATGATCACGAAACTTCTGCTAGCTGTTTGAAGAAAGCCTCATCTACCTCCCCCAACTAAGTAGACCCCTACTGTGACGTTTTTTTGCTCTCCTCTCTGACCCTGAGTCACACTTTCAACAGGCCTAGCTCCACTTTTATATTGTACCTTTGAGCAATCATATAGCTTTTACATAAAGAGCAACTCATCCTCTACTTCTCCCTTGCCTGCCTTTTTCTGCACAGTTTATACCAATCCATGGCAGTACTTCAGTCGTGTGATCTATCCCACTACATCTGTTATTCCAATTGCATCATAGTTCTGTGACCACAAGGACTTCCAATTCTTCCTGCTTGTTTCCTAGGCTTGAAGCATTCATGTACAGACACCTGGGGTAAGTGGCTGATTGCCCTTACTTTCTCAGGAAGAATGAGAAGGACTCCCCCGTTGCTCCCTCCTGCTTGTACTTTCTCCAGTTCACCTGCTTCCCCACTTACCTCAGGGCTTTAGTTTTCATTCCCCAGTGAGTCTAGTTTAAAACCCTCCTCACTAGGTTAGCGAGCCTGTCTGTGACGATGCTTTTCCCTCTTTTCAAGTGGATCCTGTCTCTTCTTAGCAATCCTTCTTCGAACAATATCCCACGGTCAAAGAAGCCAAAGCCTGCTGGTGACACCATCTTCACAGCCATGTGTTTTATCTGCTCACATCTGGGCCATTCTCCTTGGCCAGAAGGATCTAGGAGAACACTACCTGAGCCCCTGTCCACCTCACTCTTGCACCTAGAGCACTGTAGTTGCTTTTAATTTGCTCAGGGTCCCCCTTGGCAGTATCATTGGTTACCACGTGGATGAGCCACGTGGATAGTAGTCAGAAGGCTGGATGAGTCTCGTTAATCATTCTTTGACATCTCGGATCTGGGCTACAGGCAAGCAGCAGACCTCAGATAACAGGTCAGGCTGGCAGATGGATGCCTACCCCAGAGATGGGAGTCTGCAATTGCCATCACCTGTTGCTTCCTTTTGGTGGCAGTGGTCTTAATCCTCCCAACCTGCCTGACCCCTTCTGCTGATGGAACGTGCTCCTTCTCTGTTGCTGCAGGTGGGGATGAAGACTTCTGTTTGCTGCCGCAGGTCACAGGCTTCCATCGTTCACCTTCCTGGGAGTCCTTGTCCTTTTCCTTTTCCTTTTCCTTTTTCCAGTGTTCCCTGACCATTTCCTCCTGCAGCTCTTGCTTGCTCTATGAGGGATACCATCAGGAGGTGCTGCTTGTATTGCAGGCACTTCCTCACCTGGCTCTCGCTGAAAGGAACCTGAAAGCCACAGTCTCCACAGTGCCAAACCAGGACGTGGGTGTAAGTCTCAATGTTGAACAGTACTGCCTAGACAGGTACCTTATACGTGCAAGCAGAGGAAGAGCTGGCAGTGACAGTGGCTCTGGCATTGTGATATCCTCCAGCCAGCTTTCTGCATCTCTTAAATCTTTTGCCTGCCTCTTCTTGCTTTTCTAGGAAAATGAGTTTGTATGGTGCAGTTCGTTGGCATGACTGAACTGTTTCAAACACCCGAATTAGTTTAGTTGTCTTCACATTATAAAATGCTGTGCAGTATAGACATGCACTTAATGTTCTTTTTATTCCCTTTGTTCTGTGTGGGAACAAGAGTGAATGACACGTTCAGTGCACATCAGCTTAAGTGAATGATCTAATCACTTGATCCACTGGTCCACTGGTTTAATAATTGATTCCTCTGTGACCTCTGATGTTGTTTGCCTTAAAGATACCTGCTATAACCAATCTCTGAAAATATTTCAATTTTTTGGGGCCTGGACTATCTGCTGTTAAGCTTGTTACCTAATTTGTATTTAATATCTTCTTGGAGGTTGAAGAAAGCACATTGCTTTTTAAAATTATAGCCCGATAAAACTGAGACAAAGTACAGGTCAGCATGCCGAAAGTTTTTCAAAGTCACTTCTTTGGATTCTACTCCTGTGTGTTCTGCTGAGTCCTTGGGTGAATCAGTGAAAGTGAAGTTAGAAGGAAGTATGATAATCTTTGCTGGTGATCTTTGCTGATGACTTGCTGATAAGGATCTGTTCTGTAGTTCAAAGAAAATAGAGTAGTGTAAGTGATGGATGCCAGTCAGTAATACAGTTATGTGAGTGTGTGTGTGTGTGTGTGTGTGTGTGTGTGTGTGTGTGTGTATATATATATATATATATATATATTAATTGCACTAGTGTATAAGTGCAGTTTTAAACCTAATGTGATAACAAGTATATCCATGATTCTGGGAGAAGGTGAACCACTTTCAAAAGTTCTACTGCTAATAAGATAGCTGGAAGGAAATTGGTGTTTTTTTCTATCTCCCTTTCCATGCCTCTTTGGCCAGTTCTGTCAGTTTTTGAGGCCATGTAAGCTATCTGCAGGCCCCAGTGACCTTGCTTCCCTTGTCTTGATGGGCTTTCTTCATTGGGGCCATTAACTCTGATAAAACTAAGAGCTGCAGGAAATGGAACCCGTACTCTTTAGTGCCGTCAACACAGTTCATTCTGTTTTCCAAAAGTAGATTAGCTAGGAAAAGATCAAATTCAGTTCTAAAAGTAAAGTGTTTGTTTGAATTCAAAACTGCAGTGCATGAAGACACTTAGCACTATTAGCATGTTGCTATAGTAGTTCTCTCTGGGCATTTATACATATGCTCTGGGAGTAGGGAGCTGGAGGGGGGCACTTTTTAATTAGAACTTCTCTAATTAAAGCACCCAGAGTGTCTTGTGTATCAGCATCCCTGTGCTTAAAAATGGAAGAAGGGGCGCTTTAACTAAAGTTCGTTTGACCAGCTTTAGTTAGAGTACCCCCGCTGCTGCTTTTAGGTGCAGGAGCGCAGATACATGAGGTACTGGAATCTGCTGGAGCATGGTAATTACCATTCTCCAGCAGGCTACATTAACTGAGCCTGCTCTGACACGCTGTAATTACAGTGCATCAGAGCAGCCTCTCTGCTCCTGTATAGGCACCCTCTGAGTCTGAAACATGTCAGTCAGACATTACAACACCGACACTTGCACATTTTCAAGAGTGTAATGATGTTGACTGGTCTGTATACTATTAGATTTCAGCTTTATCTTTTTGTTTAAAAAGTACTCACCATTCTGACTGGGAAATCTAGTGACAGTATTTCTCTTATGGTTGTTCTGCTTTCCCTAGCATGTCTACCAGGGGAGTATAGGTTTAAAGACTCTAATAGGAAAAACTGGTGATGGTCTCTAGAGGGTTTATACAGGGGTGGACCTGTCTTATCTGCTTAGATTATTTGCTTATCTTCTCATACCTTGTGGCACCTTTCAAAAGACCTGGTGGTACACTAGGGTGCCAGTCACTGCTCTAGAGCCAACAGAACAAGATACTCAGAGCACTAGATAGTGACAGCATCAGAATATAATGCAGTGGATGTTACAGAGGTTTGTATTTTGAATGTTTGTTAGCAATTTCCTTCATTTCATAGCCTAATGTAATGGTTCTCAACTGCTGTTAGCTTTGGTTTTCCCTACCTATCTGCCTTCATTTGCCACCTCATTTTGTAACCTTCTCAACAGATATTGGGGCCAAATTAAGTTTGTCAGTGTTACATTTTCAACCAGGAGGCCTCCTGTGTCCTGTTGATCTATGGTTCCACATTGTAAGAACATAGAAACTTTTCTACCAGAGCAGACCACTTTCCATTTTAGTCCTGTAGCTTGTCTCCAGTACTTCAGGGGAAAAAAATGTAGCGCACAACTGCCCATAGGAAAAGGTGTTTTTGTTTTTGTTTCTGGGTTTTGTTTTAATTATTTCCCCTGGGTTTGCAGCTCTTCCAGGTTTTTTTCCTGTTTACTTTTAGCCCCAGCTAATACAACCAAGTATTTCTGTTTTCTGTCTACAAATTGTCAATACTTGTCCCTTTTAGTAATTGGATTTGTGATGACTGTTGGGTAGTTAGTGTGGCAGAAGGTAGGTTATGATGGCACTTTAGAGGCTAGCTAGTATGGTGAGGCATCTGGTTTTGTAGGCAAAGCCTCCTTTGTCAGATGCTGATGAAGCGTTATGTGGTAATTCTTGGACTGCACCCACAATTCATTTTATGGGTACAAAAACTGTTAGTGCAAAGTAAGCATGATTTTTTTTTTTTTAAGGTTGCCCTTTAAGTATGCAATTTGGATACATGTCATGCAAGAGAATGTTATCCAAGTGATGACTTCATTGGCTTTTTATTATACTGGCATGGGAAACAGCAAAGAATATCAGAACAAAGCATGAAGTTAAGGGAATATCTTTGGTCTTCTTCATCAGTCTAGGAAAGGGATGGTCTGTTCAAATAGTTTTCTTTCACTGATATTGAAGTATATTTCTTTGCAGTCTACAGACTGCCGTGTATTGAATTGTACAGATGGCTATGGCAAAATGATGCAAAGCTTGCTGCTATCTATCTCATTGTGCCACCAACAACAATGAAATTGCAGTGAGCGAGGTGATACTGATTGGTAGAATAAAGTGAGGTAGTAGTTTTAAATACTAAAATTAAGAATCTTTCTTATTTTTTACCGTTGCACAATTTTATTGGACTCCTTGTTGTATGTTGCCTTACCGTCTCAGGGCAGAGGTTATTTTACTGTCCTTATTCCAGTAGGGCTTAATCCCATTTCTTGCCTCCAGACATTGCTGTACTAGTAGTGTAAATAAGCTATAGGAAGTAGAAAGCTGACTAGAAAGTCAGTATGAATAGACAAATGAACTCTCTCATCGTATGAATTGCTTTCTTTACGTTGTGAAAAATCCATTGGTGATCCTTGTCAGGCTTGTTCTCTGCTCTCTGGCTAGCTGTCCAAATATAAACCAGAAGACCTTTTGCTCAGCTGTGTTTGTGGTACAACTAATCAAAAATTGTTAGCAATTCAGAACTCGGCACTCCCCTTAGGTATGCAGAGGATATCACTGAATAATATTTTTCTAATAGGAAATGTATCCTAGGTAGGGGAGATGTTAAGATGGAGGATGTAATTTAAATGATAAAATGTGCATGAAGTAATTTCCACAATCATAAACATCTGAACATTTCATATATTGGAAGGGATTTGATTAATAACCCTGCAGTTAAACATTTTATGGTGTTTTCATTTTAATTTAAACAATTCACATTGTGCTGCATTAATATGGGGCCTGTAGATTAAAACCAACATGTCTCAGAGGCTTGCTTATCATCTTTGTCAAAGTTTGTATATGTGAGGGTACTTGGATGTTGCAGCTTCTTCCCTCCTGAGCAACCGAAAGCCTGTGTTCACCAGTTTGGATTCCCTGTGTCTGTATAATCTGCCACCTCTCATCTGCATCTCAGTTGGCTGCTGGTTAGTCAGCTAATCACTTTGATCCCTGGTTGCAGCCTTGATCTTTTATGGAAGGAGCCCTGAGATAAGAATAATACTCTAATAGATTTAGGCTTTCTATTCTCTGTTGTTGTTTGTATATTCAGTCCCAATTTATCCCCCCTTTTTTCTCTTAAAGAATTCTCTTTATATTTTTATGCTTAGGCAGGTGTGGTAAGAATCTCCTCAGAAGTGAGGATGGAGAGAGATAATCCCTTACTAATTCTTCATCGCTGATCAAAATGCTTGGTTGGCCCATGATTGTATAATGTGCTGGAGCTTTTAAATATAAACACATGCAGTTTTTATTATCTCCATTCTGTTTTGTAATTTTTGGAGATTTGTTGATCATTTAAAAATAGCTTTTTTTAATGGGTTGTTGGCTGTAGCAGTGTTGATCTAAGGACATAGGTAGACAAGGTTCTTTGGATAGATGCAATATCTTTTATTAAACCAACTAATATACTTATTCATTAAAAAAGTAGATGGGGTTCTTTGGGTAGCTGTGATATCTTTTATTAGACCAACTAAATATATTAGTTGATCTAATAAAAGATATCGCAGCTACCCAAAGAACCCTGTCTGCTTTTTTAATGAATATTTGTACAGAGCTGCACTATTGGTTTATCAGAGGCCCGTTTTCTTGTTTTGTTTGTATTTTAAATGGATTTTTGTAGAAGCCTATCTGAAAAGTTTGATTTCTTATTTCCTATTTCATGGTTTATGGACTTCACTTTTACTGACCAAATTGTGTGTCTTTTTACTCTGACATGTTCTTAGCCTCAAGGAATTTGCCCCCTCTGGCCTATTAATATTGTTGCTGTTCTCATTGATGTAACCCTGTTTTGTTTCTGGATTTCATACTACAGCTGGAGTGCATTTCCCGTGCACAGATTTTTGTCCCCTAAGGGTAGGGTCTAGCTTTCAAATGTATTGTGGGCCTGATCCTGTACAGTGCTGAGCACTGTCTCCAAATTGCTAAGCTCCCACAACTCCAAAGGGATTTTAAAGGAACTTATAATTTTACTGCATCAGGCTCTGACAGAAGTGCAACTTGTAAACAGTGTTCTACAAAGTTTTCCTGTAGCTTACCAAATACTTTGATCTTTTCCCCATATCTTTCCCACGATAAATTATGCACTGGGGAAATACAATTTTCCTTTGCTCTTCTTGCGTTTATGATTTCAGTGTTATATATATCACTGGTATTCTTTTTATTTACCATAGATTTTGTTTAGCAAACACTTGATGACTGTGTACAGGGTGAATCTTCACCAGCCTTTGTATTGAAATTGCATTGAGTTTATGAAGCAGGAACATTTTAGCATGTCCCTGCAATATTCCTCTTTTTTGCTGTCCTATACAAATTGTTCCACCTTCCTAGTTTCTCTTGTTTTCTGAGCAAGCAGCTCACACAGCCTATTAACTGTTTCATAAAAAAGTGTGCTTATGATTTTGTTTTGTTTTTTTTTAAATTTGTTTTTAGCAGAAATTGCAATGTTCATCAGCCTTAAAGTTTTTTAAGAACTTTTCTTATGAATAGTTTAAGAATAATTAGCTGGATTGGAAATGAAGGATAGTTTTGTGTTTGGGAAATGGGACATTGGCTTTCAATTCTCAGCTCTGGGACATTAGGCTAGGAAACGTCATCGGTCAGTATTTTTTTCTTCACATTTTGCCTGACTTTTCTGTTTATATAAAATCCTAGGCAAGGACTGTTACTCCATTTATGTATATTGCCTAGCACAGTGGGACCTTGAACTCATGTGGGGCCTCTAAACATGCCCCAAGTACAAATAACCAATAGTAATAGTGATGAATTGTGTCTTCTGGTGTAGTACATTGTTATAACTACAGCATAGTTACTTCAGATTTATGTTTGTATAACAGGGCAGAATCTGGCCATGTAAAAGTAGCTCAATTACTATTCTATATCACTTCTTTCAATCCAAATCATTTTGATTTTATATTTTATCTAGGGGGGTGGAATATAACTTCTGTAACTGTATGCAGTGTGGATATTTTGACTATTCAAATTGCTACTGAAATGGTGTTTGCTTCCACATAATAAATAGCATATCCTAATCCAAATCAAACCCATGCTTCAGCTGCCTCTGGCTTAAGTGGGAACAGGATCTGGCCTACCAGTTTGGGAGTACTGACAGGAGCCAGGGACATTAGGACCCGGCGGAAGCCACAGCAGGCGTCTGGAAGATCAGGGCCTGCCCGGCCCCCACAGCGGGGGTGGGTGGGGTGGGGTGGGGTGGGGACCATGGGGCTGTTCCAGCTTGTGCCAGAGCAGGAAGCTCAGGTAAGTGGGGTGGGGGGACACACTGGTCCCCATCTGGCCATGGGGCTGGGACGGGGGGCTGGGAGCGAGGGGGCAGGTGGGAGCCAGCACTGGCAGGGCCCAGAGCAGGGTGGCTCTCTTCTTTCCCTGCTGGGGCAGCCTGGCCTGGCTCCTTAGAGCCCAGTTCAGCGAGCTGCATCCCGAACTCTTGCCAGCCTGCTCTGGGCCCTGCTGGCACTGACCCCAGGGCACCACCCAGCTTTCGCCATCTCCCAACCCTCCTGTCCGGCTCTGGAGTTAGCATGGGGGCAGCACGACCTGGCAGGGGCATGGCTTGGGGTGCAGGGAGGTGGGGTGCAATGCTGTGGCGGATGGAGGCATTGCACAGGAGTATGGGCCCCGCCCCCCACAAGATTGGTGGTGAATCCACTCCCGGGTCTGCCGGGGAGTGTGCTAGAGACTCCCCTCACTCCCTCCATGCTCCTCTGGGACACTCCATGAGCCTCACCATCGCAGCATTCACGAGCCCCGTTACCTAGAGGTATGTAGAAAAAAAGTTTAAAGTTGTGTCTATGTCCGAATCACCGAATCGCTCTGAATCGATTTGGAGAGATTAACGGGTCCTTTGATTTGATTCAGATTTGGAGATTTGGCCACCAAATCGGGCTGAGTTTGTGCTGAATTGAATTGGGAACCAAAGCTTCTCACAGCTCTATTGAAGTCCCCTTGCTATTCATATCGCAATATCATGATCCATACAGTATGTTTTGGGGAATGTCCCTGATGAATAATGAATCTGAGTGTGAAGTTGCATTATTCACACAGATGAATGAAACTGAGTGTGAATAATGAAACTGAGATGTAATCTTTGCTTTTTTTTTCTGTTAGTAATTTGGTGGTATCTTCTGTGGTAGATTGGGTGTTTCACTACAGCCCTCTTGCCCTCATTTTCCTTTATCATGTCTCTCATACACGATCAAACTGAAGGATGTATCACACTTCCATACATACTTGTGGAACTGTTTTACACACAAGTGAAATCACTGATTTTAGTAACTTTCCTTATGGAGGTTGTTTTATACATTGTCTGTTTAAACATGGAACACAACCTCAAAGTGTTAATTCTTTAAAATGTATAGATCAGATTTTAAACCTCATTTGAAATGCAGTGCCTTGTTCATAAAAGTGACCCAGGAGGCAGGCAGCAGAGAGCTGTTGCATACAGACATTCGTTTAATATATAAACTGTAAATATAAAAATAAATTAATCTCTCTAACCATAATAAAACCAATAAAAGATTAATAAAAATCCACCCTAAACTTAATATAAACATTGTCAATGGTGCAAGTTAAGGTAAAAATAGATTCCAAATTAGCATGTAAGTCAGTGCTTTTAAGTATTAGTGACACTACACCATATTTAAAAACAATGCAAAATGTGATTAATCATAAAAGAGAGATCCAGGCAGCCTGCTAGACTTGAAATAGGAATAGAATATTTATCCCTCTTAAAAGAAAAAGTCTACTACTCAGATGAGACTAGTACTCAGATTCAGCAAAACTTGTGAAGACATTTAATTCTAAGCATAAAGTTTAACATGTGCTGAAGTCTTTTACTGAATTTGGGTGTTTATAACTATGCTCTGGGAGTGAAGGGATGGGGGGCTCTAATTAAAGCTCCTGGAACATCATGTCTCAGTGTCCCTGTTGTACAAGCTTTAGTTAAAGTGCCCCCGCTGCCATTTTTCAGTGTGGGGATGCTGATGCACATGATGCTGGAGTCTGCTGGAATCTGGTGATTATTAAGCTTGATTAAGTGAGTCTGCTTTGATGCACTGTAATTAGGGTGTATTGTAGCAGCCTTGCTGCATGTATGTAGGCATCACTTGAGTTCTACACCTTCCAAAAATAAAATCTCAGTTAGGCAATATAATTACCATTCTCCACTTTGTCCCCCTCACACTGTGCCCTTTGGCTCTAGGAGCCAGACTAAAGAAGCCCTGTGTTGCTTGGTTATAGGAAGTATATTCTGAGAGCAGCTCTGCGTTGCTTATCAGTAGAAGCTGAGCTGGAGCAGCCTTGGCCATAGGAGGGTCTTACCTGGCCCAAGGTCTGAAAGACACCTGCTGCTTCTGCTTTGTCCCTGCACCTGACTTCTGTGATTGGGTGGGTCTGCTCCTGCTGTGTCCTGACACTCAGCACTCCTAGTTCATACATACTCAGTAGACTCAGCTCATACAGCCAGGTGATGCCGGGCATCTTCTCAGCTCCTACAGCTTGCGGGAGTGGGGAGGGGGAGATGGGGGCTGCAAAGGCTATAGGAGAAAGAGGCATCACCCTGGCACCCCTGCTAAATTGGCAGTTGTGACTGGTGCCCTTCTTGCCCTCCTTGCTCAATTAAATAATTTAATGTAATGATTTACAATTGTTAAAGTCTGCAGTAGTCGGACAAGGACATGCCTTTACGTTGTGTTAATTTCTGTTTTGATGAATAATTTCTACCTGTCGTAGACAGGAAGACTCTCTTGTATACAATAGTTAATAACCTGGCTTCAGTAAGATGTGATTTCTTCTTATACGCATTTCTTAGCATACATCACAACTGTCCCCATTATAGGAGACAGGTCCCATATTACTATCACACTTATCTATTCCACAGACCTAGTATTACAGATATTTTACATCACAACTTCTGAAATATTAAAACAGACTATAGAAAATGTTAGTGTACAATTTTATTTGACAAGGAACACATTTTTATTATAGCGCAATTTTTTAACTAACAATGGTGGAAAAACTATTGACCATTCACAGTAATTAAACCAATTTTCCCAACTGATAATGTAATGTAATATACAAATGGAAATAATATAGGTGTACCTAGTAGTCACACCTTTAGCATGTGGCAGGTAACCTCAGCCATTTTAAGAGCCTGTCAGTTGCTTTACATTTCCTAAATTTGAATTATTCAGTATGGATTTCAGACTGAATGTTGGCTTCTGTGGTTTTGTTGTTTCTGTTTGTTTTTTAGGCTTTGACTAAAATGTTTCAGTAATTTTTTAACATGAAATAAGGGGAAAACTGTTACTTTGTTCATGTGAAAAAAAGAGACTCTAATAGAGAATTGCTATTGTTTCTGTGCCTTGTGAAAATAGTTGGATCACTCTTATATTAATGATATTCCCTTGGTTGCCCCCATTGAAATTCATCCAAATTTGGACAAGTGAAAACTTCCTAGATGTTTTAGTTTATGCTCAATGGCTGTGTGAGGATTTGGCTACTAAATTCTCTAAAGATTTCATCTTTTCTGGGCATGCACAGCCTCTGTCTGTAAAATAGACAACACAAGCACCATCCCCATAGAGGATGGAACATGCTTCAGCCCAGGACTGCAAGGACTGAGTAGGATTTTTCCAGTAAATAACTGTTTCCAGCAACTGGGGATGATACATGCCAGGCACAGGAAATGAGAACAGGGGAAGTTGTCTCCTGTGTTCTCTGTTCTTCCTCTGTTGGGGTGCAGAGAGCAAAGGAAGCAGAGTGAATGGTGAAGAAGGCGGAAACAGCCAAAGTAAAATGCAGAGAAGAGGGAAGTATGGATGGGAAATAAGGATGAGGGATTTACTGGAGCTGGAGGATAGATGAGAAATATTTGTATGTGTGAGTGGGAAGATGAAAAGAACCTGAATGAAGGGTGTGGGAGGGGAATAGGGAGTGGGTGGGCAAAAAGAAACAAAAACTGGTTGGGAGAAAGCTGACTGTGGCACAGGACCTGGTGAGATGAGTGTTTAGAAGGAGGGGGATGCATGGGAACAGAGGGAGGGAAGAGAAGGAGAATGAGGGAGGTGAGGGATAAGAGGAGAAGGGAAGAAGCTAGGAGGAGATCAGGACTCAGAGGTTTGGGAGATTCATGGGAGTGGGGAGGAAGGCAGGACTTGAGGCAGGAAGAGGAGTGGATGGGAGCAAAGGAGGTAGGCAAGGAGCCAGGGGACTGAAGTGGAGGACACAAGAGTAGGGGAAAAGAACAGGAGTGAGGAGTTAGAGAATGTTGGATGGAAACAGTGGTGGCAGGAATCGGGGCTGTGATACAAAGTGCATAATAGCAGAGAGGTAGAGGGCAGATACTGGATTGTGAGGAATGAATAGTTGTAAAGGAAAACAGAGACAGAAGTGTGGGGACTCTTGAGGGTAGGAGGAAGGGGAAGCAGGCTGGAGTTGCAATGGGGTGGACAGCAGCCCAGTGATAGGGGTGGGTTGGGAAGGAACAAAGTAAACTTGTAACAATTAGAAAACATTCCTCCATTTGAATTTAGAAATGATCTAGTAGTCTGGGAGTTGTATGTTCTTCTGCTGTCATCAAATACCTGGAATCGCACAGGCACGTTCTGCGGTCATCTCCCTTCTAATGGCTACTGTGTCAGGGTAGCAGCTTGTTGCTGCTACCAGTTCCTGAGCTGAAGTGGCAGAGATCTGTGCTTTGTATCTAACAGTCTAAACTCTGATCCAAGTTGAGGAGTCAGTATGGTTCCATATAATAGTATTTCCCCTTCTTCCATAGCTGTTCTGTAAAGAAGTCATTTATAGAAAAATACCTAGGGAAAAAGACTTGAAAATAGTTCTTGAAGAAGAATTGATACTGCAGGTATTAATGCTAAATATAATACCATAGTTAAATGGGCAACACACACTCAACACTTAAGCACTTTTAAATACACTTTAAACCTCAAGTGTCCAGACAACCATTTTAAACTAGCTTGTACAAGACGTCCTGAAGTGTTTCAGAAGTATGCCTATAAAATCGGATATTATTTTAAACTAGTCTTCTGTGAGCAGCTTCGGTATTATGTGCCGACAAGTTTTTTGTGACTAGCATCTGGCTGGTCTACCTGCACTTGACCACAGTTCATGGCATCACAGGCTGATATGTGGATGGCTAGTTGGGGAGAGCTCCCTGGACTCCTGCTTCTGCATGTCTACGGGTTGGGTACTCTTGGGCTCTCCACATTGTCTACCTTACCCTGCTCTAAAGGAGCTCTTTCCCTGAAAACATTTTGATTTTTGGCAGTGGGTCCTACTCAAAAGCACTGTAGGCTGATCTGAGGCCGGGGTGGAGAGGTGATTAGGTTGGAGTCTGTCTGGACCCCTGATTCTGGGTTCCATAGGGAGCTTTGATGTTGGTGGGTAAGTAGATGGTTGCATCTTTTAACTTGTAAACACCTGGCAGTTGATGGGTGAGAAAAACAATGCTTGTCAGCTCAGTGAATTGGCCCATTACTAGTTAGTTGTTTCTCAGTCTTTGTGCCCCTGTACCCCTGCTACCTGCCCTGCCCCACATGTTCTACCCTGCACACCCTGTTCCACCCTGACTATATCAATAGTCACCAAAGCAGGGGTAACTATTTGAGTAGCTTTCAGGCACCCCATCATCCATCTGAGCATGCCACCTGCGCCCCACATATTTAGCTTGGGATGCCAGGGATCAGGGTCAGTTGCAGACAATGGAAGAAATTGATTGACTTTTGTAGGAAAATTCCTTTTAAAGACATAGAATTCTTTGGCAGCTCCATGCAACATCTAGCCCTGAGAACCGAGATACAGGTGTCCAGGCAACCCCCTTACACACTCTCAAGCACCTTCAGATTTTGCTAAAGTGCTAGCGCCACGCCCCTTAAGTCACTTATGCCAAAACATTCACAGTTGACCCCGATTTGTACGTGCTTCATTTTCTGGGTGCCTAATATGAGACCACTGGGCCAGACTTATAGATGGGCTGCGTACTCACGGCTGCAGTTAGAATTGATTGAAACCTGCCTTTTGAACAGAAGTGCTATAAAATTGCTAAGTACTGTAGGAAACCAGAAGTTAGGCAAGTCAAGATGGTAGGCAAAACTAGTGGACAATTTTGGTCTTAATCTCTCTGTTCTTCCGTTGCCCAGCAAGCATAACGATGTGCACCAGTCTGGTCTTGTATGTGTGCTCTCTAGTGACTTTAAAGCGCACACCCAGTTCCCGCTGCAGGGTATGTCCCCAGGGCCTGTGCATTGGGTTGCATTCACCTCCAAGGGAGGTCCTGACACTTGCCTGCTATGACTTGATCTTCGTTTCTTCGGTTGGGCTCCTCCTCGCTGACTCACAGACCAAGTGTTGCTCTTTGCAGGTGTTCTTGGGGCTCCATATCCCCTACAACCCAGCCATATGGCAGCCCTCAGGACAGCTGGATGTTGGGTCACTAGCCTGTCCCCTTTGATGTTCTTGCCTGCTCTCTTCTCTCCTTGCCTGTCCCTTGGCTCCCCGTTACCCTGGATGACTGCAGGGTATGGGACCATCCTCATCACTGCATCTTCTCTCCCTTGGAGGTATCACGTCCACTATGTTGCCTCAACTGTTCTTCTTGACCCTGGGTCACTTGAAGATTCCTTCCCTGGTCTGGGCTCTGTGCGCCCTTCAAAATTAACAAATAAAAGTGAAGAAAGGAATATTCAGGGTACAGGCCTCAGCCCACTCCACTCATGGAGCTGGTGTCTGTGGTTCTCGTGATCCCTTGACGCCGTCCTTCTTGGCTGCCCTGCCCAGCCGGGTGGGTACTTCTTTTAATGAAGCCGGGACCCTTGCTGTGGGTCCCTGTCTGACCCCTTGCCGAGCTGCCAACATGGCTGATGTGCAGCCTGGGGAGCAACTTCACCTTCTTGCTCCACCATTGCTGCCCCCACTTCCATTTCCCTGCCTGGCTTTTAAATCAGCTGGGTGGTGGTTTTTGATGACTTCATCTGTCAGTGCCATTCCCAGCCAGCAATAAAAGCAGCTGATGAACCACGCTGGGTCAACATGGCTCTGCTTCTCCTAGAAACGGTAAGTGTGCCTTCTTTTCAGGGCTTTTCATTTCTTTCTTTGGGTGGGTCAGCCCTACCTCACGCCCCACCATTGGAGGGTGCTCCGGGACTTCCGCTTGTGTACCCCGGGACACAATGCCACCTGATTTTCAAAATTTTCCTTGTGTAAGAAACTTCATTAATGGATGTGAAGTGCTTGGGTACTGTAGTGAGAGAACTCTTTATCTACCAGGGAGCAAGTCAATTCACATTTTTATTCAGTGCAAAGTTTGAATGGTGTTTGGTAAATAAAATCTGACCCCAAATATTTATTTAAATGATAATTCTGTAGCAAAACATTAGTGTGTGATCTTCTAACTAAAGATTATATCATAATGTGTACACAAGAAGCCAATTAAAGTTGCTCAAGCAAACTTAGTTCTGGTCTTTCCTTATTTTTGAATGCTTACATAGCATTATTTTAATGTGTGTTTTATGTACTTGCTAGTCATGCAAAAAAGATTGTGTATAACAGTTCTGCTTCACACACATGTATCTGCCACCAGAGAAACCACAGCATGGACCTAATTCTGCCAAAATGGGCATACTCATAGGGGTATAGGATTTACATTTTTGAAGATGTTAGCTTCCCACCTTCCATTGCTTTCTAATGCATTGGAATCTGGTCCAAAGTCATTTGTGAAACTGTAGGACAAGGACCTAAAGTAGACAAAAATACACATGATGGATGGAGGAAGGTGAAAGTAATGTAATTATAAAGTAGGTGTAGGTCCTCCAAATCTTTACTCTTGTAAGCAGCTTTCATATACGCTGGTTGTGCCATTGCAGGCAAGGGTAAATTATGCTGCTAACTATGGTACTATTTATCTTTTAAGGCAGAAAGCAGATTACATGCAAATTACTTTTATTTATACTTGGGTCCATCCCTGCAAATTCTTCTGTACTTGGTTCTATTTAAATTAATGTAGAAAATCAAGCTCTTAGTGTAATTATCAAAGAGCCTGCAGGAATGTGCATAATAATTACATGTTATTGTTCAGTCTAACCTATTTAGTTATGAAAGTAAACGTGGCTTTTTGCATTTCAAAATGAAATGTGAACAGTGCTGTTTATGCTAAAGAAACAGATCCCAGCTATTAATTTTCTTCCTTCTATCTTATGTATTTATTCACCCTATTACTGTACTGGATAATCTGGGCATACATCTTGAATGTATTACACACGTATATATTTATCCTCATCATACCTCCTGTGAGGTAGGGAAGTAGTATAACCCCATTTTACAGGCAGGGGACTAAGGCACAGAGAACCTGAAGGTAAGATCCAAGAAAGAACTTTAGGCACCTAAAATTTAGGTTTCTTAATGGCTGACACTTGGATATCTGGACCCTGGAGTAGAATCCAGGATTGTGTGTTAGGTGCATTTCCTTCCTCTACAGCATATGGGGAAAGACAGATGCTTCAGAATGGGATTCATAACAGCCAGAAGCCTGAGTACGGTACAGGCTGAAGTCTGTATGCTCATGTTGCCTTTCCTATAGCTAGCTGATAGGAAATGCTGAGGACAGAACTGAGTCTGAACTCTCAGCCCTTCTGTACTTTAATCTCCTTACATTAAAGAGTCCATTGAATAAAGCATAGAAACAATTGTGAGAGCATTGACTGGAGCCCAAGACTTGCCCTTGAGAGGCGAGTGCTGTTGGTCATTAAGCTACAGTCATATTCCTTCTCCTATATTCTCTATGCTCCAATGGATCTTGAATTCTTTTAGCGCAGTGCCATAGCTACAAAAGGAGGGATGTGTGTTCCATGTCAGAATAGCTTACAGTCTGAAGGTTAGGGCATGTGGGTTTGAGTCTCTTCAGGTAGAAGGGGAATCTCCGACATCCTGGGCAAATGCTATAGCTATATGTTCTGTGAAACTTCTGCCTTAAGCTTCCTCACGCAACTGGATGTTGAATTGCTTACCCCTGTCAACACTGAGGCATGCATGCAGTGCAGTTGTAGGCACTTGGGCAACTTTTAAGTCAAAAGACAAAGAGTCAATAAAGTTTAAGTACCTTTACTGTTAGGTAGCAGCAACAGCATAACTAGGGGTGGGTAAGGGACCCACCCCTGGCACCAAATTAGAAGAGGTGCCGAAATTGCTGCCCACCCCCATTGCCAGGCCAGGAACTACAAAACAGTCCTGGCTGCTGCTGCTGCTTTCAAAGCAACATCCACGGTGGGCTGAGCATGCACACCAGTAATTCAGCTGTGACTGGACTGCCTGGTGTGGGTAAAAGTGCTGCCCCCTCCGTCCCTCTAGAATCCATTCATGTGCTTCCTGGCTTGGATCCAGTACTTGCTGCCCCTGGTTTTAGATCTCATTCCTCCCCCTCATCTTGGAATCTGTGCCTACCTCAATCTATGCCATTCCTGTCCCCCACTCTCAGAACCCATGCCCCTCACCCCTGTTCTTAGAACTGCCTGTCCCCCACAGGGTTTGCCCCAAATGGCAGCTCTGCTCATTACACCACTGGGTAGCAATCAGGTAGGGACTTTTCAGGTCCATTGTGGATGCAGATGTGTATATTTTGCATTAATCTTTCATAGTACATGCCCATGGACTTGCAAGAACTCTGTAGTAGAACAGAGCTATCCGAAGTATCTATCCACTGTACCAGGCTCTTTGTGCATTTTTATACTGTTATTTTAATGCCCTTATAATGTTCTTTATCTCATATAGTGTGCTATGTTTGCCAGTTGTCAACCTGTGTGCTTTTTTCATATACCTGCCTGGCTGACCTTTTTCATAACTTGTTGATAGATTCAACTGTGCCAGTAAAGCAATTATGCAAAATTGTGTATGACGGTTTAATGACACAAAAAACTGTTCATCAGCAAGCTAATTTTTAAATTTTTTTTTTTATAGTCATTCCATAAACTATAGAGTTTCAGGATCAGCATCTTTGAAGCTAATATTTGTTTTTTTAGCAACTTAACTTTTTCTTGAAATCAGCAGATAGGATACAGGAGATATGTATGACTTCCATTTACTTTTACTGGAAAGAAACAATATCTGTAAATAGTGACTTATATAGACTCATATAATTGTGTACATTTTTTAGGTAGTAATTATGAATACTCTGCTATATTACACGAATCATTAGGTTACATTAGGTTATCTGTTTTACATTACTTTACAAAATGACAACCATATATGAGTGATTATACACAGTGAGTTTGTAACCAGACACTGATACGAAATTAAAGAAACACCTATA
Source organism: Caiman crocodilus (assembly GCA_030014935.1). Classification (NCBI taxonomy): domain Eukaryota; kingdom Metazoa; phylum Chordata; order Crocodylia; family Alligatoridae; genus Caiman; species Caiman crocodilus. The sequence continues at coordinate 75,814,438 of JAGPOW010001296.1, read as the reverse complement.
TCAGTTTTAAGAAAAGCAATAATTCTGAGCATCTAAAACAGAGACAGTGAGTTTAAAGTAGAGTTCATGGATACAGTATTTCTCTGAGGGCAGCCCAGGTTTAGTGTCATTCAGTATTGACTGGAAACTACTTAACTTTATATAATGTGTTTGGGAGAAAAGAACAGCTCTGGCTCCTACCTCCACTGAAACTGAAGCTGAAGAGCCCATCACAAATTTTAGACCTAGAATAGAGCTAGGAGAAACATTTCCAAATCTGCCATTTCAAATTTATGCCAAAAAAACTATAAACCTAGGTGAAATTTTCCATTTCCCCCAAAAAATGTTGATCTTTTTCAAGCACTCCAGCTCAGGAAAAGCTTTGCAGGGCTTGGGCATTGTTAGGGGTGTCATAGTGTAGATTAAAATCCATGATGGCTGAGGCTCTTTTGTATTTTAGGGAGAGGGGGATATACATTCAGTTATAGCCATGAAATATATAAACAATGCCCATTTGTTGCAGAGGGCATATTGATTTTGAAGCAATTGTTTTGAGTCCAGGTTAGAATTTCCACCAGCACACCCAGTCCAGAGTTTGTCAGCATGCAGGTGTTGTGTGCGCTGCCTGCCTAGCCAGTGCTCACATGTGATGGTCCCCTGGTGGTTCATGACCCCCTGCGGCTATAATAGGGTTGCCTTCCATGGGGCAGGAAGGTTACTGGGATGTGGGTGCTGTCCAGCACCCTGGTACGCTGGAGGAACCCCAGTGCACAAAAGCCTGTCACTGCCGCTTGGAGGTTGCAGACATAGAGAATGGTATCTGCCAGCATGTCCTGGAGAGTGCCATGCACTTCCAGGATGGCCCCCCAGCGCTGGCCTTGCTTATGCCAAAAAAGTGCCCCACATATGATGAGCTGACAGGCGTGGCCAGCTGGAGCAGCTCCATAGCCAGGTGGGTGTCAGTGGGGATGGCCAGGCTCATGTCATCCAAAAGGCATCGACCCACTGCTCGTTATCCCAGTCCTGCTGCACTAGGTGCTGCCACCAGTTTTGGCTGGTGCGATGGACCCAGAGATGGTGGGCCCAGAGGCCCAGGAGAGTGGCCCCCTCATCAGCATTGCTGGTGGCAGCATCTACAAGGTGGCAGGGGTCCTTGGGAGGACATGCATTGGGCAGATAGGTGGTCTCTGCCCCACTAACTGATCGGTGTGCAGGTCTGAGGCAGTTTGCCTCTGTGGGCTGGACTCTGTGCCCTGCTGCTGCTGCCTCTGGAGCCATGCAGCACCATGTACCTGCTGCCATTGGGCTGCACCGTGTCCTCGCCTGCCCAGGACACATAGGTGCACATGGTGTCTCACAGCTCCAGAGGCAGTGGCAATGGACTGAAGAGCCCAGCATGCAATGGCAGTCTGCCTCTGTACCGTACATGGATCAGGGGGGCACGTAACCTCACCCCTTTCCCCCCCAAGGTGCACACAGTGGTGGGAACCTCCCTCCCCGTCCCCACCTCTGACCAACCCATCTGGGGTTCAACCCTTCCATGACCTGCCTCATCCCTGGATCCCCATTTGCCTCAGCCCCTGCCTCTGCTCCACTCCTTCCTTCACCATGGGGGCCTCAATCTGCCCCCCATAATCCTTCCCTCTCCCCCCACCCCTTCCTCTACAGACTTACCTGTTTGGGGTGCGGGGGAGGGAGGTTGTGAACATACTCAGACCACCCAAATAATTTTTTCTTCCTCCTGCCTATTCTGCCAAGAGCTGGCAGCTAGGGCTGGCTTCAAACATGGCTGCCAGGTGCTGGCAGCTGGTGCCAGACCTGGGAGCTCCCCAGTGGCCCCAGGGGCACATTGTAAGGTTGGAGGGAATGAGCACTAAATTTAGTGCCAGGTCCCTGTGTGTGTACACATTTACCCAAACTCACTTACTGTACAGTAAATTTAGTTGTAACTAAATGCATGTGTAAATGCACCCAGAAGGACTGGGTTGTGGTCCACTGATTCAAACCAGAGACTTTAATTTGGGTTGCTCACATCCCAAGGACATGGAGCAGCTATGAGGTTATTGTCTGGTGGGTTATTGTTTTTCCCTTCTTTTTCCATGAGATGTCCCAGTTTTCTTCTGCCTCAGAGGGAGACCAGTTTTTCTGGTCCAAAATGGAGAGTTGAGGAATAGAAATAAAGTGACATGTCCAGGTTCACAGAAGATATCTGTGGTAGTAAACTGAACATAGGTCTCCCAGAGGCCTAGTCACCTGACCACTTTTCTTCTTCTAAAAGATGATGTATTTTGGTTTGGTTTTAGTCTTTTTCAACTTCCTGAACTCTCTTTTTGAACTTCCAGAACACATGATGATTGGGACTTGAAAATTCAGCCTTAAATATTCTGAATATGCCAATGTACAAAAATACCTCATCACCCTGGTTCCTTTTCTTTAAAAGTCCAGAGCTATCCTTGGCTCCTGACTGACAGCCACTGTAAACGAGGCTGCCCAAGTCATGCCTGACCAACCTGTTTTCCTTCTGTGGTAAGATGACAGCCTCTGCAAGTGGGGGAGAGCAAAGGATGTGACATGTCTTGCCTTTAGCAAGGCTTCTGACACTGTGTCCCGCAACATTCTCATTAACAAGCTAAGGAAATACAAACTAGACAAAAATACTTTAAAGTGGATGAGAAACTGGTTGGATTATTGTGCTCAGTGAATATCAGTGGCATAATGGAGGGGTTGCTCAGGGGTCTGTCCGAGTCTGGTCATGTTAAACATGTTCATTAATGTTTAGGATGATGGGACTGAATATATGCTTAGCCAACTTACAAATGACACCAAGTTGGATGGAATTGCAGATGCTCTGCGGGGCAGTACTAGGATCCAGAATGACCTGGGCAGACTAGAAAAATGGTCCATAATCAAACAAATGAAATTCTATTAAGACAAGTGCACACTGCTGCGTTTGGGACAGAATAATTGCCTAGACAAAAAGGGCACCTATACACGTATAGCAAGGATGCTCAATTAATTGAGCAGACTCGATTAATTGAGCCTGTTTGGGTGTGGCAGTTACTGCACTTCAGCAGAATCCAGCATCACGTGTGCTGGCATCCCTGCGCTGTAAAATGGTGGCAGGGGCTCTTTAATGCTCATTTAAGCTTTAGTTAAAGTACCCCTGCTGCTATTTTTCAGTGTGGGACATGTGCTGCTCCAGGCAGTTTAATCAGAGTGGCTCTTGGAACTGCTTAATTAAAGCGCTCCCCTTCCCCAACTCCTGGAGTATCTGTATAGATGCCTAAACAGACTGGGGTATGCCTGGCTAGGTTGCAGTACTGCAGAGAAGGTCTTTGGGGTTACAGCAGGGGTTCTCAACCTTTTTAGATCGCAGACCGGAAGTGACTGCGGACCAGCAAACTGAGGACTGGCATACTGCAGTTCAGAAGTACATACTTTATACTCAGTAAAAAAGGGTTGGCTGCTGCTCTGCAGTCTGCTGGTCACTTCCGGACTTCCAGTGTGGCAGCCAACCCTCCAGCAGACTGGTAGCCAACCCTTTGCATCCCAGGAATTGGCAACCTCTGGCTTAGGATATACCAGAAGCTGAATATTAGCCAGCGGTATGCTCCTGTTACAAAAAAGGCCAATAGTATGCTGAATTGTATTGATGGGAAGTCACTCGTAAACCAAGGGAAGTAGAGGTGTACCAATGCATTGATTCCGTATTGGATCAGCACTAATATAAGGAAAATTTACTGTATCAGCAATTGGCTTTTTTGGCTGATGTGCCCGATAACACCACTGATTAAATGCCCCATGCATGTGCACCCATAGCACAGCAGTGTGGGGAACAGCCAGGTCTAGCTGGTAAATCTATTGTGAAGGAAGGGGCATGGTGGGGTGGGGGTGGGGGGCCAGATCTGGGACCCTGCTGTGAGGGAGGGGCTGGGACAGGGGCAGGCACTGCACAGCCAGGGCGGAGCAGGGGATGGAGCTGCAAGCAGCTGATCCGGGGGTGGGCTTTTTCCAGTATGGGGCTGGGTTGAGCTGTGCTTTGGGTAGGTGGTGGTGCTGGGAGCAGACTATGGGGTGGGGGTTGAAGTCACCCCAAAATTCACTGTAGCCCCTCCCAGTGCTTGCACCGCTCCAGCCCCACCCCACAGCAGCAGCCTGCCCTTACCTTACAGCAGATCTGGGAGCCCCCATGCCCTCCTGGGGTGCATACAGCAACGGGAGCTGCCCCCCTCCCTGCGCCTCCTGGATGAGCCGCTTGTGGCTCCGTTCCCAGCTGTGTAGCATCTGCACCTGCCCCTGCCTCACTCCCTCCCTCACCATGGGGGCCTCAGTCTGCTCCTCCCACATCCCTTCTCTCCCTCACCCCTTACCCCACAACAGATTTACCAGCCGAACACTGCTCTCCATGCTGCCTGCCTGCATATTAGAATTGGATCAGTATTAGCTGATATGGCTTGTTAAAAATTGTCCAGTATCAGCCCAAAAATTCTCTATCATTGTACCCCTAAAGGAAAGTGATTCTGCCACTCTGGTGAGGCCTTACTGGAGTACTGTATTGTGTCTAGTTTTGAGCCCTACTTTTCAAGAAAGATGTGAACAGACTGAAAAGAACCCAGCAGAGAAAAACAAAAATGAATAGAGGCCTGAGAAGCATGATTTGCAAAGAAAGGCTGGGAGATCCAGGATTATTTAATCTGGAGAAGTGGAGAATGAGGGGATTTGATAACAGTCTTTAAATACCTGATGGGCAATGATACAGAGGATAGAGATGGGCTTCTCTCTGTGACCATAGGGGTATGAGCAATGGCCTAAAACCACAGCAGAGGAAATTTAGCTTGGAGATTAGAAAAAACTTTCTTCCTGTGAAGGTGATCAAGCATTGGAACAGGCTACCTTGAGAAGTTATAGAATCTCCATCTCTGGAAACTTTCAAGGGCAGGATGGACAGACACTTGGCTGGTATAGTTTAGTCAGGGATGATCCTGCCTTGAGCAGGGGATTGTATTTCCAGCCCTGGTTCTGATAATGCACTTCTTTCTGTTGTGGACCAGATCCATTTGTAAGTGAAGTGGTGCTTGCTCCTTCTCTGTGACCCTCCTCCTCTGTGACCCTCTTTGTAAAGCTTAGTGGAGCTGGATGATTCAGGGTCTTTGCAGTGACTGAAAGGCAGGGAGCTGTGGGCAGTGCACTTCTGGGGATATTGAAGTAGCTGCCTTCATACGTTAAAGAGTTAGCCATACTTCAGTCCTTAATTAGAAAGGGTGGTTAGTGAAGGAATGGTTGTTCTACTTTGATGTATGTAGTTAAGGAACTGAAAAGTTTTGTATTGAATGCAGTTCAATACAAAACTGAATTGCATTCAATACAAAACTGAATTGAGTAAATATGAATAGCTTTTTCTTACTGCATTATGAAAAAGGGGCCTGGAGCTGTTGTAGGTGGCTTTAGGAGTGTTAATGGTTAATTGTACATGAATGAGCTTATAAATGGTTGCATTTGTGATCATAGTTTGTTCATCAAGGGTAACTGTGTCAGTGCCAGAGAAAAGGAGGAAAAAGGAATTATATTTTTTATCCAGCCTATAATACTTTCAGGGCTTGATATAATGTGCCTTTAACAAACCATAAACTTCTCTCCTACTGCGCCATTGCATCCTGCCTATATTCTTGAGTAGGCAGAGAACCATTATACTAATCCACTCTACCATCATATCTCTAGCAAACACATGTAAGCAATTGCTTTGAATATTTATTTTGATACAAGGAATGTTAAGTCTCTTTTTTGGCAATACAAGCAGTTAGGGGACTGTGACTTTCCCAACTTTGTTACCTTAATTGCGCAAGTTCCTCAGCCACAGTATTGAGAAACATACAATAGAGACTAACCTCCACCTACCACTTCCCCCCACAACCTTAGAATAGATCACCTCTGTGATAAGGATAGTTGTAAAATGTGGGTGCTGAAATGACCATGCTCTTGTTCTGTTTTTTGTCAGGTGAGATTGTATGCCAGGCCGGATGCAATCAGAAGAGGATCTGGAGACTATGCTCTAAATATTACAAGGAGACTCATTGAATTTTATGAAGACTACTTTAAAGTGCCCTATTCTCTGCCAAAATTAGGTAAGATGTTCCCCTGGATCATAAAACCTGCCCAAAAGAGGTCTCACCAGGATTAAAAAACAAGGTTGTTTTTAGTGGTACACTTTGAGTTGAGAATTTTGGGGTTAAGTGAGACGGGGCAGAGAATAGGAAATTTTCAATTGTCCTAAGGAGAGGAAGCCAGTTTGTCACTTCTTCATCCATTTGCCCTAAGGCACAGAGAGTAAACAACAATTAGATCTATTAGGCAGTGGGACACTAGAGAAGAGAAGCTTTGCTGATTAGTTTCTGCTTTTCTGATGCTCAGCATGTTAGGCCTCATTTTCATTCGATAGCTGTTGGAGTATATTTATTCAGTCATATGTAACTTGATTGCTCAGCTGCAGAAAGGGAACAGAATTGAAAATATCTGTGTAAGACTAGAAATTTGCTACGTTCTATGAAAATATTTGTTATGTTGATGAGTGTTGTTTTTTTAATGATGATTAATATGTGCCTGATTATATTGTTGCTTATTGAGGAGAATTGCTGTGAGTTTGTCTTGCTGTTCAACTGACCTAATTGTAAAACCTGTCAATTTAATTTTTCCCCCACGTTCTGCTCTACTCCCCCACCCACCCTCCCACACACTGCAATATTTTGCACCATATTATTACCTACTCCTTCCTTGGGAGCTTGTTTGATCAAGATCCAGAAAAACTTACTGTTCAGCAACAAGAAGAAAGCTCACATTTGATCTGAGGTGTTAGAGTCTGAACCACAGGTGTTCCTTCCAGGAACTCAGTGTCTATTTCATTAAAGCACTAGCCTGCTGACTAGCTTTATTAGTCTTACAACTAATAGTATAGTAGATAGATAGATAAAGTAATAGGTATTGTTAGAAGAGGGTGTTGCATTCATTTTTAATAAGAATGATATAGCATTTGTTTTTGTCCTTTGAAAATGATGGGTTGCAAGCAGTGTTCAGTTAGGAGAGCAGAGGCATTGATGCATATAAACATGGAGCTCTCATCAAAACCGCAGGTTATTTTTTGTGTGTACTTTCATACCTGACTTTAGAATTGCCCACATAATGAGTTGCGGTACAAACATCTGACATAAGCATTTTCATGAGACATTGCTTAACCCCAGGAGCAGATAGCCAGAAACTTCTCAACATGACATGATAATGAAGAAAACATGATTGCTTTGTACTGGAAGTTCTAGACTTGTTCTTGCCAAGAAGTTAAAAGAAAAAAAAATCAAGATCTTTCTTTCCTCTGAAAACTAATAATTAACAAAGAGACCCGCATTGTTACTTCAGGTGCTTTAATACTGTTGCCAGATATCAGCAGGTAGTGAGTGTGCCTACTTTAGAACATCTTTCACAATTAAAACATATGGCCTTTCATCTCAACATGTTTTTCCTTGTTGATGTTACACATTGGCAAATTGTGTTAAACCACCTCAGAGGGGATTTAATATGTTCCAATTTAGCTTTTTTGTGGGATTATAACCAAAGGAAAAATTCTATAATAAATTTGATTTTTTTTCCTACTATAAGTAAAATTGCTACTTTAATTTTGAAATCTAATACTATTAAGTTTCTAGTATGTGAAAACTATTTCTTATGATCAGGGATCCTGTTTTCTCTGTTTAAAAATCACAGATTCTTTAATAAAAATGGCAAAATCTCATTAAAAACCCTAAAATCCATATTTTTGTGATTTTTTTTAAAAAGAAACACTACTGCAGATATATAGATAGATACAGATAGATATAGAGATATGGATTCATATCTATATATAGATATAGATATATATAGAGATATGGATTCATATCTCTATATATCTATATATAGAGATATGCGTATATAGATATCTATATATATAGATATCAGTTGAACACAATGTTTTTTTTGATATATTTACAACGTTTGTAAGTCTACCAGTGCCTCATTCAGTATAATAAAATACATTTTAAATACCAATAACTGTAGGTGTTTGATTTGGGGTTTTTTATCATGGAAAGTCAGAACTCCCCTTGTTCCCTTTGCTCACCAGGATTCAGGTCCAACTGCTTTGTGGCATTGAGTGGCCCTGATATGCTATGCCACTGCCCTGCCCAATCCATTGCCCCTCACTCCCCACCCATAGCTCCCTGCTCCCCCCACCTTACTGTAGGAGGTCCCCAGCTGTCAGAGCTTCAGGGTCAGGAAGTTGGGTCTGTAGCCGCCTGCCCCCACAGCAGGACTTGAACCCTGGCTGCTGCCCATGGGAGGTGATGGCTGCTGTGGTGGAGCAGAACTCAGAGCAAGATTCCTCCTCCCCCATGGGCAGCACGGCCAGAGCAGAGCCTGTTGGGAGTGGGGGAAAGATGTGGGCTGCGGGCTCAGGCTTCCCGCCCTGCTTCCTTTACTTTGGGGCCTCTGCAATCCAGTGGCTGGGACCTGGCGTGGCAGGACAGAGCAGGACTGGGTGTGGAAGCTTGTTGCTGCTGCTGGGAGCTCTGCGCTGCCATTGCAAGGCACCCCTGCTCACACAGCAGTAGTGAAGGACACAAATCTGTAGTACCACCCCTGCTGCTGGGTGGGCAGCGGGTGTTGTGACATGGTGGAGTGGGGCTCGGACTGCGAGCCCCATGCACACATCTGGGGGCCACGTGTCCCCTATTCTCCCCACCGGAAGTGCACGCCCCAACAGAATTCCCCTCCCCCTGCAGATGAGCTGCCTCCGGTCTTTTCTCATTCCCTGCCCAGAAACTGCAGCCACGCATTCTGGCCCCAGGCCCCAAGCAAGTTTCCCTCTAAGGTGCGCACGGCTGCACACAACTAAAAGTGTGGCCGCACACAGCCTTTTCAAGGACACGCGCCAGGAGAGTCTGTGGCAGAAGCCTGGTGGGGGTTCCACTGGCTTGGGGAAGTGCTCTGCTCCCCCACATCAAGGCCGGGGAGTGAAGCACTTCCCTGGAGCCAGCGGAGCTCATGCCAGCTCCCTGCTCCAGCCTTCATCCCTGCCTTGTCTCACCTTGGGGAGGAGCCGCTGCCTGCCCCAGTGTGGCTCCGCCAGCTCCGGGACACTACTACTACCACATGGCATCAGGGCTGGAAAGCAGAGCAGAGTCCTGGAGCTGGCAGAGCCTCACTTGGGGCAAGCAGCGGCTCCTCCCTGAGGTGAGGCAAGGCAAGGAAGGAGGCTGGGGCAGGGGGCTGGCACGGGCTCTGCCAGCTCTGAGGAAGTGCTCCACTCTCCCTGGCACTTCCTCAGAGCCGGGGAGCTCACGCCAGGCTCTGGCTCCAGCCCCTGGTCCCCAGCTCCTGCCTCTGGCCCCCGGCTCCAGCCCCTGGCCCCTAGCCACTGGCCCCTGGCTTCAGCCCTTGGCCTCTGGTCTCAGCTCCTGGCTCCTGGCTTCTGGCTCCAGCCTCCGGCTCTTGGCCCCAGCCTCCAGCCCCCCGGTATCCAGCCTCAGCTCCAGCCTGTGGCCCTCGGCTCCCTTTGGTAAGTGTCCTACGCTGGACCAAGGAGGTGCGCTTGTCGTGCTCCAGCCCAAGTCTGGATTCGTGCCCGGTATGCAAGAGCCAGTATGAATACCAGGAGTGTGGAAGTTTGAAAGAAAAAAAGTTTTTATTGCTAGCAATAAAGGTGCAACGTAGCAAGCACCCCGAATATCCTTTCTGGGGTATTTTTATATAGAAGTTTACAAGGTTTCACAAGCGTACTGATCAGTAATTGGTTACAAGGGAATGACGCAAGAAGTTCTCTACTGAGCATGTCTCTATACCTGTGTTTA
>JAGPOW010001296.1:75770238-75782044 GCA_030014935.1 Caiman crocodilus | reverse complement strand
ACTGTGAAGTAGTGTTTCCTAATGTCCAACCTAAACCTGCTCTCCAGTAACTTGTGACCATTGGTCCTAGTTACCCTGGTGGTGCCCGGGAAAAAAGAGGCTGCCCTATTTTGTGCTGATCACCCCTCAGCAGTTTATAGCCAGCCACCAGGTCCCCCCTCAGCCTCCGTTTACTGAGGCTGAACAGGTTCAGGTTCCTCAGACGCTCCTCATAAGGCCTATCCTGCTTCCCACATATCAGTCTAGTCCCAAAGAATATAATGGTTTCAGATATTTCTGTGTTTTGCAGTGATTAATTGCATATTTCCACCAGCACACACAGTGTATCTAGACCTAGTTATCACTTGGGAAGCCCTGATGAACAACTGTGGTCTCAGATCCTGAGGCACACATCTTACATGGTTAAAGGCAGCCACTGGATCCCCCCTGAGCCTTCTCTTCCCCATGCATTGTAAGTAAAATTAGGGATGTCATTCTCCCACTTTATTCAGCCTTAGTGAGGCTGCAGCTGGAGTACTAAGTCCAGTTTTGGGCCCTCCACTTCAGGAGGGATGTAGATAAGCTTGAGAGAGTCCAAAGGAGAGCTATCTGTATGATCAAAGGTCAAGAGAGCAAGCCTTACAAAGAGAGGCTGAGGGACATGGGACTTTTCAGCCTGGCAAAGAGAACACTCAGGTGGGATTTGGTGGCTGCCTGTAAGTATATAAAGGGGATGCAACAGGATCTGGGAGAACGGTTGTTCACCAGGGCTCCCCAAGGGATAACTAGGTCTAACGGCCACAAACTTCTAGAAGGCTGATTCAGACTTGATATAAGTAAAAACTTCTTTACAGCCTGAGTGTCCAATATCTGGAACAGACTCCCTCCAGAGGTGGTGCAAGCATCTACTCTGGACTCATTCAAAAGGCATTTGGATGCTTATCTTGCTGGGATCATTTGATCCCTGCAGACTTCCTGCTTCTGGCAGGGGGGCTGGATTCTGATCTCACAAGGTCCCTTCCAGCCCTTAATGTCTATGAAATCTATGAAATCTTAAAGGAACAGAGATGACTTCTAGGCATCAGTCCAATGGAAGAAAGGCCTCACCAGGTACAGAAATGATGTTAGCAGAGATGTTAACATGGTGCTTCATTCCATTTCAGTGACCCACATGTTTCATGTTTCTTATACATTTATATAAATTATGGTGAACAGCACTTGAAGATTCCAGATGCTCCTGGAGTGGAATTTCAATGGTTATTTTTGGAAGGATGTCAGGAGTTAGGAAAAGCTGCAATTGGAGAGTTTTTACGGGCCACCCAAATTTTCTTGTGAAGTCAGGTGCTTTTCCTTGATCCAGAGTAGGCCTTTGTCATTGACGCTCCTATTGAAAATACATGAAATGTAGAATTAAAAACAGATGATTTCTAAATCTGAAGATGATAGTCTAGCTGTTTGAATCTGAAAAGGTAATGCATACCATTTAAGCCATATAGTTATCACAGTTCTGAATTAAAATGTTTCCAGTATGGAGCTTTTATGCAATTTGATCAGATTTTATTTGCTGCCTTTATGGTTCTTTTAAAACTTGATGTAATTAAGAAAACTTAGTTTCTTATTATACTGTTTTATTCGCTGTCAGGAAGCAAAATGTACTGTTTTATAACAGGAATTTGTTTCTTCTGTACTACATTGTATATTTATGCATACATGTACTTTTATAAAAACATTTTAAGTGAATGTAAAATTTATATTATTTAATGTGTATTTGGCTTTTTGAGGTGTATCTGTTTATTGGCATATGTAGATTTATGTTTAAAATTTACATTACTGTTTATAGAAGCAAGGCAAAAACCTAACATACACTGGGATCAGAATATGATCCTTAGATTTATTTACTCTCATCAGCATTGATTAATGTACCATACCTACTAATAGCACATTTGTGTATTATAATCTGCCTCAACTAGGGGCACATTACCTTGGGCTATAATCCCATCAGATATCATATATCAAACATGGTTAGATTTGGTCAGTACTTGAATGAAAGATTTCCAAGAAATATTCACCTGTTGCAGGAAGTGGCATTTTAATTCTGCAGGAGGCACTCTTCTCTATGTTACTGTATCAGTCTTGCTAATGCTATTGAATGACATGTAAAGCAAAGAAAGCATAGACAACAGCTAGCCATGGAATTCTCATAGCCCTGTTTTGGAAGGATAAATGGAGGTCCTGGTATCCTGGCCAAATTCTATCATAATACAGCAAAAGCTTTGTTACCCTATGGGGAATTGGGGGTTCTGGATAACAAAATATTCCAGTTACCTGAGAGGCTGCCTCCTCTGCCATGTCCAGTGCACCACTGCCCCTCCCACTGCACTGCCGCCCCTCCCACTGCGAGGGATGGGGAGGGGGGCAAAAAAAAAAGGGGGAAAAAGAACTGTTATTGTGGGAGCTTGGCAGCACAGACTACTTTGCCCTGGGCTGTGGGGACTCTGCGAAACTGGAAGTGCCATAGTAGGCACTTCTGGTTTCGCTTTTACCTTCCAAGTCAGCATGCTAGTTAATAGAGCATGTCGGTTGTAAAGTGCCAGATAATTTGGCTTGTACTGTACAAATCTTCAAGTTAAAGAAGTTAAGTACTGGTAGTCCTTGGACTTACGACACAATTGGATCCTGAAAGCCGCATCTTAAGTCAATATGTTGCAACTCGGAACTGATTTTTCCATAGGAAACAATGTTATAAAGGGGGTATTGATTCTTGAACCAAGGCCCAATTTTCACCAAAAATAACCCAAAATTTTGTACTCAATCAATTATAGATGAGTAATATAGCTATGTTAATGTATTTATATTGTAAATGGCAATCATATTGATTTGGAAGGACTTCTTTGAGGTGACTTTGCTGGACTTTTTGAAGGGTTCTTGGATAGAGTCTTCTCAGGAGTGTTGGCTGCAGGCTTTTCTGGAGTCTTGTTTGCTTTGTTAAAGAAAGTGTCCAAGGAAGTTTTAACATCTGTTCTTCTGACAGATGGGCAACCCAGCAAACTTGTTCACTGGCGTGGTGTTGTCTCGGATCAAGCATTGCAAAGTCGAAAATGATATCAGAAAGTTGAAATGGGGTGTCAATTTATAAATGTTGTAAGTGTGAAATGGTGTAAGTTGAAATGTTGTAAGTCGAGGACTGCCTGTAGTCTGAGTATAATCATTCAGTGGATCTAACCAATGTGGCTGAGGGCATACGTTACACTTCTGGCAAGAAATATCTATTTTAGTGCTGCAAAAAGTGAGTATTCAAGTGTTTTTCTGCAGAAAAAGCATGGCAGTTTCGCAAAAAAATGTTAGCTTTTTAAGCAACTTCTTGGCAGCATAATGATACCCAGAGCCATGTGTGGCATGTATTTACTTATGTGAACTGCCATAGGGCATGCCGTCACCCTCTGGCATCCCAGGAGACTGAGTTCCTTGCTCCTTCTTCCCTTCCCCCATTGGCACTAGAGAGTTTGTGGCACAGGAATCTTTGCATGTTGGCACCTTGGCTTTGGAGCACCAGCAGTACAGGCTCTCGTCATGCTTTATGGTGCTTTGTGAGACTCAGCACTTAAATACCTGCACTTGTATTCCTAGGCATATTTTTGTGGTGCTAAAAATTTTTTTCAGAAATTTCTGAAGGGCTGCATACCCACTCTATCAAAGACCGGTATTAATCTTCATTACTTGTTGCTCTATCTGAATTATAATACATTGGGATTAGAATATGCAAGCATAAATTCACATACAGAAACATTAACTTTGTACCCTTGTTTTCTTCCTTAATAAAATTATATTTTTGTATGCACAGAATATATTTTATATTGAATGTAGGAAACAATTTGAAAAGAAAGTTCCAGGATAAAGCAAAGATGTCAGAGTAAATTGTGCCCTAGAAGTTCTTTCATATTGTGATGCACTGGAGAAAAGACTATTTTATGATGAGAAATCATTGGATTCATGTGTTTGGTGCTGTGAAATGTGGTGACTATGAGGGGTTGTAGGTTTTTATATATACGCAAATTTGATTTTTATTCACCATATTATATATTTTCTGGAGTGAATAATGTTAAAGTGTAGCGTAGTATTCCAGTATATTGAAGATTCCCATAACAGATTATAGAACTTTATAATTAAATAATAATTTATTTCCCTCTTTACTTTACAGATTTCAAAACCGAGTTCATTCAGATCCTATTAACTACCATGGCCCTAATGAACAAAATAAATAACTGGTTTTGACTGGCAGGACCTCACTTGGTAGAAAAAAATATGCATATGCAACTCTATATCCATTTAAGTAGGTAATTATATAGCTTTCCATTTAAGCTCTAATTCAACAAATCATTTAAGAATGTATTTAAACTTATACCCCCCCCAAATAGTTCCACTGTCTTTAAAAGGATAACACATACTTAAAACCAGGACTTAGATACACAACTGGCAACCTCCACATGCAAATAATGTGATTTATGATCTAAGCTGTGGTAAATGTACAGACATTTTAGGTTTACAACAAATATTAAAATCAAGATGCTTATTGCATTATTTAAAATACATGCATATTAAATGTAAAGGTACAAGGAGCTGAAATGCATATGTATGAAATGCACACTTTTAGTTGAGACATTTCATTTATGAAAAATTGTGTGCTTTAACATTTTGGCTTTCATTGTGTTTAAAATGTGTAGTTCATCAGAATGAAAAAAAAAGGTAATGATTAAAAATAATTGTCTGTAATTATAAGTGACAATTTAAACCAGTTGGATGTAATAACTTTCCATATTAATAATATGTTCCATCTTTATGATAAAGAACAAACTGAGATTATACAATACTGCTGCTTCCAGAAGAATATGAATTACAAACTTCCAGAATAGTTCTGAAAATGAGAATTGTGAATTTTATATTGAAGGTTATGCTACACATGATATATTTCCATTAGGTCTTAATAGAGACTTTTGATAAAGACAGCCTAGCTTTCTAGAGCTGGAAATATTTTCCACAAATTCTCAACTGAATCTTTTTTGTATTGTTGTCACAACTCAGCTAGGAAATATTTTAAAGTGTTCTAGGTAACATACAGACATGTGAAAAGCAAATTGATTTGTACGATAAATCTGAAAATTAATTAGAGGAGTTCATTGGTGAAACCTTGCCTAAGTTTAATTGAAAGTTAGTGGACATAAGATAAATGTTTCAAAAGGTACCTAAGCAGCTGACCCAAGGAATGGGTTTTGGGTATCCCAAGTCCCAGACTAGCACCCAGTAGTCAAAACTCTTAAGTCCATGCTTCCTTTGCTTTGAATTCAGGTTGTGCCTAAAAGCTTGCAATGAAAGACATTTTTTTTGCAAAAATCTTGTAGGTGTAATAAAAGATATCACTTCTATCATGAGCCCAGTCTGCTCTGTTTAGCACTCAGATATTTGAGTGCTTTTGCAAAAACATTGCAAAGTAGCCCCTCCCTCTACTAAAAGGGATTGTGGAGGGCAAACACTCTCCTGGGAACCAAGAAAAGAAAACTCAATATATTCTTTATTAACACAGGGAAGATGCTTCAAGGGGTGTGTGGCCATAATTTTTTGAGAAGTAATGGCAATAGATTAAGGTTGGCTCTTTTCTAGCTCAAATTAAAAGGAAAATAAATGAGCAGAAATAAATTAGGTAGCTGTTTTTGCAACCACATGTTTCAGAAATTAGTTACTACAAGAATTGGACAGATTATTTTTTTCTGTGGAACATTTTAACTTTTTGCTGAAAAACGGAATGTTTTCCATTTGTGCTTGAGGGGTCTTTTTATCTTCTTTTTTTCCTGTGGAGAACAGACAAATTTTGAGGGAAAAAAATTAGTGGAAAGTTGTTTTTATTGTAAAAAGAGTTTGGATGAAAATCTTCTAACTAGCCTTACTTCCTAGTGCTTTGCCAGAAGATAGGCCTCCTTTGGAAGGAGTATGCAGAAGCTGCCTGGTATGAGACTGTGGCTGTTTGTCCTGCTTCTGGTATCAGCAGTTTCCTAAAATTGTTTGATGCAGTTGTGAGATACTTTTCAGCTCTTCTGTTTCTCCTGTCCCACTGTGTTTGGGATAGTCTTGGGGAACATGGGAGAGGGAAGGGGAGTTGTTAGTATTGTTAGGTAGCTTGGAAGCCATCAACAGCAAAATATTCTTGCCCCAAGGTTTTTCCACTTCACAAGCCCCTGTTTTGCTGCAAGGTCACACAGGCCCACTGACCTGCCTTCTTGGATCTGCTTCCAAAGCCCTTTGATGTGCCCCTGGGAGGAAATGCATGCTGACCTCCTTTGACATCTTCCAGTTGCTTAGCATGGGCAGTGAATCTCATTCTGACAGGGTCCTGGAAAGGTCACTGTGATAGTTCTCTGTGAGAAGGACCATTCTGCCTGCAGTGTACTTGCATCAGTGGAGTTGCATAAAAAGACAGAGATCACCTGCAGTCAACTTGTCACTAACCACTAAGGCAAGAAGGCTTCTTCATTGGGGGCAGTGAAAGGAGATTTGTCAAATTTTGCTCTTATGTGTTTTTGAGGGAGGAAAAAACATATAGTTGGAGGAAAAAAGGGAAATGAAGAAAATAAATAATGTGAAGGTACTGAGGCATTTTTTAGGGGGCATTGCTATTGTGGGTGAATTAAATGGAAAGGCTACAGTGATCTGATCTGGCCTAGAGCTGACTGAAAAAAAAGAACTCGTTTTTAATGTAAGTTTTTGTGAAAACAAGATCCATTTCACCATCATTTTTGAAAGTCAGAATTTTTCTATTAGTTCTGATTAAGCCCTTCCCTTGAGCAGTAGTGTGGAGCTTGCTTTCAAGGAGTAATCATTCTGTTTTCTGCTGTTCTCTTCTGTGATAAGAAAGTTTTTCCTCCCCAAAAGAAGAAAACTGTTGTCACAGGAAGTGTAACACGGACCCTGTCTGGGTTGCTAAGAAGGGCAAGTTCTGTGTTGGACTGTATGATTGACCATCACTTCTTGTACATAACAAAAATTATTCCAGGACAAGGAGGGGTGAGGGGGGCTGCTACTTTGACAGCAACTAACTCTAGGGTCTGTTCATCTGGCACTTGAGCATCTCATAGGGCATCTCGACCTAAGCATGTGTACCACAAGTGACAACAGTAGCCTCTGTGTTTGTCATATGACAGATCAGGGACAGGGACAGGAAACACAGTGACAGATAGGGTAGGAAGCAGAAAACAGAGCAGCAGATTGGGTAGGTGGGTGATCACAGTGGTATTCCAGGAGACTAAACTTGTGGCATGCTGGCCAAAAAGGTTAGCCTACTGCCATAGAAAAAATCCACAAACTAGTCTGTTGTTCAAATGAAAAATGCTTTTAAAAAATCCAAAACACTTAGATGGGCTGGCAGCACAACCACCCTCATTGTGAAACTGAGAGCAGTGACCATTGGACTGATGACAAAGTCTAATATCGTATATACAAAAACTGCCAGAGTTAAGATCCTGGGACATGGGGAGACAGTATATAGGGGAAAACCTCTTGAGGTCCATTGAATCCAAATACTTGGTAAAATTTATTATTAGACTCAAATCCAGTCTGAAACTTTTGGATTAGCAGAATACTGGCCTAGGTGAACCACAGGCCTGATTTTGGGATTGTTATATCTATGTGCTAACCTGGCCTAAAGCATTTAGGAGGTATATTCTGATGATTCTGTGGCTAGACACTGAATTTAACTGACACTTTCTAACAATATATATGCATGTATGTTTGTGTGAGGCAGAAACAGGAAAAAAGAGATCTGTTTAGGGCCTTTCCAGTCTTCTATAGCAGAAGTGAAGCCCCACTGCTTGTTCTTTTCAAATGTAGAGACCTGATTGTATCAGTTTGCAAAGCCAGACTAGAAAAGAAAACAAAGAAAACACCTAGGAACGCCTATTTTAATGAAAGCCGAGATTCTCCTTCACTAGCCTAAGGACCGACTTTGTTAATAAGGGGTTTAATGTGCAGCCTCTTGGGTCCCCTCTGGCTTAGTGCTGTGGGTTGAAAGCTACTGGCAGATTCTTCATGATAAGACAAGATGAGTCCAAAAAAGAAAAAAAGGGGGAAATACTTTTTTTCTTTCTCTCTCTTTTAGTGTTTCAAGATTCACCTTCATTTTTCCTAAAGGGTTTTTTTAAGCACTATCTTCTTGCCTTGATGCCTACTGGGAGTGTAGGACTTAAGTTATCGTAAGCTTCCTGTGGCTACTCTCGTTCAATGCCTGCCTAGGCATCCCCTGGTTCAAACAGCATGGGATGGCTTTGATTCTATTTTTCTTTCTCCTCTATCCATCCATTGCATGACTCCTGATCATGAGGTGTGTCAGTCTCTTAGTGCATGCATTGAGTGAGATCAAGCGAAGGCTTTGGACTCCATGTTACAGGAGTTTGAAACTCTAATAATTGGTGTTGTTTCCAATATACCAAACCAGAGAGTAGCAGATGATCGATGCAAACAAAGCGGGAAACATCAATTCATGGAGCCTCTGCAACAACTTAATCTTGATAGGATTGTTGCCGGCAAGGTGTAAGTCTGCAGGTGTGGAGAGCTCTTAATTTTGGCTGTTGCCAGCCCTCTGCAGGATCAGATTTGTGGTTATTACCTGAAAAGAAAAACAAAAAGATATATTTTTCAGTAGGAACCTGGCAATGTACATACATGTGGCAGTAGTTACATTAAGGAATACCCAGGTATATTTGACTTTTCAGCATATAACACACACAAAATTATGTCAGATTAAAGGAAAAAAAAGCCAACTCTGAAAATAGGTGCCCAGAAAACGAGGCTATATGCATCTATGCACATGTGTATATGTGCATATGAGCATGTGCACTTGTGTGTCTCTAAAATTTAATTAAAAGAGAGTTTTATTTTTTTTTCTTATTGCAACATTTCCTGTCCAATCTGGAAGGAGATCAGTTGGGCAAGGGGAATGTCAGCCAATTTGGGGATTTTGCCTGTTGCATTGGATGTAGATGACTAGAGCATAAATGGTGTAATAAGTCCTTTGTGAGCTGAAGTTTGAATGCGTTGGGAGAGTGGAAAGTAAAAAGTGGTTCTTTTTCAGTGTCTAGATCCAAGAGTTCAGTTCACTTTCGATGGTCTTTGTCTTAGAGCTGTCTTGGAAACTCAGGATGGAGAACTTGCAGAGTAAGTTTTGTAATGTTAAAACAAACTGTATTGTACCCTAAAAGTACCTCCCATCATAACAGATACACATTTTGGCTGTGACTTTTCAGAAGTACCAATTGTTACCTTTCCAGGGGGCGGGGGTTTATGGTCAACAGCAAAGCTAATTATATTGTACAACTTTAACATGATTCAGATAACTTTTCAGATACAGGTCTTCAGTGAAAAAAAATAAAGCTCCTAGTGCAGGTTTTTCCCCAGGTTGGGAGGACAAATTGTCTTATGAGTTTAGTCGCAATCAGTTTTTAGAGGTTTAATAAAAACCACAAAACCTAAATTGCTTTTCCTGTTGCTATTCTTATTAGTTGTGCTCTCATATGTCCTCTAGTATTTAGAGGTCCTAACTTCTTGCATCTTCTATCTTTTCCCGCCAACCCTAAGTCATATGAAAAGGAATTGGTACTATGGGCACATGGCACGTTGCCCTGGGGTGGGGTAGGGAAGGCTGGGGCCAGCACCTGGGCTAGTCTTGGCAGTCTTAGCTGCAGTTCTGGGGGCCTCTAGGGGCTACCGTTGCAGTGATCCTGCAGCAGGGAGCTTGGCCAGCAGCCAGAGTGTGTCTCCAGCTGACCAGACTCCAGTTTCTGGTGGCACAGGCTGCCACCACATGCACCACCCTGCTTTTTTTTAAGTGAAGGTTTTTTTTAACGCTGGGATCTCTTGGTGTCAAAACACCCTTCTGCTGCGAATTTGCAGCACGGGGAACACCTGCATGTGTGGCATATGTGGTATGTCTATGGCACTGCATACCACATGTGTCCCTCAAGTCCTCTTCCAACTCTTAAGACAACTGCTCCTGGCTTCAGTAACTAGGTAAGCAACACCAAGGGAACCTGGGACCAGGTGAAATTATGAGCTCCTTGAGGACAAAGAACAGGTCTTATCTGCAGTATTAGCTACCTAGCACAGGGTCAGCAACCTTTTGTCTCTGCAGGCTGGAGCTTGCAGTCTGGCCTCCTGCCACTAGCCATAACTGTGTGCCTTCTGAAGAACTCAATCAACCTATGTTTACCCTTACCACAGATACCTGGCCCATTTGCAGCAAGCATAAATGCAAGCACAAGAGAGCAGCAGGAAGGCCTGCACAGAATGGCACTGCAGAGGCAACAGCCAAGTGCCTAATCTCCTCTGCTGCCCGAGACCAGGTTGGACCTCTTCCCTCTTCCTGGGTCAAACCTGATCCATGGTCCTTAGGTTACTGACCCCTGACCTAGCATACTGTAGGGAGTCCATTAAGTTACAAATAGTAATGCTAATATAATCCAGCACAGAGACAAACTTCTGTTTGCTGTCCTTCAAAGACTATCTATTATCAATTATATTGCTGCAATTGCACAAATATGTTAACCCATCCCACAATTGCAGAAGGGAAGAGTCTACAAAGTTGTTTACTGTTAAATATGTTGCATGGTATTCATTTTATTTACCCAAGTAAATATGAAGCTAATACTAAACTATGAAGTTCTGGTTTAAGCAAGTATTCAGTTAGCAATTGTCTTTGCGTTAGTTGGCTCCAGTCAGGGAACAGAAACCATTTCATGTGACTTGAATATGTCATTAACAGAAAAAATCCAGTTGAAATTCTTTTGTTGAGTATTTGAGTTTGCACTAGTGAAACACATGAATATTTGTGTTAAGAAACTGTAGTGTCATAAAGTTTAAAAATTCAATTTTGATTCTGAGTGAATACTGTATGCATACGATGTACTTTTGAGTCTGAGTGAGTACTTTCTACAATGAGTTATCTCTGCTTGTTATATGAGAGAGGGAGAAGCTCATTTCCTATTTCAAAGGTCTGCTGAAAAGCTTAGCAATCTTTGTAACCCTTTTGCTGTCATACAAGGTAACAGCTTATTTGGTCCATAGATTTGGTCCTTAGATTTTATTAACATTTGAAATTAATGATACAATGAATATGCATTTAAGTTTTAATATTTTTGTGACAGGGCCATCTACTAGTCATCAAAAATGTTTATATATTGATATGAGATCCATTGGGGAACAAGCAGGAGAAAATTGGAAATCCTAGTACAATCATGTAATTGAGACTTGTTGGGATAGTTTGTAGGTTCCGTACTGAATATGTGTAGATGTTCTAAATGGGTGATGCAGAGAAGGCTGAAGTATTTAATGCTTTCTTTACCTCATTCTTTGCAAATAAGGCTATCTACCAGATGAGCACATTTGGGAGCAAGGATAGTGGAGGAAATAATTGGCTTGAGTAGGGAAGGAACAGGATTCAGTACGGAAAGAACAGGTTAAATATTACTTAAAGAAGCTGAATGTTTTTGTCGTGGTTAAGCACTCTAGACCATGAGTGCTCCCACGAGGAGGGGTTCCGAGCTGAGTTTATCCCGACTCAGCTGGACTACGACCTCGTTGCTATTCCGGGTAGCCGCGAAGAGGAAGAGACGAGAGTACTTACAGTAGATGGACTTTATTGCTTTAGCTGCAAAACAGCAACGACCGGTTGGGGTTTGCGGAGAGGGTCCGGTGGTAAGGAGATCCTTAGCTTTGCTCTACGTCCCACTATGGTTTTAGCAGGCGAAGGTTAGCAAGGAGTTAGGTTCCGGCTTCCCTGACAGCCCCC
>JAGPOW010001296.1:75691687-75765241 GCA_030014935.1 Caiman crocodilus | reverse complement strand
GTGTAAAAATCCAAATTAGGCAATTCTACAACATGTAGCAGACAGTAGATTGAGTCAGTGCAATGGTTCCCAAACTTTTTGGACCAAAAAACCATTATTAACCTTCTATTTCTGATGTACCTCATCATCAGTCTTTTAATTGAAAAGTAGGGGAGAGCGGTGTGATGTGATCTGTGGATCACTTTTCTTGAATTTTTGGAGAAGTACCTGGTCCTTCTGTAATAAGCATCAAATATGTGTTTTATGATCCCTGCACCTACATAAAATAGAATGGTTTAATTATATTTGGATATTTATATTAAAGTAAAATTAATTAATAAATGTAAGTACTTATTATTAGGCATGTTAGTTAACGTAAATTTGTTCATGGAAGTTCTGTGAAAACACAGGTTCTGGCATGAATGCTATATGGATGAATGTGTTCATTAGGATCTTACACAGAGAGAAAAATGGTGACGTTGAGAGTTTTGTCCTTTGTATGGTGCCCCTGAAGATTTGGTGCGTGGGTTACTTCAGTTGCCAGAGACTCTGAAGTGGAAAACTTGTAACCTGATTTCTTCTATTATACTCTCAGGCACATTCTTCCTTTCACTTAAATTTCTGCATCATCATTATTACACTGAACATTCATATGCAAATGAAAGGGTAATTCATTATATAGCCCCTGGCTATGGCAAAAGACAAAATTGCCTGTTGACAACAGTCCATGTTTCTTTCCTGTATGCTGGTTGGCTCGTTGGCTAAAGCTCCCTGTGATTTGTGTCTCAGAATAAATGCAGTCTATTGTCATTGTAACACCAGCAGCTGACTTCAAAACTGAATGTCTTAAGAGATGAGAGGTGTACAGAGAAGCTATTGAAGAGTATAGTACCATATTCAGTTTCTTTGAAGATGTATTATAATTCTTTCAAGCAGCTACCAAAGCTGTGAATAAGAATAAAATGGGGGAGAGGGAAGAGGAGTTGTACTGTACTCATAAAGAAGAAGTCACAGCTGTGGATTTTTATTCTTGGTACCTAGGGGAGGTTCAACACCTTTGAAGGTCTTAAACAAAAACAGTCCTGCTTGTTTTAGTTCCATTTGAAACACGAGGGGGGGAATCAAAGTTGTTTATACCAATAGAGGATCTGCCCCATAAAATATTGTTTTCACTGGTTTTCTCATGTCTAGGTATTTTGAGCTCTCAGATTAGAGTACTGTTAGGCTGTGATCCTATAACCAGTTATGCATATCCTTAGTTTAAGTATGGTTCATTTTTATATCAAAGTCATTTTTTTACTGCTGTGACAGTGTAATGAGGCCATAAAATGGACACAGATAGCATTCATCCATCCTTTAAGGCCCTTTTACATTGCCTGAGTGGTGTAAATTGGCCTCAGTATTAAGGAGAACCTGGACCACCAGCCAGTAAATCTGATTGCCTTACAGCTAAGGATATGTAAGTGCTTTCAGGATCAGTGCCTTTAGTGTAGTTGAACTGAATCACACATTAGTGTATTACTTAGTAGTGTAGATATCTTTCAAGATGCTTTTGCAATGGATGGTGACTCAGCCATGCAGTAGGGAAGTATGCATGGTACGCAGGTAGCATATGCCGTAAATGATCAGCTTAGAATATTAAGCAGGACAGCTGGACTAATTGCTGGACTCAAGGGCTGTGTCTACATGAGATGCTGACTGCACAGTAGCCTCATACTACTGTTTGATAGTGTTGTGTGGCAAGAACTGTGATGCAACGCTACTGCACGGTAGCATTAGGCTACTGCACAGGAGCATCACAAAAAAGACACTTGTTGGCGCTACTGTGTAGTCATTTGGTACTTGTATAAACAAGCAGTGACTGCACAGTGTCTTGTGGAGATGCAGCCAAGGCATAGTAAATCTTTATCTCTGCTCTCTTGTCCTGTTCCTCTCTCATCAAAATAATTTTTAAAATGTTACAATGGAAAAATAAAATATAATAAATAGATTCAAGAAACCTTATATTCTTTTGCTCCTTTTCATTGTAATTATTGAGCAAACTCGACTTATCTGCAGAGTTGGATTTCATGTGTAAAGTACGTTTATGTGAGATGCTGACTGTGCAGTAGCATGTCACAGCACAAACTGTTAATATGCTACTGCACAGGATCATTAGGCTACTGCACACTAGCTTCACTTAAAAAGGTGTTCATCAGTGCTACTGCTCAGTAACTGGTTACTGCACATTTATTTAGTAGTCAGTTATATAAGTACTAAATAAATGTGCAGTAACCATTGTGCAGTATCATCTTGAGTAGACTTCCCCAAACTATCTTTTTAATGCTAACCCCAAACACTTTCTTGCTCTGCTTCCCATAGTTACTAGCTGTTATAATACTTTTGGTAGGATAGTTGATGGGTATACTTGCTAATAGAAATAAAACTCTTTTGCTGACGTGTTATTGGAATCTGTCCTCTTTTTGTATTCTTCCAGTTTCCTTCTTCCTACTCAATCTTTTTCTCTCATTTCTTCGGGCTGTCAGTCAGTTTTTGAACTTCTCCAAGTGGTAAGATGTGAAATCTGTCCCCTTTCAGGCGTTCCCTGTTTAGTTTCGGGTTCCTTAAGAGAGGCCATAATGTTAGCTGCTGCCAGTAGAATGGGAAGAGGAGACCTCTGGATATCCCCATGTCTGTCTCCTGTGTTTTATGTTAATGGCATCCTTACATATTTATACACTAGCCTCTGTTGTGCCTCAACTGCTCTGTCTAGCATTGTAGTTTAGAGAAGGGAGTGGACTAAAGGATATATTGAAGGAGAAACCCTTTAGAAGAACATTAGAAATAATCTCAATATTATGGTCATTTTCTGTGGAAGGATATCATTATTGATGCATATGATATTATGTTTTGTTTTATTGATATTATACTTTGATGCATAAGGCTCTAATGAGTTACTCGTGTCTGCAAAAACCCTCTGTCAAACTCAGCCTCTTTTACCTGTGCTTTTCAGTTTGGGATTCCAATCTTAACTGTGAACTGACTTACAGAGTTTCATAAAGGATGTAACAGCTTTTTTACTCTGTTAATAGTTATTTAGTGCAAGCTCTACTGCTTAAACTTTCTAGAATAAAAAAAGTTGGACCTGACATGCTTTCTTTTCAAACTTTACTGATGCAGCAAAGTCTTTTACTGTTTTTTTGTCACTAAAGGAATGGTTATGATTTAATTTTCCTGTAAATAATCATGAAACCAGATGGATATGAGGAAGATCAGTAAATGCAATTTTAAAGAAAAAAATTGCAAAGAAAATGCTATTAAAATAAAACCAACATTATTTAAAATAAATTGTTCATGTTTTCAAACTTAGATGAGAATGCTTATGAGCCTAACTTTGTTATGATACTTTAATAGAACAATAATGTTTAAAATTGCCACATAAAGAAATTCTATTCAAGAAACCATTTTGAAATCTGTTTAATTAGAAGAGATTTTATATAATGGGCTGCTAGTACATAAGAAATTAATCTTCATGATTCTGGTGTGCCATCATGCAAGATAGCGCACAGCTGTGAGTTCATTGTGACAAATAACACTATCTAGGAAAGAAAGATTTTAATCTAATGTAGAGCGTGTATGTGTTGTTCATTAAGGTGCTGGCCAGGCTGGTTTTCTGCTTGTGCTGTACCATAGGTACCATTCCTGATGATACTAGATTTTTTTTTTTTTTTTGTTAGCATGACATCCTATTCTAGGTTCTTTCATTGTTCCTCTCTCCTTCTTCCAACTTTGTATACTGCTGTCCCCTCTGCTTTCCATTGTTTCCCCTATTACTTACAGCTATTTTTCAGGGATTTTAAGTTGCTCATGTCATCATTAAGTTCTGTTTTCTGTGCTTTTGATATGTAAATGGCTTCCAAATGGTCCTATAACCTGTACAGTATTCCCCCCAGTAATCCTCAAGCCATCTGCTGGTTTCCATTGCTTCCTGTTGTGCTCATCTACATGAGACAATTAATGTATGGTAGCCTAATAGCGTGCTGGGCAAAACTGTGATAATACGCTACTGCATCGTAGTATTAGGCTACTGCACAGTAAGCATCACTAAAAAACTGTCTCAGCATTACCGCACAGTAACTGTGCATCTAGTTAATACTTCATTAAGTATGTACTAAACTGAATGCACAGTAACTACTGTGCATTAATGAACATATAGATGCACGCAGGGTCATCAATGCTGCCTGCCCTCTTGGCTCTGTCAGCTTCAGATGGGTGAGTGCAAGAATACTGAAAGTGTTGAAGTATAGTGACCAAGAAATTATTGAAATAAGTTATTTCAGCACATTGTATACCATCAGCTTGCTATTCCTACACTTGGCACTTAAGCATTAGAGATACTAGGATTTCTCAGAGGGGATATATCTTTCACCTTGCTGCATAGAGGATATACAGTGGCTGCCATGGAGTGTGGCTTAGGAGTTGTAAGTGTGCTGTGTCCACATATCTCCAAATAAATGAAAATAAATCTTGTATCTAAAATGAACTCTATACAGTCTTCCTGCACCACTTCCTTCTTCCTTTTTCCCCTTCAGAGTGCTGCTTCTCAATCTCTTTGGCAACATTTCCATAGCTTCTAAGGCCTCACCTATCAGTTGTTTCAGCCAAATTTTTCATTTTCCCATCTTGTCTCTCAGGTTGTGTGGCTGTGTTTCTTATCCACCTTGACTGTGCCTGTAAAACCATCTGGCAGTGTCTTTTGGCTTCTTTTGCCACATTTCTTGGTACTTTGTGACAGTACCCTTTACTTCCATCAACAGTGAATCTAGTCTCCTCATTGGCCTGTTTTTCGTAGCTCCTGTTGCTTACCTTTCTCTGGTGTTCCAGGCAACTTTTCCAGCTTTCTTGCTATCACTGAATTTGGTGAAGCAAAAAATGTTGAAAAAAATGTATCTGACATACAAACAGTGAAATACTTCCATTTATATAGCGTGAAAGTCCGAAGTAACATTCTGATACTTACATTATACTAGGAGAGCAGAGTTTTATTCAGAAGAAATATGATTACCTGGAAAAGTGGCTGAAAACAAATGGTTATTTTTTTAAAATGAATTTTAATTTAACTTGATTTTTTAATACCAATATTTTCTCCTGTTTTAAAATAAACTTAAAATTAAATTTGAAGTTGTGGTCATCTGTATAAAGGCATAAACCTACTCCTTTAAAGGAAATACCACTAAAGTGGAAAGAATCCACAAAACTTGCCCCCCAGAAGCATTGGGGAGGTTGAATTAAAAATGACCCCTCAATCATTAGATTTTATACATTGTAACAAATTCAATAGATTGTAACAAATTAACATTTTTTTCATGTATAGAATCTAATTATTGCGGGGGGATCATCCTAAATTTGGCATCATCTTGATTTGAGTAAATGTGGTGATTCACTATTTACTTAATAAAGATAAAACTTAAGATAAAGATATTTAAGATAATTAAGATAAAACTTAATAAATCAATCAAACTTATGACTTCAAACATATAAATGTTTCAGTAAGTTTTTTCATATCTATCCACCACCTTAACATAGCTTTATTTACTTTATTAAGTTAACAATTTAGAAATTCTGGTTTTCTGTGTTTTTAATTGACTTCGTTTCCATCCAAAACTAGCTTGGCATAAATCATGAGTTACAAATTAATAGGCTAGTAAATAAAAAATGTCTTTCAACATTCCTAAGCATCAACAAATGTAAAAATGAAGAATCGGATTAAGGGCCTTGCTACATCTGACATTGTGAGCGGGGGGGGGGGGGTGGGGTGGAGAAGGGGGGTGGTGGATCCAATCCAGGCCAGCAGAGGAGTGGGGATGGGATGTTCACACTAATATGTAGCCTAGAGTGTCACACTTTAATGTAACATGAGCTGGGTAACACAGAACAGAGATAAACCTAAACTGGATTGGCATAATTTTAAGATGCCTAAAGTGTGCTTAAAACTAGTTTAAAGTGTTAATGTGTGGACATTCCAGGGATGAGGAGCCCTAGGAACTGGCAGAAATAAATGTGTGACAAGGCCTTAAGTTTGGTAAATTACTTAGTTGCATAAATGTGTATATAATGTATCCTCTGGGGTAGGAAAAAGTAGCAGCATGTTTTGGATGTCTATGTAGCACAGTACAGTGCAGTACAGAGATGCAAGAAGCAGTATAATTATATTATTGTAGTGTTCTGCACTAGCTAATTTTGCAATGTGTCTTAGCCCATGGTATAGCTAAACAGCTATGTTGCTTTTAGTATCTGTTCTAATGGGTTTAGATATAGTTCAAGTACCTTCACACAGTGCTGCATTGTGCCAGGTAGATGTAGTCTCAATATGAAAGCAGGTTTTTGTTTTTTATTTGGAAATCATTTCTTAATATTGACCAGTACAGAAGAAATAACCTTTTTTTAGTAAAATATCCCAAAAGTGTACAAATCCAAATCAAGACTAAAGACTTGTTCTAGTTCTGAAATGTTGAAGTCAAGATTTCTTGCTTGTTCTCACTTATGCAAACTCACCTTGATACTTCTTTTTCTATAAAATGAATTCCATTGGCTTTCTCACCTTCTGTAAAATATCTGGTTTATCCACTGAGTTCACGGTGTAAGCCAGGCTAAGGGAGAGGAGCTGTAGAGAAACAGGATTACATTTCATGTTGCACTTTCCCTCTCTGCTCAGTAATTTGTTCAGTCTGTTCAGGAACGTTTAAAAATCACTTTAGGCTCAAGATGTCAAGATCCTATTTCAACGATACAATTCAAACTGCCTGTTCTGGACAGAATGTGGGCCTTCAGGGAGCGACATCTGCTGGACTTCCTCTGTCTGAGAAACTAAGTCACTTAGAGGTACAGTACAATATCATCCTTTCTCAGCTGAAGATTAAAGATTTAAGAAACAACATTTATGTACCAAACAGTTCAAAATAGTTATTACCAGCCCATTAATTAATTTACTGTGGTGATCAATGAATCTCTAGGGTCTTTGCATATCAGCTAGACATACAGGTTTCCTTTGTAATATCAATGCTACTGCTACCAGAAGGTGCCCTACACTGTGGTGAGTACATTTTTTAATGTTATACTTTGAGGCTTAACTGCTTTAATCTGATGCAGTTGTTGCCTTCTCTGGCAAAACAGGGCTAGGTACAGACAGTCAGTCATGCCTATACACATGCAGAGAGGCTGCTCCAATGTACTGTTATTACTGTGTGTTGGAGTAGATTCAATTAATCAAGTCTGCTGGAGCATAGTAATTATTGTGCTCCAGGAGAGTCCAGGGTCACATATATCAGCATCTCCATGTTGAAAAATGGCAGTGGGGGTGCTTTAGTTAAAGCTCATTTCCATTTCTTGAAAATAGGGAACACATTGGCCCTTTTCCAGTCCCCTGGGACCTGACTGGAGCACCATGAGTGCTTGAAAAGCTGTGCCAGTGGCTCTGCTATGACATTGGCCAGTTCCTTCAGCACCCTTGGATGAAGTTCGTCTGGGTCCTCTGATTTGAACACATCCAGCCCCTCCAAGTGCCCCTTCACTAAGTCTGCACTAACAGTTGGTGGGCCTCCTGTGTCTATCTGTGATCCAGTTGGGAGATTTGTCTTGATTTGTGTCTAGGAATATAGATGCAAAGAACTCATTGAAGAGCTCAGCTTTGTCCCCCTTCTCTGTCACCAATTGCCCTAGTTTGTCGAGTAGGGGTCCTATGCTACTTTGCACTTTCTTTTTGCTCTCTATATACCTGAAGAAGGACTTTTTGTTGTCCTTAATTTTTGTTGTCAGCCTGAGTTCTAATCCTGCTTTGGCCTTCCTGACTGATTCCCTGGAAGTGCGAGCCAGGGAGGTATACTCCTCCTTGGTAGCTATCCCCTGTTTCCACAGCCTGTATACCTTTTTCTTTGCCCTTAGGTTTTCCTGGGCTTCCTTGTTCAGCCAAGAGGGCTTCTTGGCCCCTTTTTATATGCAATGGGATTGTCTCCCTCAGAGCCCATAGGTTCTCTCCCTTGAGGAACGAACACCTTTCCTGGACCTCCAGTTCACCAATGCTCTTGAGCTTTAATGCCTCACTAACTAATCTGAGCACACTGAAGTCAGACTTTCTGAAGTCTAGCACTTCAGCCCTGCTGGTTAGTTTACTCACCTTTCGCTAGATAGTGAATTCAGTCAATCAATGGTCACTATCCCGTAGGTTGCCTTGTACCTCCAGATTCCCCACTAGGTCATCCACTAGCAAACACCAAATCCAGCGTGGATTTCCCTTAGTGGGATCATATACCTCCTGTGTTAGGTGGAGGTCCTGTATGCACGTTAAGAACCTATGTGAGCAGTTAGATTTGGCTGACTGCTCCTCCCAGCAGACGTCAGGGTTGTTTATGTCACCCATGACAACAATATCTCTTGACTATATGGCCTCTGAGAGCTGTCTGGAGAATTCCATGTTTAGCTCACCCTACTGGGCTGGTGGTCTATGGTAGACCCACACTACCAAGTCCCTTTCCCCTTGACCTCCTTGTATCCTGACCCACGGTACCTTGGTTTGGCCCTCCTCTGATCCCATCTTGATTCTAGAAGATATATACTGCTCCTGAACATAGAGCAACACCCCGCCCCACCCTTTTTTCCCCATTCTGTCCCATCTGTGCAACCTGTAACCATCAGTGCCTACTGCCCAATTGTGCGTAAGGTCCCACTAGGTTTCAGTTATTCCAACCAGGTCGAAGTTTTTGCTAGCAAGCAGGACCTCAGCCAAGGACCTCAAACTTAATTTTGTTCCCGTTTTGGGTTTACCTGTCTCTACACCTCTGCAATCCTTAGTAAAATTAGTCTACTGTGCATTAAGTGTCATTTAAAAAGTGTGCACTTTTGCTGCTGTGCATTAGGGCAGCCTAATGTACATTTAGTTAGTACTTCAAATTAGAGAGGGCACTTTTACACATACTCTGGTAGGTAGGGGGAAGCTTTAATTAGAGCAGCTTTGAGAGCCACTCTAATTAAAACGCCACTATGTCTCATGTATCTGTATCCCCATGTTTAAAAATGGTGGTGGGGTGGATGAACTAAAGCTCTGACTGCTGGAATTTTAGCACATTGAAACAGCCTCTGCGCTCATGCATAAGTGCCCAGAGGTATTCAATTTAATGTGCAGTAGCAAAAGCCACATTAATGAACATGTACATGTACCTAGTTCCATCATTACAACCATCTGATTTCTCAGTTTTCTGTTAAAAATCTGTCCTCAAATGATAAACTATGTTACATTGGTGTAGTCTGGCCCCTCAGACCTTTTCATCACATGTTTTATTATTTTAATACCTTTTCCCACTAACTTGTTAGACTGAGAATAAAGGAGACTAATAGATAATACGTTGAAACCCAAACCTTGCTGCAAATGGCTTAAGCTCAAGCTCACTAAACTATAAGCCATTATCATAAATTATTACATCATTTCTGCTGTATGTAGATTTGATGTGTGCAATCACCTGTTTAACTGTAGTATTTTTCTAGTACAACTATCTCCAAGAAATGAAAATAATAATCTAGAATGTATAAATGGGGGTTTGGGTTTTTTTTTTCCCAGCCAATGTTAACACATCTGCATCTACTTTGCTCCAGGGAGATATTTTTTTCAGTGCCACAAAAATGGTTTCTTCTGCTTGAGCTGATCTGTATTTTTTGGCATGTACACAAGCTTTAAGAGCTTCCTAAATGTCAACGTTCATATGAGGCCAATATAAAACATCTCTGGCCCTTCTCTTAGACTTCTGAATCTCTAAATGACCTTCATGAATTCTTTTGACTATTTGTATGTAATACCATATGTATTAGCATCCAGATGTCTTTAAACAAGCTTTCACATAGGACTGAAAACCTCCTTGCTTTGCTGGGCCCATTCTCCCGCCCTCAGTAGGTAGTAGTGATTAGGAATATGATATCCTAGCAACAGTTGCCTTCATTAATTTCTGTAAATCCTCATCTTTAGGAGTAGCTCTGGCAATCACAGTTAGGATTTTTAATAAAATTGACATGTCCAGAATCTAGCTCTGCATTTTGCTTCACTGCACTTTTGTCAGATGTAGAACATGGGTCAGCAACCAGCCCAAGAAATCGATCCAGCCCTCAAAGGTCTGATCTGTCCTATGTTTTACTAATGGTGAGCCAGTCCCTTGCTGCTGCCCAGCCATTCTTGCTCTGTGCGGATGTTTGCTTTCTTCCTCCTAGGTCCCCCTCCCCACCCCCCTTGCAGCTTCTGCTTATTGTTCCCGCTGAATTACTCTCTTCAATTTGTTCTCATAGTGGTTTTTGATGGAGGCTGCTTGGGGAATGGCGAAGGAGGCAGTATGAGAAAGCAACCCTCTGCCCAGAGCAGGGGTGCCTGGGGTAGCAGCAGGAGGCTGGGAGCTCACAGTGCCAGCGGAATTGCAAGGGGTGGCCTTTAATAAAAGTGCTCATCCCTGCTGTGGTGCATAAGTCTGAATCTCTAGATTTCTCCCAGGTTTGAATTTGATTTTGAAATTCTATATTTGTAACAGGGGAAATAAATGTCTTTGTATTTTCAAGGGGAGGGATATTTGCTAGGTCTTTTTAGTAGTGATAAGTTGTTATGTTCCATATCAGCTATCACTTGTCTCTCATAAGTAAACTTCTTTGTCATCTTCCATGAAACCTTTTATATCCCTGGCTTAAGCCTAAGTTCTGCTTCTCTATCTAAATATTTTTGACTCTTGTTTTTTGTTAACACCCTTGATATATAAAATACTGATCTCCAGTTTTAAATATAGTCTATTTTTTATAGGACGATGCCAATACCCACCTTTTAGGCATCCATAGATAACTTAATTTTGCACTTCCTGTCATAAATGGTGCCTTTTTAATTACTTTCTTCAGTTCCATGAGTTCTTTATTAAGATTGGTGTTCCATGTCAATTGAACATCTATCTTTGCACAGTAGCATTTTCAGGTTGCTGGTTTGAGCAGTTTATTAGGCAGAAATTCCATGACATAGTTCACCATTCACAGGAATCTTTGTCCCTTTCCTTTGAGCATTGGTCCAGGCATGCAGGTGGTGGCCTCAACCTTACTGTGATTTACCTGCTGCATGCCTCATCTGTGGTACATTTTTCCATTGCAGATGATTCATTTTCTTGATTGTTTCACTATAGCTGCCCAGATCCTTCCCTTTCAAGAGATACCCAGAGCCTCCAGATGTGCTCTTCTGTTGTTTTTTCCTTCCTCAGATCAAACATTATCTACATGAATCTTAGTTCCCTCTTTAACCCTAAATATTGAATTTTCCAGTGAAACCCTTGGTGCCACATATAAGCCAAATGGAATCCTGCAGGAAGTACATCTCAAAAGAGGTGCTGAAGTGCTTGGTGAACAGTTTTTTCTAAGGCCGCTTGCCAGAAATGCCCAGGTACCTAGGACAAAAATATTTACCAGCCTTTTCCCCTTAAAGTCCGACACATACATTTTTAACAGACAGTGTTCTCTTTTTATGTATTTATTTATTTGGGGTTTATATTGTGAGTAGCTGGTCCAGCTGTGTACCAGCCCTGCACAGTTCAGCTTTGTACGTGGTTTGTCACATGCTATATTAAGCTTCAAGAAGTAACACAATGAGATTTTAATGGTTATATAAGAAAAGCGATTACCTGTTACTACCCAGATACCCATGCAGATGCACCCTATTTCACTATTTTGGTGTAATACCAATTCATTGTCTCCTCATTGTTAAGCCCTGATCTTCTTTGAAGATCTATTATATCATCTGTCAGGTGTGATCTGCAAGGGGCGTTGACATTCCCTGTTTATTATATTTTTGGCTATCCAACTAAGTCTGGTACCTTCAAGGAAGGGAAACGAAAAGGGGAAACTTGGTTTGAAGCTTGAACTCTATAAACTAAGGGGGAAGAGGGTGATGAGGGAGGGAGGTGTGCTTTAAGTTGAAGTGTAGTTGACCCAAGGGTTTGTTAAAGCGTTAGCAAGATAGTGTCAGGGGTACAGGGTATCTTTTGGATCAAACGTAATAGATAGATGAAGGGTTCCATTTTCTATTTTATCCTGTGTTGACCACGTAATGTGCCTATTTTGCTGGTTCCCTTCTGCAGTATTTGATTCCCAGAACAATGATCTTCTCTTACAGCTCTTGCCTAAAGATGTGCCTTACTTGTAGATTCAGCAAAGGAGCTATAGTCAGCTTTCAGGAAAAGGCTAGACTTAGTCATAAATAAACTGAAGGAGAGGGATAACTGGGTGGCATCTTTATCATACTGCTGCTTGGATCCCTTGGTCTTGACTAGCTGTCTTCAGCCAGCTCTTTCCACCCAACATGGTTACATTTTAGAAGCCTCTTGACGGGCTAAAATTCTTACATCTCCCTTTTTTCACAAAAATAATAAACACATCACATCTATTTACATTCCTGAAGTCCTAGCCTCAACAGCTGTCAGTTAGTTTCTGTGTAGGCTGTCTCATTCTTGCAGATGTCCTCAACATTTGCTGAAGTTCAGCCTCTTCTACTGAATTGATTCCTATGGTTCCCTATCTTGTACAGACTGAGTTCCTGGAGCTTCTGTGCTCTCTTCTTTTTTCTACCTTACTTAGCAGAAGAAGCTTATAGAAATCTTCCGTTTTCTCCTGTAAATTTCCCCATAGTTCCCAATGAACTCATGTGAATGAGGTGCCATGTCTCATGAGGCTACTCCCTTTTGAATCCAGGTCTTGCCATTATAGATCCATATGGGTAGCAAATCTCATGTAAAACTAAGGAAGTGATACTCCTACTGTACTCAGTACTGGTGAGACTGCAGCTGGAGTACTGTGTCTAGTTTTGGACGCCGCTCTTCAATAAGGACATGGAAAAGCTTAAGAGGGTCCAGAAAAGAGCCACCCTTATGATCAAGGACTTGCAAGACAAGCCATATGAGGAAAGGCTGAGGGACCTGGGCCTCTTTAACCTAAAGAAGAGAAGGTTGAGAGGGGACTTTGATAGCAGCTTACCACTCTATCAGAGGAGTGCATCAGGAGCTTGGTGAACAGCTGTTCACTGGGTACCCCGGGGAAGACCAGGACCAATGGATACAAACTCCTAGAAGGCTGCTTCAGGCTTAATACCAGTAAAAACTCCTTGACAGTTATGAGCTAAATGGCGCCTGGGCCAGGCAGGACCATGGGACCTACCATGGGCTGGACGAAGTCCCCCTGTGGGATGGATCTGGCTCATGGACCACATTTTGGCCACCCCTGCTCTAAACCATTTGAACATGGGTACAGTAGGATAGAGGTAATATATTTGAAATTATAGTCATTAGCAAAACTTCTAAATTCATAGGCATCAAATTGTAGTTCATTATTAGTTATGACCACTTCAGATGTACCATATCTTGTAAATATGAATCTGATATGTGCAGTGACCTGTTTATGAGCTTTATTATCCAATTCTGTTGTTTCTGGATGATGGAATTAATAGCCTAAAGCCAATACATAGCTACAGCCTGCATGCATAAGCAGATCTATATCTGTCTTACAGTCTCAGGTATTACAAGTATAGGTTGCTTAATCTGACAGTTTTTGTGTGTTTTTTGATAGATGTCTCACTGTTTGTTAAAGTCCTCTTTCTCCAAATTCATTTGGTTAAGTTTTTCTAACCAGTAGTAGACTCAGAAATGATATTGGCCTGTGCACCAGTATCTAGCATACAAGTAAAAAAATGTTTGTTTGTGTTTAGTGTTGTGGGGGCTGAGTATAGGCAATGGGGCTGTAGGTACTTCGACTGATGGAGTGGAATTAGGCACAGATATGTCCTGGTTGAATTGAAATAACTTTACTTACACTGCTGAAGTACACGGACTCGCACTGTTGATGTACACAGTGTAGGCACCTTCTGTAAAAGTTGCAATCCGGGTAGAGTTCTAAACAACACACCGATGTTTTACAAGCATGCAGGGTATGGGGTATGTAGGGACGGTTGGCGACGGGGAGTCATTGGTGGGTGATCAGGCCTCCAAGTTTGCTCCGAGATGCACGCAGAACTCTCTTCCGAAGTACACGCGGAGTTCTCCGACTTGGGTGGAAACTGCCCTAGCTTTTATAGAGCTATCGAGCCAATTGCTAGTCGCTGGTAGGAATAATTTACAACAAGCCAATAGGTAGCGTGCGATTGCTAAGTTTGGTGGGGACTGTTCACTGCACCAAGGTTTTTTGTTACACCGAGGAATCGCGTTGTGCCAAGAAATTCCACTATGCCGAGGCACTTTTAATCACTGAGTACAGACAAGTGTTATGGTCCAGTCCATGGAGATATTCTGTTGCATAATTATTATGAAGAAATTGTCTTTTTTGGTGACAGAGTTATTGCATCCTTTCTGTTATGGTGAGCTGCTGTTCCAGTCTGCAGCATGAAGGGTGTGCGTATTTTGTTTTTTTCCCCATGCTGGTATTACATGTAGACTCTAGCTCTGATTTAGTTTTAGGCATACATGACATTCCTGTCCATAGGCAGGATATTGTCTGGGTCTGTGCTTTCCTCTACAATGTATGCTGTCCTTCATGTTGCTAGAAGATGCTTGTACACTTTACTTGCTGTTGACAAGCCTCTGGCTGAAGTAATGGTTTTGCCTGCCCAAGGCTGCATCCTTACTTTCCATTCTTTGGAATTTTTCTTGCTTTCTAATTAGGACAACAGTATCTGGATCTTATTTTCCTTCTAAACTTGGGTCCTATGCTGATTGAGCTCAGCAGTCTGGCATGTTCTAATTGTTTCAGTCAAATTCAAGTGTGGTTTCTTCACAAGTCTTATGCCAGTTCTTCAGTTCTCAGTACTATCTGGGCTCTTACTAGAGTCTGCTAGATTTCCTAATTGAATATTTGAATTAATATCTTTAAGTCTTTTGGAAAAGAATAAAAAACAAATCTCTAGTTCTTTGATTTCTGTGCAGAAATTGATGTCTCCCAAAAGTTTCATCTCTTTTAGCCATCCTACACTCCTCAAATTTAGTTATCGTTCGGTGTGTATATATGTCACCCAATGGTGGTGGAGCGATGTGCTATATCACCATACGATGTGCTACAGTGACGTAGTGATCACATGTGTCTGCATGTGATCGACAGCTATGTCACTGTAGCACCCTTGTCCCCCAGTGATGGAGCGGCAAAATTTAACCTGTGCAGCAGGCATGGTGCATTGTAGGTGGTTACTGCACTGTGCTTTAGCACTTTCAAAAGGAAGTAGCAAAGCTTGGCACTGTCGCAACGTCGTTATATGGTAACATGTAGACACACTTGCTATCTCATAACTGTTTTGCAGTCAAGTAAAGCTACTATATACAGCAAAATTCAGAAAAATGACTACCTTCTGTTCCTATTTTTTTTTCTGTATTTCTACTAGCTTTCAGAAATAATTCAAATTCTTACCTGTATCTATTCCAGTCTTACAGTGTTTTTGGAGAGGTTCAGTGATATTAGGTTTCTTAGCAGAGCCCTTTTTCTTTTTCAAAAAATAAAAAAAACCCTCCCTCTCAAACCACTTCTGGAACCATGGGTTTAGCAAAGGAGCTGTAAGCCAGCCTTTAGGAATACATTAGACTTTATTTACAAATCAACTGAAGGAGAGGGATTACCAGATGACTCTCATGCTTTTGCTTGGAGCCCTGGCTCCTGGCCAGCTGCTTAGATCAGTTCTCTCCAACCAACATGGGCTAGGGACAGAAGTTATAATAAAACCAGTGTAAGTGATCAGAAACTGATTTAAACCTGTAACAATAGAAGTTCAGTGCACATAAACCAGTTTCAAAATAACCCAAACTGGTTTCAGATAAACCTGGTTGAAGGTAGTATCAGACTTAACTGATTGAAGTCAAATTGGCTTATGGAACTTCTGTCCCAGATCTTTTCTTGGTTTAAGTTAAATCAGAGTCCCTCAGCATCCCAGCATGCTCTGCAACCCTGGACTGGTTTGTGCTCTATGCTCCACAGAGCAGGGGTGGTCATGCCCCTCTGTTCTCTAGCCAGAGCTGGGGCAGGTGCCATTGTCCTCTGCAGTGAAGGGGGCAAGGAGGGGGCTTATTGCGCTTTCCCTCCCCTCTCCCACTGGGGGACCACAGCCATGGTCTGCCAGCTGTGGCTGCCACCTCTGCAGCTCTCTGCCATTCAGGCTGAGTGCTCTCTGACAGGGGCTCCTGTGCCCCAGATGGGCAGAACCCAGCTGGGATTCCTCAGAGGGAGAGGGGAAGGAGGGGGAAATAAATCCTTTCCCTACCCCCTTTGCCACAGGAGGCCATGTGGGGTTGGTATCTGGCCATACCTAACAGGGATCCTGACAGGGACAGCAGCCCCATGGTGTCCCAGGGACTGCAGGCCTTTTCCCAGTGTGGGGGCTGAGAGGTGGCTGTGATGTGGGGGGAAGTGTGGTGGGCAGAGCTGCCACAGCCTGCACAGGGAGGGTGATGGCAGTGGGGCTGGGAGGGGTGGCTACAGGGACTAAAGTAAATTTTGGGGTGGCCATAGCCCTTCATGCTCCCCCAGTGCTGCCATAACCATGCCTCCAAGCCCTGCTGCTGCTCAGCCCTGCAGACCCAGCCCTGGGCATGGCAGGCAGATGGTGGGGCCATGGCAGCAGGACCCTTCTCAGCCAACTGCAGCTCAGGTTGGGGCTGTGAGAGAGCTGTGTGGCTGGCTTGCTTCTGGCTCCCTATGCCCTGGCTGGGCTGGGCTGTCAGAGAGCCGCTGCGGCAGGGAGGGCTCTTCCCCTCCTCTTCCTCCTCTGCCACAGGGTGTGGTGGAGACGGGGGGCGTGGTGCTCTATGTGGCACCGCCTCTGTGACTCCATGACAGCCCTGCTTGGGCATGGGGAGCTGGGAGCAATCCAGGCGCACAGCTCCTGTGGCTGCAGCCTGAGCTGCAGCCAGCTGGGAAGGTTTCAGCAGCCTCCACAGACTGGCCCAGCTCAGCTCCAGCCCCAGCCCTGGGTAAAGTGGGCAGATGGGGGAGAAGGGAGCCAGGAGGGGTAGGGCCCCTGGAAGTGGGGCTCAGACTGGGGCCGTGGGAGCTGTGTGCCAAGATTGCTCCCGGCTCCCCATGCCCAGGCCGGGCCAGGCTGTCACAAAGGGTTCTCCTGCTCTCCTGCTGTGGGGCTGGGAGGGGGCATTCTGTGTGGCGCTGCCTCAGGGCTCAGGGCTGGAGGGGCATAGAGCTGGGCCCTGCTTTGGGGCATGGGGGGAAAACTGGCTGCTGTGGGGCAGGGGGGAGGGGGCAAAACTGAGCGTGGGCATGGAGAGCTGGGAGCAGAGCCAAGCTGTCAGGGAGCCGCTGTGGTGGGCAGGGTTCTTTCCTTCCTCACCCTCTCCCCCCAGCACAGAGTTGGGGTGCAGTCTGTTCATGCCCCAGCTCTTGCTGCTTAACCTTTGGTGCCAGCCAGGGGCTGAGTTCTGGGCATGCTTCTTTCTCCCATGTTTGAAAAGCCTGGCAAGGGCTGCTTCCCTCTCCCCCTTCAATTTTTGAATGTGTGTATTTAGCCATGGAGGTTACAAGTCTCTGAAAGGGCTCATGTCCTCCCAAGAAGAGAGGGACTTTTCTAGGGCTAGTTTTTTTTTTTTTTTTTTTTTAAGAGAAAGTCCCTTTAGTGAGGGACTGAAAGACGTCTATAAACCTTCTTACTAGTATCATCAATCAGTGTATGCTCTTGATGAAATTATAGGCTCAGAATTTTGGAATTCAGAAATTGGTCCTTGTTTCCCTAGTAATATTACAAATTTTAGCTTTTTCCAATTTTTTATTGACCTATACAGCTATTCTCACGTTCCTGTAGTGAGGATCTGCTTACCCATAACAGGCCTTGAGTTTTACTTACTGGTGGTAATATTGTTTCTATGTTTGTATTTTTTTTTTTTACCCCCCTCCCCCCACACTAATACCACTGTTTCTGGCACTGTGTATCAATATACAACTTAAAGTAATAGACATCCTGTTTGCCTTCAAGTCGGCAGTCCATTCCTCTCCTGAGAAAAAGGTATCTATTGCTCTTCTGAGAGATTCGTCTTAGCAAAAGTTGCTGTCCTCAGCCACTTTCAATATTCTGCATATTATATTGGTGCTTGAAACTTTTAAAAACTCCCTTTCATAGGATATAATCCATTTGTATTTCCTGGACCTTTTCTTGTGTCCTGTTTTAGCTTGTCCTGGTTCTCACAGTGCATGCAGACTTACATGGTCTTCTAGCCTTACTCTGTGACCTACATGCTATTCTTTCTTTTCTTCTGGTGTATTCATATTTAGTTTCAGAATACTGTCTGTTTTTAGAAGTTTCAGTTTGAACTAGGTGACTTCAGTTGCTTGACAAATATTAATGGACTTGTCAAGGTCAAATTCTGTGCATCTTCATCTTTTTCCTATCGCAATAAGGTCTTTTACCACTGCTAGTTCTGTAGAATTGATAAAGATTGCCTGTTCAGCCTTAGTTTATTCACAAATTGTAGCTTCACTTTCCTTTTGTAAGCTCAGGTTAAAATATCTCCCTTTTATATTTAATTTTACATGCAGTAGTTCTCTGAAATTTTAGTAGCTCTTTTTTCAGAGTTAGTCTCTTCGCTGTGATTTAACTGAAAACTATTAAACAGATCAAGTACATCAGAATTTACTATTGCCATACACAAGGTTACTTACCTATTGCTTTTCTTTTCACTAGCACCTATTGACTGCAAATGCGGATTGAAGCACTGTCTACATTTCTTCCATTTATTTTACTTCTATACAGATAATTTAATCTCTCATTCTTTTAGCTTCACCCATTCTTCTATTCACATTATTTTCGTTATTTTTAATCCCCAAACCACATGGTGTTCAGTAATCACTCTGGGTCCACCATGCTTGAAAAGGATGCGTTTTAGCCAGTGATGCAGTTCCAACTTCTGCTGCCTTGGCAGATGTATTTCTGCAGTGCCTCTCATTCAGATCCCTTTTGTTTGCAAAGATGAATCACTTAAAGGTACAATTTCCAACACTACAATAACTGTCAAAGATCCACACCAATAATCACAGAATTTCAGTTTCTCCTTAGAGGATATATGAACTCATATTGTACCTTGAGGTGATTTCTCACTTGAGCTGGGTCACAACGTGCAGAAGTTTGCTGGCAGCCAAGGCCAGCATGTTGGACTTGCTCTGCTGTCATGGCAGATTTGTAAAAGAGCACAATGGAAGGGTCAGTCTGTGTGACTCTCCATGATAAATAAATAGTTTAGGGATCTAGATGTCTCTGGAACTGGGCTCTGACTTTTGCAGTTCTTGTTTCTGTTCCCAGACTAATCCATATCTCAGCCAGTTTTGTCAACTAGCTGTGGGGTACGCATGGATTCTACTAGAGTGTTTTAATTTAAATGGTTCCTACATAGTTTTCTACAGGTATATGCCTATGAATAAGAATTTAATAATGGAATCCTGTATTATTATTTATCTGCAATTCAATATCATGCTTATTTTTTATGTCATTGTAAAGTATTAATTCTTGTTTTAAAACAAAAGTGATGTGTTGTTAAAAAAACTGTTTTAATAAGGCAATCAATTTAAAGCTCCATAATGTGTAAAGCAAATTTAATTTAGGAGTTAGATCCTGCTTTGATTATCCTACAGTAATGTATCAAGAGGTACATTTGGTACAAAATGATTTTTTGTTTCAAAATAGCCCTCAAGACCTACTCTGAGGTTGCTTTCAGCCATGGGGTACCCTTCTGCACCAAACCTTCTCTGCTGTCTGCTGTGTGACCACTGAGAACCAGCCGAGGTGTGCCGGAAGCCAATTCTTTGGCCTGCGGTGCCTCAGTTCTGTGGGTCTCATTCAGGTTTTCCAGTCCTTAGCAGAGGGAATTTTGATAGCTAGAAGGATAGCTTGTCCGCCATAAGCTCAGAAAAGACAGGTGCTTTTTCCTGTGGAAGAGCAAGCCTTGAATCCTAGCTTGTAAGTACCAGTGACATCAAGTGGGTTATAAAAGGTAACAAAAGGATTTATTACAAAAAGTAAGAACAAGCAGTTCTTAAAGCAGTAAGAAATCAGTCAGTATATGTTAGAGATACAGACAGAGCTATAAGAATAAACAAAAGAAAACAGCAGAACAATAATCTGTTCTCAGCCTTTGCCTTAAACCAATATTGCAGTCCTTAGCCAGCTTCACCAGGTTAAAATGCAAACCATGCCTCTGATCCTTCAGAGCTTTCTCCATATCCCTATCAACTTCTTTATTTAACCTACTTCTCTTAGGTTGAAGGACTCCGGTCTCTCCTATACCCCGGAAGACTAAAGATAAAGCCATACATTATAGGTAGGCTGAAGTACTGTTTGACCATTAATATCACCGTCCCTTCATCCCTGGGCGGTGGCTTACACTGTGCCAGTAACTTCTTGCCCCTCTCCTTCCTCCTCCCTCAAGGTATGTACTTATCAGACTACAAACTTGCCTATTTTTCAGACATGGAGATTTTTCAATCCAGTTTACTGTCTCTCTCCCCTGTGAGCCTGGTGTCATTCTTTTGGACCTTGTTTTAAGCTGTAAATTTATCAGGGAATGGCCAGATCCTGACTTCCCAGGACTCAGATTACATCTGCCTGGAGGATGAGTCAAGAACCCAAGTCAAATGCTAATTCTCAGCCATTGTGTAAATAGGTGATGTGGGATGTAAATGGCCTTGTACACACAGCCCTGACTGTAATACAGCATTTACTCACAGCCTTGACCAGAGCTCAAAGATATATCAATATTAAATTTATATCAAATATTACAATACATATACATATGAAATTGATAAAATTGAACCTGATTGCCCACAAGCTACAGAAAGAGACAAAACACAGGATTATTAATTGTAATTTAGAAGAATATCTGTGCGTGCCATGTAGTATGCCACGAAGGGCAACTTGTTTTGGGGCTGAATCCCTAAAGAGCCTGAGAGTTTAGTAATCCTGCTTTTTGTCTTCAGCTAGAAGGAGAGAAATGATAGTGAAAGAATATGTACATCCCACGCAAAACCATTGCCTGCAGGAGTGCAATGTAAATGACTAGCTATATTGTTACTTTATCTTCAACTGAGATATTATGACACAGCAGAAATGGAATTTTTTAGACATTAGCAGTGCTCAGCATTGTGCAGGGTGTCCAGCGTTATAACAAGCAGCGATTGTGCCTTGGGCAGATCCTGTGGGAGAGCAGGTGAAGGGATGGGGAAATGTCTCTGAATGCTGGAGGGGCAGTGATGCCAAGAGTGTTTGGATGAGGAGTGGCTGGGGATCAGGGTGGAAGGGTGCAGGAGACTTTTTTGTGCCTGTTCCCAGCTGCTGTGCCTGCATCCACTGCATGGTCTGCCCGCCTGAGTTGTTGCTCCTACAAGAGCAGCACAGTGTCTGTGCACCTGGCCCACGGTAGTGGGGCTCAATTCCTGCGCTCGTACTAAGTTGGTGCCTGGGGCTGGTGTTTTTCCTGCTCCCCCTGTTATACTACTGAGGGGGTGTCCTTATCATATCTGCTTAGTTGTAGTGATAGAGTTGTAGTGATAGAGTAGTGTATAACATTTTATCCTAAAGCAAACACAAAAAAGGCAAATCAGGACATGCACAGTATTTTGCAGATGAAATATTCATGTTATACAATTAGTTTTATATCACAGAATAATGGATTTATTTTAACTCGTTACATTTCTTAAATAGTATGGATTTCTGGAGTTTTCTGTGCAAGCCTTGTTCCTTAGATCTGTTGTAAAAAAAAGGAATTTGGCAATAGCACTTGATCATTTTCTTTACAGCAATATTCATACAGAAGTATTCAGTAATCAGTTACATGTTGTTTTGAGCTATAGAATCCTCATGCTCTATTAACTATGGTGTTAGGAAAATGGCTGTTGGCAATTTTCCATCATGTCAGTGCTTTTAGTATTTACGTTGGAACAGCATTTATGAAGGCTGCAAAAAATCCTCCTTTTCACATATTTCCATGCTGGGAATAAGAATATATTTTTATATTGATGCATGTCGTGTACTGTAGCAGATGCACATTATGCACTGGTATTGCAACTTGGAATTGCAAAAGTCTGGGTTCAGTTCAGTCTCTGCCTCAGAGTTCATTCTGCCTGTGTATTATTCTTTGATCTAATGTACCCCGAAGAGTATTTTGAGCACAAACTGATGAGCTGGGGGGAAGGGGAAAGAAGGAGGAGGGAATTGCTATGATATCTTTCCTCACTAGAAACTTGGTGAAAAGAACTTGTTCTTACTTGTTATTATGCAGCAATTTATAATGATGTGCTCAGGTGTTGTTTAAAAGAAAAGCCATTGTTCACATTCAGATCAATATAACCAATATGATGCATAATTTAGCTTCAATGGGACATGGCATTCA
This sequence comes from Caiman crocodilus, assembly GCA_030014935.1. Taxonomy (NCBI): domain Eukaryota; kingdom Metazoa; phylum Chordata; order Crocodylia; family Alligatoridae; genus Caiman; species Caiman crocodilus. Next base: position 75,742,874 of record JAGPOW010001296.1, on the reverse strand, counting down.
TTTTTCAATTCAGCATTGCTTGATTTGATGCTCTTTGAAATAGTAAAGTTGTGATCTGTAGACTGAGGTTATAAAAATCTGGAGTCATTTAATAATATGCATGTCAAGTACAAAATCAATGGGATTTTATTTTCTTAAACTGTAAATTTGCTTTCACTAGGTGTCAGGGCTCCGCAGACTGAAATGGTATTGGGATTTTTTATTTCCATGTTATTACTTACTGTGGTCATTCGGTTCCCTGCTTATAGGTTCTTTTTCCTCACTTCCTCTCCTAGTATTTTTTTTTGCTCTTGGAACCTTTGAAATTCATATATTAAGCATCTGCTGGTCATATGAAAAGCTCTCTGAAAATCTATCCATTGTTTATGCTTGTTAATGTTAGGTAATACTTTGTACTGCAATATAAGAAGCAATAAAAATCAACAGTAAACTGCTATGTGTCAGTGATTTTTCCTTAGGGTTGCAACAAGCCATTTGATTCTGATTGATATAATGGCAAACAGTTTTAGACTTAGACCCTTATATTAGCTTCACAGACTTAAGCCCATGTATCTCTTTAGAGCATATCCTGATTTATAGAAAGATGTTTGTCATGTAGTCATTCAGATAATACAGTGATGGGTGCCAGAATAAGAGACTGGAAAATTAAACAGAAATGCTAATTGAAGAACCACTGAATAGTGTGATTTTCCTTTAGGCTGTGTTAAATGATCTATCTGAATGTCTACACTGTTTCAAAGAGTGACTTAAATTTCTCAAAATGACCAGATATTTTGGATACCTCAGGTGCACAATTTGAAACACTTTTGAAGGGTTTTGGTCTACAGAAGGCACATACTCAGCAGTTTCTGAAAATCAGACTCCTTTAAGAAGCTTGACAGCTGGATTTATTGGTGATTTTTTTCCCCCCTGTATGCTGGCTTGTCCTAATCTTGCTAAATATTTAAAACAAAAAGTGCATTTTGGTTCCATTGATGTAGTTCTGCTGACTTCATTGAGGTATAGATGGGTAGGAGGGATTTTTGAGAATGGAAGAACAGATTGAGTGTACAAAAGGGATATTTGAATTGCCTTTTCATAAAGTTCTGTCAGATGCGCAGAAGTTAACACAGAATAATAAGGAAAAACCATTCTAACTAACTTCTTTGCTAGTAACCGTCTTATAAGTTATTTATAGTTAGGTGTAGTGGACACAACATTTTCAGCCCCACTTGTCACTTATTGTAGTTGATGTGTCCCTTAAAGTGTGCATGGCTCATTAAATGCTATTCTGCCACAGAGCAACATCCTCCACCAATTATCATTATAAGGGAATTGTTCAGATTAATGGGATCTGAATGGCAGAAATGTCTCAATAGAGTAAACCCTTACTGTAAACATATATTTTTTTTGGACCGCAACATTCGTATGTACTTTGTAAAAGACTCTGAGGAGAGAATTAATAAAGGTGTTGATTGCAATATGCACTGTTGGGAAGGGACAAAGCTGTACTTTGGCTTTTCATGTGCCAAGATTAGAACAAACTATTTTCAAACACCATTTCTCTTAATTGGCCATGACCACTGTCAGAAAAGTATAATATATTTGTGCCAACCATGCAGCCCTAGAAACTGGCACGAGAAACAAGGGGGAGAAGGTTTCCTACTTTTTTATATAGAAAATCTGAGGGCTTGAGGTCACAAGCCAAGGGGCCAAAGGTAGGGATCTGATAAAGGGTAATGAAACATCAACATTGCGGTGACAAACGCTCAGCATCCCCATGCCTATGGGGGTATCCGCAAACAAGTCTTTAGTTCCTAGAGGGCTCAAACAGCAGCCTGCAGCCATAGGTGGTTTAAGGTATCCAGGCTGTAGCCGTATTGGTCTAGAGGAAAAGGCAATCAGGACTCATAGGAGAGATGATACCTTTTATTAGACCAACAAGATTTTCTTGATCATCTCTCCTATGAGTCCCCATAAGTGGATTAAGGCACAGGCCAGCTGGGCCTGGGTGCAGGGGCCACCCCACATTCCTGGGTGGGACAGTGCTGTCAAGTAAATGATAATAATTCTTCAATTTTAAGTTAAATTCTTCAGTTAAACATATTAATCCTCCTACGCTTGCAGCTGCCTCCAAGTCTGAGTCCATTTCCCTCTGTCCACAGTCCTGGTTGACCGAGCCAGTGAGATCTCCCACTCTGCTGTGTACTCCTCTGTGTAGGGCTCACCCAGGTCTACATGCATGATGCTCTCTCTTCCCCTTACTTCAGCCTCAAGCTTTCTCTTCCTTTTTCCCTTGCCCCACTGGCCCCTGGGGGTTTCTGGGAGGTGCAGTCCAAATTAACAGCAGCTCAGCCTGTAAGCTGCCCCCTGGTTCCTTCTGTTGTTACACACATTACGTTCACATTACAGAAGCTATCAGCAACTCTGTGGAACTGTAGTCCCGAAGAATCCCCATCCAAAAAAAAATTAAGAGGAAGAAAAGATGGCATGATTCATGTAGATGAACTCAAAACATTTTTTGGAGAATAAGATTTTTGTGGCAATCTTTATGAAGCACAAGAAAAAATGTGGAGAATAAATACAGCTACTAGAAACCTGACGTTGAAAATAGACTGCATAAGATATGGGGTACAGTGAAGAAATCACCTCTTTGAGCAGATGACCTCTGTATTGCTATTAAAGTCAGTGAGATGTAGGATAATTTGCAAATACATGTTGGTCACAACTTAAAGCTAAGTGAGAGGAGTTTTAACTTTAACATTTAGCTGTTCCAAGATGTCAAAACAATTTGTGGCAAGAGTGTCTGTGTAAAGAGACTGGAGGCCAAATTCTCACTTTCTCTTGGACCTGCACAGGTTGTAGTGGTTCAGAGCAGTCACGTGCTTAGGATTTATGTGATACTATAGAAGATTGCACAGAATTATTTACAGGTTTAGATTTAATTTCTTATATTTGTTTTTTCTGTTGTGTCTAATTTCTTTAGTCCTAAACTCTCCTAATCTTGCAGGCAGTTTAGGGCTACTTCATGCCTGCAAAGTGCTTTCCATTCTTTTCCCCTCCTTTCAAATAAGAGTCCTTCATGCTTTACATCACCCAGTGTAGGGACCGAAGTATTAACCTGGGATTTCTTGCATGTGAAACAGAGCAATGACCATTTCCTTTGCTGTGTGTTCTAGTAATGTGGGCTGGTGCTGTTGTTCAGGTGATTGCTCTGCTCTGTCTGTGAACTGTTTCTGTCCCTGGACATGGAGAAGCCTTTAAATGATAGATCTCCACCCCTCCTTTTCTCTAATGGGATCTCAGACTACTAGTCACTGTGCTCTTCTGTTTTCCAACTGTGTTACTTTCATTAGGCCCATATGGGTAAAGTCCCTATTGCATTTCTCTTTGGGAGCCGTGGACATCTGGTAAATGCTGAGACAGAAAGCAGATTGCTGCAAACAGAGATGGATTGATTTATTTATAGACAAAAAAAAAAAGGGTTAACATAAAGGTCTAAATGCATATTGTCTTACCTAAACTTAGCCTTTAATTGCTACTTTAGAGAGATGTTCCACCTGATTCCACTACCTCCCAAAAATTGGAGCTAATGAATCAGGCTGGTTTCCTGCAGGTGCTGCTTCCTTGATAGTGTGACTCTAGTCAGCCTGTACCGCCCTCAGGAGGATGCTGTCCTCCTTGTATCCATTTCAGAGGTCTGTTTGAATCTTCTTGCCCACAGATTTCCTGGGATTGTGAGCACACACCTGACACAGCTGATGATATGTTTCTCTAGTGGAGCCAGAAAACCTTCCAATAATGGATGGTCAGTATTGTTCATTTGAATATCAATTTTGGTCTATATATAAACACCGTTTTAATCCCAGGTGGCCAGCCTGCAGCATGCATGCCACAAGTAGCACAGGTAGCTTGTGTGTGTGGTATGCAGCAGATCAGGGAGGGGACACACAGCAGAGTGGCAGATATGGCTGAAAGCAGAACACTTGAACTGTTAGGAAGTACAGGGCATGAAGTAGAAAGCAGAGCACCAGATTGGGCAGAGAGTATGGGGTAGGAAACAGAAACTAGAGCAGCAAATAAACCAGGGGATGCGGATTGGCGTGGCACTCAGGGTGAGTGTAGAGCTAGTTTTTGGCACAATTGCTACAAAGATTGACCACCACTGTTTTAGTCCATGCAGAGTTTAACTCTTAGTCAAGGCCTTGTTATACGTTAATTTTAGGTGGCTTTTGAAAGTATCAACCCCTGGATTGTCTGCACGTTAATACCTGAAACTGATTTTATTCACATTTTAGGTGGCTAAAAGTTAGTCTACTCCAGGTCAGGTTTCTTTCTGATCCATGTTACCCAGCTCACATTCCATGAATGTGTGGCCACACCCCACAAGTTGCAATCCTCCAGCACTCCGGGCTGCATTGTCCCCTCCCCTCCGCACCCTCCTGTTCTTGTGGACAGACTTTTCACCCCCAAACTTTGCTGCCCAGGGGAAGGTTTTGGCACCAGGTGAACTGCCTCTTCTGTCCCTGGGAGTGTGGCTTTCCCATCCCCAGGGGTGCAATCCTGTGTGAACAGCCTGCTGAGGACATGCCAGCTAGCATGGATGGGTCCAGGAGGTTGGGGAGTGAAAGGTAGGGGTCAATCGGGTGCCCATAAGCTGGGGCATCCTTCCTAGGGCCTAAAGTGCCTTCCCTCACTGTTCCCTCCTCCCAGCCATATAGGGAAGCATGACATGTACCTCCCACATCCCAATCCCAAATTCTAATTTATTAAAAGATGAGACCTTTCATTTACTTCCTCTGTTTTATTTTTAAATTCTTTTTTTAAACTTCTTTTTATCTTATTCTTCAGTGGCTGACTTCCTTCATTTCATCACCTTTCCCTCACCCCTATTTCCTTTCCACCTCCCATTTCATTACCAACTCCCATGTCATAACACCTCCAAGCTTCATGTTCCCCTCCTAGGTGCCCTAACTCATCTGTCACCCTCGCCTCCTCAGAACAGGAATAGAAGTCTGTCCTGGCTCACCAGCCCTATATTAGCAACTCACAGCTGTAGCTCCTAGTCAGGCCCTTGCTCACCAGCTCTCTAGGGTGCTTTCAGATGTAAAAAAACCCCAGAAAACCCCCAAAGAAAACACTGCTTTACTTTAAACTAAGTGCATTCCCACACTGAGCCCTGCACGTGCCTGGAAGAGGCAGTGCATTACTTCAGCCTGGCTCACCCAACATCTCTAAAGATTGGGCACCTTAGTGGGGCTTTTCTGGCACTTTTATCTAATTGGTGATTGAATCAGCTTTAGCTAAAAGCAACAAAAAGCCTTTCTGAATCACCTGATCTTTATAGACGCTGCTGCTTCTGGTAAAGAGGGTTGTTTTTTTCAACTGCTGCAAACAGCCCTAGTGGCAAGTCACAGCTGTGCAGGTGAGGGACGGCAGAAAAGGTTTTTAGCCTTAAAATGTGACTATTTCAAACTTGAGCTAGGTCCAGCACCTATCAATATTGAGTAGCTCAAAGTGCAATGTGTTATAAGGCCCTTACTGTAACATTTGCTTTTCTGGGGAACAGCCTTATTGCAGGACAGCAGTACAATAGCAACTCCTAGCAGGGAAGAAAAGGGTAAAGCTTTATTGTAATTCAACTCAGTACAAGCACCTGACTCTTTCCCTGCTATCATGCTTGCCAGACTTCAGCAACTGATTGCCAGGATGACTGTACGCTAGTCATCTTTATGCTCTGGCTAGAGCATAGAGACATATATCAGATTACTACACATCTCTGCCTTTAAAGTGCATATCTGAAAGAAAATAAATTTGCCTTTAGAAATCTTGTCTCTGGAGAGGTTTTACCAGATATATATTTCTTGTTCATCTTGTGATAGGAGAAACATGATCCAGCACTGCCCATGAAAGTGCTTCAAAATCAGCAGTCTCTGAAGTCAAACAGGGAATCAGCGTTGATGCCTTACTGGAGTCTTGTTCAGTGTTCTGCATTGTCTCTTCAGGTGACTGTGGTGAAAGTTTCTCTTTAGAAAGCAGATGTTTCTACAACCTATGTGGTGATTTGGTAACACAAGCTCTCAGAGAGGGATGTATCTGGGAGTGGATCCAGAGGAGGTAGAATGGCATAGCTGCATCGCTCTCTTTGAACCTCCTATTGGGCAGCTGGTTTATCCTTTTCTGAAAGATCTCATATGCTGAGGACCTTCCAGGTCTCTCTCCAATAGAATAATGAATAAAGTGAGAGTAGATGGAGTATTATCTGCCAAGCTTTGAGATGGCCTCAAGTTTGCTGAAGTTTGTCTTTTGCAACTGGCCAACAGTATTCACATTCACACTCTGTTTGAGCTCTGAGACATCAGTGCTGATATATACCTCTCCAGAATGCTTTTTCATAGTGACCATAAATGCACATCAGTCAGCTTGTCAACTGGTTCAATTATTTCCTTGTGGACTGTGTCTTAAGGGTTGTTTCTTGATAGATTTCAAGGGCAGTGGAACCCAAGGAGACATGATGGACATGTCTACATGTGAAATTAATGTGATGCAATAAACTCTGGTGTTCCTGGGCACTGCATCTTCATGTGTGCCCAGGACTGCAGAACATTGAGTGGGGTTGAAGCAGTCATAGCTGGCAGAGTGCCCGCGGTGGGGTCAGCCTGCCAGCCTTGGAATGCTCCAATCCAGCTCAATGTGCTGTGTAGGGGCTGGCTGGGGCACGAGGGTGCTCCAGTGTAGGGCTGGCTAGCAGGCAGCCTCTGCACTGAAGCACCATCAAGCCTCAGCCAGCCCTGTCAATGTCTACATGTGTTGCTGTGCATTAAAGAGTACTGTCACTGGATAGCACTTGTATTTGCAAGTACTAACCTGTGGTGGAGTTAATTAGTTAACTGTGGCCTAATAGGGTTGTCTTACTGCTCATCAGTGGTCTTTCAAGATCTATAATTGTATAGATGTTTTCTCAAATAGAAACTACAGCTGCTCACTCAGCTCCCCAGCAGTTTGCAGGGATCTCTTTTCAGGTGCAAATAGTTTCTTGTCAGCAGGATGAAGCTTGAGATATGAACCAGGACAGAACTCTATAACTTCTCAGGAGTGTTGGTGAATCAGCTTCAATGTTGATCTTGAAGCAGATGGTAGTCTCTCAGAGTGTGATGTCTTCAGCCCAATGATTTGACTTAGCTCCAGTAACTACAGTGTATTTCAGGAAGGTGTCCCATTCTTGTCATTTGTGGCTGGCTCATCCTTAGCAGTGTGGTTGCTATCAGAATGTGCAGAACGTCTGCTGTAGATAGTTCCTCCTCCTTTGACAGATGGCGTCAGGCAGTGACACATTCAGTCTTCTCTATGGGTTTGGCAGGGCCCACCCCACCCCCCCAAGTATATTTTGTTGTTTCTTGATGCATTCAGCCGCAATGTCTCCAGCACACGATGGTCTTTCATGCCACAAACAATATGTTCATGTAGCATCTTCTCATGAAACCTGTGACAAAATCTTCAAAAGATTTACCATCTTCTTGAAATTGGGAAGAACCGTGCATCTCATACATAAAATTTTGGTGGGGGTAAAATGTTTGTCAAACAATGATGGGAGTATATGACTGGTTATTCAAACGTCAAGTTAAAGGACAGCTTAATGTCATCAGCCTTGAGCCCCATTAGATATGGGAGAAAGTTGATCCGTTTCTCCTCTTGCTTGTTTTTCAGTCTGGTGGCTTCCCTAAATCACTCAAATTTGGTTTGTTTCCATCTGATTCACTCATCACCACCCTGGAAGGTGATTTGCTGTGGAGCTGGTGGCTGCGCTCACAACTCGTGCTTGGGCTCTCCTGCCAGTGATGCAGAATTCATATTGAGGTTGTTCTTAGGGCTTTCATTATAATTTCACCCTTGCTATTATATAATGTTTGCTCCTTTGACTGTCAGGAATCAGGGCAACAGGCTAGCTAATTCGCTCCCAGCTGGCCATGATTACCTGAGTGGATGTGGCTGTCTGCTTATAGGCATCAGCTGTTTCAGTACCTAGCAAGCTACTCAACAGGGCAGAAATTTCTCTAGCTCAGGGCTCCTTGTTCCTGCCTTTTGGTTCCTTGTTTTCTGGTTCCTGCCATTGGTCTGGCTCCTGACTGCCAGCTTCTGACCCCTTGTTAGGGGTCCAGTCTTGACCCCTACTTCTGGCTCCTGACTTCATCTGTTCCTGATCCCCTGGCTTGTGACTCATTAGTTAAGCCCTGACCTCCCACGTCCCAGCTGTAACTCCTGCCTCTGACAGATTGGATTACTAGACAGTTACCTTTTGGCTAGCACAACAGTCAACAAACAGCCTGAGTGTGTGAAAACACTTAAGTAAACATGTATCAGAATTAAAGGAGAGATCTCACATGTTTCACTTTGGGTACAGAATAAATTGACGAATAGTGGAATGGCAATGGGGGAAAGGGAGAACTGATTTACTGGTAGAAGAATGTAGTATATGATAGAAGAACAGGAAAAATGTCCCTGCATTCCTGTTGAGGGGCCAGAATCTTGCCTCCCATTCAAACCTGATCCAGTTTAAATCGGTGTATAGACTCCCATTGATCTCAGATGTGCAGGATTAAGGACCTAATATGCTGTCTTGAGTGGGACTGCCAAGGGGTTTGGCAAAATGAATGCAAAAATGGAAGAAAAAATGCACCATTATTTCTTCAAATGATAGAGAAAACAAATTTCATAAGGTTGTCTTAAGGTTGCTCTCCAAAACCAGCTTAAATAGACGTTAAATTGACAGCTTTTTGTGGACCATGATTATACTTTCTAATAATATGAGACAATTATGTTTTGATACAAGTTTACATAATTATGATGCTTTAATTAAGTGTTTGGAAATAAAAGATGATGTGAAGTTATAAACAATTTTTAATAGGTAAGCCAAAATGCTTTCCATGTGACACATTTTCCATCTGAAGATCTGAATGCTTTCCATCTGAATATTGATTGCATATAGATCCAAATGCTGTTTTTACATTTGAATAATTTCACTTTTACCATTTTTGGTGTAGTACATTACAGTGTTAAGATCTGGCACCTTTCCCCCTTTATAGTATCGGCAGTGATTTTATTTGGGCCATATAGTTTTTACTTCTAAGTTATGAATTTAGTCTTTGTGAAGGCCAGGAGGTGAAAGACCTCTATTATTCCAGCAGTGTATAGGATTCTCTGCACTCCTGTATCAGGAAATCTCAAGTAACTATTTTATGATGTATGAGAATATTATTCTCTGCAAGTAATAACAAGCACTTCTATTTCTACAGTGATATCCACATAATCAAATGTTCAGAAGTGCTTTACAAAGAATTTAATTAAATGGGGAGTGGAATAACTGAGTGCAACAAACACAGCAGCTTTTATATATTCAGCAGCTAATATTTTGCAGTTAGTGCAGAATGCTCTCTGGCAGTACCATTTATGAAAGTTATTTCTGTCAAAACAGGTGCAACATTCCCTCTTTTCTGTTGTGCTAAGTCAAGGTTTAACTGTGTCTCATCTCCCTAAAGAAAACTTGGAAGGAACTTCAAGAGTGGTGAGCTTCAGTAACTTTGTAGGCCCATCTAACACATGCATTAATGCGCCTTTTCTAAAGCACATTAAATTTGGTGCCTTTAATGTGAGGTACTAAATTAGTGTACATTAAACTGTGCTAATGCACAGTAGCACATTTTTTAAGTGATACTTAATGCTCAGTAGACTATTTTACTGGGCATTAGTGTAATGTCACAATTTTTTATGTGATGCTTTAATGCTCAGTAAAATAGTCTCCTGTGAATTAAAGTGCACATGTAGACATACCCAGTATAGCTTTTCTAATTCCTTAATGGATTACAAGAGGAAGGGAATCTAGACTCTTCAGGTAGAGATTTGAACTTGAAATACCATTAATCCAAAATCAAGGTTAAATTTATGGGGTCCTCAGTTATAGATATAGATTCCTTTCTTGTGTCATGAGGTTCAGGCTTTGTTTAAATAAACTGGATATTTGCAGAGCAGAAGCAATATCTACAGGACCAAAGTTTAACATTGCAAAATGTCAGTGATAAATAGACACTCAAATTAGAGATTCAGATTTTCAGTAATATAATTTACCAATAAAGCAGTAACTGAAAATTGCTTAGATGTTGAAAACAGAAGAGCCCTCCTGTTTTCTGGAATGCACTTGGTCTGGTTCAGAGCTCATTTAGAGACATAGACAATCTTTCCATTGACTTCACTGTATGTTGGATCTGACCCTCATTTAGAAATGGTTTGAATATATCCATATTTTGAGGCACCACCCATGTATAGTTTGGATATATTACTATACTGCCTGTAATCTTTCCAGGACCCTAGCAATTGCTCTCATTAGCATTGGTGGGACAGCAGGCCAGAGTGGAAATCATTAATACTGCAATATTTTCTGGAAACTGTGCTCTCCCCCACCCTTTCTGCCTTACTGATCTTATCAATTTTGTTGATCAAAATACAGGTACCCCCTGCTCAGTGCTGTTTATTTTAGCACTATTTAGCTATAATGCTCATTATAAATTAATACCCGATTTCACTTAACACTCAGCGAGTTTCATTACAATGCTTGCAGTTGCCATCTTAGATTATAAAAAACAATTGTGGTCACCATCTTCGGTCATCAAATACTTTAGGTTTTGCTTAACGCTCATTTCACTTAACATTCAGTTTTTCAGGAACAAATTAAGAGCACTAAGCGCGGGTTTCCTATATCACTTTAAGCCAGGTTTAATGTTGAGTGTCATAGTGGATTGTGGAGTTGGAGGCAAATGGGTTCTTTGTATATTGCTGGATTAAAGCCATATTGGGTGCATCTATACGTTGCCCTGTGATGACATTGTTACTGTGCCATGCTTTACTAAAGATTGGCACAGTAACTGGCCATATGCATGGCACACAATTATTTTAGCAGCTACTCCACTATAGCAGCCGGCATGCTATAATTGGGAAGTGCGCCGCTAGGGCAAAGTAGCTGCTAGTCATGTGTAGACCCTCACAGATGCTATTATGTTGCCATAGCGCATCACTACAGCAACATAGCATGCCTGTTGAGTATTTTTTCTCATCATTGGGAGGTTTTGCTGGTATACCAAGATACAGTGTACTTCTCTATACTAACAAGCCAACGTCACTGAAACAAACACACACAGAACATCCATAAAAAGCCTATACAGATTGTTAAACTTTGTCTACATCACAAAATTCTACTGCCAAAGCTGTGTTGGCTTTCATTGTGAAATGCCTTCATATAGAGGTGTACTGATATATTGGTCTGATATTGGATTGGTACTGCTATAACAAAAACTGGCTGTATTGGTTATTGGCTGATAAATGCCTTTGCTGCATCACAGCACTCAGGCAGCGAGGAGCACAGCTGGCAGCGTAGAGAACTGTCTCCAGCTGGTATGTCTAGTGTGGTGGAAGGGTGTGGGGGGAGTAAAGGGGTATGGCAGGGGCAGAATTATGCCCCCTGCAGTGAGGGGGAGGGGGCAGGGACAGACATTGCCCAGGCAGGGCAGAGGGGTAGAGCCACAGCTTGTGTGGGGGAGAGGTGGCTCCCTCTGCTGTTTGCACCCCAGGAGGGCACAGAGTGAATTTGTGCCCCCCTGGATCTTTGCAGGGTAGAGTGTGCTGCAGCTGAGGCTGTACGGGGCTCATCTTTGCGGGGCCTGGGCTCAGAGTGGGCACCGGTGGTGCTGGGAGGATGCTGCATTTACCCCAGATTTTGCTGCCACATCACTTCCAGTGCCTCAGCCGCTAGATGGAGCCCCAGCTTAACGCCTTGCATCCACCCACGTGCTTGGAAGAGGTGGAGCTGTGCTGGGTGGCTGGCGGCAGTGGTGCTGGAAGCAGAGTGACAGTAAAATTTGGGGTGGATGCAGCATTCTCCCAGCACCGCTTGCTCCCACCCCAAGCCCAGCCCCCACTGAAAAGAGCCCTGTGCAGCCCTGGCTGCAGCCTACCCCACCATGCCTCCCCGCGTGCCCTCTCGGGGTTCAAGCAGCAGTGGGAGATGCCTCCCTCCCACCACGAGCTGTGGCTCCGGCCCTGCGCCTCCCACTCCAAGTGGGCCGTGCCTGCTCCTGCCCTCTCCCTCATCATGATGGGTGTTGTTCACTCATGGAGGAGCAGAATGAGGCCCTTCTTGATGATCACCTGGGAGTGGAACTACATGGGACTCATAAGTGCTGAAGGTCAAAATTATTTCAGAGTTTCAATGATCGTGTCTTTATGTGAAGTTCCTAGTGGCAGCTGGTTCCCCACTGTACTATATATTATTGTCTTTATTTTAAAAAGTCAATCCTGGGAAATGCATCTCTGGATCCAGTAGAACTGTTGTTTGTATTCCTCTGAGTCAAAAAGTCAAGTAACTCACTCTCCTGGCAGCCCAGGTTTTTTGCTGTAAACCTAGTTGTATTTTCTTCTACCTTGTGTTCCAATAGTATAAAGTTTGAGTAGACCTTGCACTCTCCTCTGCTGTCTTGTTGAGCCCAACTTCTACTGTGAGAAGTCCCTCACCTTCCCTTTCTTCTGTGCAAAGGAATGACCCTGTTGTCATTCTGTATGTTTTGTCAGCCTTCATTTCATTGTTAAATAGCTCCATTGGTCTCAGGGTACCAAGGAAGAGAAATGGGGAAAGCCACTTGTGTGAAATTGTTGTCAACATTCCTTCTTTCCCTAGAGCTTGCATAGTAGTGATCCTGCATACAGAATGATGCTCCAGTGTATACAGCATCTGCTATTTTAGGAATTTGAATAGTCACTTGTCATTCTAAGAGTCGTCATCATGAAATATTGTTTTCCTTTCACCAGTTTCTTTTACACATATAGTTTTTTTAATTTCTTTTTGTTTTGGTGCAGAGATTATTGTTTTCTATGATATGCTCAAAACTTAAGAAGCATGTGCGAAATCCAAAAATTAATGCAAATAAATAAGCAATAGAGATGTTATTTTGAAAAGCTGAATAATATTAAGGAAATCTATTTCCACTAAAGTACCAAAACCTGATTGTTATTGCAATAAGAGAATCATAAGGCATGAGTGCGTGAACAAAGAGGTAGGAGCAAGAGAGGCCCAGTTTATTAAAATGATATTTTATAGCTAATACTGTAAAAGAACAGAAATTAACATTTTAATTTTTACACAGATGCTATTAACAAAAACACTCCTAATGATGGTTAATGGCCTTTACTTACAGTGGCTATAAGGCATAATAGCTCCCACAAGCATGTTAAAATATGTTTTGTTTTGTTTTTAGATCTGTTAGCTGTGCCTAAGCATCCGTATGCTGCTATGGAGAACTGGGGACTAAGTGTTTTTGTGGAGCAAAGGATACTGCTTGATCCAAGCATTTCGTCTATACCCTACTTATTGGATGTCACCATGGTCATCGTACATGAGTTATGCCATCAGGTATGACCATGTACTTAATTATGAACACTTGGGATGGACCTGAAAATTCAAATATATTTCTTTTTAGAGCTGATATTTTCACACACCTGATTGCACATTTCTTTTAGCAATATTCAAAATAACATGATCAGCTATGAAATGCATATACAGTGCACAAAATCAAAACAAACAAATAAGAGACAAAAGCCAACATGCAGGGATGAATAATACTTCATCACGTTGAGCTTGGGGTGCAATGGTGTTGCTGCCCAACAGCTTCCAGGTATTCTGTGCTCAGTCAGTATTGTATCAGATTTATATACCTTTCCTCTGACCATAACAGTATATGAGTGTCTGTATATGGTTCAGATACAACTACATACATGTATAGTTAACAGATTGATGGCCTTAAAAGTAATTTATTGTATTTACCTGAATCCAATGCAACTTCAAATTTTAGACTGCCTCCCAATAATTAGATTCTATACATAGAAGATTGTAAATGTTGTTATAAGTCTTGATTTTTAGAATCTCATTATTGGAGGATTGTCTTAAATACATATCTCACAACTATGGTGGGGAAAACAGTAGCGGGGGGGCAAGTGGCAGAATAAGAAACAGCAGGGGGACAGGTGGCCTCCACCCCTTGTTCTTCCACCCTGCCCTCCTGCTAGTTGTGCCCCCTGTAGCACATGACCCCTGCCACTTGTCCCCCTGGTGCCTATCCTCCCTATCAAATGATGCTTTGGCATTTGTCCCTCTACTGCTTCTCTCCCCTGTCATTTACTTCCCACACCATTGCCTGTTCCATTCTCCCCTCAGCCTCTTGCTCCCTCTTACTGCTGCTTAGCTTGTATTGGCTCTGGCTCACAGTCAGGTAGGAGCTCTGGCTCTGGCCCTTGGCTGGGCCAGGGCCAGAAGTGGACTTGTAGCATCTCCCCTATTGCTGTGCAGTCTCCCCTGCATTCCCTTGCACCATGAGGGAGCTCCTGAGACTGGGGGGAGGAGGGCACCATTTGTAGGTGGCAGCATTGGTGGCAAGTGGGGACTGCCTGTAGACGGTGGTGGCATCACTGGTGGAGGTGGCGAGTGGGGACTGCCTGCAGATGCTGCTGGTGGTGTTGGTGGTGACGGGAGGGTGGTGAGTGGCGACCACCTGCAGAAGCCAGCGATGGTGGCAGCCAGGCTTGGGCTTGGCATGTTCCCTGCTTCCCCCCGTACCCTCCCATGAGTCATCTATGCTGCATGGTCGCTCCTGCACTCTTCCCCATGTGGTCTCCCCACTGTACAGTATTGCCTTACCGAGGCTTCCCTGCAGTGCATTCCCCTACCTATCACATGAGTTTCCTTGAATCACCCTGGCCACGACCAGACAGCAGGAGCAGTGGCAGTAGCAGAAGCTCTGGCCCTGGCTGTGGCCCTGGTGCTTGAATCCAAGGCTTTCTAACCCCTCCCCTCCCCAACCCACCCCTTAAATGCAGGAGAAAACCTTGTCTTGGATTTGAATATCTATAGTATTAGAGCACTGTAGCAGATTCAGGCTAAACTTCATGTTCACAACCATTTTCTGTGGCAAAAATAAATTTGGAAGTCCCCTTCTGCTAATGCACATTTTTTTATTCTGGCATTAACTATCTGATCATAAGTGATGAATATTTTGTCTCTGTGTATTGAAAATCTTGTATCAATTTAAGAATAAATTTGTAATAAATCCACGTTGCGATTTATTGCATCTTTCTTCCATCTTCTTGAACTAAACACATTACAAGAGTTTAGTAATATTGAGTTGAATGCAAATATTATTGGAGAAATCTGCTACAGGGACAGGAAACCCTTTTTTGCACTGGTAACAGGCATAATCATAGCCTTCAGGTTAAAATGAATGAAATCCTACTGTGTAATCAGCATGGCTTACATCTGCGACTTTACACAGGAGCCTTTAAAAAGCCAAGTAAATTCTTAACATTTTTTCAAAATAAAAAACAAGATGTAAAGAATAACTTTGGAATGGGGATATTGGTGAGTGAATCTAGAAATTATACTGGTGGGCTCATACTCATGATTCATATTGAAAGAGTAGATGAAAATTAAGTCGTCAACTAAAATTTGAAATGTTTATTGCAAGTTATTGCTGGTTTAATCTCAGTATGATCGCCTTACTTTTTCATCTATTCTATATTATGTAGTACCATAAAGCAACGCACAGCAGGCTTGGGAAAATCACAGAACCTTAGAAATGAGGTGTAAAAAACACACTTTAGGTTGCTTAGATCACTTCTTTTTTTACTGTTGGATTCTGTATATATATAGATATATATATATGTAGTAAATATTCAAAACTACAGGGTCTTCATTGCTTCCCTGAAAACTGTTTTACAGTTGATCAAACTGTAACATTAGTTAGCTTTTCCCTTATAAGCAACCTAAGTTTTCCTTTTTGTACATTTGTTCTGTTATTTCTAGTTATCCTTTCTACCACGTTTAATCATTTGCTCTTCTTATAGTGTGATCTGTATATTTCAACAGCATGTAAAAAGTTGCCCATCAGGCATTTATCAAGTTTGCTTAGTTCACATTTACACAAAGGCCACATGGCACAGCTCTGTAAATGGGTCTTCAAGGTGAAAAACTAACTTTATACTTATTCTTAGCCCTACCCCTTTCTCTGTATGTCCTTGAAGTGTGGTAAAGAAGACTTTTTGCATGTGGGAATTGGGCTATCTGTGTATTTAGCTCTCTTTAGCGCTTTTAAATTTTCCTTATAAGTTATGACTCCACCCGGTGGTTGTTACAGTGATGACTAGGGCCTGCACCAGAGAGTAGAATTGACTCTTCTAAAAGAATGGGAGAACAATAAGAAGTCCCTCCTGGAAAGAGGTATTAGTGTAAATAGACATGACACAGAAAGGACAATAGAAAGGAAGTATGAGAAAGACCTCATCCAAGGTCAATATGAAGCTTGTGATAAGAGAGGAAACCAGGTATCCTAAGCCACAGTCTAATGCCTTAATAGCAAGGGCATCCTTTCTCTTATTTTAGTTATTCCACCAGTTCTGTTTAACTAGTTATACATGCTTTTATATTAGCATTCTTACACACATGCCAATACAACATATTCATATATATCTCTGATAGCATGCAGCAGCAAAATACCCTTTGTCCCACATGTGGGTACATTAAGCTGAGAATCCAGTGGAAACCTTGAGTTCTAATCTTAGATGCTTAACTGAATACTTAAATGATTCAGTGTACTTCATAGCCTTTATTATTGCCCAGTGCCTTATATTACAAATTTAGGAGTAACATTCTTCCATTTTACACATGACAAAACTGAAAGGTTGTAAAGAACTATCTCTGGAAGACCTAGGAATAAGAGTGTACCTCTAATGTGACAGATCTAAATCACATCCACTTAGTCATGCTGTGTTGACATTTTGGCTATAGCATTGCCTGTGCTGCTTGAAATTATTGGAGTGCACATGCCCTCAGAGGTAGAAATCCTGATTCTAAACACTCATAATATTTTTCTGCTTGTCAGGTAAGGCACTGGCAAAGTGTGTGCTATATACCCTAAATGGTTGGAGGAAACAGAAGATAAAAATCTACTACTGCTGTCAGATTGATACTGTAGTGCTACAGGTTTGGGGTAAAAATTCTGCTGATAATCTACACTGAAATAGGGCTGGGGAGGTGGGGCAGGGCATGCACTGTAATGTTATTTCTAGTTCTTCCAGCTTTCTAAAAACTGAACAAAATGATATAAAAATAGTGAATTAGAAAAGGGGTATGAGAAACTTTATATAATGTTAACAAGAGCTCCAAAATTAAGAGGCAATAGAATTAAATTTGTCTAGGCAACTTTATTTGGATTTGTTTGTTGTTGCTTATCCTGAATTATTTGAGCATATACTATGATGTTCCATAGTACTCCTGCCTCATTCATTGTTCAGTCGAGACAGGAGGAGGCAACTGCTTTATCACATATAATAATTACTACGAAGTAATAAAGGATGGAATCAATTTTTACAGATCCATCAAAACCTCAATTAATGTAAAAATTAAAAGGTGAAAAAGGTCAGGTGAATTTAATAAACATGATTTTGATGGAAATGTATCAAATATTCTCAAAACCAAATAGAGTCAATTAAACAGAAGCATGGATTTGAGGAGGGAGAACAAAAAAAAATTTCAAATGCCACTGCATATATTAAATATTCATAATGGAAAAAGTGACAAAAGAGTGTCCTTCCAGCATACATATAAGGAACACACAGCACCTTCCTATACCCAATTAAAAATAACATGTATGGGATTGTTACTGCTTTATGTAATTAGCACATCCTAGTCTTTTCCTTCCAAAAGAGCATAAATAATAATTTTCATTCAGTGTAAATAGTGCCAGTATTCAAATAAAAATATCAAATTGCTTCTCTCAATTATGTCTGATTCTATCTTTCTATTGTCTTAGTTCAACTTAAAAACCTTTAAAAAGTCTATGGTGCTAATAGGATAATGTTTCCTTTCAGGCATCTAGCAGCTGAAAGGGTAATGTTACCATCTGACACAGATTTGGATTTACTAGTTGGTGTTTGAAAGGTGTGGCAGTCTGACATCTGATGTTCAACAAGAATGTAATTTTCCTATTGATAAAAATATTTCCTCTCTCTTTATTGGATAATTAAAAAGAATCTTACTCAGAAATAAGATTGGGTAAGAAATGTCTTGTTGTGACAAATTAAGATCTGAATATATCAGAACATGTTTCTGTTTTTTCGGTAAGAAAGCACAAGCAGTTCCTTACACATCAAACATATTTTACATTTTAACACACTTAAGTGTTTCTAAATAATCCTTCTTGAATAAAAAATGGTATTAACAGATAGAATTGGGTGTTATACACTTAAAGACTTGTTTTTTTTTAATATTTCCCCCTTCCTAGTTCTAATACTTCTTGGGCCACCCCACACAATGACTCTGGTGCGCCAGGCACTCTCCTGGACACTTCTAACCAGAATCTTGCCCATCTTATTTGTTGAACAGTTTTGTTATAACTCATGAATGAAAACCTCTCATATACCGTTTCATGTATTTTCACTTCCTAATGTATAATATCCACTGTCTCCTCTGTTTCAAAGGCCATGTACAGGCAATATGTTTCTGCTGGGAGGAGAACCACTGTACTCCAGGCAGAAGCTATGGGCATACAAACAGTCATTCAGTTTCTCTTGGGTTGGAAGCATGACTCTTTTGGGTGAAAGATCCTCCAGGTGACCACTAAGTGAGAGAAACAAATGTTCACGCTGGCACAAAAGTATGCTCCATCCTGATCTGGTCCAGGAAGGGAGTGAAGCATTGGGGCAATGCTGCCCACACTTCCCCAGGCCAGGGTCTGCCCAGTCAGAGGACTGGGGGGAGTGGGCATTGCTTCACTGCTCTAGTCGCTTCCCAGACAAGTCTAGGAGGGGACTGGGGCAATGCTCCCTAACTGTTCTGAGGACTGGGTGGGATAGGAGGTGGGAGTGCCCCACTTGGCTCTACGGGAGCTGAACAGAGGAGCTACCTCACTTTGCTCCCTGCCTACTCCTCAGGCCTGGTCCCTGGTCTGAGGAGCAGGTAGGAGGCTTTGCCCCACTGCTTCTCTCCCTTCCCTGACTTATTGCTCCTTTTCCCTCCCTGCGTTTTCTCCAAACTGGACACTGCCCAGACTAGGGAATGGGTTTGGGACTTTGCCCCACTGCTCCCTCTGCTTCACTCCTGAAGACCAGGCATAGAGTGGAGGAGGCTGCTCCCCACTCATTTCTCAGACCCTCTTCTATGGAACGCACAGGGAGTCTTTCCTTACTGCTCCGCTCCCCCCCAGGGTCCAGGAAAAATGGAGCAGCCACTGCTCCCCAAGCCTTGCCCAGACTAGGGGATCACTCTAGAAAGATGGGGAAAAGCTGTAAGCTGATTTCCAGCAGTGGAAATTTATCACAGATTTCCAGATCTAGAAATGAATAGCCGAACTTTGATTCACAGCCAAAGTAATGTTGTGTTTGTGTGTTTCTAGTGTGTTTTTTGTCTGTCTTTCTCACTGAAACAGAGGCAGAGACTGCCCTTAATGGTTTTGCAAATGGTTGATCATATTGTTGGTGCTTAAGTAAAAATGATCATTGGGTCTCCTTTATCAGGTCTCTTAATTTCACTCTCACTAGGCATTAAAAATATCATAACAGTCCTTGCCTTAATCTTTGTTCCATTAGAGTTCCCTTAATTTACATCATTCAGGTGCTATTGACTTGCTAGTATGATTCCTAGCTGATAATTGTAATTCACCTTAGGTATGCTCTTTGGGACACCCCTGTTCATCGCTCTCAGACTGTTCAGTCACCTTCTTCAGCACCATTCCCTCCCCCTTCAGCACTAGCAGTAACGGAATGGAAGACATTCTGTTCAGCTCCTACACTATGGTCTGGAGCAAATAGTCATTGACACAAACAGCTCATGGGTCAACTCTCATTTTCATTTATTCAGCACTCTCATTAGAGTATCAGTAGCTACTTCTATAATCTGACATGAATCTTGCCCTCTGGAATATCTGTTTGCTTTGCTCCTTTCCTCATTATTTTCATAGTTTATGATCACATGCAAACTCAAAATTATGTCTAATGGTGATAGTTTACTCTTTTTTTCTAATTATATAAAAATTACCAGTGAAGTTTAGTGATATAACTGTTAATTATTTCTTCAAAAACAAATGTTACAGACACAGTAAGGTAAGTTTCAAAGAATTGTGCAGTGAAAATAGACCATTTAAAAAATGGACTCCCAATATTATCCGTTTAATAAACTTGATCTTAATAGGCTGTCCCTTCAGAAGAAGGAAGGCTGAAATGTAGTCCTTGGAGATCTTGGCTCTGTTCCTATTTTTGCCACAGATCTCTTGGATAACTTAATACAAGATGATTAGGTTCAAATCCTGTTTTGCCTCTATGGGACCTAAACCACTTAGGTAGATTTTAGAAGCCTAAGTCATTAAATGTAATCGTGCTCCATTGTGCACATTGGCAAACATTTTATTAAGGTGCCCCTGATCCCTATGTGCTTCTTAGGCATCTCTATCTTAGCCTTAAAACCTCTCAACTTCCCTAGACATCTAGATGTGTCGTACTACGTATCCCTAGAATAGAACCCCTATACTATGGCAGCCTAGAGATCTAACTGTACATATGCTCTGTGCCAATCCTATTCTTCCTGAAGAAGTACATAAATACCACATTAGCGTTTAAATTCATATGCTGAATTTGCTCATTCATGCTGATTGACTGACACTGGGGGAAGAAGGAGGTGATAAAGTCTATCTTTTACCCTCATGTCCCACTTTCTAGGATGGTGCTCCAACCACAGGCTGGCAGGGCTGCTGGTCTCCTCCATCTATCCTGTTGAAGATGGGCCAGTGTTAGGTTAGGGAAAGGATGGTTGAGTCTGAAATGTGGCAAAAAAGAGGAAATATGGCTTTGTGGCCCTGTGAGGTAGGTCCTTGTTAGAGGGAGACAGCCCCTGGTTATGGCCCCTGATCCCAGCCCATGATCTCTGTGCTGTTTATCTGCGTTATTTAATAATGTTGCTGGCTCCCTGGAATACATTTTTTATGATGTAATTATTAAATAAAATAGATAAACAGCACTGTAATAAAGGCCCAGAATGCAGTGTCCTCTCCACTTTAAATGTGCCCATCTTATTGGGTCACGCTTTCTGTTGCATATTCTAATTCTCACCCCTTGACTCTCACCCTGGCTGGTCTGTGACTCACTTCATTAGGAGGAATGACAGGTACCTTCAGCCCTGCCTAGTTCATAGATTTGTGTTTAGTATATAGGTTCAGAATCCATCAGGGTAAGGTAGATCCAGAAACCAAATCTCTTGCAAGACAGTTGGCAAAAGATAGGTAAGAGTCCTTCTTGGTGTATCAGGTGCCATCTTTGTCTTCTTTGAGGGCACCTGCCCTGTCTAGTGAGCAACCTGAATCACAGTCTAATAGAAGCCTATTTATTAGGCTCTCTGTCTGCTCATTGATAGAATAGGAGAGGCATGCATGTATCACCCTGTGGTGAAATACAGTTATTCTCTGGAGGTGTAAAAGTTCCCTGCTACTTATCTCTAAAATGACAGAAATATTTGTCTCGACAGGATGGAATCAGATCAGTCCCTTAGGGCGCACTAAGCTATCCATTGAGAAAATGGAAAACCTAGGAGTCTTAGTGGTGGGAGAGGTTTAGCTCTCCTACGGGAGTTGCCTGCTTCGCTGAGGAAGCAATGAGCTAAGATGAAGGTGCCTGAGATGCAAATTGGAATTTGGGATTTACTGTCTTTTCCTTTGTTACTTATAATTAATTAATATTTTATAAGACATTTTTTGTGATCTACAGATGGCAGATATGATATAAGGGCTAAATATTGTCATTTATAATGCAGCTAGCAGAAAAGCCTTGGAACTGGCATGTATATAAATGCGATTTCATAAATACTATTTGATTGGTCTTCCTTTGTAGTGGTTTGGTGACCTTGTGACTCCAGTGTGGTGGGAGGACGTGTGGCTAAAAGAAGGTTTTGCTCACTATTTTGAATTTGTTGGGACGGACTACCTCTACCCAGACTGGAATATGGTAAGTGTATGTTATTTCATTAGTTAGCAACTCCATTGAAAGATTGTTTTCCCATTTTACTGTTTATAGTTGGAGGCTGCTGAAAAATACCAAATGGTCCATGCAATTATCAGATGTCCAACAAAACAAAATCAGTAAGTGTGAAATCAGTTGATAGCGTTCCAAAAAAGTATAATGCATCATTTATTACAAAAGTTATAAAGTCATGTCTTTCATAATCCAGTGTTAAAATAATTACCACCTCTCTAGTCAAAAGTATTTCCTATTAAGGGAGATATGATTAAGTGGTGATCATTTTTGATAATTTCACTTTTTATATAAATGAAAAATCCTTAAAGATTTTTCTAACTTTCTCAGGATGTTGCATTTTTTTATCAAAACAATAATTTGACTAGAAAAGAAAGATTCAGGTAAATTATGCCATGAAATGGAACGTATTACAACTTTAATATTCTGCTGCTTTTTAAATGCATCTATATAATTGTATTTTATGATTGTTATTTGTCACTTAGCCTTAGTTTGGGATAAATGTATTGAGACACTAATGAAGGGGAACGCAGTTTATCATATGCAGTTATAGAAATGGAGTCAGGATTAATTACTGTTTCTTTAAAAATATATGCAGCTACTGTTGACTCACCTATGGGAGAAAAAATTAAAAAATACAAGTAGAGACATGCTTTCTGAGCCCTTCAGTTTTGCAAATTTACTTGGCAGGTCATTCCTAAAAATATATTATTTGATTTTTGGTCATCAGTTGTAATTTCTTGACCATTTTAAGCAAAAGGAATTTATGAGAGTTGTCTCATATCCCATACATACCCCAAGAAGTAGAGAAACTTTCTTTGTGGGCATGGCCAAGGCGCTCATATATTTCTTTGTGTCCTCAGGATTACTTATTTTATTATGTGTAAATTCACCCTATTTTGAGCTACAGTATTTGCTACCAAAGTATTTTTATATATGTCAAGTTTTATGATAAAGGTTTTCAAATGGTTTGGTAGGTATATAAATGTTTTGATTAAATTAAGACGGACAAGGTTCTTTGGGTAAATCTGATATCTTTTATTAGACCAGCTCTAATTATTTGAGATGGCATAATAAAAAATATTAGATTTACCCAAATAACTTTGTCTGCCCATGTTCTTAGACCAAAATGGCTACAACCTATACCCCAGAAACATTGATTAAACTAACATATTCACTTCTGATATTTTTGCCATTTCTTTAACTTAGTTCCTTAATCTTATTCTATTAAAGTTTGCTGTTGTAAAACGAAGATACAATGCCTAATTAAATACATTACAAACTCTTAAATAATTGTACATTTGAATGTTAAAGTATGTTTTTATTTGAAGTTTGATTTCTTTATTCTGGGTACTGCTTAAATATTTCTTTTGTGTATCATTTCTGACTTATAATTGCATTATGAAGAAATGAAAATAAATCTTTATCTGAACTGACAGCTGCCTTGCGTAGGTAAGCTAGTTGGGTTCACCTAGCTTTGGCTGTAATAAATCTCATTCTCTTCATCTTTATGAAAAACACATCTTGAATTACAATGTAATCATTCTAATTATAAATGCAATGGAATCTGGCAGCTCTTGATGATTTAGCATAGTGAAATGTCAAAGAGTACAACATTCTTACACTGGATTTTATCTTTGAATCATCACATTCATTTGTTCTCCACATAATCACTTTAACAAATCCAGAATACCTTTGCTTTAGAAGTCATCTTGAATATACAATATTTTTTGTGAACATAATATTCACTGTTATGCAAATGACATGCCCGTCATGTGAAGTCCTGGCTTCATAGCAGAATACAGGAAAAACAAAAGGCATGTGGGCTGAACAAGGTATGACAGTTAAGTTATAAACCAGAAGCACATAGTGCATGAATTAGAATTAACAACAGAAAAATTGCTGTGCCTGGAAAAATATCTATCTGTCAAGTTCTTTTAAATGAAAAGGGAAGCTTGACATAAACTTTTCATGAGGCTTCTGATATCAGTGGCCTTAGAGATCAAAAAAAACATATCGACATATCCAAATAATTAGAAAATTGGTGGGAAGATTGAACGTGACAATTTAAACAATATAGTTTTTTCCATCCTTTACAGTCTACAGTAGAAATTAATAATATGATGTTTCATTCTTATTACTAAAATGGTAAGAACAGCAAGTAATATTTGGTTGCACATACCAGAATGTAGTGTTCTGGATATTTTTTGTTAGTGGTGCAAAGTACTCCTCAGAACAATCTGAGACGCAAGTGTAAGCAGCTGAGATATACCTAGAGAAAAGAAAAACAGCTTTACTTCTTTTTCAGAAGTGATGTACGCAGTTCAAGCTGCACAAATCAGTTCAAACATTGAAACTTTAAACATTACTTCCAATAATGATGCTATTTTAATAGCTAGAGCAACAACAAAAGATCCTGCACCAGCAGTCATTCATACTTGTAATACATGCAGAAACGGTCCTTTTGAATATGACTGTGCTGGTTCTGAGAAGACTTTGCATAAGGAAAGCCAAAAATAATCTAATAAAACCTCTTTGCAAGGACAAGGAAAGTTAGGAAATTAACATTTTTTCCTTGTAAACTTCTACAGATGTCAGACCTTGGCGACTGAGAGGTCGAATATTACTGCCTTCCAGTTTGTTAGAGAATATGCTGTCATAACTTCTGGGCAGGTGTGGGAGGAATAAAAGAATAAGTGGCTGCTAAATTTTGTTGATGGAGCCTTAGCAGTGACATGCTTAACATTTTCTGTTTCTTAGCCCTCAAAAAACACAGGAAGAAAAGTTGTTTTTTTTTTTAAATAAAAGAGGACTACAGTTTTGTATTTACAGTCGAAAACCACTTTCTAATACAACTTGTCATTGCTGTGGTCAAGAACATGGAACCAAGCAAGTCCTATGATGCTGACACATTTCCTGTCAAGTCTTATAAAGCTTTTCCAAGTAGAAGCCTTTCTGTACTGCTGCCCACATAGGTGAAATACGGCACAATTTTATTTTCATCAGCCTTCCATTTAAATCATAACATATCCATTGTAAAGAAAGGATGTGTTATAGTTTAAATCGTATACATGTTTTAATACCAAATTATTGCTACGATTCTTATTGTTCTAGGTATCATACATACTGACCAAATGGACTTGGGTCCATATTTACTAAAGCAGACTATTTGATGGTTGAAAAGAAACGAAAATGATTTTTGTACAATTTTGACTAACAAAGGTATTCATGGACAAACAGCATAACGGATCCTCCTAGAAGAAATCAAGAAGATAAGAAATTGTCAGTCAGTTTTTTTATGTAAAGCCTTAGTCCATCCCTTCACTGTCTCTTTCTTGTATGTGGACGCATGCAGCTTGAGTTTTGCCATCCTCCTTTTGTTTTTAACTCTGATTGTGTCAAGCGGCCCAGGGGCCTCCCCATTAGTCTGGAATTTGGTTGCTGCCAAATCTCTGGACCTGCATGGAGCCCCAGGTTTTATATGCTGGAGTCAGTGTCCAACCCCAGTGTGCCAAGCCCCAGAGCCTAATCCCAGCATGTGAGGAGGGTGGGGGGCATGAGAGAGAAGGGGCAATGCCAGGCCCTCAGAATGCAATCCTGGTGGTGGTGAATGGGAAGGGATGGTGCTAGGCCCCTGGGATCCAATCCCAGCATGCAGGAGTCGAAACTAAGCATGCTGTTTTCCTTATAACTGTCCACTTTCTGCAGCAAAATCAGTGCCCTAAGATGTAACCCCTATTATTGGAAGACATTTGTAACAGATCGTTTGTGTTATTCTTGTAGGCATTACAATAGTTTCCTTTGATTGTCCTTGACATGTCTAGGCACTTATTTTGTACAAAAAGATGAGTTTGGTATTAACCAAAATGTTCATAATTTAATACAGGTATATACCAGTCTATCCTATTTCTTCTTTCCCTGCCTGTGAACTGGTGCCTGTTAATTGTTACATTTTTAGTTCCTTTCTTCAACCAGCCTGCTTACAAGTACCATGGTTTCTGCTTTATAGAATTGCTGGTCAATAGAATCAGCTGCTTATTTGAATCACTGTGGGAAAACCAAAACCTTATATTATTACATGTACAAATCGCTCATATTAGAATCACAGTTTTGGGGTTTGGGAATCATTTTACTGTGTTCCAGCCTGCAGGGGGCTGGGAGGGAGGAGGAGCAGGGCGGTCAGGCAGGGGGTGCCTGGACATGATCCCAGGGAGCCTGGAGAGCAGCTCCCGCAGGTAAGTGTGTGTGTGTGGTGGTGGGGGAAATGGGGCCTCTGTAGGGAAGGACGGAGACAGTTGGGCGAGACTGGGACCCCAGTGGCAGTGGGACGGGGCTGTAGGTGGCTTGTCTGGGGGTCAGGGGCTGGGATCCCTGGCAAAGCGCCCCGAGTGTGCACGGCAGCTGTGTTTGCCACCACCACACACACAGATCTGGGAGGCATGGGTGTCCTTGCCCCTCTGGGAGTGCCTGCTGCACCAGGGAGCTGCCCCTACGTCCTGCATCCAAGTCCATAGCAGGCAGCAGCAGGTGAGGAGCTGGGCTTTGCTTTGCTGCAGCAGGTGCTGCCGTTTGCCAGGGAAAGGGGGCTGCAGACCCAGGTCCCTGGCCCCATACGCATGGCAGCTGGGGGTCTCTGTGGCAGGGCTGGGAGGCCAGGGGGCTGTGGGTGGGGGGCAAGAGGCACCAGCAGGGGTAAAGGGGGAGTAAGAGGCACAAGCAGGTCTAAGGGCTGTGGGGGAGCAGTGACTATCTGTGTTCTTGAAAAAACAGGTTTCCTTTTAATGGAATCAGCCTGTTAATAGAATTAAATCA
The DNA here is from genome assembly GCA_030014935.1 of Caiman crocodilus. Lineage (NCBI taxonomy): Eukaryota > Metazoa > Chordata > Crocodylia > Alligatoridae > Caiman > Caiman crocodilus. The sequence goes on along the minus strand of JAGPOW010001296.1, from coordinate 75,715,979 downwards.
CCATTTCCCAAAGTGATTTTAATTGGAGGAATCCATTGTAGCACTTTTTCTTTGTTTCTTCATTGGCTCCAGTAGCTCTTGTAGAACCTGGTATATGTTTCAAATGTTTCCTTCTTTCTAGAACAAAGGCTGCGTAACTACACTAGTCCTTGAAGTTTCCGTCCTGTTCTCTCAGTTCCTCATAACTGTTTTCCATTCCCCCAGCATGGGACTCAAGTTTTGTCTCTCATCCTTAGGTTAACTTTTCCATTATTTGGCAAGGTTTGGAGGCTTGGCTCTCCCATACATTGGCACCAAGCTTCCATTTATTCCTTCCACTAACTGGTAATTTCTTTTTTCAAAGTGCTGCTTTCTTCCACCCTCTCCCTTCTCACCTCATAGACAGGTTTCCAACTATATATTCCATCTTTGTTTCTGCTTATTTTTCAGATTACTTAAAGCCCTCTGTACTTGGCTCTTGGGAGGAGGGGCAGGGAAGTGATGGACTAGGACCTCTATGTGCCTGGATTTATTGATTGATCTTTCGCTTCCTTGTTTTGTGGTAGGTGGAGCCATTACGCTGTTTATCCTTGAGGGTCTCTGTTAGTAAGGCAGGAGTAGAGAGGACTATGACAAAAGGAATTACTGGCAAGTAATTTTCACTTTCATCCATCAAACAAGAGTCAAATGCTTTAGCAGTCACCACCTCACCTCATGCTGAGAAAGCATTCCACAGAACCCAGTGGTCTTTTCCTTCTCCTTTATTTTATAAAAGTGTAGCTTTTGTAACAGCTTTATTGAATGAGTCAATGCACAGTGTTTTTACAGTGGTTTGTAAACTCTGTTTTTCTCTCAAAAATGAAGAGGACTTCTTTTTCCTGTGTTTATTTGTTGTTATTGGAACCCATGGTCATGTCTGTTAAGCTTCCTCGATCAAAGTATTAGGACCCACCGTTTCAGTGTGGAAGGGCATCCTTCATCTTTCAAAACATGACCTAACTTTTTCTTCTAACCATAGTACTCCAGGCTCTAGGGCAGAGATGGGCAAAATAAAGTCCAGGAGCTGGATCTGGCCCACCAGGCAATTCCATCTAGCCTTCAGGGCCTCTCTGTGAGCCCCCTGTAAGCCTTGGCCCTCATGCAAGCCGGTGCGTCCATGCAGGAGGTGCAACTCTGGTTGCTTGGGCCAGGTACTCCCATTGGGGGTGGGAGTGTGAGGAGCCATGCCCTTTGGGGCTGGGCTGGGCTGCCCTACATGCTGCAGGAAGGTGGGGAGCTGCGTGTTATGGGGCCAGGTGGGGCTGGCCCTGCATGCTGCCACCATGTGTGGCTGGGGACTCAGGCAGGAGTGCAGCAGCTGCACTCTTTGGGGTGGGTAGGACTGGCCCTGCATGCTGCCACTTTGTGCAGCTGGGGACTTGGATGGCAGTGCAGGAGCTGCACACTGTTGGGCCGGGCAGGGCTCCCTCTGCACCCTGACCCTACATGCATCCAGCGACTCAGGCAGGAGAACAGGGTGCTACATGTTATGGGACTGTCCCCGCAAGCTGCCACCACATGTGGCCGGTGAGTCGGGTGGGAATACTGTGGGGCCAGGGGGGGCTGGCACTGCACTCTGCCAACACCTGTGGATGGGGACTGGCATGGGAGTGCGAGAGCTGCATACTGTGGAGCTGGGTGGGTCTGACCCTGTCCTCTGCCACCACATGCAGATTCAGGGACTTGCACACTCCAGGGACTCTCCCCATTCCCATCCCCCTCCCACACACCTCATCTCTCACCATACCTCCAACACCCCCCCACACCCTCACACATCCTCCATATACTCCCAGCCCCTCACCATAACTCCACAGCTCCCCCACACATTCCCAGGCCCCCACTCCCACCATACTCACAAACCCCACATCCTCCCACAGACGCCCACCCCCTACATATACCCCCCAATATACATGAGTAAGACTGTATTTTGGGTTTTTATGCAATTGCCTCAAGATGCACTATGCCAACACACAAAAAGCAGGACAGAAATAATTACAAAATAAAAATAAAATAAGTTATAGTACATGTTTGACTTTTTTTTTCTAGTTTCAAGATGGCAGCACCCGTCCTCCTCAAAGGAGTACTTCCAAGGCAAGGGGAGAGACTTCCAGTAGCAAAGGCCAGGGGTTAGGGGATGGAACTTCTGGTCCCAAGATGGCGACCAGGGGATGGGGTACCTGTAATGGGGTGGGGCTACCCTTGCAACCCTCAACAGCTCACCAAAACTTGTTAAACAGCACGTCAGCCAAAATTATTGCCCATGCCTGCTGTAGGGGCACCTTTTCTTTTTTTTTTTTTTTTATGTGCTCTAGAGATGGGATGGGGCAACATTTTATTTGGAGCAGCTCTGAGAGCTGGTCTAATTAAAGTGCTGCTGCATCTCCTGTATCAGCATCCCCACACTTAAAAATGGTGGTGGTTATTCAGCAAGCTTTAGTTCAAGTGCCCATGCTGCTATTTTTAAGCACAGGAATCCTGATACATGAGAGACAGAAGGCTGCTGGAGTGCAGCAATTGCCACGCTGCAGCAGACTCTGCTCTGATGTGCTGGAATTCCAGCACATTGAAGCAGCCTCGGCACTCATGTATGTATAGGCACCCAACATAATTCTGTCATTATTATAGAAAATGGAAAATAGATTCATATTGTTAAAAATCTGCATACAAATATTTTTTGTTTAAAATCAAGTGATGATAGAATTTGCCAAAGCATAAAAATAAATATTAATAGAAAATCATTAAAATAAACTTCATTAAATTAAATACTGAGAGCATCTCAAAACTTATTGCTCAGGTCCTTCCTTGATAAATTATTTTAATTGCCTATCTTTCTCATTGTCAGGTTTAAAATAATACAAATGAATACTGACATTAGACCATGCATATTTTTAATGTACTTTAATGTACTTTAGCAGATTGCCTGCTAAAACATTTATCTCTCTTAATAAAATGTTCTTAGGCTTTGTTTGACTCACAGAAAGCCCAGAAAAAAATCATTAAAAGTTTTGAAGTAGACTTAAGACATGAACCTTTTTGATTTATTTCATTATTATTTTGGCATTTCAGACCTAAGCTGTAGCCTGCTTGATCCTTCTAACCTAACATAAATATCATGCTGGCTCAGTGTTGAAAGAGACTTGGCCTCTCCTTTTTCAAACTCCTTTCATGTCTCCTTTATTGGTTAAAGGCTCCCAATGCCTCTAAGAAGCAAGCTTTTAATTAATACCACATGGAGTGTATTTCCCCACCCAGTAACTGCTTGCCAAAGTGAAGCCTTGTATGATTTTTCTGTTTTAACTCAACTACAGGGGAACTTTCTATGCAAAATTAAATAGAAACTCATGTATAATTGACTTTGGCAAGAAAAAAAGAGATGTAAAGGTAAGTTTCAAGACCTTCTTATTGTCAATTACTAGATCCTTTTAATGACAGCAATCCAAATACCCGTATATTTCCTTTTAAAATTAAAAAAGAAATATATATCAACAAATGATGTTTCCTAACAGAGTTCATTCATGCCTTAGCAAGACAGCAGTTTTGAACTTTTAGTATTTAAAATCTTTACATCTTAGATTAAGTGTAAATGGGCATCAAACCTTGGGTGAAAAATGCATTCAGAACATTGAATATAGGTTTAGAGAATGTCAGGCGCTCTAACTGCTCCATGTCAATGCCTGCTTATTTTAGGAAAAGATTTAAATAGCCATTAATATCAGAAGATTTATGTTATAAAGTTTACATTCCTTAGGTTGGGATTTGGACATGCCTTTTGTTTCAAAATGAGACTGTTTAAACTACTAAATTGCACATACCATTGACCTGGCAACTCTTCTCTCAGTCTCTTGAAGGAGATTGAGAGAAGTTTCTAACACGTCTCATCCCTCAGAGGAAATGAGACTTTGACATAGACTTTTGTTTTGTTGGCTCCCCTCTTCTCTGACGTGCTTCTTTTAAAGCAGTATTCCAGATGGGAAGTTAGGTGGCAAAATAAACAGCCATGTATTTTGTTGCATACATATTGAGAGATGCTTTTTGCAATTTCAGCTGTCTTCTTGAGTCATAGAGCTTCTCTTTGTTTTAAAATTGCATGTGGCATAGAAGCAGTATCATATCACAAGTGTGAAGTGATGTTTAAAGGAATTAAGATCTAGCAGGGATTAGTCCAAACCCAAAATTGGCTTGATTCTCTCAGGACCTCCTCATTTTCAAAAAAGCATAGATTTCAAATGTGCAAAGTCCATGCAGCACTTAGAAAATATGCTGATTTAGTATGATTTTTGGCAGACACTTTTTTAGAATACTATTCATGTATAAAAGATGCCTTCTCTGGATTAAAGTATTGCATGTGGTTCTCAGAACTAGGTATAGATTCACCCTGTGGAGCAGTAACCTGCACTGTCATTGGAGAATGGATTTTTTTTTTTATGGACAAACCCTACACTACTAAGCTGAATCAAGCCTAGTGTTTTCAATGCTAATAGGGTCAATCCAGTAGGAAAAGGAGGTGGAACTTTCCCCTTCTTTCATTTCAATTCATGCTAGAAGTGAAGGTAGTAGTGATGTGGGTTTTCATTTCAAATTCCTCATTGTATTCAGCATCCTTGCCTTATTGGGAATCCATTGGGGCAAAACAGATTTAACATACAATTAAATCAAATTGATAATGGAGGTACAGAAGGATGGAGTGAGAGAGAGAGAGAGAGAGAGCAGTTGTAGTAGAGGATGATATCATAAACTTTGAAACAATTCCAACTAGTACAAAATGCAGCAGCCCACCTGCTTAGTAACCCTGGGAATTCTAAATGCATTACACAAAGGCATGGATGCCTGGTCTGACTCTCCATTGAACAGGAGTATATTTCAGGTGCTCTTTTCTGATACTTAGATCCATACTTGGAATTGACCACAGTTACCTCTGAGACCCTGACTTTCTCCTCAGCTGGGAACTCCTAGTGCAGCTACATTTCTTTGCAACAGTGAAATTGTCAGCCCATGCTGGGTATAAAATAGAATTTCATTGGAGTTTGGCTTAAAAATATGGCACAAATGAGAATGGACATGGACCCCTTACCTTTTTCACAGCTAACAAATAGTGATTTTGTTACTGCTTTCCCAGTCACCTTTCCCTTTCCAGTTACACACACACACACGCACACATTCTCTCTCTCTCATGCAATGATTTACATATGTGCACACAGGCTGTTAAAATGAAAGAAAACAATAAGATTATTTATCAAACGTTAATTTTTTCACTTATACAAGTAGGGAAAGCAAGTGAGAAAGAAAGACTGTGAGACACAGTAGAAACTTGTCCTCTTGTATCTGCCCAGTGGATCTTTGCTATGCCATTAGCTTATTGTATACAGCCCTGGAATACCCCTGAGTTGATATCTCTCTGTAGTCCAGTTTCATTGGAAAGCTCTTGTATTGTGTTCTTGCCCTTTATACCATAGAGAGATTTGACTGTTCTTATAATTTGCTTCTGCTTCTTTCTGTCAAGGGCATACTCTCCCTATAAACCTATTGTCCTACTTTCTGCAAATACTTATTTTATCAGATAATAGATCACACAAATCCCATTTGTATGTCTGTTGGCAAGTAAAAGTTACCTATTCTGAGAGAGACATTGCTGACCAGTTTGATGGCATCACAATTTACACATTTGGGCACCCATCTTAAACATTATTCAGTTAGGTTTCTTAGTCTATGCACCATTTGAATGCCTACCTCAGAACAAAGGCAGTGCCTTTAACACTGAGCCCTTTGATCTTTTATATATAATAATCTTCGAGCATAGCTTTTATCATGTGATTTCTTTTGTTCCCTTCTTGACTATATTCCCATTTTTTGTGTACAGTTCTTTGTCTACTTATTTCATATGAAGTTTTAGAAATTATTTTGTGAGTAGCTCAAGAATCATATTATTTTCATACTACCTAACTTAAATGTTATTACGTGATACCTTAATAATGCATTATAAAATCACCACCAGCAACTCTGCTTTTTGCCCATTTAAACATTGTTTTTATGGTATGTAGAATAAACTTTTATGCCACAACCCTGTGTGAACAAGGAATATTGTTTCACCTTTGCTTTCTGTTTAAAGGTAGCTTCATATCTAAAAGGTATATTGTTAAAAGGTAGGGCTGACTGCACCCTTTCCATTAATTTGCAGGTGTCATCATCTGTAATATTCATTTCCTGATTGGACAAGCTACTAATCCAACAATACCTTTTCCAGAACATAGATTTACAAAAGTGGGCATGGTAACTGGAATGAGGAAAGCACAGAACTTGGAGGGAGGTGTTGGAGGATACGTTCCAGCAGGCTTAAGTTAGAAAATCTTATAAGCTAAAAGAACGAGAATACACATGCACTCAGATATCATAGAGTTTGGTACTAATGTGAGATTCTGAATCAACAACTTTGTATAAAGGGTAAGTTGATTTAACTCTAAAAAAAAAAAAAAAGAATCTAGCACATCTTCAATGCAGTAGATGAATTTCTGCCTGCTGAAAGCATGACTGGATGTGATTACAGGAGCCAATGACGAATGAAAGGGAAGGCCACTGGAAAGGTAGCTGAAGTAATGCAGTTAAAATTACATTTCTTTCTCAACAAATAGAGGTGTTAGGGCTTCCAGAATCTTGCCCTCTATTGCTTATAGTCTGACTAATGCATTTCTTTTAAAACTGGGGACTTGTGATGGAGGATAGTGGGTTCATTGGTAGGAGGGAGAATAAACAAAAATTCAACCACTGTTTTTATCTACCCTTGAGGAATGGCATCAAATGCCCCAAAGTCATACTACCTTATGTCAGCAAGCTTGCACTGTCCTCATACCAGCCTTTGCTCAGTTTTGTTTCCCTGATAACACTCTACGCTGTCATCCCTATTCCACTGTCACTAATAGATGGAGTCCTGTCTTTTATGGGAACTCCAGGTGTCATAGCAGTATCATCACACAGAATCATGTTGTGTGCAGGGACTGGGTATAATGTGAAGAAAACTATATTCTTGAATTCCAGGAATTCCACTCTCACTTTACTACACCAGGTTTGTAGCAGATCAAATTCAGTCCTGTGTTTGCTATTTATTCTGCTTGAACTCCCCCAGAGGAAAGTAATCTTGAACAAAATTTTGTGATTGTTTCATGTTCAGACTCAGTCCCCTGACCTGAGCTGTTTACAGCTCACTGACCTTGCCCAACCTATTCTAACATTGATTTTCTCCACAGAAAGTGAATCTACGATTCCATAGACATCATGTTGAAACAGACCCATTCTGCTTTACTAAATACAGCGGTGGGGAAAAGAAAGTCCTCCTTTCTTTAATATTGTATATTAACAATTTTAGTATCTTTCAGGTTGTTTTGTACAACACCTCGGTACAACACTGATGCAACTTTATCTAATAACTACAGTAGTATTTAAATTATGTAGTAATTAAGCTGGTTTGGGTTCATGCAGGGTTTCCTTTTTGTTTCCCATTACTGTAGGTTCCAGGCCCACCTGCCAGCCCTAAAATATGCTGCTCCCATATTTTTTTTGCTTAGTACAAAAATATGAGTCCTAAATGTATTTGGATCTCCTTTCATCAAGGCCCCATCTTGTTGAGCAATAGTAATGTGTTTTGTATGTTTGTGTGTTTAACTTTTAGCTCACTGCAGCAAGCTTAATGTGATTGAAAACCCACCTTGAATGTTGCTGGCTAATATGTTTGAAGTCATGTTAGCTGGTCATATGGTGTTTCTTTGGGAGCCTCAGAAGCTCTAGCCCACATCTTAATAAGCTAGGATGGTATTTTTAGTTGCATTAAGCTTAAGTGAATGAGCTAATATGATTCAAAACTACATTTTTATGATCATCAAGATATGACCTAAGATACAATTGCTTTGCCCTCATGGTTTTTCGTTTATCTTGTTTTTATAAACTTTTAAATGTCTTAAATTGCTATTTGCCTATCTGCTATGCTCAAGGTTTAGCCAAGCGACTCATGTGGCCAATGAGACCATTTTATCAGTTCTTAGTGTAGTAATTTAGAATTCTACATAGTCAAAATCCACCTCCGTTAACCTTTGGTAACTGCCTTTCCAAACTGACTTTTGAAGATGTGTCCAACCTACCTAAAATAGCAGTGCTGTGCTTGCCTGTTGCCAAAAAATTGGGAAATCTAATACTTCTTGAAAGTGTGAACTGAGTGTGGCTGAGGTGCTTTTGATCCCTTAACCATTTTATGATTTTGACTATTACTGTATCCTCCCAGTGGCCCTTATGTGATGTTGAATTTTGCTATTTATGCCTCAAAAAATTCTGAAATGAAAGATATGTGAACAAGGCATTTTATTTTCTTTCACAAGCTTTACTTAATATGACTAGGTGAGAACTTTAACTATGTATTGGGTAATTGGCTTTCTTGCATCCCATGTTTTTAATTGCTTGAATATATAATCAGCTCAAGGTACATTTCTTGTACTCTAATGAATTTTAATAGAAAAGTTTATTTCCAGATGGATCGGCATTGGAATAGCTTTTCGGCTATGTTATAACTGTAATTTGAATTAACACATTGATGGCAAAACATTTCTTTTTAAGAAATTAAATGTAGAATATATTATTTAATCATGTACTTATTTTATCTGGGCAAATAAAAGTGACTTTTTAAAAATGCAAAGTTCCCAAGAGTTCCCTAATACTATACCACTGGATCAACATCAACTCAGTAACTCTTGTAATTTTGATAAATGTTAAAACATATCATTTCAGAGATACTTCTTTAAACTTCAGTTAACCATAATATTTTAATTCACCTTTAACGTTTATACATGACTTAAAAACCTGAGCAAATTGAGCTCTTTCTTTCTTGCTAACAGAAGGTTGTGAAGTAGAGATTTCTACAGTAATGTAACTTTAAAGTTTTTTCAAGGCACAGAAAGTCCCCAACTGAAGAATATGACTTCCAGCTGAACTGTGAAAAGAAATGTGCATAGTCCAAGTTTACTTGTACATGGACATTAAGAAAACTTTACTGCTGACATAAATTTGAGTGGTATTGACCATCACTTACAATCTGCTGTTAAAAGGTAGAAACAAATTTATAGAGTGGGTTATCAGCTGCCACTGACCTTCAGCATTATTGTGATCTCATGCACCATAGTTTCTTAACTTGTAAAGCTGGGATGCTAACCTTTTCTTAATAGTGAAGTTGGGAGAATTAAATGGATAATGTTTATACAGTGGAAATTGTCAAAAGAACCAGAAGCATAACAACCAGGGTCTAAGTCCTGGATGGCAACAGGGACCAGACTGACTGCGATGGCAGCTGCAGTTCTTGTGCTTATTATAAGTGGGTGCCCAGGGATGTTGCCCCTGTCGCCCACTCCGTATAACACTTCTGAGAATAAAGACACATGCAGTTTAAATGCTGCCTCTGTAAGCTAGGAAGAGTCTAGCACAGTCAGTGGTAAGGTCACTGAACCAAAAGTCAGTTTTGCCCACTTCTCTGTTCTTCCTTGGCTTGCTACTTAAACTTGAGCAAATCACTTAGCTTCTCTGTGCCTCCCCAGCAGTTCTATAAAGATATTTAGTTGCCTGTGTAATATAATTTCAGATCCATGCATGAAAAAGTGTTCTATGTATTATGTTTTAATATATTTGTTTTCTTGTGATTGAAATATTTTTCTTCTTTCTCTCCCTGCAGAAATGAAATTGGAAGAATTGGTGTAATATTAGTTGCAGTTTACAGCTTTTAAAAAAATTACTTGTAGTCATTTATTTCCACTCCAACCCAAATCACAAGTCAAGAAGGTTCACCATATCTCAGTTAGAACTGAGGCCAATTGGTTTTCTCTACCTGTTAAAACATTCAGGAATTGCTCTAGGTCGCTGTGGATGACATCTAGAACAGGATTTGATTTTTGCAGGCCCTCATATGGAAGGCTGTTGAGTCCCTGAGACTCCAACTGATGTGCATCATGTCCATATTGTCATAAATGCACCTCTGCCCATGATATTCCTGCATGTACTCTATTTCAGGAAAAGCAGAGATTTCTGACAGATGTCGTACATGAAGTGATGCTGCTTGATGGTTTGGCCAGTTCACATCCAGTATCACAGGAGGTGCAACAAGCCACAGACATTGACAGGGTGTTTGACTGGATCGCCTACAAAAAGGTGGGGATAGATAAACCACACATTTGTGTTTAATTTTTAAGTAATTGTATTTGGAAGTCTTGTTATATGTGAAAAAATAACCAAATAAGAAAAATAATTAGTTACAAAACTTAAATGCACATGGACTCTTTGGGTTTAAAGTAACTAACCTTAGGCATTGTACTCAAGACGTTCAGAGTTATTAAATGATATAAATAAAACTGAAGGTTTTAAGAGTTCAGCAAAGGAAAATTATCATTTGTTACTTATACTGTCTTTGTGCACAGACTTTAAATGCTTTAAAGCTGAAGAGAGAAGTGAAGTCCCTACCGTAATGAGAATCCAGAGAAAATTTTTAAAGCAATATCTTCAGTTCCCCTTGTAACCAAATAAGGTGGTTTCTTTTGTGAGGAAAAAGTTAGTAGTGTATAGCCATGAAGATCCAGGAAGTATGTAAGAGGCAAGCATTTTTGTGGGCAATATCTTTTATTGGACCAACTGCGTGATTGATATAGACTTAGAAAAGCTTTCAAATGTCATGCATTCTTCTTCAGTTCTTTTTAAATTCATTTTTGTGCAATAACTTTGTGGCTTATTCTTGGTTTTGTTATGCCATTAATTGTATTAATGTATGGTCAGTAAAAACTGAAGATGTGATTAACTGGTTTTTCACATCTTAAGTGTAATGTCTGCCAGGGGCTCTAGCCCTTCCCTTCCACTAATAGCAAAACAATGCTCAGTGCTGCTATGGAGAAGGTTGAGGAATGCAGCTCTATGGTGTGCAAGGGGTCATGTGCTGTCGGTAACCTGATCTTTTTCTAAGATCAGACCACTGCTCTTGAGTTGTACATAGGCTGTGATCTGTTTTTTATCTGATTATTGTAAGAGAATATGTCAGGGTTATCTCCTTGTATCCTTATAGCATAGATTTAATTATATTTTGAGAATGAAATTTGATGCATCATTTAAGGCAACACAGTTAGCAATTGGGGGATTTCCCCTTGTTTACTTAGACATAGTTTCTATTGACTTAAATGGTAATTGCCTCCATGTATCTGTGGGTTGAATTATGTTGTAAGTACTTTTAATGTAGCAGTAAAACAATTTATTCTTCCATTGGTTCTTGTAAGTTTTGTTAAAAGGCTTTGATAATTTTTAACTCCAATTTTTCTGTCTGGCTCACAAATGGTGTTTTCTTTCTATGATGCTTAGATAATGAAAAGTTAAAAAAATCAGATAAGCTTTCTAGATACGATTTGCTGAAGAGCTATAACCAGTTCACTTAATCCACTCTCTTTTAAATCCCACATCAAATGAAAGAAAGCACTTGCAACCATGAAATAATAAAGAACCAAGTGAAAAATATTGCTTCAATAAGTTTATGAGTACAATAAAAAATCTTTGCACCCATTCTTTACATAGTCATTATATTAAATATATAGTGAGGAAATGTTTTTGTAGTTCACCAGAATATAATGATTCTGTTACTGAGGGAATTTTGTTGTTCCACTTTCACATGTAGGCTGGAAACAGATCGGTTGTGTCATGATATGTTGTGGCATAGCAGAATGCGCTCTACAGATTTCTACAGATGTTGCCAGTCACCATGCACTAACTTGGGAGACAAGTGAGGGAAAACTTCTACTTGCAGATGTATCCCTATGTTGGAGTGGGGAGTCTGTGTGTCTGTATGCACGAAGGGGGGAACTCCTATAAGGGTTTCCTTTTCACCATTTGCAGATATGCCTGCACAAATGTGTGTGTGAGGGAAGCTCCCATAGGGTGGGTCCCCCTCTGTGCTTGTAGGTGGGGGTTGGGAGGAATCCCTGCAGAGGGATTCCTCTGGCGCACATATCTGCTGTGCCCTGGCCTGGGGTGTGTGTTTATAAGTAGGAAACTCCAACTTGCTGACATGCATTTTTGTGATAAAGATCTGACCTTTCCCCTTTACTCAGCTGTGTCCCCAGGGATCCCTAAGACATGTCTAAGTGAATGGGGAAAGCAAAGCAGGTGCTCCCAAAGCCTGAGGGGACTGATCCTGCCGGGGAATTCCCAGAGTGTGCAGGACCAGACCCCACAAGCCCTTGGCAGTTAAAGATCTTCATTTAGCTTCATGCTGGCTGTTTTTTTTTGCCATAAAGAAACAGATGTGGCCCTCAGTAAAGTAGCCCAATTTAATACCACCTTCTGTATGGCCGCAAATTTGAGCATTTGACAGAGCTTCTGACATAAGCTACAGACCTGTTTGCTTTTACTTTGTGCTACCAGAGAACTTTTTGTTGAGAAACAAAGATAAAATCTATTTCTACCTCTAGAAGATCTTTCTACCAGAAGGGACATATTTCCTCTGGGAGAAATTCAGTGAATACTTGCATGGCAAGTGGCGATTCTCCTGGTAGAAGCATAATGTCTGTAAGTAGCCTAAGTCATAAAGATATAGCTAATATAAAACTTTTATGTATCATAGTTTATTGGGTTTTTGGCAACTGAGCATTTAAAAAAAATTTCAGGCATAGTAAAGAATATGTGTTTTGTAGACAGTTCATCCTGCTTAAATTCATGCTTTTCTCTTGGGCAGCAAAAGAAGTGGTTTAGCCAGAAAAGTCAGCTTGCTATTATTTTCTTAGTATATACAGTTCTTTCCTCCTGAGTCAGATGACATCAGATTCTGATTGCAGAGAAGCTACGTGGCTCTTTGTTGCCTGCTGAATCACCACAACACCCTTTATTCCAGGGTCTTTTATGATCATGTTCTGCTTATACAGTGCTAAAGCAAGAAGGAACCACTCTCTTTGAGGCAGTATCTTTTCTCATTGAACAGCAATGCCTGGCCTCAACTTGGCCTTCTGTTTGAAAGATGCAGGTGAAGAATCTTGACTGTACGTGACCTAGTGATTTTTATTTTTAAAGTGCGTGCATGTGTGTGCACACATGCATGCACCTGTGTGTATGTGTGTGTGTGTGTGTGTGTGTGTGTAAGATAGCATATAAAAACCTTAGTCACTTGGAGGTTTTGAAATTATTACTCTTGATCAATGAGGCTATAATATTCAGTAGCTTACAATATGCTGATTTATTCTTATTTTAAATATCTTCAACCATAGATATTCATTCTAATGATGTCTGAAAATCGGCAAGTTCAGAGGTTCATTCTTGATGAGTATCTAGAACATTTCATGCTGTTTATTTTTGTCTAATTAATATGATAATAGCAATGTTAATATCATACTTAGCCCTTATCTTTTTATTGTAAAAGCACTTTACAAACATTAAATATTTTCATTTGCATTGAAATGATAAATAGGGCAATAGGACACATGCATAAAATAGCTAACAATTTATATAATATAAAAGCAGAACTCAGCTTTCTGAGGAGATGAGAATACAATCTGTCTATTGTATAAATGTGATTGCATTGTAACATTGTAATGGTTCCATTTTACTGGATATAGTGGCCCGGCCCAGTGGATATTGCTGCATCTCAGGTCTTTGCCAGACTTTCAGATTGCTCAGCACTCTCATCATCGTAGTACCAGTGTATTTAGTGATTGAACTTACAGGTTGCTGATCATTTTTAGTGCACTATTTTAAGGAGGCTAGATAATAACCTCGCCGGGGTCGTTTGACCCCAGCATTGTTTCCTGCCCATGGCAGGATATTGGACTTGATGATCTGCTCAGGTCCCTCCTAACCCTATCAGCTCTGAAACTATGAAGTATATCAGCAGTAATACTGAGGAAATGACTTAAGGTGAAGTTATATATTACACTTAGACCATGCTGAGGGCATTTAAAATGTGTCTACATATGGGGCTGGATGAGAAGCATCCCAGTGAGCATGGATTCACCATGGGCAAGCCATGCCTGACCAACCTGATTGCCTTCTATGACAAGGTGACTGGCTCTTTGGATGTGGGGAGACTAGCAGTATACCTTGATGTTAACAAGGCTTTTGATATGGTCTCCCACAGCATTCTCAAGGAATGCTTTTGATATGGTCTCCCACAAGCAAGCTAAGGAAGTATGGGCTGAATAAATGGACTGTAAGGTGGATAGAAAACTGGCAGGAGCATCGAGCTCAGAGGGTAGTAATCAATGGCTCAATGTCTAGTTGGCAGCTGGTATCAAGTGGAGTGCCCCAGAGGTCAGTCCTGGGGCTAGTTTTGTTCAGTGTCTTCATCAGAGACCTGGAAGATGGGATGAAGCACACCCTCAGCAAGTTTACAGATGACACCAAGCTGGGAGGTAGGCTAGTATCTGCTACTGTAGCTATGCTGAAGGGTAGGGCTAGGATTCAGAGTGATTTAGACAAATTGGAGGATTGGGACAAAAGAAATCTCATGAGGATCAACAAGGAGAAGTTCAGAGTCCTGCAGTTAGGATGGAACAATTCCATCCACCAGTACAGGCTGAGGGCTGACTGGCTGGGCAGCAGCTCTGCAGAAAAAGATGTTGGGGTTACAGTGGACAATAAGCTGAATATGAGCCAGCAGTGTGCCCTTGTTGCCAAGAAGGCTAATGGCATGCTGGGCTGCATTGGTAGGTGTGTTGCCAGTAGTTCAAGGGAAGTGATTCTTCCCCTCTTTCAGCACTGGTGACGCCACATCTAGAGTACTGTGTTCAATTTTAGGCCTCCCACTACAGAAAGGATGTGGACAAATTAGATAGAGTCCAGCAGAGGGCAGTAAAAATGGTGAAGGAGCTGGGGGACATGATTTATGCGGTAAGACTGAGGGAACTGGGTTTATTTAGTCTAGAGAAGAGAAGACTGAGAGGGGATTTAATAGCAGCCCTCAACTACCTGAAGTAGGGTTAGAAAGAGGATAGAGCTAGACTCTTCTTGGTAGTGGCAGATGACAGAACAAGAAGCAATTGCCTCAAGGTGCAGCAAGAAAAGTTTAGGTTAGATATTAGGAAGAATTTTCTTACTAGGAGGGTAGTAAAACACTGGAGCAGGTTACCCAGAGAGGTGGTAGAAGCTCCATCCTTGGAGGTTTTCAAAACCTGACTAGACAAAGTTTTGGCTGGGTTGATCTAGTTGGGGATGGTCTTACTTTGAGCAGGGGGTTGGACTAGATGACCTCCTGAGGTCTCTTCCAACACTAACTGTCTATGGTTCTATGATATTAAAGCTCTTTAACACATGCTAAGTGCCCTCTGAGCATCTCAAAGTTATGCCACATCAGGTGAGGGTTAACTCTGGGATATGCTACCTAGCTCATGTTAAGGTAACTTCAGCTTGCTCCACAGATGAAATAAGCAATTTGCCATCCTCCAGCATCCCAGGATGCACCACTCCCAGCCCCCCATCCAGTTTGCCTGGATGTTCTGGCAACAGATAGAGCCTGGGTGTTCTGGGTCTTAATGATGCCCCTGCTTGCCAGTCTTCTACTGGCAAGTCAGAGCTGTGCAGTCAAGAACTGGTTTTAAACCTTAATGTGTGACTGCCCACAACATGTTCTAACTTGAATACCCTTAACATCCCATGGATTTTGTATGGTCTAAGAGTAACATGTTAACTTCACCCTTACATTTTTCAGGTGAAGTGCTTGTTTAGCTGCTTTGTTAGATTGATTCCAGTTAGATTGATTCCATGGATTTTTTTCCCTTAAGAGAAGAGCTAAGAGGATAGTTTAAAAAGAAATCCCAAAGTCTACATGCCTCTTTGCTTTAAGTATAAGCAAGACTTTCCATAAATGTCCACTTCCAGATTCCTTACTCGTACCTCTGGAGGACCTGATACTAATAACTGTTGGAGACAAAACAGTGACTACACTTTACAGTTTGTGTGTGTCTGTGTTTTCATTCCCATGTACCTTTATTATGCCTATGTACAGGTCACTAGGTCAAATCACTTAGAGACAGAATACCATTTGTCATAGATGGAAATAAAAATCCAGTCTATTCTTCTCTCTGGTTTCTAGCAATATGAATATTCTGGCAAATATTTGTCAAAATAATTTTCACATTGTAAAACTGAAAGAAAATATCAGACGTTATATTTCTCAGCACTGTTTTTATGACTATCTTTTGGAGTTTTTTTGCCCATACTGCCATATGCTGTATGGCCACTCTTGCAAAATAGGGTATTGAAATATTTTGTGTGTTGGAAATGTGTGGTCAAGTTCCACTCCATGGCTTGACCTGCACTGTGTACCCCACTAGGTAGCTTTCCACACTTGCAGAACACTTGCCTGCTACGACTTGATTGAAAAGTTCAGTAGAATTCTGTCCTTTAGAAAGCAGAAGGTTCCATCATCAGGGCTACTCCCTCTCAGGCAAAATAGTCCACTGTGGTGTCTGATAAGATGCTGGGCCTATAATGGGGGCTCCTTTGCCCTTACACTCCCCCAGGCCAGTGGCACCTTAAGACACAGTTGCAGCTTCTGCTGTTAAGGGTTCACAGCTAGGGAACTAGTCAAAGTGGCTCCTGGGTGACTACCAGGAAGTCCTAGAAGTCCATCTGATACAAAAATAAAGAAATATGGGCAGATAAACTTCCCTCACCATCTGAGACTGTCCCGCTCTATCAGAAGATCTCCTCCTTTACTGCTTCTGGCCTCCCTTCTGGGTTTCCGTTGGATGGTCCCTGTCTATCAGCTTTGGCTTCTTGCCCCTGTTGTATGAAGATGAACTACCTGGGGTAAACTGGGGTTAGGTGTTCCCTTTTCCTGAGGCATGCCCCACACAAGCTGCCATTTCCTGGCCCCTGTGATCCCAGATAGGGCCTCTTTCTCTAGAGGGCCCTGTTTTCCTGGAGAATCTTCTAAGGCAGGGGTTGTCACCCGGGGGTATGCGTACCCTTGGGCGTACTTTGAAAGGTACCAAGAGGTATGCGGGGGCGGGTGGGGACGGAGTGCTGCCACCCTGTGCCACTGCATCACAGGAGCAAAGCTGACCGCACAGGGCCGCACAGACACTGCGCTGCTGCCACTCCGCCACCCACGATGCCCCCCCACTCCACGCCTGGGTGCTCCCTTCACTCCCCTGCCCGCGGGTACATTTACTAAAAAGGGGGGCACCAGCAGTACACTTATTAAAAAAGGTTGAAAACCCCTGTTCTAAGATGCTGGAGCAGGACTGTGCCAGCTGCTGTGTATCCTGGAGCATCTCCACTGTTGGTCCCTGCACTCCTGCAGTTGTTTGCCCCCTAACCTGGGGGTGACTGGTAAGAGGAAAGTCCTTAACCTGGGATGTGTCTGTCATGTGGTGTTGGGGCTGGCTCACTCGCCACCCCGTTTGTGTTGTTGCTGCCACTCATCCCAGTGTTGGCGAGGTGGCTTGGATTTTGGGGACTGAGGGGAAGGGGGCAAGTGGGAAGTTCCCCTTCTGGGGTCCCCCTGTTCTTTTGCAAAATGGATACTATTATTGACATTTCTCTGATGGTTATTTTAGGATTTCCTGGCTTGTTTGATTTACAGTCCATTAGAATTCTTTCCACAGGCTTCGTTAGGCTTTGGATCAGGCCCTCAACGATTAGTAAATGCTAACCTAGTTGACATTTAATAACATAATGTCTAATCACTATGCTAAAGTATTTTTTTCCCATATTATGGTTGTTTTCAAAAGCAAATTTCTGGAGTTTTAAAATTTCTGCCTTATATTGCTTTTGGACCTTGCCTTCCTGGTATGCGTTTCTCTTCATAATCTTTTTGACAAAAACAAAACAATAAAACGTGCTTGCACATAGTTTTTCTTAAGAGAATGAGAATCAATAAATGCCATTGCTTTCATTATTATCAATATCATGTCATTGTTAAATGCAATTAAAAGATCCATCTCTCCCAAACACTCTTGCCACAAAGAACTAACAACTGTCACTTTAATGGCTCCCCTTCCTTCTCAATTTCCTTTATACTTGTTAGAGATAAACATTAAAATTACAGTATGCCACTTAAGTGTTTGAGAACTAAATATATCTTCAATTTCCACCTTTTTTTGTCCTCTATGGCTGCACATACTAAGAAATCTTAGGGCATAAAGCTCTGAAGATATGGATTCACTTAAGCCTATGAGAAGAGTGAAATAAATACTGCAGCACTAAAAATACCTTTCCACTTGAATTGTGGTTGATGATAATGTTCGAATGTTTTAAAAATATAGTATTAGTGATTTTTGGAATATGCGTGTCTCCTCCCACAGGGGCCACAAATATGTACAGAGGGAAAAAAACCAGGATGGCTTATTAATAAATAATATTACCAGAAGATACAATCAGCCTCCTTGTACATCTCTCATGTTGCATCAGAGATTAGATAGATTTTTCTAGCACAGCTGGAAGTAAGATTCTGTCCTCCTCAGAATGGCTGGAACCTTGGTTATATCCCAAGTGCAGCAGGAAACGTAGCCTGTTGAACACTAGAGTGGAGCTCAGGGATTGTTAAATCAAAGTGAAAAACATGACAGCATTTCAACACCAAAAATAACTGGCAGCAGGAAATGTAGCCTAGAGAGTTGTATCAGCACTGTATGCACACATGTGCATGCTCTCACTCTCATACACATGCAAACATGCACACACAGAGGGAGAGACAGAGAGAGCAAGAATAACTTAAGTAACAATAATCAGCCAGGAACAACCACCAATAATAAGCAGGTAAGACAAGATAGCTATATCACAAAGCCAGCCAGCACCAGGACAGTGCTTTCAGGGTTACCAGAACTCATGGGTTTCTAAGGCCAGTGAAAGCCTATATTGACTGGGCCAATACTTTGATAAAGAAATGTCCTGTTGCCAGTAGTCTAGCAAGAAAAACTAGTGAGGTTTGTCTCAGTGTAGACAGTAAAGGTTCTTAATGGCAGCCAGAGCAGGTGTGATGGTGAGTGTCACAGTATAGAGCGCCCGATAGAATCTTTTAACCTGTGAGCATCCTGAAGTCAGCCAAATCTAAGAGGAGAGTATCCAGTGGATTTAATAATAATCCAGTATAAATCAAACTGAGATATTGGTTTGAATCTTTTTTAGGCAGAGGAAAAAATGTAATGTTTATTGCCACATCCTGACAAAATCTTCATTCTTATCTTAACTTTAATACTTATTGTATGGCTTAAAACTTTATTTTTGTGCCAGTTTTTAAAAAAGCATAATGTGGTCTAGGTTTGTGCAAACTAATAAAAGGAGGAACTTTTCAATCAGCGAAAGAAATATTACTGAGAGCGTGAAAGTGTTTAACCTCCAAAATGCCATTTACGTTGTAGGGAGTAAGTGCTCAGCTACATGGTGCATGATATCAGCATGTTCCAACAAAAGAAAAATTTAAACAACTGAAAACAGTGGGCCTCTGATCAATTAAGCACAATGCTTTTGAAAAAATTCCATATACCATTTTTCACTGAAATCTGGGCCCCATGCTCTCTGCATAATCCATCTTTTCATGTGTTTTCTGTTTTTTTTTATTTCTGTTCTCAAACACTGGAAAAAAGTTAGTTATTCCTTCCATCTAAGAAGTGGATACTTTTATAAAAGGATCAACTACTGTAAGTCAGTATATAATAATCTTTGCTGAACAGCATGGTCAGATGGTGATAATATGAGATGGTTCTTAGATGTGGAAGAAACTTATGTACAATGTAAAGCAAAGAAGGTTATATTTCAATTACTCATATAGGTTAATCATAAGTGTAGTATGTTGTCAAGCTGTGTCAAATTACCTGTGATACAAGTCAGATATTTTTGCAACCCATTCTCTCATGGTTGTCTGAGGGAAATGCTTTTTGTTTTTCCAGATTAATTTAGCTGTGATGTCGGCTGTGAATGACACTAAATTCTTTGTATGTATTTGTACGATGGTGTCGGTTACATGACTAGACAGCACAGCAGGTCAGTACCCAGAGTACAGACGGTTGCTTCAAAAGCCATTTGTTCATATTGCATTTTACAGAGAAAATATCTTGTAGTGAAAACAACTCCATTCTGTTGAGAGAAAAGTCCTAGAAAAAGCTATTTGCAATGTGAGTGCTAGCCATGCTCAGTTAGATCCAGATTTAGCAAAGCACTTATTCGGTTCAGAAAGTATTAGTTATCCCAGTTTAAGCACGTGAATTATACCTCTGAAGCCAGTGGGTACATGCTTAAAATAGGCACATATCTAAATACTTTGCTTAATTTAGACTTAAGAAAATCCTTAACTTGAATGTCTTGATTCAGTAAGAGCTTCATTCAAAATGGATTCATGCTGGCTAGTTATGTTTTAGATAAAATCGATATATATGCCTTTTTTGTTATGTGAAGTTCACCAGAATACAACCTAAATATTTACGTACACATGAAAGCCTATGCGTTTCAGCATTCATCTATGCCTTTCACACTTAAGTGAGAACGGTCCTAAGCTTGTGCATGCTTGAAATATCAGCTGTTTTTTTTCTGAGAAATATGTACATACATACATACATACAAGAGAAGTATTAAGGCAGGTAGGCTTCAATAAAGATGTGTGGGTACTCGTGTGGCACCCAGTTATCCCAGTTCTCTCAGCATACTCAGGCTACCTCTAGTCAGCCTTAGCATGTTGTGACCTTAACAAAACTTACTGTATCAAGCAAGGCGATTGGATTTTTAGTTCTCAGTCCTAAAGTAAGCATGCATATAATTCATCTTCTTGTTATGGTGCACTTACATGCTTTAGACAGATACTTTCTAACAGGCAGTATGGACTGTGATTCTGAGGGAGACAGAGTGTTTTTTCCTGAGGCGAGTGTTTTTTCCACTTCCGTTCTCATATTTTTGTGACAAGGCACTTGGCAGAATTTGCGGATTCGTTGGACTCTGACAGGCTGCTCTGCGAGTGCTTTTGCTGTGGCCTTGCACTGCAACCTCTGGGCTGTCAACCATGCACCCTGGCCCCCATGCAACTCAGCCCTGGTTTGCTCACTAATGAGATGTTGTTTTTTCCATATAGATAGGACTCTTTGGATGTGTAAGTATAAGTGTTGTATATAAGACAGTGCGTGTGTTCTTATGTTTCCAGGATTAGCATTTTCTTGGACCATTCTCTTTCTGTGACTAGCAATTCTTTTTCTAAATTGCATTTCTTAAAGTATCAGAAACTTATGTCTTTAAGGTTACAACTAAACACACGCTGAAAATTTCTGAAGCACATGAAACTTAATTTGATTGGGAAAAGGCATACAGAAGAGCTGTGTCCCTCATAAGTATTGAAACAGCTGTTTCATGCCAAAAATAGTTTATAACTTCTCAGCAATACCCATGATAGGTGTATATTTGTGGGAGAGAGACATACGTATACATAAGCTGCCATTTATACATATATAAACATACACAAGAGATTAAAAGATCCTGTTTCACTGTCATGTATTGATGGTACCAGATAGGTCATGCAGTTATCAACTTTAGCTCAGACAGAAGGTAAGGGCTTTTTTCTTTGACCATATCAAGCTAGTTTGAAGGTTATAAATAGACATGCTTTCCTAGTATCTATCTGGCAAATGTATTTTATTAGCTTGAATTCTCCCAGAAGTCTTTCCAGCACTAAAATGCATCTGTGTTTGGCTTTATTATTATAAAATCATAATCTGGACCCAGAAGGTGCCCTTTTGTCTCAGGTGTGCTATGAGAATTCAGAAACATTTGGTTTGACTGATCTGCATGTGTTTGAAATAGACAAGCTGACCTTAAACCCATCATCTTAAACCCTACCTAAATGGCTTACAGCTGAAGTCTTGAAACAGTTTGTTTCCCAAAGAAAAGACAGCAATAACAAATATGAAATTATGTTTCTTGATTGAATTACTGCAATGGTTAATTCATCATCCTTGGCTACAGAAGGCTTGATGAAGTCCTGTTATGATGATGAGATTTGAAAACCCAAACCTTACAACACATTCAGTTTAGATTAATAAAAAATAAAGAGGAAATCTGATTCTAATATCCCCTGTTTCTCTTCCTGTGGGACTGAAAGAAAAAATTCCAAAGGTATCTACAGTAGCACCAAGTACTCGTGCTATTTTATTTGTTCATGAATTCTCTCTGCTGCTGTCTGGTAATATGATGAACACTGAGGTTGTGTTTCCTCTTGGAAATGAAATAGTTATAACCATGCATTCTTTAGTTCTGTTGAAATGTCCTTATACAGGGATTTGTTGTCTTTCTATCTTTTGGAGTAATTGGGAGCCATGGACTTAGTTTTATTGTTGAAAGGGATACTCTGTGCAGCGGAGTTTGAGAACTGCTGCTTTATTCAATCCTGATCTTGAACTCTGATGATGGCTCATCTGTGTAAATAATCTCATCAGCCTCCTGTGTTTGTCCATCCTTGAAGATTTCCCCATATAGGCGCTTAATGAAAAAATATACTGTGCTTTTTGTCCTTGTCAGCGGTGTCAGAACATATAAGAAAGGTTTTGGTGGAGAGGCTAAATAAAACTGCTGTAGTAAATGGGAGTACTAGCAACATTTTGTCTGGACGACTGAACAGCTTGTACTTCATTTTGATATTCAAAAGAAAAGGGCATTGCAAAGTCCACCTGAAGGACATGTTTATTTATGGTTATTTCCCACTGAATTCTGTTTGCTATGGCTTGTTCCTAAAAATCTGGAACAGAATTGATTTCTAAGTCTAACATTTAATCAAAACTCATGTTATCAGTTGGCCATCTGAGTATTTATCTCTCCCCAGAATGACTTTGTTATTCAGAAAAAGTAATGATTATGATTTGCCAGTGAAGAACTCCCATCTTACAGTATTTAACCCATGCTTCTTCAGCACATCCAATATAAGTTTTTGGCATCACAAAAATCTTGCAGTTTTTCAACTCAAGAGTGAGAGATTCTACTTAACATCTAATAAAGAAACGAATTATACTACAAGGTTTACAAATTACAATAGCTAGTTTTAAGTTTTATATAAAATTCAAAGGAAAACTGAAATACATTCTTCTTGTCATTAAAATGTCTTCAAATTCCTCTTTTTTTTGAAGGATACCCTATTTTTATAAGCAGTATCAACCACAGCTACTGCTGAATATCCATATTAATTGGCGTTAAATTAGTTGCAAGTTTTCATGTTTAATATTCACTGGAAATTGAGTTTATTAATAGAAAAAGACTAAGACCTTTCAGGCAGAATTTGCTTGTCAGTCTATATTGTTAAACTCAAAAAGGGGTAAATGAAGTAATTCTGTTTACTAAAAGTTATGGACTCAGTCCAGTAGTACTCATTTATGTCATTATCATACACTGGGCTCATCTATATGAGATGCTAAATGTGCATTAGACTAATTCTACTGCACATTAGTGCATCACGCAGAAAGCTTAAGTGCTTTATTGGATCATGGACTATTGGATCAAGGGCTTCAAGATGAGCCCTATATTTCCATGTTTTGCATGATATAATCAGCTGTACTGGTATATTGTACTTTGTGCATTATGGTGCTATGTTTAGTATCATATAAAAACAACTAACATTTGCAGTGGTAGTTGGTAGGTGAAATGTCTTTTTGGCAGGAAGTTCACAGGAGAAGAGTAACTTCTGCAGAAAGTGTCCGGTGTAGGCCTGATAGATAAATATAAAAATGTTTCTTCCAAATATATTGTCAGAAAGTATTCATGAAACTTGAGCTTCTGATCATTTTCTCAAAGAGTTATTCTAGCTTTGACATGTCAAGATTCATTCCAGAGAAGAATTGTTCAGTAGCGTACAGCATTTCAGTGGGCAGACTTGTATTTCCTGGTTTTCTGTCAGATGGATTTCTTTGCATTTCATCAGATAAATCAGAGTGCAGCATCCTATCCATACTTTACTTTGTGTCATCTTTCTGTTTTTCTTTCAAATACTGGCATGGCTCTCACTGATGTGTAAAGGGAAACTCCTTAGGGTAGCATTTGAACATTGTATTTTTGTATCACCGAGAGGGAAGAACAGGTATTGGGAAATCTGTTTGTTTTTCTTATTTTATGAAAAATGCAAGTATTATCAATGATTGAAGCGATCCCACTCTATTAATAATTGTGTATTAAATTGTGTTTTTCTCAGACACATTTCAGCTTGCTTTTGAAAAATATATAATAAGTATATAGATAGACTTTATAGAAATCAACTTGTGAAAACTGAGGTAGAAGAAGGTGCTGTCTATCTAGTTGGGTAACAAAACCTCCCCCCCCCCAA
>JAGPOW010001296.1:75676665-75691587 GCA_030014935.1 Caiman crocodilus | reverse complement strand
CCCCAAACCCCCCCCCCAAAAACAAAAAAAAACAAATTCCAGGAGTACTCTCTTTTGATTCCTGGGGGTAAACTATCTCTGGTAGACAGGATTTATCACTTCTAGAGGAGATAGAAAAATGATCTTAATTTTTGCACAATTTGGTGGAGAATTTTAATACAGAGCTCTTAGGAGTGCTCTATGGTATATAAGTACTATATAACTTTGCATGAAAACAGTACAGTTACAGAAGGAAGTCTGTCACTGGTGAAGGGATCTGTTTTCAAGAATAGATAGGTTTAAGAATAAAATGTTTTTGCAGTTTTCTACTGTAGAATCAGGTTTTGGCTGCTGTTGTAAAGTTTTTTTCTTGGAGGAAAAAAATAATCAGTTATCTGGATGGAGTACTGGGAGGACTTCAGTTGATTTCTTAATGTCATACTAGGGACTCAACAAAGATTAAGGCTAGGGACAGAAGTTTAAGTGATCAGAAACCAGTTCAAATCTGTAATACAACAGAAGTTTGGTGTGCAAAAACTACTTTCAAAATGGTTAAAATTGATTTAAGACAAACCTGAATGGATGTAGTATCAGACTAAACTGATTTAGATCAAACTGGTTTGCGGA
The DNA here is from genome assembly GCA_030014935.1 of Caiman crocodilus. Classification (NCBI taxonomy): domain Eukaryota; kingdom Metazoa; phylum Chordata; order Crocodylia; family Alligatoridae; genus Caiman; species Caiman crocodilus. The sequence goes on along the minus strand of JAGPOW010001296.1, from coordinate 75,690,981 downwards.
ACTTCTGTCCCAGACCCCTTCCTGGTTCAAATTAAATCGCAGCCCCCCAGTTTTCCAGGATGTTTTGCGGCTCCAGGCTGTGCTGGCCCCTCCAGCAGAACATGGTTGGCTGAGAAGGGCATGAGGGAGAACCCAGTTCTGGACCCAAGCAGGGATCTGCCTGGCAGGGGCAAAGGGAAGCAGCCCCTCACAGGCTTTTCTCCACTCCCTGCTTGAGCAGAGAGTGAGGGATGTGGCCAGGCTCCAGGCCCAGCCAGCAGGCTGAGATGGAAAGGAGATTGAAACCTCTTCCCATCCATGGTCTGCCTGGTGGGGGTGGAGCAGCCCCTAACAGGCTTTTCCCATTCTCTGCTCAAGTGGAGAGTGGGGGGAATGACCAGACTCCAGGCCAGGCCAGCATGCAGAGGGGGAGGGGAGTTGAAATCCCTTCACCCATCCAGACAGGATCCTGGGTGCTCTGTCCTCACTGGGCAGATCCCAGCTAGGGTCCTGTGTGGGCCAGGGAAGGGGTTTTAACCCTCTCCCACCTCTGCGTGCTGGTCCAGGTGGAGCTTGGCCGTGCCCTCCCTGCTCCACTCAAGCAGGGAGCAGGGGAACAGCTTGTGAGGGGCTTCTCCCACCCTGGCACACCCCAGCTGGTACCCTGGTAAACCCTCTCCTCTTCATACTCAGTGGGGCAACCAGGGCTGGCCACATCTCCTTCCCCCAGCTCAAGCAGTGAATGGGGAAAAGCCTTGGAGGGTTTTCTCTCCCATCTTCCCTCCCTTCCCATCAGCAGTGGCCAGAAGGCTGGAAACGTGCTGTAGCCCCCCCCCCCCAGCTTCTGGTCTGAGCCACCTCAGGCATGTGGCTGCATTTCCATAATCAAAAATGAATGTCTATTCATTTGCTACTCAGTTCAGTCTATGTAGTTTAGACTAACCTGCACAGATTGAATCAAGTGAGCCTCAAGCTTTCATTGTCTGTACTTTCTGGCTTTCTTTTCGAAAGCAATGTGGGTAATGTTCACCAAGATTCATTTAATTCAACGCAGTACTTGTAAGACAACATGGTAATTTAGCTGAATTAATTTTATATTCATTCTTATTAGCTCTAGAAAATAAAAACTGTTGCATGCACATATTGTTCTTCTTACATGTATTTTGCATATTACTTTGGGAGCTGCATTTTAGTCAAACCACAATATTTAGTGTTAACTTTCTGCAAAATCCATTAGCTGTTTGAACTTTCATTTAGTTTCTTAATTTCATGTAAGAGTTTTAAAAAAATGTCACATTTATATTATGTCTGACATGCTTTGTTCTCTAACTATAGCTCATGCTGTGTTTTTCCTTATAAGCTAAGTTTCATATGGGCATCCAGCTGTGGTTGTCTAATGCCAACAAGGAATGTTTATTCTGCAAAAATGATGGGTATTACTTGTTGGGTAGTACTCAGGTGACAAAATAATGTGTAAGTCCTTGTGTAAGTGCTTTGCAGCATATTAGCCTCATAATTTAATTGGATTTTGAATCCGAGAATGATCTATGCTTTTGAAAAATAGACAGTGATTTATGAATTATGGAACTTTTCATAGTTTCATAGATGTTGGTGGCTGGAGAGGACCTTACAGATCATTGGGTCCAGGCTCCCTTCACTTAGCCAGGAAAGACTGCTGGTAACATGACCCCAGCAAGATGGGCATCAAGATGCTTTTTGAAGATTGCCGGGGTGGGTGACTATACCACCTCAGGGGGAGCCTGTTCCAAACCTTCGGCATTCGAATTGTAAAGAAGTTTTTCTTTATGTCTAGTCTGAAGCGATCTTTAAAAAATAAAATTAAGTTATGTTAATATATTAAAGAATACTTCAGGATTCTCTTTGGAACAAGTCTTCAGAATTCCATTAACACTATAATCAACTTTTCTAAAAACATATTCCTGCGTTTTCAGTTTTATAAATACTTGTGAAGGGCATTTCATATGGAAAAGTGTGTTATTCCAATTATTTTCAAAAGTTATGGGCCAAATTATGAAGTTCCTCATTCAGTTTTTATTTAACCTTTACCAGAGAAAGCTTCTATTTGGTCCTCCTCTGTTTCTGATGTTGAAAAATTTGGTTTGGTAGGAGCATCCTTGACTGATATCTGGCTGTTTTCTTGCATAATCCAGGCTGAAACATGGCTAGCTGACTCCTTTAGTCCCATTATAGTGTATGACACTGATCTATGGTGATTAGATCTGTGGGAAGTGGTACTGGTCTGCTGATACTTCTCTGATATCTCACAGTGAGAGAGCAGGATTTTTCTAGCAATCTAGTGAAAGCCAAGAGGCACCAGTCTTTGGTACAGGCTGATATATCCAAAATAGTGTCCCTCATCCAGGACATTTGGGGCTGCGGAATTCAGCACACTTGCCTATGACTTCTCCAGAGCACTAGATAGTGTGTCTGCCCTCTGCCCATCCGGCGACAGCCGGCACATGGTGTCACACACCTCTTGAGGCAGCAGGGTGCAGAGTCCAGCCTGCAGCAGCAGCTGTCTCCACCCTGTGCACAGATCTGGGGGTATGCACAGCAGCAGAAACTCCTCTGCCCCCCTGCATCTCCTGGACAAACCACTCTCGTGACTCTGCCCTGGCTGTACAGCACCTGCCTGAGCCCCACTCCCTCCCTCATCACAGGGGCCTTGATCTGTCCACCCCAGTTTTTAAAACCAAGAAAAAAATATAAGGTGGTACGTGAGCTGAAACTTTGAGGCAAAAGGGGTACACTTGCTACCCTCAGTTACATCTATCTCACCTGCAAGCTGTTCTGTAGCAGTAAGTGCAACTGTAGACACTCAGAAGCTTATATAATGCCTCTAGGGTAAAGAGATACAGAGAAATCAGGATTTCCAGAGGGACAGTTAGGGGAGTAGACAGTTTATTTGTGTCAGGTTCAGTCTTTCTTGAACTTCATGAGATATAACTAACTCTCTCCTTTCTCTGACAGTCTGATCTTGTTACGCTTGCAGTTAAGTCCCCTGCATCAGAATGGAGGTTTATTAATTTAAATAAAAGTTTTCCTTGTTTAAATGTTTAGGACACTTATATACATACCCAACACGCACTCCAATGCATTCTAATTAGAATGTGTCAGAGTAGACTCCCCAATCATGTGAAAAGATGCCTTAAGTGATAATTTTTCTATAAATGTCACTATACTTAGCGTATGTTGTTTCATTATCTGTTCTATTTAGTGGTGAAATGTGCATCTGCATCTGAAACAGTGCACCTTTGAGAGAGAAAAATCACTCTGACTTACATGGTTTAACTCATTCCACTGACAGTTGCTAAGGGCCTTGTCTCACATGCACTTGCAATGGTTGCAAATGATTGCAGCATTGTGGTTTATTAAACTTAGAACTTGTTTAGGTTGGTGTCACATGTTCTTTTGCAACAGTTGCAAATCATTGAAATTTAGTGACCCATTAAAGTTAGTACAGATTTCCCTCCATTTATGCTGTACGTGTGTTCCAAGAGAACTGTGCATAAATCGAATTTGCATAAAGTGAACCCACTTTACTATGTAACAAATAGGGAAAGGTTCCTATGGTAGGAAGGGAGGGAGGGAGGGAGTGAGGCTGGGACTAGGGAAGGGACAGGGGCACAAGGCGATAAAGCAAAGAAACAGAACAGCATTCACCCTGGCTCTGGCTGCAGCAGCCCCGGGCGTGGTCTGCGCTAGCTGCCTGCAGCCTCTGGGCTACACCATGCTCCACCTGTCCCACTCACCTCTGCTCCTGGGCTGTGCCATGCCCTGGTGCAGACAGCTGGTGTCAGCTACTCCCAGGGCCTCTGCAGCCAGGGCTGTGGTGAGTGGGGTCATAGCCCTTTCCCCTCCTCACACAGACTTACCTGCTTGGTTGGGGGGGTATCTATGCTGATCACGTAAGAGTGAATTTACCCTGCATATAATTAATTATGGGTCTAAATATACTTGTTGCATAAGAGCAAATTCCTATACAAAGAACCCGCATAAATTGAGGGAAACCTGTATATGTAAGGAGATAAGCCTTCTCTGAAAGGGAACAAATTTGCAATGCCAGGAGGGCACTTAGCCCATCTTAAACTGCTTGAACATATGTCTTCTCATTTTTTAACTGCACTGGAGTTGAGTAAAATGTGTGACTGGTCATTGAGGTATCATTTAAGCTGTCAGACTAGCCTGTAACCTGTGGATTGTATGACTCCTTTTGCTTTCAAACCACACTTCTTGTATCGCATTCTTCCTGCTTCTCCTTGCATAAGACTTTTAATACCTGACCTTTTCCAGCTAAAACATTAATCCAAGCTTTTATCAGTTCTTGTCTAGATTACTGCTATTTCCTCTTCTCTGACCTATTTGATTCTCACATGTTTCTCCACCTCACATGTCATTAAAAAGCTTTCACTCCTTGATACAGACTATATTACTCATGTCTTAGAAGCCCTTTGCTTGTCATTCAACTTCAGGGCCTTTCAGTTGTGCCCCTTGTATCTTATCATGGAGCTCTGTGAATACTAGCCTTCTCTACCCTTTCATATGCTTAACACTCAACCATCTTCACCTGCTTTTTTCTAAGCTGCCCCCTGATACATGGAACATTTTCCCCAAAGTGATAAAAAGCCTCTTCGTCCTCCAAATCCTTGTTCAAGGGCTGCTATATCAATGACACCCATAAATAATTGACCATATACTAAAAATAATTTAAGAGGAGAGGCACTTGGTTGCATTTTTAATATACATTGCTTTATTTTAAAAATGAAATTAACATGCCTATTTTATGTAGATTAGGTATTTTGACTCCATCTCTTCTCATCCTTCCTCTGTTGAGTCTCATTTTAAATTAGGAGTCCTTTGGTATGATGCCTTGTGTGCATCCATGTTTGGATTGAGGTCTTTGATCATCATCATCAGTTTAGAATGAGAAAAATGATGACAATGATGAAGTGTCTACATGACACTCCAGGATAACACAAATTGACCTTGTTTGTCAGAGGATTGACTCCAATCTTGAAATTTGAGTCTAAGCAGGAATGACTGTAGGTCTTCAAGTCAGATTCCCATTGCACTTGAAAAAGAAGAACAAGTACTTTTATAAGTTATTATAAGTTAACTCTGCTTTTTAACTGATTATTGCACAATATTAAATAAATCTAATTTATTTCTTGTTTTAAGATAAGAGAGAAGAAAGAGCAAAATGGGTGGGTAGGCAGACTTTGGAAGGAGAAAACAAATACTGATGAGATGTAATACAAGAACCATTGATGCTTTCTACATTTCTTTCTCTGGATTCTTCGTTTTCAACGAACTTTGCATGCTTCTTTTCTTCTTTGAACTATACATATAAAGAGCCTTAAATGAACAGTTAAGGACAACATTGTGCAGTATAAATATTTGTAATGGACTCTACTATTGCTGATTGCTTCTACTTTGCAAACAACTGATTTGTTTAGAGACTAAATTGTATAATATTTTATTTTGGGCTTTATTTCTTGATTATTAGTCATACAGGTAGTTTATTGAAAGCTAGGCAACAGGCCTTACAAGGCTTCCCAAACTTTTGCAGCTTGGATGTTCCTGTTCCTCTTGCCTAGAAAGATGAAACATCATGCCCTACTCCTCTCAAAAAACATATTCATGTCTACATTTTCCAGTGGCCCCACCTAGTTCCTCTCCCCACCCCACACACATACACCCAAACATTGAAAAGTGTGGTGTACTTTTCATTGCTTTTCTTTCTTGCATGTAACAAAGAGTAATGAGACAGCAAACTTAGCTGACATTTAAAGTATTTCCATTGGGATTTGAGTACTTGTCTGGATCAAAAATGACACAACAATAACTTAATTAGTTTCAGTGCATGCCTTTGGTTGTTTTTCTGCAATCTTTTGTGGTCTCTCTTGTATTAGATTGAGTATCTTATTTTGATTTCTTTCAAACTGTGTGGAAATGACTTAATATCTGATTTTGATTTCTAGTCAAAATATGTGACTGATTTTAAAAAAAATAATGGTTCTGTACAGACATACTCTGAAATAAATTATTGCTGCTGCTATTACTACTAGACTGAATGGATGTTGTTATTGTGATGGCATACTGAGTTAGTTTAAATGATTTGCAGTTGTTTAGGGGTGAGCAAAATCTGGCTGGTGGGCTGGATCGGGCCTATGGCAGGCTCCATTTCCAAGCAGTCCCTGCCGTGTTGCTGCAGCCAGTTTCCATGGAGACCCTAGGAGAAGTGATGCTGTGACAACACTGGGCCAGGGTTTCCATGGAGACCAGCCCTAGCAGCTCTGGCAGGTTGTACAGCTGGATGGGGAGCTGCCCTGGGTCTGGGATCTTGCAGCACTGATACTGTGGTTTGGAGCTGGGGCAGAGCTGTGATCTGCTGCCCTCATGCCTCAGGCAGGGGCATTGCAGGCAGCAGATCATGGCTGTACCCTGGCTCCAGACCATGCTGTCAGCACCACAGAATCCCAGCCCCAACCCTGGAGCAGCTCCCCGCCCAGCTGCATGCCCTGCCAGTGCTTCTGGGGCTGGTCTCCTTGGAAACTCCAGCTCTGTGCTGTCACAATGCCACCACTACTGGGGTCTCTGTAGAAATCGACTGCAGCAATGTGAGCAGGGTTGTTGAGAAACAGAGTCTGGCTGCCGGCTGGTTCTGCCCACCCCTGCTAAACTCAGGTAGGTTTCTTTGCATTAGTTATACTTGCTTCACATTGAGCAGGATGTTCCTATGTGCATAATGGTGAGACACCAGTTGATGAGATTTGGAACGAGAGCCCTCTTTTCCAGCAAAACAGAGTAGCAAAGAGAACTATCTTGATACAGGTTGTATTACTTGTGTCTTAGAAGACCTTTGCTTGTCATTCCCTTTCCTACCACATTGTTTCATTTATTGTCTTCATCTTCAGGGCCTTTCAGTGGTACCCCTTGTAAGGAGGAGGAAAGATAGTCCTCTTTGCTAATCTGTTGACCTGTGGCCTCTACCCTTCTCCCTCCCCACCTTTCAGAAGTACTAGGAGATTGCATGCTGTGGAAGAGGAGACCAGAAATAGCTGATAGTCCCTCTTTTACATGGGTTGCATTTTGGTATTCTGGCCACCATTTAAATTAATGATGTGATTTTTGGTCCATAAGTATGGAATGCTGAATAGGATCACAGTGGATTGATATGAAAAAATAATTACTGAGTAATTTTTCTAAGAGTTTGCAATTAAATCCATTAATTCATTAGTGACTTAATAGTAATTGAAATCTATCTTGGTTACAAAATTATTCTCTTAACTTTTTAAGGGCCTTAACTCTGCCCTGAAGTGATACCATGAGGGGAGGGGGAAAAAATAGATAAATATTGAGTGGATCTTTAAACATAATTTTAATTTCAGTGACAATAAAATGTAATTTTATCATGTTGTTTCATATTGGTAGAAGACTGATTAATATAAGACTAACAGGTCAATTAAATGCCTTTACATTTTTATTTTGGAATGCTTAGATTTGTTTTAAAATAACATCTTAATTCTGCATTGTTTTTAGTGCTTGGTTTTGAAAAAAAAATTAAACATCTATGTAATTATTTTTGTACTAAGGCTGGAATGTTGTAGCCATGATGGTCCAGAAAATATATAAGAGTTAAGGATTTTTTGTGATATCTTCTACTGAGCCAACTGTAGGGGCTGGGATTTTAAGGCACCCCATACTTTCCTTAATCTGGAGGATACAACATTTTTTTGGAAGCTACCCTACCATGTTGCCACCAGCACTCCAATCAGATGCAGTTTACGGTAATACCCAGGGCCAGTTAAATATGCAGTCTCAACTTTAACTCCATCTCCATATAGTTGTTTTGTTTGTTTGGTCTGCTATGCCCAGCATCTCAGCTAGTATAAATCAGCATAGCTCCCTTGACTTCGGTGGACTTGATTTACACTAGCAAGGACTCTGTCTCCTTTGTGCAAACTCACTATGCCATAAAAATCCATTATCAGAATGTTCTGAATTATGACCAGGCCATCTTATGTGATGGCCATTCCTTCTGTAATTGTTTAGCTCTCTGTCTATTTGCTCTGCATTTAAAAAAACAAAAAGAAAAAGAAGTGTAACCTCCATGGAGCAAAGCACTGCACTGTCTCTGGTATTTGGAAGCAACCTAAATAAGCAGTGTTTCCTATGGGCTAGAGTACTGGGCTGAGCTCTGGAAACTTAGGTTTTACTCCTGAATGTGCTACTGGGAGACCTTTGGTAAATCATTTCACCTTCCTGTACCTCTTGGTTTTTCCCCATCTGTAAAAAAAAAAAAAAAATAGCATAGTGACAACTGCTTTCCTTTGTAAATCACTTTATGATTTAGAAATGAAAAATGCTAGGTATTATCTTTCATTTATTTATTACCTAGAACATTGCATGCATAGGCATTTTTGTAAAAACAGAATATTTTCTTTCCGGATTTAACATAGGTCAGGTGTTACACTGTCAGGAAAATAGGCGCAATTTTATGAATAGAAAGGATGTTGGTTCCATCTGACCTGTGAATCCGATGGGTTTTACAGTTTGACAGTGGACCACGTCATCTGCTGCCTGGAGGAGATCACTTAAATCAATGATAAATGGCCATTCTGCCCTGCAAGAGAGTCAAGTTCAGGTCTCAAGACTCCATATGTCATTGCTCAGAAAGACAAAGGTTGGCAGAGCAACAGGACTGGCACACTTAGCTTCGGGTGATGTGGGGGTGCAAACTGTAGGCCTGTCCTAGAATTCAGAGAGTAATGACAGGGTCCAAAGAGAGACCTGTACACAAGCATATTTGTCTGTGATTTTGGATCTCGTACGTTTTGATTTCAGTTGAAAGAGTTTACAGCAGGTATAAAACCGTGCAGATTCATTGTACTCTGTCTAGTTCATTGCTTGCTGTACTGCTGTGCAGTGAAAGTTATATGCTAACTGACACCATGCCATTTGGATAACTACAGGGTCACACATTTTCTTGCTCTGCAAGTATTGCATACACAAGGGGCTTGCATTTCTCCATGCTTTTCCACTATCCTCCCTATGGGCTACCCTTCCTTCCCTCTTTATTGATTCCTTGCAAGCCCATCTACTCCTCCATGCCAGCACCTCTGTATGTACCCTATTTTCCTATGTCCTTCTCCTCCTTGCCTCCCATTGTTTCCATATTCCCCACCTATGTGGTTCCTGAAAGCAGTGAATGGCTGCACACACTGTTCCTGGGGCCACAGCCCCACCAAAGGGGCCCCTTTAGGGCCCAGATCCCCCACTCAAGGGCTACAGTCTCCTCACAAAGCTCAGAGCCCCCTCCCCCCTGCAGGGGCCAAAGCCCCTCCCCTGTCAGGGCTCACATGTCACCCAGAGCAGCAGCGGCCATTGGGGTACTCGGGGCCTCCTGGCACAGCCCCCTGCAGTGTGGCATGGAGCAGCATGGCTTGGCCCTGGACACCTAGCACCCAGTGCTGCCTGTACCATATTATGTGGGCCCCACCCAGCTCGGCATGGTGCTATTTGCCTTTGGGCAGCCCCAGGTCACTCGAACTGTCACCCAGGGCCCCATGCCACTCATGTGGACCGTGTGTCACATCAGCCTGGGTCCTGTGTGCACGGGTGGACATGGAAAGCATGAAGACACAAAAATGTGGGGAGAAGTCTGCACACTGGAAGGGAGGGACAGAATCCAACTAGATCTAGATGGGTTACAGAGGTGGGCAGATCAGAATATAATGGAATTCAACACAGATGTACCAGGTGCTGCATCTAGGAAGAAGGAATCTGCAACATACGTAGAGGCTGGGGAACACCCTTCTCAACAACACAGTGGCTGAAAGGGATCTTAGAGTAATTTCTGACTCCAGGATGGACATGAGCCACCAACGCAAAGACGTGTTCAGTAAGGCTAACTGCACCTTCTAGTGCATCTACAGATGCATCACAAGCAGGTCCAGGGAGGTGATCCTTCCCCTCTATGTGGTGCTGGTCAAACTGCAGTTGGAGTAATGCATCCAGTTTTGGGTGCCACACTTCAAGAGGGATGTGGCTGACCTTGAGAGGGTTCACTGGAGGGCCACTCACATGGTTAAGGGGCAGCAGGCCAGGCCCTACGAAGATAGACTAAAAGGCCTGAATCTGTTCAGCCCCAACAGCAGAAGACTGAGTGGGGATCTGGTAGTTGTCTATCAGCTCGCCGGGGGAACCAGCAGAAAATAGATGAGGCTCTGTTCCCCTGGGCACTGCCTGGGATAACAAGGAATAATGGCCACAGATTGATTGAGAGCAGATTCAGGCATGATATCAGGAGGTATTACTTTATGGTTAGGACTACCAGGCTCTGGAATGGACTCCCAAGGGAGGTGGTGCTCTCCCCTACCTTGGGGGTCTTCAAGAGGAGTTTGGGTAGATATCTGGCTGGGATATTATGCATTCATTCCTGTCCAGGGCACGGGGTCAGACTTGATGATCTGTTTAGGTCCCTTCTGACCCTAGAAACTATGAAACTGGCCTGGGTGGGGCCCATGCACACAGGACCTGACCTGGTGCAACAGGCAGTCCGGGTCCTGCGGGGAGGCTGTGGCCCCTTTGGGGGGAGCTGTGGCTCCTGTTGTGGGGACAGTCAGTGAGCTGTGCAAGGGGGCTGTCCTGTGAGGGACAAGGAACCCAGCCCTCCTGAACAGTCTTCCCACCATCCCCCGACAAACCCTACAGTCCCTAATCACCCCCACAGACCCCTCACAGACATACCTGGCCCTGTGGATCAGGAGTGAGGGGACTGGGGCTTGGGTAAGGCTGTGGGTTGAGACTGAGGGGCAGGGCCAGGGGCAGGGCATTGGCATATCAGTGCTACTCAGCACTGTTCATCTTGGTGAGTGAATGGGGCAGCTCTGATTTTTCTATGACAAAAAAGGGAAAAGTAAATGCCAAAGTGTATACATATTTAGAATTTATTTTATTATGATGATAGAGGGATTGGTAGGCTTCCAAATTGCTTTAAACTTGTAAATATATCAATAAAACATTGCCCAGTTGATCTCTCTCTATATATAGTGGCATTTCATATTAATATCAAAAGAACACTATTTTGGGTATTTTAATGAGATAATCGTGGTTTCTTAAACAGAATCTGCAGTTTTAAAACAGGGAACACCCCAGGATCTCTGCTGGTGAGACGAGTAGCAAGACCCAGGCAGAGGAACCTGGCCAGGGCCAGCAATGAGGACGAGGCCTGTGCAAATAGGGAAGTATTCAGTGCAGATTCAGAGAACAGTGATTCAATTTGGTGATTGGAATCACTGGCCCCATTCAATTAGGCTGAATCAGAACCAGAAATTCGGTGCTGATTCAGAGATATAGATTGGCTTTGCCTGCCTCTGTCCTAGCAGGGGGAGCTGCAGGAGAACCCCCCATGGCTGCCTTGTCTGGCCCCATTCCTCACCTGACATGCAGTGCTCTGCTGAGCCATGCTGCACCTATACCGTGGGGCAACTGCCACGTGGGTGCCAGGTGCGGGGGGCAATCTCTGCTGCCCCCCACTGCCCTGTGCAGCATGGGGGGAGTCTGCCATGAGCCCTCAGAGGCCCTGATCTTCACTGCCAGAACCAGCGGGGCTTTTTGTGTGTGTGTGTGTGTGTGTGTGTGTGTGTGTGTGTGTGTGTGTGTGTGTGTGTGTGTGTGTGTGTGTTCTTTTTTAAAGTGCCAGGAGGCTGGGGCCAGGCAGGGAAGCCATGGCAGCTTCTTCTGCGACTCTCCCAACCTGTGGAGAGGCAGGTGCAGCTGGAGCTACAGGAGAACCTGCAGCTGTCCGGCTGTACCTGCCTCTCCCCAGCCCATCTGAATCTTTGATTCTTTTCCGAACTGATTTGGAAGCTTCGGATTCGATTCTGACCTTTTAATGGGTCTCCCATTTGATTCAGATTCGGAGATTTGGCTGCCAAATCGAGCTGAATCTCCTCGGAATCGAATTGGCAATCGAAGCTTCGCACAGCACTACTGGGGACCCAGCTGGATGGTAGATGAAATGGCTGACCTGTTGGCCATTTGGGGCCAAGAGAATACACTTGGACAGTTCAAAATGGGGCGCTGCAAGGAGCACATCTTCTGGGCAACAGCTGCCCAGATGGCAGAGCAGGGGCACCCCATCTAGGTCTGGCTGGCATGCAGCCATGGGGCCGGAGGTCCAAGGGGTCGGATGCTGTCATAGGTGGCAGCAGGTCACAGCCAGGCAGCAGCCCTCTCTACCAGACTCCTGCAGTGGGTAGAGGGACCAGGGGCTGTGGTGAGCCAGTATGTGGTGCTCCTGCACCGAACCACCCATCTCACTGCACCCAACCACTTTCAGGCTCCGAGTGCCTCCCTGGGGGTGCCTCACATCTGGCCAGACGCCTTCCTGGAGAATACCTGCTAGCCTGGGAGTAATGCCGCCACCACACAGGGTCTGGACTGGACTGTTCATGGTCCTGCACCCCTTGAGAAACACAGGCCTGGTAGTCCTTGAGAGTGCTTGACTCACTGCAAGAACTTGGGTTGTTTCCCTTAGCCTGAAGCATAAATAGTGGTCTCCCTTAGTCAACTGAACCAAGGGTACTCCAAGGCATAATCTAGGCTGTCTCCCAATAAGTCTCTTGCTAGGTACAAAGGAGAACTTTATCAGTTACAAGGAGTAGATTTGGAATAGGGTACAGGGTAGAGTAATGTCCGAAAAATCCCATAGAGCAAACAAGGTGGCTGGGTAGCCTTTGATCATGCATTTGAGTTACTGCAAACTATATATCTAGTTTGATCTCAGATAGCTTACGAGTATCACCCAGAGGCAGGTGAAGATTCCCCCTGGAGGCAGGCAGTTCCTTGATCATGAGTTTTGAGAGAGAGTGCAAGTTTCAGATGGTCCAGCTATTCTCTCTTTCTGAGTCTTCCTCATGGCTGCTGTCCGCTCCTCCTGGGCAGTCCTTAACTTATATAGCCCTTATGACCTCCTTTACCTGGTCCAATGCAGGCCAGCACCTGTTGGCTGCCAGCCAACCAATTTGAAATACATCACTGGTTGCTGGGTTGACTGGCATTGCTCAGAACAATAGGGAGCCCAAGCCCCTCACCCAGGTATGTGATGCCAGTCACGTAGGCAGAGAGAGCAGATTTCCCCCCTCCCTCAGGAATGTATCCAGCTAGGGTTACAACTCAGGGTCACATAAAGAGATGGGGCAGAGGAATGACCACGGTAACCAAATTGTCAGGTAGCAGTGTTTTGAAGACAGACAGGGAAGATATTCCGCCACTGAGGCCACTCCAGGTCAGGGCTGCTTCAGCAGTCCAGCTGGCACAATGGATAGTGTCACCAGAGATGTCAACTGGCTGGATCTCAGAAGCTCCTGAGGGCAAGTAGCTCTGACCTGCCTGCCAGGGCAGCTTTTTATATTGCTGGGGCCAGCTCCTGTGGCTGTAGCTCCTCCTGGCTGTAGATCGGAGATTCATAGATGTTAGGATCAGAAGGGACCTCAATAGATCATCGAGTCCGACCCCCTGCATAGGCAGGAAAGAGTGCTGGGTTTAGATGACTCCAGCTAGATGCCTATCTAACCTCCTCTTGAGGACCCCCAGGGTAGGGGAGAGCACCACCTCCCTTGGGAGCCCATTCCAGACCTTGGCTACTCTAACTGTGAAGTTCTTCCTAATGTCCAGTCTAAATCTGCTCTCTGCTAGCTTATGGCCATTATTTCTTGTGACCCCCAGGGGTGCCTTGGTGAGTAGAGTCTCTCCAATTCTCTTCTGTGCCCCCATGATGAACTTACAGGCAGCCACAAGGTTGCCTCTCAACCTTCTCTTGCGGAGGCTGAAGAGGTCCAGGTGCCCCAGTGTCTCCTCATAGGGCTTGGCCTGCAAACCCTTAAACATATGAGTGGCCCTTCTCTGGACCCTCTCCAGGTTATCCACATCCCTCTTGAACTGTGGTGCCCAGAATTGCACACAGTATTCCAACTGCGGTCTGACCAGTGCCCAACAGAGGGGAAGTATCACCTCCCTGGTTCTGTTCGTCATGCATCTGCTGATGTACAATAAAGTGCCATTAGCTTTTCTGATGACTTCATCACACTGCCGACTCATATTTATCTTGGAGTCCACTAGGACTCCAAGATCCCTTTCCACTTCTATGCCTCCAAGCAAGTCATTTCCTAGGCAGTAGGTATGCTGGACATTTTTCCTCCCGAGGTGCAACACTTTGCATTTCTCCTTGTTGAATTGCATTCTGTTGTTTTCTGCCCACATGTCCAACCTGTCCAGGTCTGCTTGTAGTTGTTCCCTGCCCTCCGGCGT
>JAGPOW010001296.1:75647124-75667686 GCA_030014935.1 Caiman crocodilus | reverse complement strand
CCTCTGGCACTTGTCCAGAGATCCAAGAGAGCTCGTATAACTGAACCAAGGGCTCAGCAATCACCCCCGCCAGCTCCCTCAAAACCCTTGGGTGTAGGTCATCCAGGCCCGCTGACTTCAAGACATCTAGCACTTCCAGAAGCCCTTCCACCAGGTCAACCCTCTCCCCTGGCCTAGCAGTGATTCCTGAGGGGGAGCACAGGCCTCCAACGGGAGGGAAGTCCCGGTCCCTCCTCAGGAAGACTGAGGCAAAGAAGCCATTGAGGATCTCTGCCTTCCCATCGGCCGTGAGTACCAGGTTGCCCGCCGAGTCCTTCAGGGGCCCGACACTTCCCGAGGCTCTCTTTGCTCCCCACATACTTGAAAAAGGACTTCCTGTTGTCCTTTTTCCTAGTTGCCAGGTGGAGCTCTACTCCCACCTTGGCATTCCTAAGTCAACACTAGCTGCCTGTAGCAGCTAGGCTACACTGTGCCTCAAATCCCCCAGGGCTCTGCCGGTCCCCACTCACCCTTTCCCATACTGGAATGGCCCCGGGAGCAGCTGACACCAGCTGCCTGCACCAGGGCACAGTGTAACTCAGCTGCTACAGGCAGCTGGAGTCGGCTGCTCCTGGGGCCACTCTGTTCCCTGTGCTTTGCTGCTTTGTTCAGCCCTGGGAGTGTCACCCCTCTCCCCGCCCCTTCCCTAGTCCCAGCCTCACTCCCTCCCTCACCACCATGGAAACCTATCCCTATTTGTTACATTGTATTTGGGCATGTGAATTCAGTTCGTAAGCCGTGCTCCAGGAACGCATGTATTGCATAAATGGAAACCTGTACACATAAACCACTATAAATCATTGGAAACTGGTTTAAACCTTTAAGAGAAAAGAAGTTCTGTGCACACATACCAATTTAAAAATGGCAGATCCCAATCTAAGATAGACTTAGATCAATGCAATATCAGATTTAATCAGTTTAGGTGAAACTAGTTGAACTTCTGCACCTGATCCCCGCCTGACTCAACTTAGATTACTTTCCTCTGGTATCCCATGCCTCTGGGCCTAAAGAAACAAAAGAACAAAGGAAGATAAATTTACTAGTGAGACATGCCCCTAAACTCATCATCTTAGAAAAACACATGTGCTGTCTAGAATCCAAGTCCCCACTAACCCTCCTCACAGGGTGTGGTGGGCCAGTAAAGGGTGCTCCTGTGATGAGCCACCCACCTCACTGCACCTGATCACCTTCCAAGCTCCGAGTGCCTCCCTGGGGGTGCCTCATGTCCGGCTAACCCCCTTCCTGGAGCTCACCTGCTAGCCTGTGGGTAAAACTGCCACCACCCAGGGATGGGCTTGATTCTGGCTCTGCGCCCCCTGGGAAAAACAGACTTAGTAGCCCTCGAGGGTACTTGATTCACTTCAAGAACTTGGGATGTTTCCCTCAGTTGGAGGCACAAGTAGTGGTTTCCATTAGTCAGCCAAACCAAAGGGACCCCAAGGCATAATCTAGACCCATTCCCAATAAGTCTCCCATGCTAGGTACAAAGGAGAACTTTATTGGTTACAAGGGGTAGGGTTGGAATAGGGTACAGGGTAGAGTAATATCAGACATCCCATAGAGCAAACTGGCATGGCTGGGTAGCCTTTAATCCTGCATCTGAATTACTGCAAACTATATATCTAGTTTGATCTCAGGTAGCTTACTCACGAGTATCACCCAGAGGCAGGAGGAGAGTCCCTCTGGAGGCAGGCAGTTCCTTAATCATGAATTTTGAGAGAGATCAAGTTTCAGATGGTCCAGCTCTTCTCTCTCTCTCTCTCTAAGTCTTCCTCATGGCTGCTGCCCCTCCTCCTGGGCAAGTCCTTAACTTACATAGCCCTTATGACCTCCTTTACCTGGTCCAAAGGAGGCCAGCACCTGTTGGCTGTCAGCCAACCAATTTGAAATGCATCACTAGTTGCTGGGTAGACTGACAATCTCTAACTTTCCAGGGAGCCCAAGCCCCTCACCCAGATATGTGATGCCAGTCACATAAGCAGAGGGAGCAGATTTCCCCATTCCCTCAGGAATGTATCCAGCTCAGGTTACCTAAAGGGATAGGATAAAGTGTGTTTTCTCTGCTGGGCCCATCCTAACCAAATTGTCACCGAGCAGAGTTTTTGGGGAGAAACAGAGGTGGCCTTCTACCACACAGGGCAGAGGATTTAGCCTTAACTTGCACTCCTCTGTTCTGGCCTAGTCCTGGTCCAGCCCCACCCCCAGGCTGTCAAAGAGCTGTGGCAGCAAAGCTTCTGCTCCCCAGCCCTGCATTCTGCCTGCACCTGTGTGCCAAATGAGACAGTGTGGGGCAAGGTGGGGGAATGGAGCTTCTTAACCAGCTCCAAGGCCCACCCTAGATCTGGGGTCTACATAGCTGGAGAGGGGGCCTGTGCAGCAGGGGCTTTACCCCCTGCTTCCCCTGCTCTGCTGCCCAGCCAGGTAGGAGTAGTGGTGGAAGGAATCTCTTGTCACACAGGTTCCCCACCCCCTCTCAACTGTGCAGACTCTGGTTTGGGAGGGGGCAGGGCTGGGGGCTCTGTTCCCTTCCCCCTTGCCACTTAAAGGTAGCTTATGGAGTCGGGGGGGCAGAGCTCAGCCCTGCTGGCCAGTTGAGACTCACAGCCTCCCTGCTTGATAGAGCCAAACCCTCTATTTCCATCCCACCTGTGTTGCTTTGAGGGGCCCAATCTTTCCATCTAAAGAATCCCCCCATTGTGGAGAGCCCCACATTGTGCTGCTGCCTGCTAGACTGCCAGCTGTGCGATGGCGATCACCCTCTGGAAGACCATGTGACCACCTTCTGGAAGCCACAGGTGCAGAAGGGGATTTGGGGCATGTGTCTGACAGCCAATCAGGGATGGTCCCTGCTCGGCTGTGCTTGGCTGCCCTTGGCAATCTTTGGCGTGCTGGGAGGTGTGTGGGAGTGCCCTCACCTTCTGGCCTTGGTCAGTGCGAGCATCTCTCTGCTTCCTACCAGTGAAGGATGAACATATGTTATACTTGTTCCCAATCCAACCTGTGTAGCTTAGACAAACCCATGTAGGTTTGATCTATTCTGCCTCAGGGTTTTTGAATGTCTGTACTTAGCCTAAGACTCTAAAAGCATCAATATTACCTTTCCTTGTCCATGTGATCAAATACTATCCATTACATACTGCATAACTTAAGACTGAATACATCCTATTTATCTTATGCACCTATTTTCTATTTATTTGTAATTTATGATAATTAGCCAGCTGCTACTGCCATCATTGCTAGGTCTGCATTCCACTAACTCACTTGTTGGTAGATTTTACTGTACTCCTTTATTAATTAGGCACATTAAGGGCTAGAATTTAGCTTTTTCTCAGTGTCTTGTGTATGGGGTAATGAGTAGCTGTGCCAGTAACACAGATAAGGAATTTTGACACAGCTACTTTCTTGCCCCAGGAGGATATAATGTACTATACCTCTTTTATTCAGTGTTGATGTGCATCCTATTTTGTCTGAACTCTTCTGGCAGGTGCACCAAGTATAATTGTGACTGAAATTTATCTCATGTGTCCCTTTACCAATTTACTCCAGAGCACCAGGGATGCAACCTTCTTGGCTATGTACAGAGAGTCAAAAAGCCTGAGGCTAAATTGGTTCAGTCTTTGCAGGTTAGTCTAAGATGCAGAGATTAAACTGAGGATCAACTGGACAGACATTCGCTTTTATTCAGGAAATGCAACCACATACCTGCAGTGGCTTAAGCCAGAAGCCGGGGGTGCGAGAGCATGGTTTTCTGGAATGTAGCCAGCATGGACTGTTTGCTTCATCTTCCTGAGGTCTCTGGGATTTGCAATCCAGAATTACAGCAGCAGGACTCTGCAGGGTTGCCCATTACTTCTTCTTTCTGCTTCCACGTTCCTCTGGAATTTGTAGTCCACAGTTACAGCCAGCAGTAAGTTTTTAGCAGGGCAGGGCAAGGCAGCTCTGCACTCAGGGGAAGGAAAGTTTAACCACTCTCCCTAGCCCTAGACCGCAACCAGGGTTTGCCTGGGGAGATATTTCCTGCCTCCCCACACTTAACCCTTCTCTGCTGGAGCAGGCAGCTGGAGCAGGGCTGGAAAACATGCTGGGATGCTGAGGGACTGTAATTTAACTTGAACCAGGAAGGGGTCTG
The DNA here is from genome assembly GCA_030014935.1 of Caiman crocodilus. NCBI lineage: Eukaryota > Metazoa > Chordata > Crocodylia > Alligatoridae > Caiman > Caiman crocodilus. The sequence goes on along the minus strand of JAGPOW010001296.1, from coordinate 75,663,518 downwards.
GGTCAGAAGTTCCATAAACTGATTTGACCCAAATCAATGACGTCTGATACATTCAACCTGGTTTATCTTAAACTAGCTTCAGCCATTTTGAAACTAGTTTATTTGCACTGAACTTCTGTTCTGTTACAGGTTTCTGATGACTTAAACCAGTGTATGTGTAATGTCTCTCCCTAGCCTTCAAAACTTCAGCAGAGGGGGTTGGGGCATGCAAGAGATGGGGTCTACTTTCTTATATATCCATACACATCCCTGCAAGCTGTGACCTGCTCTAATATAGCTAGTATTGATCCCTTTGTATTTTAAAACTCTTACACTCTTGACTGACACCTGTCCCCCTAGCACCCTGTTTGTATTAAATGCAGGTCTTCTGAAAGTCTTCTGAAACTCTCCAGTTCTGTTGTATCATATATAACTCACGTGGGAGGAGCAAAAAACAGCAGTGAAGCATTTATTACCTTCTTCAGTACTTTGTCATTTCTAATTGCCTACTGCCTCTCCCTCTTGATAGTGGGTAAACTAATTCAGCTTTGAAGATTTTCTTAAAAGAGAGGGCAATGGTTTTTTTTCCTTTCAAAATTAGTACATAAAGTATTTTGCTTTGAATGACTTGGGTAACGTGATTGTTTTAATACTTTTTTTCCTATAAAGTATGTACTAGTCAGCATTCCATGTGCCTGACCCAAAGACTAGTGAAGTAGCTTTCCTTTTGACGGGGGGCGCTTCTTACACACACACACACAAGCTATATTATGTCTCAAAAGGCAAACACTCAAAAGTCAGAGAATGCCAAAAGTAGGTCAGTACAAGGTTAATTTGGCCCCCTTGTGTGGTACACTTTTTAATTGCATGGTCTCCTGCTATTTTCTTCCAAAGACTGCTTCCTCATTCAGTGCCTAGGATAGGCTATGCCTATTGAATGAGCAGATATTCATATGTTTTATCTGCATTGTTCAAAGTATATCCCCATGTTTTATTTACTCAACATTATTCCAACTGTTCTTTGAAAATATAATTTGTTTATTTCCCCGAATCCCCCTCCAGAGTGCTCATAACTAAACTGTCTGAGTGCTGTATACACAATAATTAATTTATTTGCACAACCTGTGAATATTATTCCTATTTTACAGAAGGGGAACTGAGGCACTATACGGTTTTAAGTTCAGATTTCCACTGATTTTTTGAGTGTCCAGTTAGAGACAGTTAGCACTTAATTCTGTGAGCATTATGTAGCACTTTATATATTCAAATCATAGTTTCTATTTGCAGATCTCATTCAGATCAACCCTTACGGAAATTGGGGTATCAAGTTGGAAAGCCAAAAAAACAAGGATCATACTATTAACATTGCTATAAATAAATCAGTGGGAATTGAGCATCTAAATATCTTTGAATGCAGGCCAAAAAGATTAAGGTCAAAAGTGTTAGTAATTTTGCGTGTATGATTTGAGATGCTTAGGACTTGAATTTTTTAGAGTGCCTAAAGTTATGTGTACTTCATATATTTGAAGTATATCTCTAATTGACTGATTGATTCACCTGGAGTTGTGAATGCAAACTAGACACCTGGGTCTCAAAGTAGGTACCTGCAAAATATGAAATGTACATTTAGTGACCACCCATGTAAAGTTTGTTTGAAGGGACTTGCCTAGAAGCCCACAGGATTGAGTGCTGGGCAGGTACCGCCCTACACAAATATGCAGAAATGTCACATATGTAAAATTTTTTCTCTCCCAGATTGATACAGAATTCCAAAATGGGACATTTCCTATAAGATGCACATTTGTCCAAAAATTCCAGCCCAGCAAGTTGCCTAACCAGGGAACCAACTAGCTAGGCAGGCAGGAGAACTGGATGCCTGGTTCCCTGAGGAGCTGGGAAGCCCAACAGCAGCCTGCAGAAGTTGGGCATCTTGACAATCTGCAAGGGTGCTGGGGAGCCCAGCAGGCCCTCAAGTGGGAAATGTGGCAGTCTGTCTAGTAGACTGCAAAATCAGGGAGCAACTCTAGGAGCCTGGGGAGTCTGCTAATTGGGTGGTGGGAGGGCCAAGCAACTCTGGGAGCCTTCCCAGCTGCCAGTGGGTTTGCTGGAGGAAAACCAGGGAGAGTAGTCAGTTCCCTAGTTCCTGTGTATAATTTCTTCAGAACCAGCATGTTCTAGCTGAATGTTTTGATGCATTCAAACCAACCTCCTTTTTTAATTAAACACTCCTGTGTCTGAACATTTTTGGTCATCTCTGATAAGAGTCTGTGACAAGGGCAGGGATGAAATCCAGTTTTCTAGGTTAGTGTTCAGCTACATTTAATATCAGACAGACCCTTTGCTTCTTCCAGTCCTTTGCCTGTTTCACAACTTCTGCAACTGGAGAAGTTGGACTGCTAAATTTTCCAAGGTATCCCAGGATGCCTTTACCTCACCCACATTCCTGGACCCAGTCTTCTTGTCCCTATTTCTTTCTTTTAGTCCCTATCCCATCAAGCTCCTTGGCTTAAATAATTCCATCCCTTCACCGTTGTTTTGATTTTTGTTTTTGTATATTTAAAACAGACACCTTCCTTCTGTACACGCCTGTTGCCAGGAAGGGGTCATTAAGAGTAAGGGATAGATAAACTCCTTTTTCTGACTTTCCTGGCCCCACCCTGGCTCAGAAACAAAGATGAGCAGTCTAGGTCCACTGCTATAGCCCTGGGCTGAAGCTTGCTCAGTAGCTGTGTTGAGGGTATGCATGCAGTTTGGTCAGCATTGGAACTCTAGGAAGAAAAATGTTCTTTGATGCTTTTCTTCAAAGCTTTTACCTGTAAAACCTATTGGGTTTGTACCAAGCCTGAGCAAACTGTAATGCTTCAAATGCTCACAACTTGGCCGGAAGTGGGCAGATTTTTACAGAAATTGGAAAAAAAATCATACCCCTGATATGGGAAGTATCAGTCCAAATAGTTATGCTTTGGATAAGTTAAAAGCAGTAACAGCAGAACCAATAATAGGAAATGTCAGTCAACCTTAATTACCACTACAGTCCCATCTACAATAGCAAAATAAAACCCCCACCCAACAAAAGACCAACAACCCAAATTTTTTACATTTCATTCAATGTCCCTTTAGTGCAAAATACATAAGCAGCCCTTAGAACAGGAAGTGCAATGCCCTCAGGATATGAAGAAAACTACACCCAGTTCTTGGTACTACATGAGTCCTTCAGTTGCTAGGGGTCAGATCTAAAAGGCAATGCAACTGCCTAAAGCGCCACTTAGTCTTGTTTCTGGGTGCTTAAATACTATGATCCACAAAAAAAACTTTCTGACTACAGAGGTATTGGAAGGGCTGTGGGTGCCTAAATTTTCACCAGTGAAGTTCCCTAAATATCTAAAGGCTGCTGCTGCCTGATCCAGAGTTGCCATCTTCAATTCTTGGCTGAGCATGTCAAACTAGCCATTCCTCTGCATAAGTCTTGGTAGATAGTTAGATCAGCCCTGCCATACTGAGTTCAGCTCAGACAGCTATGCTGCAGCAGCCACTTTCATTCAAGAATAGCCACGGTAAATCATTCTGGTAATTCTGTCCTTATTTTATGTAAGAGCCTAGTGGCTAGAACATTCTTCCGGAGGTAGAAGTTCAATGTCCTCCTTAGCTTAACTGTCCAAAGCCATGTTTTGCATATCCCAGGATGCTGCCCCAAGTATCAGACTCTAGGCTAGGGTGGAGGTTTGAGTGCTCTCCAGCTCTCCTGGTAAAGTTGAGCCACTGTGCAGCCAGAAAGGCATGATTATGGGTTCAAAAGTGAGCAGGCAGGAGGGAATATAATTCTGTAGCCCAACAATAATGGTACTTAGGAAGGAGTGTGGGGTTGCTTTCTGGTTTCTGTTTTCAGCACTGTGCATTTTCCTGAAAGCAACACAAAATACATACACAGTCCTGATTTCTTTATGGATATGAGCCAAAATCCCTTTGGTTATTATAATCTGGCTCATACTGCTTAACTGGAAGTGATTATACTGCCTGGAAAGTTTTCCAACCGCTATAAGCTGTTACTTTATTTGCTCAATGCTAAGGTGCATTTTCAAAAGAAAAAAGAATAAGAATAAGATTGCAGAGTTAGATTTGTTTCCCCAGGACATTATTACTCTTTATGACTATCTCTGAATCAATGATCTTTTGTATAATACATATATAGTTTTTTGACATGCTTTCAGTAAGTCTTATTCTCTTGTTGCATGTGAAACTCATCATTACTATTTTCTCATACAGTTGTATTCAGAATAGGTATGAATCCTCAGATAACATCAATTGGCTCAGTGGCTGTCTTAAAATATGATTCAGACTATATGTATTCTTTCCAAATAAAATCATATTGTTTTCATGATGGGAGTTTAGTAGCAGCCTCATTCCCTCATGTCTATTCTTTCTGTCCGGGTACAAACAAACCTCTTTTTTAGCTCTTTTAGAAGTCAGTAGGAATGTCTCCAGGACAAAAATCTCAACAAACAACCTTTTTGTTAGTGGTGAATACGTATTCAAAACTAAAATTCACAAATCTACTTTCATTTAGACTAACAGAGAAATTTTTAAAAAATCGATAAAACAAGGCCTCATTAGATTCCTTAACTTACTGGAAATTTAGTTGCTGCCTTCATTTCCCACCTGTTACAAAACATTTTATCTAAGATGCTGTCATTCCCTTCATACCTAGAATAAAAATTAAATGGTCATCCTAATCTGCTTTATATTGGGTACTGGCTTTTTAGTGATAACCATTGTTAACCTACAGCTAGTTATATTTTGAACAAATTAGGCAGAATTTGTTGATGCATAGTCACACTGCTTGAATTTACATATCAAACTCGAAGAAGGAAATATATCAATATTGGTTATTTGCTATGTAACCATGGGTCCTAAAACATTTGGGAATGTTGACAGGTAGAATGTTACAGGGCGCTTCCCAGTTGAAACAAAAAGCAGGCAAAATTAGGTATGCACAGATAGACATATCAAATAAACCATATTATTGAAAAACTTAAGCTGTATTTTGCAATACTGTGTGCAGTTTTAATCACCTTATTGTTTTGCCTGAGATCCTTCAGTACTAAGAAGAAATATTTAATAGGTCAGAAGGCCACTACAAAACCTGATAAGCAGGTTTGGAGCTTTACAGTTGGTGCTCTGTCTGTCCATCTATTAATTTTTCTGTAGATATTATCCAGAGGATGCTATCATGTAGGTACAGTGGTGACGCACAAATCATGTTCTTAATGGATTACTTACGATGATTTCTCTTGACATCCTCATTCTAACCTGCATTGCTATGGCATTTCTTTCCAATTCCAGGTACTTAGGTTTCTGCACAAAAAATAGTATAGAAAAGGCACAGTAAGCAACTGTTTACATTGATAGTAATCCCCAACACTGGTTAATGCAGAAGTGCAATCAGTGAGTATTGTCACAATTAATAAGTGCTGTTCAGATTCCTCTGGAAAGGGGCCCTTCACTTTTTGTAGATTTAAAATATATTCATTGAATAAGGTCTCAGTTTACTAAACAAAACCAAACAAATGAGATCTAAAACTAATGCACAAATCCAGTAAAATATATGCAGTTCTATTTTAAGGAATACTTTATTTCTCTAAAGCTTGTTCTTAGTTCAGCAGTTTAGCATTACTGCCAAATAATACATCAAGTGCAGTTTTTCTTAAAGCAAAGCTTAATATACTAGCAGGTGTCTCACTCTAGAGCAGTGCTAAACATCAGTACCATCAGACTGTGATGGCAAAATAACTCCACCATTCTGCTAACAGTTCCCTCTTGATTTCTAATGCACATTTTTTTGCCACCACAGTACAGTTTCATTTGCCATATTTCAAAAAGGCTCCTATTCCTTCCTCCTTTATACATTAGTGGTTAATAGGGGAGAAGGGACTCTCGCTATATACTGCAGCTATTTTGGTCTTCTGGTAAGAATTGCTTGTCACATGGATGTGTTTAAAACGATGGTAAATGATACTAGGAACTTTCTTAAGAACAAGGTTTGAGTCTGTGGTTTAACTGCCTGCATTTACATCAAATTGAATCATAGTTCAGAAGGCTTCATAGATTATATAATCCTATATTTTGCAATATATAGAAGTCTTAATGTGAGAAGTTTTCTCATGTTAGAATCACAATAATAAAGCTGCAGTGACTTCATTTGAGTTACTCCTGATTTATATTGCGGCAAACTTTTGGAATGTTGTCCCTTTTCCTTATCAGCAGGGAGCTTGCATAGAGAACCAACTATAGTCCCCTTATTTTAGTTACAGTCCTTTTCAGTCTATGCTCCTTCTATCTTTTGTTATTTTCTGTTTTACATAAACTTCAACAATGGCCAATTTTGTGGAAAGTTCGTGTTTTGTAAAGTGTATTGTGCACTTTAAGCCCTCTATATGAGATATTAAAAAGTGCTTGAAATTGTCTTTATCCCGTTCCCACTCAAATCAGTGTTAAATCTCCTATTGACCCACATTACATCAGAAATGTTAGCATTGCAGATCTGGTTGTTTTCATAACTTATGGGAGGATTATGAATTACTCTGAAAAAAGGGAAAGGTAAAATACTGTAATTATTTTGGTTTATACAACAATGTTGGCTCTAGAGAGAATTAAGATTTATTTCCATGTGAGGTTCCAGTATCACTCTTCTTGATTAGTAGTTATAGCTTGTTGTTTGAAGATAATGATTTAATTGCAGATACGACATGATGACAGTGGATGTTTTCTGATTGCTCATTATTGCAAGCACTATGTCACTGCTGTGTGTGTGAAAGATATAAACATCCTTTTTAAAAACAAAGGGCTGGATCCTGAGCTGGTGTATATTGTTGTAGCAGCTCCATTGACTGGCTATTTACACCAGCTGAGGAGCTATAGTGAAGGGAGGACAAAGCAGCAACTGAAGTGAGCACTGGAAGGGTACAGCTAAGGTATGTGCGTGCCCCTTAGACAGATAGTGTTTAAATGCTGCCTGACACTTCTATAGTCTTGCCTGAATCAGTATCTTAGTTATTCATGAATGGGCACTTTTAAAAGATATACAAATAAAACTGTCAGATTAAAAATGACTTTTGTGGTAATCACAGTAAAATTGTTGAAAAGCTCCAGTTGACAGGTATTATTTGTAGTTTACTGCCGTTGTTGATAAAACAAGAGCCCTAGTTGAAGCCAATGATCCAGCAGTTAAAAATGTACAATATTATGTAAAACAGGTAAGATCACACTTGATCTTAGTCATAAAAAAAAAAAAGATTAAAGCCAGGATCTTTTAAAGTGGATGGTTATTCTTGGTGCCAAATTTGATGCATCTTAAATGGATCTAATTTTCTGAAACCAGGAAAGCAATGGCAATCACTTTTTATTTTAGAAAATCTTGGTCCGACAGTGCTCTATAGATATTTCCATACCTATCTATAGATGTCCGTGAAGATGATTTTACTGATATTTAAAGGCTATCCAGAGGAGAAATACTTTGCTATAGTACTTTTAAATTACACATGAAAACTGATGTAAACAAATTAAATAACTTTAAATAAAGAGGACTCATCTCATTTCTGCACAGGGAAGGAAGCTTGAGAAGCAGACATCTGAATTAACTAAAGGTATGAAATTAAAAACTTGTGTGGAACTTTCATGGAAAATTTCAGTCACCTTAATTTGTTTTAGTTTATTTACATTAGCACTTTGGAAATGAATTAAATTAAATCAAATTAAGGCCATATCAACTCTGAATGAGAGTGTGTGCACAGAAGTGTGATGCAATTTAATAAATCTGTTTTAAAAGTTAATGAGGGAAAATTTTCCTGAGCAGTCTGAATAGACAAACCCTACATTTTTTTTAGTTAACATTTTTTTATTTCTTTGTACATGTAAAACACATACAAATGCTGAAGACAATTGACTGTCCTTTTTATGCCCCTCACAGTAAACCCCTAGGACAAAATCTGGTAAAAGTAGCAATGGCATTCTCTTGGCACTAGGTTTTTCAGTCTTAGACCGTACTCTGATCATAAATCAGAACCGTAATGCTATTCATAATCCTGTCCTTTCTTTGATGCTGATATCAATGAGAGGCATACAGGAGGATGTGCCTGTACACAGCACAATAATATTACTAAGTAGTATCCTGGGATTCGAGGCTATTTCACGCATGTTCACAGCTTCCCCATGAGGCTAGCACTGTCATCTTTTATTGTAGTTTTAATGTCATTATTTTTATCTATGGAAGTGGTGATATTTAGTGTTGTTTGTTTTGCAATATTGATGCCATGGCCAGCCAATACCTACATTTTTGTATGAGAAATATATTTTAATTCAGTAGCATGTTAAAATATGGCAAGGTTAGGAACTGTTTTTGTCTATTCTGGAAAACAATTTCTTATGAATATTAAAATATCTCTGGATTAAATATAATCTTTAGATTAATATTACCCACACTGGTACTTTTAACAAGGTATCTGGAAGATGGTTTTCTGGCATCCTCAAATAAATTGATTCTATAAGTGAAGCAGCTATTTATTTTAGAGTAGGTGGATACCAGTGATTCTGCAGTTCTCCTGACTATTACGATCCTTGGGTCTCAGTATTGGGGTGGCTTTGGGTTTGGACCAACTAGGTTGCTAATGCCAGTCAGTGCCTCTTTCCCCTCAAACAGAATTATTCACTGACATTCAGAATTTAATTTCTTGTACAATTTTTCATATAAAAAATACTCTTGACCCAGTGGTTTTCTGTAGCTCCTCCACTTACAGCTCTTGACCTCTTCTCTAACAAAACTCTTCATCACTTGTGCAGCCTCATTCTCAATGCTTTACTACTGATTCTCATTCACTTACAGTTGTCACACTTTATCTGAGACATGTACAGTACTTGCTTCTCTATAACCCTGCATCCAGGCTTCGTGTTTTGAGTGTCAGCAGTCTCAAGGAAGGGAGTGTACCAGGGTCAGCATTTCATTTGAATGCCTTATGGTAAGATGTTACATTTACCAATCATTCCTGGATTCCTTTGCATCCAGTGCCCTTGAGACATATGGGTCTTTAAGTACAACCAGATGTGGCAATCATTCTCCTGGGAACTGTTTACCAGAAGCACAAAAAAGATCAAGTGTGGGGACAGGGATACTAATCTTAGACATGTAGGCTGCAGTGTCAATCCATGATTTTCATGAGGAGGAAGTAGATTGCATTCAAGTGAATGCTATCATGCAGCTTGTCTTGAAATCAACTTCTACCCTGAAATCAACTTCTCTTAGTTTTCTTACTTCGCTTACTTCAGTTACACTTGTGTATATGCGGCACACTGTGTATATCCATCAATGTCAATCAACATTACACTGATTATGCTCAAAGGAGAATTTGGTTCATGATGGCTATGAATATACAATAAATTTACCATCCCTCAGTGGCAGCACCGTGCTGATTCTTAATGCAGCTTAAGGCAGCTGATTCTTAATGCAGAAATGGTATAGTTGCACCGCACAGACAGGCTAATTAATTTGGGGCCTGGCTACCTGGTGCTGGAGCTCAGCAGTATTAATTATCCCTCCCATATAGATAGCGCTAAACATTGCTTCTGGTTTATGAAACAGCCTGCCTGAGGCAGCGCAACACACTTGAGGCTGCTGCTGCTGGCACCATTAAATTTACTGCCCTAGCCAATAGATCTCTCTCTGTTTCCAGTGATAGAGCTGCATTCTGTACTGGGAGTACAATACATGTTCGGGTTTTTTCCCTCTTTTATATTTTTTTCTACCTGCAAGTGTGTATCAGCCACCACCTTTTACTAATTATAAGTATTAGCATTTCTGGTTGGAGGAATTAGCTCATTTTTTCCAGCCCAAAAGGCTCAATCCCTAGCAGTAGGAAGAGAGCTCAAATTGCAAAGAGATAAAAAAAGTTCTTTAAGATGAGTCATCTGACTTATAAAAATATCTAATGCAATAAAGGACCCAGAAGTTCAATCAGTAATGGCACTACTACAAAGATCTGTCAAAATTCTTTAGCATTTTGACTGTGTTTTCTATTTCTTCTAATACTTAAGCCATCTGCTTCAATATTCAGGTGATAATTTAGTTACCAAAGCGTTAAGGCTTTTAATTTTCTTTAGAGATTAAATGTGTTATTTGAGAAAGCATTAGAATTATAGTTTAATTTTGGGCTGTGCAAGACCCTACTTGCTGCTTTGCAAATTTCTTGAAATTGGCACCTGTGATATGGTTGATCTCTGGTTTCCTGTGGGTATTGGTGTAATTCCTGTAATATTATTTTGCCAAACAGGAGCTTCTGGAAAAAGAAAAAAACCCTTTTACATACTATTAGAAATGACTGCTTGCATTCAGTTTTTTTAATACAAAGGTTTCTACCGTATTTCATTATTATAATCCTGCAAAGAGAAGCTAGATTTTAAAAAGTTATAATGATAAAATAAGCTGAGGATTGGCTAATTTCATTTGAGTGTTGGCTAGAGCTATATTTATACACACACACACACATCAGCGATGTACCTTTGATTAATATTTTTTCTGTATGGCACTCTAAGCCAGATCCCTAACCTTGCTGAGCATTCTTTGTACTGCCCTCATTGTGAATCAAGTCTGAAGCCAGCTCTCCTCATTAGTGTTCTATTTTTCCCTGTGTAGAGGAGCCCGCCAGGATGTAAGGCTGCCACAAAGGTTTCTATGCCACCATCTCTCCTGGCACCTGGCTTAGGGCTGAGAGTCTTGGGGTGTCATAGACTTCCCTTCCTCTCCAATGTGCCCTAGCTTTTAGAGCAGCCTTTGTAGCTTGTACAGCATTGTGTCAGAGGCTGGCTGATGACAGGATGGTTTCAGTACCACGCATTTATGAATAAGATGCTTAAAGCCACTTTAACTCTCATTCTGAGCTGAGCTAAGTGCACTGTAGATCTGGGTTGCTGTGATTTGAGTATCGTCTTTCCTTTCCTTTCTTTTTACTTTGGTTCTTTTTTCCTAGACTATATGGGTGAAATTGTGGCTTAAATATCCACTCAAGAGAATAATAACAACTTACTTTATAGCCCCACATGAGCTACCCAGACTGAGAGTATGTTTGCTCAAGGGGAAGCAGGTAATATGTCTCTGCTTGCTCTCTACTTGAGCTAGTGGATGGCGTTGGGATGGAGTTTTAGCTCCTATTCCTAGGAAGGGAGGTGTTGTAATTGCTGTATGTACGAGTCGGCAGAAAAGAGTCTTCCTCTTTCTTCTAATTTAAGTTGAGGGAAGCACTGATGGAATTGGGGCTCTGGATATGTTTACACTGCTATCCAAAGGTTTGTACTTATCTATGGGTGTAGATGTACCATGGTGGTTTTAAAAGAACTAGCAAGGCTGCTTCTAGGGTGGTACAGTTTATATAACAGCTCTTGTTTAGGGATGTGCCTAAGGTCTCAGTCTAGCTCAAAGGCAATGGACAAAGGTAAAATAGTATTGTGTGATATGATGACTATAGCTTTATGTTGTATTTATCTTTTTATTATCTTTTCTTATTTACTTGTTAACACTGTGGTTCTTTTTGTTTTCCTCCATGCCATAAAAATGTTACCCCCCTCCCCCATTTACTCACCCCTCCCAAAAAACTCATGGAGTTGCGAACAGACCAACTAACCTGTATCCTGTAAGACGAACAAAATATATTTGCCTCTCTTTGAAGTGTTTCTGAATACAAAAGTAAAGACAGATGTAATGTGTGACAGTAAGTTGGTAAACAAGATTATTTAGCTGTATGGAGTAGGTTCTCATACGTTTCAAATTACCTTATTGAATTGCATAAAGATCCTATAAGCAAATATCAGAAGAATTGATGCAGACTGTATTTTCTAGCACCATTTCAAATGTACACATATGTTTGTTGCTATTGATTTACCTTGTCCTATTTTTGCTGTTTTCACTTTTTTAATTTACAATTCACTCTGTTTATTGCTGGATGCTGTTGAATTTTTAACTGCATCTCAACTGACTCTATATTTTTAGATAAAATGGAAGCACACTGTATTGGTACAGCCTGTGTAATGTCTTTTTTGCAACAGTTATTCTCATGACATTGTTAGGACTAGGCATGCAGTTAACACAGTCAATGTTCTTATTTAGCCTTTCTAGCCTGTGATTAAATGGGAGTTGCTGTGTGTTGTACTAGGAGTTGGCTGACAAAAACTAAATCTGTCACAGGTGCTACAATTTGTACATCAGAAAATTTGCTTTCCAAACACTATTATTCCCAAAGTATCCTACTTCACACAAAGCACAGATAAGACGGTCAGAAAATTTGTCCTAAATCTATCATTAGGCTGTAAATTAGGGTTTGTCTTCTACCGTTGTTTAAAGTAAAGGTGATGGAAATTCAAATGAAGGGGGACCCTTTGATTTGCATCTTCTCTTGTGGTTTGTTGCTGTCATTGTTTATTCTTACAAACTAAGTGCAGACAATGTATGTTATTCCAATAATCATTGCTGAATTTCAAGTCTACAGTGGTACCTCAGTACTCGTCGTTAATTGGTTCCGGGAGGCGCAATGAGTACCAAAAACGACGAGTACCAAACAAACCCTTTGTTTCCTCTGGAAAGGGTAGCGAGTCATGAGGCAAGCGACACCAACAAGTTCTCACTTGCGCATCAAGTACCAAGCAAACGATGAGTACCAGGACAAAATTTTCGCGTCAAAATGCGTCGAGTACCAAATTCAACGAGTTTCAAGGCAGTCGAGTACCGAGATACCACTGTATTACTATATTTTTTTAGGGATGTGTGAATGCAATAGCGTAGTTGGGAAACAATGAATGAAAATGGGAAGATCTTGTGCCTGGATGATGTAAGATTACCCTGAGATATATTTGAAAGAAAACAAAGTAATTGTGAATTGACTGGATTTGGGAGTAGCTGGTTGTTCTCAAGAGCACATAGAATCATAGAAAAATAGGAGAAGATTTCAGGGGATCATCTAGTCCAGGTCTCAGCTGAAAGCAAGAACATGTCTCTGATTGTCTAACCTGCCTTTAAAAAATTCCAGTGACTGCAGTTCCACAACCTCTCTAGGTAATCTGTTCCAGTGGTTAACCATCCAGATAGCCAGAAAATTCTTCCTAATATGAAATTTAAATTTTCCTTGTTGAAATTTAAGCCAGTTCTTCTCCTGTCCCATTTGGCTATACAGAATAGTTGATCACAGTCATGTTTAGAACAACTCTTTCTGCAGTTGAAGACTGATTCAACTTCCTCTCAGTCATCTTCAGACTAAATAACTCCACTTTTTTTGACCTTTCCTCACCTTTCATCCTGTCTTTAATAGGCAGCTTTTCCTTTGAAGAGCCATGAGGGACACTTCCCTTTATGAGAGTGATTGCTCCAACCCTTTGGCCTTTTGGTTGTTGAAGAGAAAGCAATGACAGTCAATCAACAAAATTGTGGTGGAGTAGACAGGAAGCCTAAATTTACAGACCTTGAATTAAATATTTTAATGTATCTCTTGCAAACAATTATTATTTTTGTCTTGGGTATCACGTTTACTTGATATATACATTTTTCTGTTGGTTTCCATGGCGGAACAACTTTAAGAGAGCATACTGCAGTTTGAATAGATGCTATTATTTGTTTTGACATTTAATCACAGAGAAAAAACACCTGTCTACCAGACCTCTCTAAATAAGACTATGGCTCTGATGGACTATTCTTGGTTAAATATTTTGCAACAAATCTTGATGTCATTATTCTGCAGGTTCTTGACACTAACCACCCAATGACCTGCTATAATGATGTTTACCACCTTGCTATAAAAGGTTTTCCCTCTCATTTCCAAGAATTGCCTCAAAACAGATTCTGCGATTATACAAAGATTAATAAATAGTTTAGAAATGTTAATCTTCATTGATGAATTGAAAAGATAAAGCACTGAATGCTGGAGGTAAACTGCCTAACATTTTCTGCACTGAGATTTATGTGATCATAGTTTACTATATGTTAAAAATCTCAAAAAAAATATTTATTTACTCCTTTAGGGAGAATATGTTGCATATTTTAAGACTTCTAAAAAATGAGAACATTTATGTAGTTTAATTTTATTCTAGCCAAGGTTCACAGCTATAATTATTTGGCCTGCATATAGTATCAACTGATTTATATTTTATTTTATTTCTGTAGGACTATTTAACGATTCACATGTATGGTAATGCAGCTAGAAATGATCTCTGGAATACACTGTCAAAGGTAAAGTACTATAAAACATAATACAGCAAAGAAATCAGGAAGCCAGTGGTATTTTTCATGCTGAGGTTTGGCGTGAATTGTGCATATTGAAATTCTGAAGCCCTGGAGCAAATTAAAAAATTTATGTAAAGAAGTGGTTTTTTGCCTTATAGAAAGTGACAACATCAGAAGGGTGTTTTCTTAGCATTTCCTTTTTGCCTTTACCTAGAACAGGGGTCAGTAACTTAGAGCCTGTTGGCTGAATCTGGCATGCAGAGTAACTCTACTTGGCCCAGGAAACTGGGACTTCTGCAGAGTTTAGATGGTTGGGATCTCTGCCTATGTGGCAGGTGGGCAGCAGGGAGCAGTCGTGTCAATGGCACCTGGGTTGGCAGGTGCAGACTGAGCTTGGTTATTTTGGTGTACTGCTCCTGAAATGTTAAACTCCTGGCCTATATTATACGTCCTTGTCTGTGTTATATCACTGAGCTCTAATAAAAATAAATTAATAGATTCTGTGCCTATTGATTTCAGTGGTAACAAGGTAAGAAGGAAAGAGCGAAGAAAGGTATAATTTGGCATTTATATTTCACAGTCTTTGATATGTCATATTTATTTGAAGGGCCAAAGTTTTAAAGTTTGGCAACCCTATTTTATACAATAAACTATAATTATTTAATAGCCCATTTGGCATGCTGCAGTTACCATGACACCCACAGACCCTCTTGCTTCTTCTCTAAAGCTTCTTGTTTTGGCCCTTTCCTTTTATTATGTAAAAAAGTTTAGACCAAATCTCATCAATATGCTATGAGAACTGCATATGTATCATGCAAAAAACCAGAAAACTATACAAGCACAAGAGTTCACCTGTATTCTGTGCTATAAGCAACAATGCCACACTGAAAGGGTCAAATCTATTGATAACAGAACTTAAAAATTCTGCCTTCCTATAAGCCTTTTTGTTGTGATCCTGAACACTGCTTGGGTGTTTTACAAGAAGACTTAATTCTGAGAGGTTCTTACTGGAGTTTGCTTGGATTCGGCAGAAGTAACTGTACTTATTCCAGGAGTAGCAGGAAATCAAATGCGTGTGCTTGTTTGCAGAGCAAGCAGTCTCTGGTCTCTCACTCTCATGGAGTCTCTTTCCCCAATAGACGCCACTCTTCTATTCTGTCTGGCTTTACTGTATTACAGTTGAGACTCCACCTGATTTTATTTATGCTCATGTTGAATTGCACAGAGACCAGCTGTATTAAACTAAAATAAGTTATTTCTGTATTTGAGAGTATTGCGGAGGTCTGCATGTGCATGGCTTATTTTAGACATCAGGACCAAGATTTTCAATTGCAAATGATATTTTGGTTCCAGTATGAGAGATGTACTATGTGCTTACAATGATGTAAACACAGAGAAATCAGATGATGTCAATTCCTACCTGAGAGTTACTTCCTCAGTGCTGATGCAGACGTGCCCCTATAAGAATTAGCGGTAAAAGTACACTAGCGTAAATTACATTATGTTATAGCAGCATCCTACAGTCTCTCCTACGTTGGAACGAGTTGCTTTTCTGTTTGATTTGGATCCTAGTGGAGCTTCCATCAATGAGCAACTCATTGTCAATTACACTAGTGTAATTGTGTATGTGCCCCAGCCCTTACATATCTTGAAAGAGCCTGTTTTTCAGAGGCCAGGTCTTCCATATTTTAACAGTTACTTTAA
Organism: Caiman crocodilus; assembly: GCA_030014935.1. NCBI lineage: Eukaryota > Metazoa > Chordata > Crocodylia > Alligatoridae > Caiman > Caiman crocodilus. Next base: position 75,647,587 of record JAGPOW010001296.1, on the reverse strand, counting down.
AGCATCTCAAACTAGGCATCCAAAATTAGTAAACCTTACTAAAAATGTTGGTCAATGTATCTTAAAGAGACCAAGTCCTTTTTTAGCCTTAGTTCATTATGGAAATGTTTTACATATGGCATGACTGATGGCCACCTTCCAGTCCTCTGGCAGTTGTCCAAAGCTCCAAGAGTGCTTGTATAACTGAGCCAAGGGCTCAGCAATCACCCCCGCCAGCTCCCTCCTTGGGTGCAGGTCATCTGGACCCACTGACTTAAAGACATCAGGCTTCTGGAAGGGCTGAATGTCTTTAAGTCGGTGGGTCCAGATGACCTGCACCCAAGGGTGTTGAGAGAGCTGGCGAGGGTGATTGCTGAGCCCTTCACTCGGTTATACGAGTGCTCTTGGAGCTCTGGACAAGTGCCGGAGGACTGGAAGGTGGCCAGTGTGGTTCCCATCTTTAAGAAGGGGAGGAAGGAGGACC
>JAGPOW010001296.1:75598083-75647024 GCA_030014935.1 Caiman crocodilus | reverse complement strand
TGGTCACAAGTTACTGGAGAGCAGGTTCAGGTTGGACATTAGGAGGCACTACTTCACAGTTAGGGTGGCTAGGTTGTGGAACCGGCTTCCTAGGGAAGTTGTTCTTTCTCCTACCTTGGGCATCTTCAAGAGCAGATTAGATAGGTATTTGGTTGGGGTCTTGTGACCCTGGCGCTCGTTCCTGCCATTGGCGGGGGCAGGGGGGTCAGACTAGATGGCCTGCTTTAGGCCCCTTCTGACCCTAGATACTATGATACTATGATGAGTGTCAAACTGATGGACCAGGGACTGGATCCAGCCTGCAAAGCCAGGTTGTGCGGCCTATGAGGTTGGCAGAGGAGCTGGAGTTTGGGACCAGAGCAAGCAGGAAGATCTTGCTGCCAAAATTTGGGTCATAGAGCCCCATTGGCGATGTATGTCTTTACAGGGGGGAAATGAGCAGCAGCTGCATTAACCCCTGCCCCTACTCCTTGCCCTGCTGCTTGCGTTGCTACCACATTTGGATCAACTGCAGGAACCCTGCAGTTCTGATGTGTTCAGCTAAGATCTGTCCCAAGGGGAAGAGTGAGTGTGACACCCTTGGTCACTGTTTAAATGGATGCCACAAATATGAGGAAGGTCAGGACCTGCAAGTGAGATTTTCAAAAGTACCTAAATGATTGGAGCTTAAGTCCCATCCAGTATCTTAGCCTGTATTTTAATTTGGATTTCATATTTTACCACAGGCATACTGTAATCATACATACATACACAGCTTTTCCCAAACATCAGCTGCTCGAAATAGGGGTGTGCATTATAACTAAGGAAATATGGTAAAAGCAGCTTCTGTTTGTAAGCCTCTACCAGGCAGGGAAGTGAAGTATCACTGCATCTGCTCCACAGAGAGCTGGACAGTGTACACTCTGGGCACCTTAGCTGCTGTTGCTCAGTTAATTACTGCTACTTATCAGTATTTTCAAGGATAGATCTTTTTTTTAATTTTCTTTCAAAAAACAAGGTGTGTATCTTATTTCGGGGTACATTGTATGCAAGAAAGTATAAAAGTTTTTGTTCCTTTTAATTCAGAAGTTACTTTTTTATATAGATGCCCTAATGTTATGCGGAAGGAAGACCCCTTTTTATTGTTTCTACTGGAGAGAGTCCATATCTGGATACATGCGTGTTTATACATATGTTTAATTGTTATTAAAACGCTAAGAACAATTTATGGCTCTCTGGTTTTCTGTAGGAAATGCCAGTATTTTGTCAGCATATTAAAACAAAACTAATTTTGATTTATTTTCTTTGAAGGCACTAAAAAAAGTTGGAAAATCAGTAAATATTCAAGAAGTAATGGATCAGTGGACATTACAGATGGGTTACCCTGTTATCACCATCATAAGAAATGAAACTGCAGTCAATACCATAGAAATCGTTCAAGAGCGCTTTATTTATGACATCAACGCTAAAACCAAGGATCCCATTCTTGGAAACAGCAGGTACTTAAATTTATTAATAAACATTTGTACTAATAGTTGTAGTTGTTTAGAAGTTTCATACCATTTTGAAGTAGAAATCTGTGTAGAAATCAGTAAGCTCTGTCTAGAATTGATGGCATAATACCGATAGCATGATATGACCTCGTAAGGCCATTTTATTTTATGAACCATAATTTGAGTTAAAAAGGTTAGAACCTCTATTATTAGAAAAATAGAACAACAGAAATAATGTTTTTAATGTGCACATTTGCATCTTTAGAGCTCTCTTTGGCTGTTTTCAATCTCTGTCACTCATCTGTTCCCTCTCCTCTTCTTTTGATTTTATTTTGATGTTGTGAGCCAGCATGTGGCTGGAAGGGTCTGCAGCTGCACAGTAGTGAATGGCTTTAAAACATCAGCAGACGTATTTGCTTTTATTGACAGAGAATCTTTATCATTAGTTTTACAACATTTTTTACCTCATACTGATGCTCCTGATAGCTATGTGCTACATTAAAGAATAAAAAGAAAAGTTAGTATGAAGTGGATGTTTTATATGGTAGACTCTGGAAAAAAAAGCCTTTGGGGTAGGCTTAAAGCCAGGTACTGGTTTATTAAAATAGAAAAAACCCTGTATCCTATTCATGCTCACACTCTGGTTGAGGGGATGGCACAGTTGACATTGAGTGACCTTTGTACCATCATTGATCTTGAAGCTAGTCAAGAGCAGATTTGTACAAACTACTCAGCTCCCAAGTAGTTGGTCTAATTTAACAACTATTAATCATAGAGTAGAATGGCTAGAAGGGACCTCCAGAAGTCATCTAGCCTGAGGCAGGATGATCCCTATGCAAACCAACCTGTACAATCCATAAACTAAACTCTAAGTAAGACTGCTGTCAACCCTGATGCAATACAGACCTAACACCCTAACCTGCTCAGGTAAAGAAGGGAGATCATGGCAGACAATGTCCTTCTTTTATGAAACGTTGTCAATGTATACTCAAGAGATCCCAGTCAGAGGGTCAGGCTCCCCTCTACGGAGGGAGGCAAAAAACCCCCATAGTCTGTACCAATCTGACCATGGGGTAAAATTCCTTCCTGACTCCAAATATGGCAATTGATCTGACCCTGAGCAGAGAGGCAAGGCCCTCCAGCCAGGAACCTTTGACTTTGGTCCCAACAGGAACACTGGAATACCCCAGTCAAAATCCCCAGCCTTGGTTGTAGCCAACACCCAGTACCTCTGAGAGAGGCTTAAAAACATCCTGACATTTGCAGCAGAAAAGGGGAGAGGGGGCATCCAATAAAGCCCATTGAAGCATGGGAAATATTTATAGTAGATAGATATCTATGCCTAGAATGTCCCTGACTAGTGATTGTCCACCCTCTTCTTGAACACCTCCAGAGATGGAGAATTCACAACTTTCCTAGGTAGTCTATACCACTGCCTCGCTATACTAACAGTGAGGAAGTTTTTCCAGATATCCAATCTAAACTTTCTTTGCTGCAACTTCTAGGCATTGATTTGCATCCTCCTCTCTTCAGCAAGAGAGAAAAGGTGCTTTCCCTCTTCTTTATGGCAGCTCTACAAGTATTTGTAGATTCCTATCATGTCCACTGTTAAACACCTTTTTCCAAAAGCTGATCATGCTTAGCTCCTTCAGCCTCTGCTTCTAGGACTTGTTTTCCAAGCCCCTTATCTTTTTTGGACCTGCTGTAACTTCTTCAAACCCAGAACTTCTCACAGTATTCCAGATAAGGGCTAACCAGTGCTGAGTAGAGAGGCACTGTCACCTCCCATGCCTTGCACCTACTGCTTCTATTATTACATCCCAAACGCATATTTGACTTTTGTGAGGCTGTTGTCTACAAAGGCTCCCAAGTCCTATTCCATAGTGCTGCCATCCAGCCAGGCATTACCCATGTTATATTTGTGTTTTTGATTATTCCTCCCAAGCTGTAGCACTTTGCATTTGTCCACATTGACTTTCATCCTATTAACTCTATTCCCAATCTGTCGAGATCTTTCTGAATTGAGTTTACATCCTCCAATGTGTTCAGAATACTTCCCAGCTTTGTGTTATCTGCAGACTTATTCAAAAAGCTTTCTATGCCAGCATCGGAGTTTCACAATAAACATGATGAACAGCATTGGGCCCAGAACAGACCCTAGTGTAACTTCACTTGAAACCTCTTTCCATTCTGACATGGACCATCCACCTTGTAGTAGTTTTACCTAGGGTTGGGGATTTGACTGGTCAAATAAAGTCTGGCCAAGTGACCAATCAAATATCAATCAAAAACTGTAAAACATTGCCAATAGGTCCAAATAATACACAGAAAAAGCACAAATTTTTCATTAAATGTGTCAAAAAGCAATTTAAAAATCATATTTCTGTTAAGAAACTACACAAATTTTTTTTGTAAAATTGCTAAAATCTTTGGTCAAAAATGTGCAGTTAGTCCTAGTTTTATCTTGCCCACATTTCTCCAGTTTGTTTATGAGAAGGTCATGTGGGACCCTGTCAAAACCCTTGCTGAAGTCCAGATACACTGTATCTACAGCAGCAGTTCTCAAACTCTGACAGTTTGAACACCACCAGTTTAAAACAATACAACCATAAGTACCACCAGCAAATTTTTCAGTTCAACCTTAACTACCAACAGCAAATGTTTGTCATATAAAATAATTATAATAAATCTGTTAACACACAACACTGACAGGTTGTCTGTGTACCACTGGTGGTATCTGTACCCCAGATGGGGAACCACTGATTCTGCAGCATTCCCTTTATCCACCCAAGTAGTTACTTTGTTGAAGAAAGAGATCAAGTTTTTTGACTTGTTGAACAAGTCAAACAATTATGAAAAACAATTTGTTTTTCATAAATCCATAGGGGCTCTTGTGATCAGCCCTTCCTCCTCTAGATTCTTGCAAATCCCTTTCCTTAGGATATGTTCCATACTTTTCTTTTTTCACATCCTTGTGACAGGGTATTTAGCAGACTCTTTGGAATCTGTCAGGCTGTGCCATGAGCACTTCTGCTTTGCCCTCCAATTTGCAAACTCTGGGCTGTCAACCACATGCCTTAGCACCCATGCCATGCCAGCCACTATGCTTGAGTAATTTCCCAGGTATTGAGGTGAGACTAGCTGGTCTGTAGTTCCCTGTGTCCTCCTTTTTGCCCTTTTTAAATAGTGGTGCTACATTGGCCCATCTCCCATAAGAAGCCAAAGAGGACTGATGTTAAAATGATGCTAGCTTTCCTTGATCTGGGAGAGTCCTCAGTTTCCTGTTTAAGGCAACATTAAGGTCATTGTTTAGGGACCAGCATCAGGTCCCTTGAGCCAAAGCCAATTCAGAGCCATCTGCTAGGGATGATTCTTAAGCATTATCATTTTGTCCTAAAAGCTGATGTTTTCTTGTCCAGTGGCTGAATGGGGCAAAGGGGAAGCTCTGAATCTTGGTTTCTGAGAGTCGAGACAGTCGGTGTTAATCGCCAACAGGTAGAACTAGGTATAGATGTTAACGTGGCACAGTGAGGTTTTATAGAGAAATGTGCTTGTAAAGAAAAGCATGCAGTGTTATATACTGATAAATGGGGTATGTGCATTTATTCTCCATGGCTTAATGTAACATGAATATTATGGCACTCAGACCCCCAAAAATGCAATATAGTAAATTGTATTTTCACTGATTACATTTTTACGGTACTACAATTAAAATAGCCCTGTATTTTTTAAAGAAAAACAGACAGAAAAAGAAAAATCACATGTACTGATAGAAAGTGTTTGTACAATCTGAAAAAAGTTTACTTTTAAGTACAAATCACCTATCTAGAATGTGCATGTATATATATATTTGCAAAAATAATATGAATACATTTTCTTACCCAGGAAAGCAATGACTGATGTCTTTCAGGTTACTTAAAACAGGTCTATAACTGGTAGGCATTGTCCATGCATAGACCTACCAGTAGCTTTCAGTCTTTATGGCCGCATCTACAGAAAATGCTTACTGTGCTGTAGCTTATTATTACTGTGGAGTAGCTTCTTTTTACTGCTCAGTAGCATCACAGGGCATGAACCGTGATTCAATGTCAGTCAGTAATGAGTTACTGCACAGTCAGCATCACGACAAAGCCATGTGGAAGTGGTACTGCACAATAATGCTGGTTACCGCACAGCCCTAAATAAATGGCTGTGCAGTAACAACTACCCAGTCAGTGTCTCATGTATCTGCAGCCAATTGGTAGCAACTTCTATTTCAGTCCATGAGTGGCATGGTAACCTGGACAGCTGGGAATTAGATCATATATTGCATTTGTTTTCTCATGTAACTTTTACTTCAATTTGATCCCAAATCTCTGGGTGAAAGAGTACTGCACTAATTCTAGATCAACTAAGCAGCGGTGCTAAATTTCCAGCCCCACAAGCTGGATGAGTGGAGCAGAGCTGGTCAATGGGCCAGGTCTCATGAACAATTGTGTCACCCATCATGGGTGTAACATACATCTTGCAACATCAGTGAGCTCCATCATAGGTTGGCTCAGTGTGCAGCCCAGATCCAGTGTGCGGTTGGCATGCAGGTTCATCCTTAGGCTGAACCAGCATGTCGTATCTGTTCTGGGAGGAAACCTGTGTCCTGGCCCAGCTCTATACACTGGATCTGGCCCAAGAGCAAACTCATGTTTCAGTCTGGCTCCATACATTGAATCTGGCTCTGGAGCAATCCTGTACATCAGCACAATCTAGCATGTGGGACCATGTCATTCAGCCCATGGGATGCCCCATGAGCCTGGAAATGTTTGCAGCATTAATTGATGCAGCTTTGGAAGCCACAGTAATTAATGCTGTCAGTGCTGCATTGCTGCCAAATTTCTGGACCTATGAGGAGACCCAAGTGCTGGATGATATGGTTGTACAGGCCAGAACTTGCCTATGGGCCTGAGGTTGAATACCACTGCCTTAGTGAGAATAGGCTTTATGGTAATACGTTTCTGGTATTTGGATCCTCTTGTGAGCAGCCTTCTTTTTTTCCTTTGCTTTCTTTACATTTGTACTTTTCTTCTTCTCTGAGGAAGAAACCTGATGTGATGAAACAGTGATGTAAGGATATGTGGGCAGGTAGGCATGTGCCCTAGACATTGCCTAAACAGGGGAGGCACAAAGGAGTTATGGGGGGCACTTTATTCTCCTGACTCCCATTCCTGCCCCCCTCCCCAGCATCCTGCATCTTTCTGCAGCAGCTCTGGCCAACCACAAGCATGCAAGTGAATGAGGTACACTCTGGGAAATGTAGTTTCTGCTGCTAAGCGACATCACCCTGTTTTTGCTGCCAAAAATGGGTGATTTTTGTCTGCTGTTCAACATGAATGTTGGCAGTAAAGGAGGAGGTAATGTCTCCTCAGGGAGCAGCAAACTTCCAGTTGCTCCTCCAGCACTGTATATTGCCACCCCTACCCTGCCATCCTCGCTGCCCGCCAGAGCTGGAGCTGCAGCCTTCTGCAGGGGGGAAGAAGGGCTGGGGCACTGTATTAGCCAGTTATGCCTCTGCAATGGGATCATTTCATTGGTTGCATCCCTACATCAGTCACTTAGATAGCAGAGCTATGATCTGCCACTTCCCAGTGAAAATAATATGAAAATCATATTACTTGAAGGGCAAGCTCCAAAGGAACAGAGGCTATACAAAATTAAGTGAAAAATGAGACATGCCTATTCTACTAGTCTATCAAAAATCATCTTCCCCCAAATTATATTAAAGTTATATAGCTTGATTATAAATTAGTGCCCAGAGTACAATATCATTGATCATTTAATTCATTGTAACACTACATACTGATGGTTATAGCCTGATAGAAACAATTGTATGTCTTTTACATGTCCTATGCAATTAAATGCAGTAGAAAGATAAAATTGACAAACTGAAAATAGCTTCAGCTGTCTGTTAGGAATCCTGTATAATCTGGACCTTCTTTGTATCTTTTAATTGACTTCTCACTAAGCCAACTGACGATATCGCACTAATGTGATATGTTTTGATAATTTATAAATGCATTATTTCATATTGTCAGATATCCAGGTTGTAGCCATATTGGTCTAGAGGAAAAGGCGAACAGGATTCGTAGTGGAGATGGTACCTTTATTAGACCAACAAGATTTTTTGCAAAAAAATTTCTTTAATTGCAAGCTTTTGAGCGCAAACATCCTTCATCAGGCATTGGAGAAAAGACTGTAAAAGTTCTCCTGGGTAGAAATGAGTTCATATTGGTTTTCATATTACTTGTCCTTGAATATAAACTATAGGGTGCTCATATTTTCTACATGTGTAAGGAGATGATGCTGGAATTGAGGTAGAGCTTTGAAATACTATTAGTGAAAAGTGTACTACTTTCCTTGCTTTGGCAGAGCACTCAGTATAGGAAACTTCAGGGGTTTACCTTTTAGACTCATTTGTGAGTTTAACATTGTGGAAGATACAAAAGAATGCTTCCAGGTGGCCCTGAAGCATTGCCTGTTAAAGAACTGATTCATAGTCCACTGAAGTCAGTGGCAGCCTGTATTAATTTCAGAGGCTTTTGCATCTGTTTTTTGGTGCACATTTCCTCCTGGGCAGAAGGAGGATGTTAAGGCCACTTCATGCCTATCATTTGATGAGGTAAGCTGTTGCCTACTGAAGCTCATGCCTTTCTGAAGCAGTTAGTCTGCAAAGTACCACTCTGTCCTACCTTCTGCCTGACCTTAGACTAATTCAGCTGGTCTAAAGTACCTTTGTACTCATGCAGCTCCTTTTGGGGTGGTAGCCTTGTGACAAACGTCTGTACCTCCATTAAGTTCAACCTGTATTGTCAGGCATAACTGAGCCTAAAGGTAGTCCCTTACAGTTGCATGTTCTATAGCCCTTTCATAGAGTGAAACAGTTGTCTCTGAGTTTAGATATAGTGATAGATGCTCCCTATTTTCATTACCCACTTTGGCATGGCTGGCTATCACCGTGATTACTTACAGTCAGGAGGTGTCCCTGAAGGATAACTGACTTTGCCTCAGGGTACAGTTTGGAGGTCCTTTACCTTCTTCCCTCATTGTGCAACTCTGCACCTGACCTATTGTAGTGTTTCTATGTTCTTTGCAACAAATTAATTGCTCTATTATTCTTTTTTGTAGTAAAAAAAATGGTGAGAACTAAGAGCTGGCATTTTCTTATGTATTCCTTGAGTCCAAAAAAGTCGATAACCACTGCTCTATAGAAACAGACAGTGTTATTTACAGGAACAATAATAAACAATCTAAGGGGAATTTTTGCAAAGTCCACTGCATCTGCTTTTAGTCATCTTTATCCCAAACTTGAAGAACTCTTGTTTTCAATTCTACTTGATGCTCATCTCTTAGAGACTGTTCCTTGTTTGTTTGTTTGTTTGTTTATCCCCAGGGCATTAATTCTTCTTTGTGTTTGAAAGAACAAGTTAGGAATAGGTTTTGCAGGTGTTTGTGAGGAAGGCAAGAATAGCAACTGATGAAGTATTTCAGAACCAAAATGTAAAATGCTATGCTGCTCTCTGTGCCTTGAGCTATTTACAGTGTAGTATAAAGAAGCATATTTGTTTCTTTTCTTTCCCTTCCCTTCCCTTCCCTTCCCTTCCCTTCCCTTCCCTCAAAAAGACATACACAGGAATATATAAGGCAACAAGCAGGTTTTTCTAATGAGTTGTAGCCAAAGTAACCCTTGCTAATTTTGAAAATGCTTCATTTGCATCATTGCTTAAGCCAGCACACAAGCATCTCTTTTCATTTTTGCTGGAGATGAGAACTGGAGTACGTACAGCTTTTTCTCTACAAGTACAATATGAAAATTACGGAGATACTATGCAGAAAGAAAGTTATGTTAAAGAGCTATATATTCAGAATGTGTTTTCTTCAAACAATTTGACTTGTGAAATGTTAAGCACTATATCACTAAAACTTTTAGCCTTCACACAACCCCATTTCCATGCAAAAATGGGGATAGAATTTATTGGTTACTTACCCAGTTCTGTAACCTAGGCCCGAGTGCCATGTTGTATGAGAAATACTGAAAGAAAATAAGTAACTACAAACATCTAATCCAGAAGTATCCCTGTATCCAGCGCCTCTATCCCATCCTATTGAAGTCAGTGGGAGTCTATACAATGATTTAATTTGCCTTTGTCTCAGATATATACCTTGATTTGTATAGTAGTCAAACAGTAACCTTGGTTTCCAAGGGGAAGTCCACAACTCATGCCTTACTTATACTAATAGGTCATAGCTTGACCTTGAATAAGTGCACAACTTCAAATGACTTGAATTGAATTCATGCATACACATCTGAGAGCAGAATATGCCCTGGTATTATCAGACTGCACAATATGAGGAGGTATTCCATACGATAGGGTTCGTTGGGTTTTCCTACTGACAGATAAACCATAATTTTAAGGCACTAGGACCATCTATCATTATAGGAATGGTCCATGAATATGACAAAAAAAAATATGAAAAATAATCTGTGTTGTGGAAAATAAACTAATCAATTCTGATAAAATCCATAAGCTATTTTCAGTACTGTATTGAAGGGCAGGTGCAAATGCATCTTGCGAGGTTTTATTCTATTTAAAATACAACAGAAGTCTTCTCTCAAAAATATAGACAAAACCCCTAGCATTTCTCATTAATATAAAAAATATATTTTCCACTTATTGGTAAACTGTAACTTAGTGGATGGGCAGGAATGGACTTTAGTAGCAGTTCATGCCCTGGTGAGAGTTCCTGGAGAGACTGAAATTGTACACTGTTTCCTGGAGCATGGATATGCTTTTATCGTTCATATTTGCTTGTCTGTGAAGAGAGAATGATATAGGTCCTCTTACAAACATATGGAAGGCATTGCTGACCAGCATGGTTCTGCTGACTCTGTTGGGAACTGGATAGAGAAAAATTCAGGTCCCAGAGTGGAAGTCTCCACTGAAGGTATGCTGGAGCGTTCTGCTCCATAGTGTTTCTCCACCCACCTTTGGCAGCCTGGTGGAAGCATGACAGGTATACATCAAGAAAGTAACCCTGGGATCGCTTTTGAATTCCTTGTCATTATTTGCCTAAAATTGGTTGCATGTATCCCTTTACTAATAGTTATGTGAATATTGAAAGCATGACCATGTTTATATACAATACATTTTTTATCACTTATTATTTGTGTGATCCTGTCACTTAGCTCCACTGAATGGTTGGGATCACTTTGTGATAGTCACTGTGCGATGGACAGCAGTAAGCAGAGGGAATTTTTGGACACACAGTTACGTAGTCCAGCTATATCAGAATTGGCAATGCTTATCCATGAGCCCTTGTTATGAAGATTATGAACTAGCCCAATACTCATAGTATTATCATTCCATAAGAAGTACTTAAATATTTAGTGTTATAATAGTACAAGGATAGGCTAAAGTGTTCATGCATTAAGTAAAATGAATAACTAAAGTATGTGCATACATGCACAAAGTAGCACTTAAAAATAATTTACATCTATTAAATTGTTTGACTGTAATGGACAACTACCCACCCCAGGAAAAAAGGTTTTATTCTTTTTACTCTCCGATCTCTTTGAAAGCAGTTTGAACTATTATTTTCTCTTTATAGCTTCCTTCTATACTGTATCTGTCATATTAAGCTTCAGTTATTGTTTCTGTTAGAAACAATTGTATGTTGTCTTAGAACTGATTCTGCCACCCTTAGACTGATTATACCACACACAATTGATTGCAGCATGAATAAAGGTGCCAGCGTTGGACTTTAAAAGAACAGGATACTGATGTCCTAAATGCAGAACACAGTAAATTAACAAAATTGGTATAGCCTTCTCTGGTTATTAGAATCACATTATATGGCAGCTAGATAATGGGAGCAAAGTAAAATGTCTATGCAGCACCTCATCACAAAACTCTTTCCAGTTTTGGTACTTCACTGTACTTTATTCATTAATTCTAATAGGTGGTGGGGAAAAACCTTGCATGTCTAGATTATGGTTTAAGATTCTCATTCTAATAAGCAGCTGATTCTGTAAAGCAAGATGCTAATAAGAAACTGAAAATGCGTGTACTACAGTGCTATTGCCATTTGGTTTGGTGGTTTGATTCTATGCGGCTAGTTCTATTAAGATTCTAATAATTGTCAGGCACTGTAAAAAAACCCCAAACATCAACCCATTGTTTATGGATATACAATCAGAAATAGACTAAAAGGCTTTTTTGGGGGGTAGGTGAGTATAGGAAGCCCTTTTACTCTGTCTGTACACCTGTATTCAGTAAAGGACATCTCCGTTGCCAGTGGTTAAGCCCTTCCAGCAGGCAAGCATGGCCAGAGGCAATTCCTAGCCCAGCAGTTTGTCAGATGCTAGCACTGTGGGGAGCACAGACCTCACTTCTAGTTATTAGACATGAAAGAAGCTTCAAAGAGTGTTACCCATAGTCATCTGGGAAGCATTCTGTCTGTCTCAGAGTTATGCAGGCAGAATGGATTTTGCCACCACTGCCAGTCCCAAACTACTCAGCATGTCCCATGTGGTACTATACCTTGGCCTTTGCTATAAAAGCCACAGGAGAGTCTAAGCATTTTGTTTCACTGCAGAAGTTCTTCTGATTGTTACATTATTATTAATTACAAATAGAAAATAGGCTGGCAGTACTGTCTGTTCCTAAACAGATGTCACTTTTCAGTAAATGATACCACTAGCAGTGCTCTCAGAAACATGAATTTAATTTAAGACTTTATTTCCAAATCCATTTCACAGTTTATACTGGGTGAGAAATGCTCCTTACCATACTGATTTTCAGCATAATCTGATGTGCAGTGTATATGCACCTTTCAGTGTTATAATGCACAGAATACTAGAGAAGATAAAATTGGTGCATTGTACAGTTGTTTCCTGTACAGTGATCCATATGCAGAGAATTGGAACTGGCAGTGAAAAGTTGCAGCTGTATTTTATTATCACTGCAGATTGTGATGTTTTCTTCATTTTGTTCACTTATACTAATTCTCAAACATTATTTGGTACCAATATCATTTTTTTTAACTAACAGACTCCTGTTTTCTTAAAAGATAAATATGCATGAAGGATGAATGTACATGTGTGCCCAAAGATGCATTTAACTAGAGGTAAGCTGAGGGAGCTACGTAAAGAATTGAGGTGGGTAATGTTGCTAGAATGATGCAGAATAGCAAGGGAGTAAGACTGGGCAAGAGAAGGATATATCTTTGGAATTGTGATACAGGGGGGAATTTTAGGTTGATGCAGTTGAACAGCCCTTGGCCAATGGGAGGACCTGGGGGTGGTTGGCAAAAGGTTGAAGAACAGTGAGCAAGATATATTCAGGCAGAGAATCAGAAGAGATGGAAAAGAATGAAGCCTGAAGGTGAGAGTCTTAGTTGTACAAAATAATTTTAATAAAAAAACTAGATCAGAAAATGAAACCAAATATTGTTTTTATATTTCTGTTTCTCTGCCTTCTGTTTCTACAGTCTCACATTGCCAAATTGATGTCTTTAATTAGTCTTTAATTAGGCTTTCCTGGTTATTAGTAGACTTCCATAGTCAACTTTTTTTTCCACTAAAAAGTTGTACTATGAAACTATAAACTTTTGTATAAATTATATTTTAGTTTAGGTTGAAGACAGAGTATTCTAGAGAAACATTGGGTGGGTTGATAAATCTATTGATTAAAGTGTTTGAGCATGGTCTGGAGAGTAGTAGATCAAGCTAAAGTACTGATCTCCTTATGCCTGGTTATGAAGTTCCTGTCCTTTGTCTTGCCACCTCATTCTTGACTAATCTTAGCTCAGTACAATCTCGAGGAAGCCTAAATTCCTCTGGTACACACTCTAACATCAAGGGATTACTTTCATGGGTAAAGTGAAACATACAGAAAAGGTCTTGTGGGATTGGGACTGGAAAAACTACAGCCTACAAAAGAATTTTGCCTTGGTGCAAGATAAAATATGAGTGACATTAAGCCTGTTTATTATAGGGTAAGCATATTCTGGATGCTATAAGAACAACCAGTTGCTCAGCACTGCTGAAAATCAGCTTCCTTCAAAATGTTGCAGGATGAGTATCCAGTGTTTCTTGTCATCATGAGTGGATCCAGGATTTTGGAAAAGGAGGGTGGAGAAGCATCAATCTGCATTGCAGGAGTAACTGTACCCCGGCCTCTCGTTGTCACGCCCCCCCAAGGTAGACCACACTGCAGGAGCAGCAGTGATGGATTTAAAGTCCCTTAAAGGGATAAAAATCTTTTCTCTTCCTCCCTTTCTTTCATGATCAGTGGCATGTTTCCTCCCATCCCCTCTTCCTTCTCCCCCACCCCAACTTGTCATTATTGCTGTCCTCAAATGACCCAGGAGAAGCAGAGGAGCAGGGGCACCAGAGTCAGAGATAGCAGCAGTGGTGAAGGGAGGAGGAGATGGGAAGTGCTGCTGAATGTGGAGAGGAAGGCAGGGAGGACTTACTTGCTTAAGAAGCTTAAAAAAACAAAGTCCCCAGCTGCTGCTCCAGTGGCATGGTTGACTGAAAGAAGGGTGCATCCATTCCTCTTGACACCCTCCTGCCCCTTCTTGTTGGTATATAAATTAAGGATTTTGTGTAGAAATGTAAAAGGTAATGATGATTATTTAAAAAAGGATCCAACTGGAATAGTACTTGTAAATGCATTCTTTTATAACATTTTGTAAAGGTTGATAAGATACTTTACCAATACCTGGAGAAGGACACCTAGTACCCAAAAGCTTGTCTAACGTCTCTCCCAGTGATGCAGTCTAATAAAAGACATCACTAAAAAGAGCCTTACTTCTACCAATATGGTCATAGAACTGAATCACTTATTAAACAAACAAACAAAAATCCCCAAAGCATTTACAATTGAAATAAAACAATCTAAAATTTTATACACAAAATTCCAAATTAAGTCAAAATTTTGTGAAACTAATTTAAATATTTTAGTTCTTTTCTGGTTATTTAAATTGTGATTAAAACAGTTAATGTTTTATTCTATTTCAATCAGTCCACCCTTCAAGAAGTAGATGGGGCTAGGTTAAGAGGGATTGAGTAAGTCTGGGTTGGCCAACCTGCAGCATACATGCCATAAATGACAGGCAGCACCATGGCAGACAGACCAGGGACCGGAAAGCAAAGCAGCAGGTTAGATAGAGGAAGGGGATCAGAATGGTACTCAGGGAGGATGTGGAGCTTAATTTATGGCATACTTGCCAGAATGTTTGGTAGCCACTAGAATAAAGTGTTATATTGTATGATATGCTGCTTTTTATTTCCAACAGACCATCTAAAAAAGTACATGTTCTTTTATCTGAGTGATTCTGACATGACACCGAAAAGTTTCCTTGGTCCTAGAGGATTAGTGCTTAATTGGAATGATAAAGAAATTATGTTAGGCATTGTACTCTAAGCACTTATGAAAGTGTACAGGCAAAGTGAAAATACAGTATTTTATGTTCCCTCTGTTTATGTTTGTGGAAAGTAAATATCAAAGCAGTAACCAAAAGTTATTAGAATAGAGGTAGCAATAAAATATAAAAAGGAACCTTCCAAACCCACCAGCCCATATACTAGTTGTCCCAATAATTAAAAAGACACTTGGATATCATAGCTCCATATATCAAATCCCATTTTGACAAACTCATCATTTGCTTTTCTCTTCCATTGTTGCCAGTGCTTGAACTAAAGCTTTAGGCTGAAGAGTGGCTCTTTCAAAAGAAAATATTCAATTAAAGTTTGTCTATCCTTCCTTACTAAGGAAGGAACAGTATCTCCTGATGTCTGAAAAAAGTCCAGGTGCCAGAAACATTAGTATGGCCATGCACCATCAGAACCAGTCAGTTGTGAAGCCAGCAGATTCCAAACACAAATGTTAGGAGAGCGGAATAGTAAAAATATTTGAATCTAGATCAATGTCCCCAGAGGCAGGCTTTATCTATTATGGGAGTCCCTCCAGTTCTATCCTACCTCCTGAGGCCACAGGCCTTGGCCTCTCAGTTTGAAAAGGCTCCATCATCCATGAGCCAGTGCTAAAATAAGGTTCATTTAGCACAGGGCTCAAACATTCAGGACTGCAAAATAAATAGAGAGCCAAAGCACAAGCACCAACAAATACACTTGAATTTGAATATGCAAAACATTGACTGCTCCTGTATGTGTGCTCCAGCTCAGTCACCACAGTGATCCTCATGTGCATAAAGGCACCCAATCAACAGAGCCTTCAAAATCTGTGAGATGGCACCACTAACCACATAATTGTCTCTTACATTATTTGTCAGGAGATATCCACTACCATATATCCCTGTATTTGAATCCTTATTGAATGAAGCAATGTTCCAGGCAGCTAAAGTCCTTCCAAATGATGGTCTCAGAAATATTCCTTATTAAGTATCTTATTCAATATAGCGCTTTATTACTGTGAGCCCTTGTGTTGCAAAGCTGTTGCCCAGATTCAGAGTGGGAAATGCATCTGTAATCAAGCTGTATGCAAGAATCCTGATGGGATTTGCAGGGGGGAACATCACAAAGAAAAGACCCTTTTCACAAGCTGAATCTTCTTTTTACTCATTTCCTCTCCTGTGACTTTGTCCAGTAAAAGGAAAACATGTTGTCATTCCCTACCTTTACCTACATAATCCCGTTAAATATTAAAAGCAAAATAAAATAAAAGCCATCAAGAAAGCTTCTGGGCATATCTTCTTTCTAAGCTCTCTTCTCGAACTGGCAAGCAAATTGCACTTCTTTTTTCCAAGGTTACATTTTTTGGCCCAGAGCATCTAAATAAATAACCCTGTCAACTTAAACAACAATTTTCCAGCGGGAAGATACACAAATGCCACATAAATGCAAAGAGGTAAAAGAAATTTTTTAATTAACATCACCCTTTCTGCCAATGTCAGGGTCCATCTCTTCCACCTCATCACCTTAACCTATCAGGAGGCAAACTGATTGTCTTAGTTCAACCAAGATATTAAATCACTGCTGAAGGTTAATCCTAAAATATCTATAACCTCAGGAGAGCTAACCACAGGCTCTAAGTCCTCTGGCAGAGCAAAGAAAAAACCTCAACCCCCTACCCACAAAACCTTGCTCTTCATGTTAATCGCTGCTCTTGCCGCAGATGCAAAGTTGTGTAAAGTGTCAAAAAATATGTCCTCATCTTCTACATTGCATACCAGAACTATGACATCTTCTGCATGTGTGAAAATTATCATTGACAAGTGAAATTCCTCTCTCCATAGTCTGTACATTTAAACCCTGAAATGCCCTTCCATGATACAATAAATGATCCAGACAAAAACAAATAAACTCAACAAACAGTTGTACCTTGTTGTCTAATATGGTATTATCTGTCCCTTTCTCTGGTTTTCTCTATGAAGGTACATAGTCCGTGAGTATGTAAGAGTAACAGGTGAGCATGCTAGAAGTGAATGTGATATTGTGACAAGACCAACTGCAAGTAAAGTATGGTCACTCCTTCAAAAGCTGGCCTGACTCAAGGCTGACACATAAGTCTCCTAGTTTCAAAATTTCCCCAAAGCACACAAAGTATCTGCTACTGTGCAACTTTTAACTGAATTTGATTAATGAGGATATAGTAATTTCCTTCCTATTTTTCTAAATCTCCTGGGTAAAATGGAAGGCAGACTTTTGTAATTTGCATTCAAAGCTGTAGTAGATCTGCAGTTCTTAATATCTTTCAAATCCCCTTTTTGCTAGGAAAGATAAAGAAGATCTCACTACTTCTAGTCTAGGCATCTTTGAAAACACAACAAAAAGTGGATCAATGAACCTTAGATAAAATCCCTCTCAGCCCCAAGGGAAGTTTCTTTCTTCACTGACAAGATAGCTGCAAAAGTCTTCTCTATTGGCTTTACAAATGATTCCTGTTCCTGATCTGCTAAAGTTAAAAAACAAAAACAAAACCAAAACCAAAAAAACCCCTGAACGTGCCATTAAAAAAACCTACCACTGCTGAAAAAGAGAAATAGGTTGGCCCTGAAACAGCTCACAATAATTTTCCTGAACAGTCTTCACATGTTTGTAGGGTTCTTGCAGACCTTCCTAATACTAGGTTTCCATAACAGTGTCAGATCTTGCTGCATTCTCTAATGGGAGAATGTGAGCCATAGATCATGACATAATACTTCACATCCAAATGGCCTCCTCCCTTGTTGTCATTCCAGTCTATACTAATACTGGGTAAGTATAAAACATCCCAAGTTTTATCCTCCAGCATATGTACTATGTTCCATCTTAAATGGTCAGGATCAGTGAGTCACAAATATGGGTTCTCCTGTAATACTCACACCCCCAAAACATTCTTGCTTAGATTACCATCTGGAACAATATTTTAGGGGCAGATGTGTTATGGATTCACCAAAAGTGATCATATTAATTTCAAGGATTTTAGCACCTAAAATCAGATGCTTTGAGTATCAACCATCCTATTAATTGAACTGTCCATAATAATAGGAATGGGTTAATTTGTCTAATATGAATCTGTTCAAGCATCATGGATTTAAAAGGTGTAGGGCAGGGGTAGGCAACATAGTTGGGCAGAATGTCAAAAACACCTGCACCTTTGACCTGTAAGATGTTGGCTTAGTAAGGGTGGACGAAAGGGGAGCCACAAGGTGCCTGATCCTTGATGTGGCAGGGTAGCCCTGGCCCCTTCCCCACCATCTATCCTGAGGCATGTGTGCCAAGCAAAATGCCTTTGCATGACCTACTATGTCACATGTGCTGGAAGTTGCCTACCCCAGTCTAGTTTGAGATCAGAATTACTACAGAAAAAAGAATCAAATGAGAAACAAAGTAAAACAAAACAGCAGGCAGAGTGAAAAGCACATCCAAAATGGCACTGAATAAAGGAACGGGGGGGAGCAAATGTGAACTGAAAAGCGCAGGGTTCACTGTATAGCAAGAGTGACATCACAGCCACATTGTAGTTAACAGGAAGATGATTCATGACAAAAATAGAGGTTTAAATTGCAGGAAAAAAAATGATTAATGTACAGAACTAGTTAAGAGGTGTGTAAAATATGTATCTCCAGGAATCTTACCCATTCTTTATAATAATTCTGAGATCTTTATTATGTTAGTAGGAGAAATACTAGCGTGCATTTTCTTGCTTTTCATGGTCTTTACAAAAAGCCAACTAATAGTTCTATTGGAAGTTCAATATTACTATAACATTACTATTCATCACAGATAGGAGGGTGAAGTACCATGCTTGATTAGTAGTTTACAGTCTGAATTTTTCCACTGAGGTTTCTCCGTTATTATTTGTGGTAAGTTAAGGCATAAGCAAGTACTCATCACAAATATGATCTTTTTTTTAGTAAGATAAAGTACGCTAATACAGGCTATGTAGTTGTAATGTTCTAGGCAAAAAAAAATCTATATAATCCAAACACAGCATAATTAGCTAGTGGCTGGTATTACATGCACTTCAGCAGTTACTAAATTGTATTACTATATCAAACAAGTCTTTCCAAATTATTTTGTAAATTGAATGCAGATACTAATGTACTTCTGTATTATGCATTGGTGTGGTGCCACCAAAACAAAGAGTTGCAGTACATTTCCCTTAATTGTAAATGTTATCCTGTCAACTTGAATTCAATTCTTTCCAAAAATAATGTGCTAATACCTATAACAGGTGTATTTATATTGACCTTCCATAGTAGTCCCATTTTTTATGCATCTCGTCAAGATGCTTTTGAATGTGCAAAATTATGTTCAATGGCAGTTCCATCACAGAATCCCAACATGTAGTAAAATTTCAAATTTATCATTTCCTCTTCCTCATAGATTCCCTCAAATGTGGTACCCCACATTTTACTTTTGAACCTTACACCCCAGGTATAGAGACCATCTTTCTGTCTAAAAGTATATGTATATGTTTGTGTGTGTGTGTGTCACCATGTACCAGTTGGGAATGTAACTTGAAAGCTATTAAATGTTCTTTCCCCCAGAACCTCAGCTGCTCTTTTTCTTTAGGTATATGGTTGAGGATACAAGTACCAACTGGTTTGTTTTCTAGTCTTCAAGGCTAAGTGCTAGAATTAATGGGTCAGAGCAAGCATCAGAAAGCCAGTGAGATGTATACATCTCTGTACCACACAGACACGAGACATAAGGAGAGAGATAGTGCTGCTTCTGTTCTAAAAAAAATGTAGGAATTAATTCCCTTCATCCAAAGAAGTGGAGAAAAGAATTGACTCCAACAAAAGGGGATGGAATAGATAGAAGATGAAGAAGGAATTCACTCCGGTCCTATAAACTAAGGCAGAGAACTGGAGAATATTACATATGTGATGCCAGTACCCTTGCAGCCCAAAATCACAATGGCATTTTTTGGCTGCCATAAACCACTCTAAAATCATATTTTGCCTTCTGTTGTCACTCATAACATTTTCAGTGCTACAGGTTTCTAAGTGGCTTCATCCCATTGAAGAATAGCTGTTTTGGAATATTATTCTCCCAGGCATACTGCTCTATTTTGGTTTGTTTTTCAGATGCTAGAAATGTTTATGTGCATGAGAAGTCAAGTGTGTAAAATTATTCCTGTGTAAATATTTTCTGGATCAAACCTTTGAAATAGTAAGGAAAGGAATCAAATAATCCATGACTCCTTGATGCAATCTGAGGGGAACAGAAATAATATGTTATCATTTCTAGTTGAAGATGCATAAGAGGTACTGCCTTGCACTGCATAATGGGTGTAATTTCCAGCACTGTGCTACAGATAGATTTATAGCAGATTCATAGTCTCTTGCAAGTACTAATATGTTACTTGTTATTTGTTAACAAACAAACAAATGCTTTTGTTACCGTGACACATTTTGTATTGTTTATAGTTAAATAGAACAAGTTTCTGAATAAGGAAGACTGAACAAAACTGAAGGAAAGGATGGCTGTGACCTAAAATATCTAGCCACAAACTAATTTTGTAATTGCATATTCTGGTAGTAGTAAAATTGATCTTGGATTTTAGGGCTTTGTCCCTACTCAAGCTTGCACCATTTTAATCCAAATGATTAAAAATTTCAACTTTGTGTGTGGAGCAAACCTAGGCAGTATTGCAGAATATCTGAGTTGGAAGTGAACTTGTGCATAAAAGGAATATTTCTAGCAAGTTCTTCTTTTTCAGTAATGTACAAAATAATATATCAGGCTCTTTGGGGAATCTTCTTACTGGATTATAGAAAGAGTGGTTTTTGATTTGGGGGATTAAGGATAAGATAATGGTGAAGTCAAGAAGTGATCCTTTTGGTCTTCCAAAACAGAGACAAGAGGTACAGTAATTTCCCTTTGGTAAGGCAAAAGGTAATGAATGATCTTAGATGAATTGTAAAATGTATCTTTAATGAGAGATGATTCTTAGCATACCTTACCACAGAGATGCAGAGATTCCTCCTGTTTTATGATTAAATTGGTCCAAATTTGAGTGACAGCATTTTACACCTAATTTGCAAAGATGTAAATAATCACACCATGTGGGAGGATCAGGCCTATTCATTGAATGACATCACTTTCCATTAATGATAATGCTTCACACCATTTTAAGAAGGTATTAAAAGATTAGGTTGTTTTTAAACTTTGGAGTCTGATGAATGGAGTGTGTATTTTCCTGGGAGATTCTTTTTTTCTTAATGAATATAAATAGTGCTTGTCTTTCATTGGGAGATCATTCTTTCCTCTTTTGTAAAGCAGAGTGCTGAATTAGAAGAAACATAGCAGAAATGTTGTCTGGTGATGATAGCTTGTAAAAAATGAAAACCATAATTTAGTATCTTTTATTTTAAAGATGAATGATTTTTTCATTGTTTTGTTACTAATAGCAAATGCATTTCAAAATCAAAGTAACTTGTTAGAATCAAAATCTTTACACTGCTACTGAATTGGTGTTTTGATTTCTTTGACATGATCCCTGATTGCTGTAAGTGAGAAGAATCAGTTCAGTATTTTTGTTCTTAGATCCCCCTCCTTTGTCTTGCAGCTACTTGTGGCAGATTCCATTAACAATTGCAGTAGGAAATACGAGCCACATCTCATCAGAGGCAATTATATGGGTGTCTAACAAATCAGGTAAAAATAAACTTTCCTCCCAGTGGAATCTCGTAAAGCATACTTGTGTTTTCCTGAACTGTTTCTTCAGAATTGATCTTAGGTAATTGTTTAGTTGCTCTGCATCCAATTTCAGCTGCTTGAAAATGAATTGGAAAAGAGACAGTTTCAGGGGGAAAAATAGGAAGGAAGCAGGCAGGTTAGTAATTTTTGCAAAAGTTAGGCAGTGTGATGAAAAGCTTTTCAAACAGAAATATATTTCAAAGCAGCTATTTTATATCTCAGATGATTGATTGAATGTAATTCTCTTTATAGTGTGAATGTCAGATAAAATATCTTTTGAAGTAAAACTTCTCCTAAATGTAAAATCTGTAAACTAATAAATGAAAAATAGTTAGGAGAGTAACTTTAAGGCTGAGACTTTTGGCAAGTTTTTAAATATGATCCATGGTCCAAAACCTGTGCTTAGAAACATTTACTGTCCTTAAAGTCATTGCTATCCCTGCCTGGTCACTAGATACAGGATTTTGAAATCACATTATTCTGATTACCATCTTGCTTCTTTCCCACCTTCAGTCCTGACATGATCATAGCAGCAACTATCTTGAGAATGGCTAGACCTGGGAGCCAGTGCTTTTTATCAGCTTGGAATTCTGTTTTGCAACTTGGATAAAGCATTTCTCTCTTTCCATAGTAGTTTATGAAGGAACTGTTAATAAATGTATATCAGAATTGAGGTGGATGAGGAAGGAAAGTTGGGGATTTGAATGACATGATTATAAGGGGAAGAGAGGAAGCCATACCTCCCTACATGCATGGGCAACAGAGGAAAAATTGATCCCAGTTTGTAGTACAGAAAACCTTTCAGAGTAGATGTTCCCTTTCAGAGTAAGTTGAACTAGAAGGAGGAAATAGCTAAGCCAGCCTATGCCTGTCTTTCCTTTCTGTTCTTTTGTAGGTCAGTAAGGGGTAAAGGTAACATAGACCATTAGCAACCTGCAGGGCTAGAAACGAATGTTGTACACTTGGATAGCAGTGGAAATCTGAGAATCTCAACTTTCTAGTGATGCAAGATATGTGTTTCTAGCCCTGATTACTCACCGTATACCAGGCCTTGAAATGTTATTGCTGCTCCCATTATCTAACATACATTTTTAGTCCTGGCTCAGGGCTGGGCATGGAACCAATGTCATTTTTATAACTAGAATTTAGGTGCAGAGAGGTAAGGAATGCAGAAGTTAAGTTTCCCCAAGCAGCATAAAGTTGGTCACAATACTAATATCTTTTTTGTAGTACTTCAGGCCGCTTGACACTTTCACACTCAGTCCCACCTTTCTTGTCTGCTCTTGTCATTCAGGGTTTGATCCAGCTCCCATTGAAGTCTGTGGACAGACTGCCATTGACTATAGTGTAGTTGATCAGATCATTATAACATCATGCACATAGCTCCCTCAGTCTGCCATTGATGCCAGCCTTGAAAGCTCATTTATCAATTTCTCACACAGTCATCTTCACAGTTTCTTCATCTCTGTCCTTTACTCACAGACTGTCCTTCTTGAAATAATCCATACAGCCGCTATTCTCCTCTTAAATTCTACTCCTGTGATGAATACAGGCAATCTGTAAAGTAATGATGGCTGTTTTGAGCAATAATTTTGGGATGGCTGTTATGTATATCT
Organism: Caiman crocodilus; assembly: GCA_030014935.1. Classification (NCBI taxonomy): domain Eukaryota; kingdom Metazoa; phylum Chordata; order Crocodylia; family Alligatoridae; genus Caiman; species Caiman crocodilus. Next base: position 75,623,751 of record JAGPOW010001296.1, on the reverse strand, counting down.
TTAAAAAAAATTCAAATGATTCAAAATTCAAATGATTCTGTGCTGTCAAGGTGTGTGCATAGCTAACTAATATAATTATGATCCATTGTCATTATCTGTGTCCTTCTTCATTTCTCTTTCCATCATTCATTTATTGTTCCTTGTTTAAAATTAGATTATAAACTCATCAGGGCAGGGAGGGTGTCATCTTGCATGTGTGTGCAACATCATCACAAATGACATCTTGGGTGATAAATCAGTAAAAACAATTAATGAGAAGAACTCTAGATATGTATAATGTGTGTGCCTCTGCATGCACTGTACATATACGATGGTGGACTTGATGCTGCTATGGGAATCCTTAGACGTTTCCTGTGGTTGGTTCAGGGGTGGTGGGCTTATTACTGCAGAAGGATAACCTAGATGGTATATACCAGAAGGGGCAATTTCCAAGCTGTTTATCTAGGGGAAGGGGAGGAATCCAGGTGTATTTCCTTACTTAGGCTGTTGGAGTCCTGAAACAGCTTCTACAGTGTGGAAACAATTTTACAGCTGGAGATTGTGGGGCTAGATCATCACTAAGGGAATGTATAAGTGTCGGTCAAGCTGCACTTTCCTTTTTGTAAGGATATGTAATATACACATTTACATCAAGTTTGTTGGATTTTTTTTGAGCTTCCAGATTTTGGTACAGACAGTATAGACATAAAATGGGTGGGTCATTTCTAATGCCATTATACACACCGTGCATATTGGGGATATTTAACTGATGTTAAAATTCCAAATCTTTGCCACATCCTGTTTTATATGCTGATATCAGAAGCATTTTTGGAAGTCTGGCAGGCAGCCCCTCTGATGAGTATTCTAACTTTTGCACACTTTGAAGTCTGTAGAAGAGAAGACCAAGAGGGTATTTGATAGCAGCCTTCAACTACCTGAAGGGTTGTTCCAAAAAGGATGGAGCTGCACTGTTCTCTAGCTGATGACAGAAGTCAAGTTCTGGCCTCAAGTTGCAGCAAAGGAAGTTTAGGTTAGATATCACAAAAAACTTTCTCACTAGAAAGGTGGTAAAGCACTGGAATGGGTTACCTAAAGCAGAGATTGCCAACCTTTTTATGCTGAAGACCGGCAAACTGCAGACCAGAAGTCACTGCGGACCTCCAAACTACAGACCAGCAGTGTACTTATACTCGGTATAAAGGGTTGGCTGCTGGTCCACAGTATGCTGCTCACTTCCAGTCCGCAGTTTGCCAGTCCAAGGTTTGCTGGTCTACAGTCACTTCCACTCTGGCAGCTAACCCTCCTGCGGACTGGCAGCTAATCATTCATTGCCCAGGGGTTGGGAACCCTGACCTAAAGAGGTGGTGGACTCTCCATCCTTGGAGGTTTTAAGGTCTAGCTCAACAGCGCCCTGGGTGGAATGATATAATAGGGGATGATCCACCTTTGAGCAAGAAGTATGATTAGATGACCCCCTGATGTTCCTTCCAACCCTAATTTTCTATGGTTTATCCCTCTTCATGTATGGTATATCCCTCTTCATGTATTCACCTGAGAGGTAGGAAGCCATAGCAGTTTAAAAATGGGTGACCAAATGTATTACCACCACGTGATGCTCCTTCTCCTTAGTGGTGTGAGGTAATGATTTCACAGCAGAAAATGCACCATGATTTTTACCAAGGGTTCACCATTTGTTCACTATACTGATGGAAGAGGCTTTTCATGCATGTTAGTTTTCTCTTCAGCAGGTATAGTGACAGAATTACTTGGCTGACCCCTGTTTTATTCCTTCTATCCAACTTTGAGGCCTCATCCAAGAGCCATACAATGTTGAATACCTGTTTTGTTAGCAATCTGCGAACAAACAAGTGGAGGTGGCCGCTTGTGTTTGTGAAGAGCAGTGGGTGCAAGATGCATGTATGACTGTTCTTGATTCATTCAGATATTTTCATACTGTAAATCACAGTTTCATTTTTCTCTGCATCCTGCTTCATTTTGCAAGGTACAGAGATTGAGGCCAGCACCTCTTTAATTGTCCAGTATGCCGAGCAAAACTGGCTGAAGTGGCCAGTGATCACATCTGTACCTGCGAACCCCCTTGCAGAAAGATTTCGCAGTGACCCAGACTGAAGCAATGACCAAGGCAATGGATATGCAGGAAGCTACAATCCTGCACTGATTTGATGATATGTAAATCATTGCCTCTTGCTAGAAAACCAGCCTCTCAAAGCAACCCGTGTTTTTCAGGACAAGACGCTGAAAGGACTGACACTGTGCTAAGTTCCTCTACACCGTCCTTATTATCACCATGTCCTGCAACCTGCTTGGCTTATGTCCCCAGGGCAATATTCATCCTTGAGGAGCTAGGTTCTCTTGACTCTTCCTTCCTATAATCTAAAAGGAATTACTGGAGCACATGGTTTGGAGTTTTCACAACCACATTTTCATTGAGAAAGCCTAAGACATCAGGCATGGTATTTCTTCCTTTCCAACATAAATGTCTCCTGAGAACAATACTTTCTGAGCAGCCACATGCTGGATTCTGTTCATTTCCGTAACACAGTTCTCACAATGCTTGTCGTGGAACAGCATTTGTTTTATGAGTCTGTCAGCTGTCGAATCTGACCTGGATTGCTTCCATTTCCTCTTTTCATCTTTCAAGCATGGAAAGAAGTAAAGGGGGCTCTGTGAACCAAAATCATTCAGTATATCCTGCCTTATAGCATAATCTAACAGCAGTGAGGATCAGGGAGAAATACAGTAACTTGGCACCAAAGATGAAGATGCACAGTAGTTCAGTGACCACTGATCCTGTCACTTGAACATGGCCACTAGCCTCAAACTACTGCTTACTCTTTGTGCTATCGCATGTGTGTAAATCAAGCCAATCCCACTCTCTTACATAGTTAGTGAATGCATGCATCCAATAAAAGAATACAAAGGGAATGTGTGATGAGACTGACATATCAGAAGATACCCTCTGAACCATTTTTTCCCATATGCAATAACGGTAAGTCCAATCAAAGCAACATAACTATTTTAGTATGATTTGACTTGTTTCCTTTTGCCATTTTTCCATGAAAGTTTGTCAGAAATATTTTAGCAAGTTTGTATAAAAATTCTTTATATTGATGAAGCTATTCCAATAAGGAAGGGAAAGAAGTTACATTGATATACATAGGTGTCTACCAAACTTAAGGCAGCAGCTGAATGATTTTGTGGACAGATCCTAAGGCTGGCAGCCATTTTTGTGGGCCAAGCATGGCATCCCCCCATGCCTGTGATTGGTTGAGGGGATCCTGATGTCCCCACTCCTCGGTGGTGATTGGCTGCAAGGGCTGTGTCATGTGGCCCTGTCACCTCCACCAATTGGTGGAGGGGGTGGGGCTGTTTGATGGGCAGCCCTCACAGACAATCAGTGGCAAAGAGTGGGGGTAGCAGCCATCTTGCTGTGCCAGCAGCCCCCCTCCTTCTACCCTCGCCCCCCCAAATTTCAGTTTCCTCCAAAAATCACACAGTCACAATTTCAACATATCCCTACATGTAAGACACCAGTTAGGGGTTATACCAATTTATTTATTTTGGTGGAAAACTTATTATATCCTTACCTGAAATATTTTAATTGATACAAGGACTGGGTGTAGACAAAACCTGTATTTCACCAGCACCACAACGCTTTCTTTTAAATTGTGCCTGGACCTGATCTGTTAAGGTACTGTGTGCTTCCTGCAAGGAGTCAGACATATACCCTACTACTGATTTTTAATAGAAATTAAGGCAACGTAGAATTGGAAAGTAGGTTCTGAGGCTCATGTTATTGAGCCTGATTTTCACTTAAATCTTGTCTTCAAAAGGAAAAAAGTGTGTTTATAGTTCATCTTAGCTATCATGGTAATTAACACAAGGTAACAGGCTGTTGAAGGCAGGTCGATTTCCTACATGTTTTAACTTGACCTCTAACTTGGGTCTCACTTCAACTTTGACTTCAGTAGTGTTTTTCACTTTTGTTAGTTACTATGCCCTAGCTAACATATGAGCATACCTCTTTACTGGTGAAGACTCATCCTAACAGGAATCCTTTAGGTGAATCCCTGCATCCTTTAAAGTGTTCATGAAGTGCAGAAGCACCTTAATTGAGTACAAATGCAATTAACACCAACACTAAGACCACTTTACACTACTTGGGCCAAGCAAATGAGACTCAGACCTTATTCATTTCATTACTTCAAAACCAGATGTCTTTATAAAAATTAACCAGTTCACCCTAAACATCTCCATTATGTAAGTGGCAAATTTAGAGTTCTAAAATAACGTAATTTTCTGAGCTATCCAAGTGAAAAATTAACTACTAAGTAATACTATTGGAGGGGAAAGTAGTGTACATTTTGACTTGCCTAAAACTCAAATATACCTCTATAGTTTAGTCTGATCTTAAAAAGAAATCAGTCTGTGGGCTGACTGAGATATGTAATGTGAAATTTCTGCATAGAAAGATCTTTTTTTAAATGTTATGAGTGATTGACTACAGGGTTCAGAATGGGATGATCACCTTCTTTTTAACTGTAGTGTTACTGTTGTGATACTCTAATAAATACGTTTTTGATAAGTGGTTAAATTGCCCATGTGTATAGTGTTTTTCAGTTCCACATAATCACCAGAAAATCATGAGGGAAAAGATGACCTTCTTTCATAGGAAACCATAAGAATTGACAAGTGCATCAAATTCCAGTAAATTATATAGAACTATGTGAAGTACGTACATCAGACAGCCCTTTAAAATAACCACCTGCTTGTTTGAGCTAGGATGGCATGGAAAGATTCTTGCCTTCTATTGCAGGAAAAGGTCAAAATATCAGTGTCCTTTTTGAGAAATAACGAGAGGTTATGATTGTACACAGAGCTAACTGAAAGCAGTGATAATGCCATCAGTGTTTGAAAAGACATGGTTGTTCTGTATTAGAACAATCTGTATATGAGATGTCCTAGAGCTGATACTTATGGAATAATGTATTTCAAAGTTGTCATCTGTAAATGACAGTATCATTCTACATCATGTCATGAGGCATAAGTGGTTTACATTACTTTGTGAGTAAAAGCTAGATGTGAAAATACTTTAACCAAAAAGAAATATATATTGTGTTCCCTTTATTTTATTATATACCATCTACACAGTCTGCATTTTGTTTATCTTTAGAAGGCTATTGGATAGCATGCAGTCAGATGTCTTTTTTTATCATTTGCCAATTCAGAAGATTTTAATTTATATAAAAGCAAATGAATTAACCGAATACAAGTACTTATTTTCAAGTGTTGTCACATTAAAAAAGGGTTTGTTTATGGAAACCTCATATACAGAAACAAGAACTAAACTAACATAGTAAAAATAGCCACACTTAGTTTTCACTTCCTGCGAAACTGTTCAGCTTAATTTGTCTCACACATGAAGTACAAGCCAGAGTTGTGAACCACAGAAGGGTAGGCTAAGGAATAGTTTGCTGCTTTCCCTGTTCTGTCCCACCTGTCCATAGAAGAGAACACTACACCCTACAGTCCTGAATCTCAGGCTACCAGTATAGAGCTAATTTCAATTAGTTAAGAGCCCTGACAAGATTCTTTCTGGATCTTGATTCTGGAGAGACTGCAAATTTCCTTTGCATCCCATTTTGTGCCAACCTTGGTTGGTCCAGTCTACCTTTGTTAGTACAACAAGGACTTAAAACATATAGAAGCAATGGGTTAATATGTCCTCTGATTGGGCATTTATACACATATATTTGTCTTCTCCAACATACCAGTGATCCGCCATGTCATCCGGCATAGCATAGATCGCGTCTGCTCTGCATGCAAGCTGACATGCTCAGCTCTGCATCACATACATTTGTATAAATGGCAAAATGCACATCAGCGCTGGGGAAAATGGTGACGGTGCAGTTTTGAACTAAAACAGCTTTGAGTTTTAGTTCAAAAGCACACTACTGCCATTTTCTCAGTACTGACGCACATTTCACCATTTATGCAAATGCAAGTGCCGCAGTGCTGGGCACTTTTAAAAGCATCCGGGGCTGTGGTGCAATCATATGTACAAATGGCTATCCAGTCTACAGCTGTCAGGATTTATCCCCCCTTATATTACCAAGTATTAGAAGTCAGGGCTACTTCTGCCCTAACTTCTATGTATAATAACTGCCTTTCAGACAGTTAAGTCCCAAATTTAAATCCCAACCAACCCCTCTTTCCCCTGCTGCTGCCCTGCTCAGCAGACACTTAACTGTGTTTGGAAAGTTTTAAATTCCCAGGGTGCCTCTGGTTCTACCATAGAGTTCCATAGATGTGCGTGGAGAGCCTGTCTCTTTTTGACAGTACCAAACAGCTTATTGCCTAAGTTCTGTTGTCTGTCTTGCCCTGGCCTGGTAGACAGGGTGAGAACTTCTCTAAAGGATTAGGTCTTGCAAAAAACATTGAGTGGCAGAAGTGGTACACCATTTTGTACCTTAATGTTTAGAGCGCTCATCTGCCTGATTAAGAGAAGGCATCTGAAACCAGGTCTTCTATCTTCCAAGTGAGTTCACTGAACACTAGACTACAAGACAGGACCTAGATTTCCCAGGTAAATGCCGTAATTCAAATACCTACGAATCATCCTTATTGAGGTCCAATGAATATTTAGGTATTTACACAAAATGGAACAGTTTCAATAGAAAAAACCAAGAGAATTCCCCAGAATCCCATATAGGCTCATAGTTAGGCTTATCTAAAAAGTGTATAAAACCTGCTTTCAGATCCATTTTGTAAAGCAGGCAGAAGGCATGTTGAACTGAGAAAGAACTCCCACAATCCAGATAAGTGTTCCCACCAGACTGCTAGATATAAGGTGAGCACCTCAGGTGATTAATCCTAAATTCAAGGAGGCATGTCCCTCCATCCCAGATTTGGCAGCTAATTACTTTTGAGGGGCAGAATTAAGGCCATCCCTCATTCTTTGGTATTTCTTATCAGCTATCTTAGGCAGCTTCCTGATTAGTTTAATTGGCTCTGTGTATCCCATTCTTAGTTGCTTACTCTTCTATGTGTCTAAGTCAGACTGAGGCTTCCAAAGTATGATAATTTGCCCCAGAGTTGAGTCACAACGTTGAGCTGAAGTCTGCATTTGATTTAATTTTTAATCTATATTTCTGCAGGACCTGGTTTAAATGCAGTTTTATTAATTTACCTAAAAGTGCTTTTTAAACTGATTCATTTACGTTGACACAGCTTTGTGTGTAGACAGTCTTAAATCAATTTAAACCTGATGGATAAATTTAGAGGAACAAGTCAAACCAATGTAACTAATTTTATACCAAAATATATATTTCCACAGTTATTTTCACCAGTTTAGATGAACACGTTTCAATAAACATCTTAATTAAAACTGGGACAAGGTGAGGTATACAGGTACTCAAATAATTCTAAGCAACAGTTGAGTGACTCCTGTTTTTTTCAACTTCAGAAAAATATTTTGAAAAGGCTGTGGTAGGGTTAAAGTTGTAGCTGTGATGGTTCAGGATATGTCCTTGAGGCAAGGCTTCTTCCTGACTGGAGGAAGGGCAACTCGTACCCACAAGCTTGTCCAGCAGCTTTCCCAACTATACAGTTGGTCCAATTAAATGTATCACAAAGAAGCCTTGCCATAGTTAACTTCTATGTATAATGAAACTATATGTGTATAAAAATATATAGGTGCTTACATGGTTTTAGAATTGAGCCCTTGCTGCATTCTCTATTATTACATACATCTTAAAATAATGATTATTTTTGTGTATTTTATTCTGTGCTAGTAAAACTAGCATTATGATGGAAGTGTTACTTTCGTTTGTTGTTTTACTCATTTATTACTTTACAAAAAAACCCAATAAATTTGTAAAAACAGATTAACGACTTGGCATAGCAAAATGTCTAGAATTAGCTGGTATATGTGAAGTGTTAGACCACATTAATGTTTCTGCCATGTATTTTCATTAGTTTCATGCATTTTAGGCATACTGATTAGTTACCTGTTGAAGCTAATGTCTGTAAGAAGTTTGAATGTAGCATTTAGTTTTAAAATAGATGACAAGGAAAACAAACGTTAGGCTGTTGCTTCTATCAGGACTGTGCAAACAAATTATATTATACTACTTTGTTATGTGACACAAGAAAAAAAACACCTTTAATTTTATAGTAAGTCCTAGTTTTATGGTAATAATTAGTTAGATCAGAAAAGATTACTGATTTAAAGGAATTTTAATGAGATGTTTGGAGTCTGATCCTGCATTTCTTGCAGTCAAAGAAGTTTGAAGTATAGAATTTAACTAATTCTGGCTTTTGAGTCTCTGCAAATGATTACATACATGTTTAGCTTTAATCATGTGAATAATGCTGTAAAAAGCAAGTGTTAAGCACATGTAGAAATGTTTGCAGAATTGTGTACTAAATCATTATTGAAAGGGGAAAAAACAGGTTAATTGGTATAAGATTAATTGGTTTAAATCAAAAGGAGAGCCTGTCAGAAGCAAGCAGCCACAAACTATACTAGTGAAAACACTCTCACTTAGAAACTTGATTACAAAGGACTTAATACTACTTCCATTGATTAGGCACACAGTAATTTAAGGGTTATTTATAAACCAAGAGTTTGATTCTTCCCTCACAAGTCACTGTATTGAAGTTGTTGGAATTGTACTTTAACAAAACTGAGCTAGTGAGAACAAAATCAGACCTGAAATCTTCAGAGGGTAATTGACTTGCAGTTAAGAATATATTGAGAAAATGCATCTTCTAGGTCCCTAACCTGTAACAGGATCATCATGGGCAGGGATCTATCTATGAGGTCAACTGGCTCAATCAGTGTCCAGCATTGATTACCCCCCTTTAGATTACTTCAGGTAAAACTCAAATATTGAAAGTTATTATGATCTTAAAGGATTAACTGTGTTATTAGTGTTCTGTTTATTCTTTTAAAGGTTGTAATAATGTCTTTTATAAATAAGAAATGAGGAAAAGACATATTTTTAGAGTGTTAAGTTCCTTTTGAATATATTTTTTAAAATATTTGATTTTCCTCCCATTTACTCTTCTTTGTTTCCAGAATACCACAGAATTCCTGCCTTAGATGAGGCAAATTGGTTGCTGGGTAACGTCAATCAAACTGGCTACTTCAGGGTTAACTATGACATTAGGAATTGGAGGCTGTTAATTAACCAACTGATGAGGAACCACGAGGTAAGCTCTTGGTTTCACCCTTAAAATCTGCTTTTGATGTGTGAGCCTAGGCTGCTTTTATCATCCTAAATGGTTCCATTTTTCTGATTGCTCCTTACAGGTTATCTCAGTCAGTAATCGAGCAGGTTTGATCGATGATGCATTCAATTTAGCCAGGTATGTTTTCCTGTAGATAATGTAAGCTAACATACATTACTGTAACAGTTCCTGCATTCATTTATGCAATAAATGTGTGTATTTTGAAGTTAAATATTTTAGAGTGACTTTAATTCCTTTCTCCTTTCCTCCCATTCTTTCTTGCTCGCTCTCTCTCAGTACTGAGCATAAGAACCATAGCACTCTGACCATTCTTGATCAATAATTGCCGTAGGGTATTTCCGAGTGTGGAAAAGCCTGATCAATTTTGCAGCAAGTTAAGTTTAACACTTTGGAGATAAATAATCTCTTCCCTATTTCTCTAATGAACTAGCTTTTTTAAAAAATGACCCTTGTGCTGTATTTAATTTGTGATGGTAAACACCTTCAAGCTTCAGGGTTTGTTTGGGTTTTTTTGAGCGGGGGAGGGAGGAAGAGGAGGTTGCTCTGACATGTACTATTATATCATTTTCCAATATATATATATATTTGGTAATCTGTTATGGAATATTTTTTCATCCATCATAAAGAAATTGTTCTATGTGGCAGTGTTAAGACTGTATGAAAGGCTGCAGTCCTACTGAACAGTATCAGAATGTATATACTATTGTATCGCTTTTTTATTGTTTTCATAGCCATGTAATTAGATATTACAGTCCTGGTTAAATAATGACTTCCTCACAATGTCAGGCAATGGAATTTTTCCAGTTCTAAGATCAGACTGGACACCTGGAGACAAAGAGTAAAGAGCAGTGTTAGAACTGGATCATCTCAGACTTTGGGATTCTTAAGGTCTTTGAACATTCCTGCTCTCAAAATATTGTTCATGGAGATTACGTGAAAAGAGTAATTGAGATTATTGATAGCTCTATAAGTTAACATGTTTATGGGTAGATTTGGGGTTTAATCTTTGGACCATGCTAGGTGACCATGCAGAGGAGCACTGCCTCAGAGATGAGATGGCCTACAGTCAGGCAGGCACAGTAGGTGCATCTACACATGTAATTAATGCAAAGCAGTAAACTCTGGAGCATTTTGAGTCAGAGTAAACTACTCCCCAGTGCAGCATCTACACGCGTGCCTGGGATGGCAGCAATTTGAGCCAAGGCATAGCAGGTCCGGGCTGGCAGAGGGCATGTGGGGGTCAGCTATAGGCCCAGGTGACATTGTGGTTGGCAGGGATACGAGGGTGCTGAAAGTCAGCATCTAGATGTGTGTTTAATTGCAGTTAATTACTCCACTGTCAGATAGTACTGTCCCCAACAGTACTAAAGGCAGTGTTAATTAGCTTACAGCAACTTAATACCATCGTATGCCTAGATGGTGATGCTTTCCTGGGTGGCTAATTATTCTACACCAGAGCTAAGCATATATGTAGGCACATCCACTGTCACCAAAATAGTACGAGTCAGAGTTGCCCAAACTATGGCTTCTGAAAGAATGGAAGGGGGCAACCTGTTTTCTCTTGCACACTTCTCTCCAGCCTTCTTTTGTCATAAGGAGTGAAACTGTGATTACTCCTTGCATAACAATGTGCTCTTGTTGCCAAAATAAAAGACAAAAGGACATTGGATTAATAGGAATGTGCTTGCAAGTCAAGGGAAGTGATTCTGCTCTATTAGTGATTCTGCTAATGAGTCTGACCTGGTGTATTGTCCAGTATTGAGTACCACACTTCAAAAGAGATGCGGACAAATTAAGAATCCAGTGAAGAGCAGCTAACATGCTTAGGATGTTTAGGAAATATGATTTATGAAGACAGTTTAAAGAGATGGAATTATTTAATCTGGAGAAAAGACTGGTAGGAAAAATTGATAACAGTCTTCTAATACCTGAGGAGTAGTTATAAAGCAAATGGTGATAGATGTTTTTTTGTAGCCACAGGGAACAGTGTAAGGAGTAATCATTTTGATTTGCAACAAGAGGAAATTAATGTTGGATATTACAAAGAACTTTCTGACTATGAGGATGGTCAAGCATCAAAACGTATACCTAGAGAAGTTGTGAAATCTGTATCCTTGGGAGTTTAGACAAACACTTCATTCAGATGTTTTAATCAGGGTGAATGTTCCTTAAGTTGGGGGATAGGGGTGGACTAGATGGTCTTCTTAAGTCTTTCCAGCCCTTCATTTCTGTCATTCTGTTGTTCTAAGGTTCTTTTGAAGTACTGTCATGCTATAGTTGTGGGGGATGGGTAGGAAATCTGTAACCAATAGTTTATATGGACTGAAATGGGAAGGGCAGTTCACCAGCTAAGTAAGAGAAGAAGGTATGAAAAATGTTGCTTACCCAAGCCAAGAAGAGGCTTTTAGTACCATGTTTGCAGACTTTTCCCATTCATAACTGTACAGAACTAGGTACATTGATCATCTGAGGGGCAATCTTAGTTCTATTGAAGTTAGTGGCAAAACTCCAGTAGGATCAAAATTTCACCTGAACATACTGCATAGTCAGCAGAATTCTATATAATGAACTAATATGTTGACTCTTCTTCTAAGTACAACTTCATATATATTTTGTACAACCTAAATTATAGTTTGGCCGCTGCTTTACTTTGCTGATAAAGGGATCTGCTGCCTTTTGGTACAAGTCTCTGGTTCTCGTCAGTTCCCATAATCTAAACAATGTCAACCCAGGTGGGATACAAGTGAAAATTTTGTGCATTGTAAGAAGCTATATATTGTTGATCTGATAGGTAGGTATTGTCTCTCTGAGGCCACGCACAGATGTTCATTTGCTACTGGGAGAATCACTGTTTTCCCTGTAGGAACCAAAGATGTAACCCAAAGATTCATACTCCTTCTCCCAGACCAAAAATGATGGCTCTGAGAGAAAAATAAGCCAACTCTAATCAATTCCAATAAAAGTCAGTTTATGGAGCATTTCTCTCAGGAGAATAAACATTGTAAACTTTGGCCTGGCTTAACTTCTCTCAGGGACTAGGATAGGATAGGTGGAGCTGTGGGAAAAAGGCTTCCATGCCTTCCTGACACTGGAGTCACCCAAGTCAGGAGAAGGTGCAGGGAACAGCAGCTCCAGTACCTCCTGTATATTAGGAGAGGAGGGACAAGCAACCATGAGCTGCTTCTAGCTGGCTCTTTGGACACTGGAGTCCCTGGACTAAGAAGTGGGCAGGGAGCTTTGCCCACCACCCTCTCCACTTGACTCCTGGGCAGTGGAGCCAAGTACAGGGAGCATTGCAACCCCCTGTTTGCTTCCCACTCAGTGAGAATGCTTCCTGGCTTTGCCAGCTTTTAAATTATCATCCCCACCACCCAGCTGGGCATCATGGACAGTAAGGGGAGGCTGGCAGAGCTAGGAAGTGGGCTTGAGAAGGTGTTTCCTAAGCCCACTTCCTGTCCCCCCCAGCTTTTAAATTTCCACCTCTTCTACCCAGCTCAGCAGCACGGGTGGCTAGAAGAAGCTGGGATTGCATACCAGCAAGCTCAAGAAAACTTTCCTCACCTCACTTTCCAGCTTGCCCAGCTGGCAGTGCACACAGTGTTTTAAAGCCCGTAGGACCAGGAACTGGGGCAGGGGAAGCCCTCCCTAGGGTAGGGGCAAAGCACCCACATGCTTCTCACACTGGAGTCCCAGGTGTGCGGAGTGGGCAGGGGGCTTTCTGTGGGGTTCAGTCCACTCAGCTCCTGGTGCCTAGGACCCGAACAGAGGGAATAGTGCCAACAACTGCCAGCTTTTTACTACAGAGTCCCCAGAGCAAGAATCAGATTGGGGGCTTTGCCCCCTCTACTCCAGTCCCTGGGATCTCCCTAGTCATGGGAAAGTGCAAGGAGCAGGAGATTGTTGCAGTCTGAACACTTGTACTGCTCCCTCTCCCAGAATCATTTCTAGTGATGGGAAATTTCCACCACTAGAAATGAATGTTTATATACAGCCTAAGCCAGACAGTACTAAGCTAATGGTCCAAGGTGTCTTTTTCATGATATGTAAAGACAAGGTTCTTCTGCTTGCTGTTATTAAAGCTCCCATAGAACTTTTCACAGAATAAGGTTTTTAATGCTAACATCCTGGCTATGATCAATTTGGGACATTATTACATTTTGTCTATCTAAAAAAAAAGTCACATAAATAAGGAATTCCTTTATAGTACAGGTTTCCCTCAGTTTATGCTGTACATGCATTCCTGGAAAAAGGTGTGTTACTCGAATTCACATAAAGGGAATCCACTTTACAATGTAACAAATAGGGATACGTTCCACAACCTCAATTGTACTGACCGCCAGACCCATTTCTACCACTTTTACAAGACAATTTTGGTACTCACCAACAGCAGACAGTATACACAAGCACTTGGTGGTGGTGAGCATTACCATAATGGGGATGGCAACTACAGAAACATGTGTCGCAGGCAATGAATGAGGAGCACAGATCCACAAAGGAGACTATATTTTAGTGAACATCACTCCCACAATGCACTGCACAAAGTAGCGGACTATGGGCTTCCACCACACTGGTCACCTAGAGTGACTTTACCTCACATATAGCAAATTTTTGGTATAAAAAGGGTTGTCACATAAGAGCAAATTCACACATACAGAACCTTCATAAAGCGAGGGAAACCTGCATTCTCAGGTTGTTAAGTAGTAGTATTGTGTGCTACAATATTTCCTTTAGTGAATTATATAACTTTGCTGCTGCTGTTTTTTGCACATCAGAGCAAAGTTCAGAGTATGTACACGTGTACTAAGATTGAAATGCTCTTCTGTAGAAGATCCATAGGTACATTTCTATTTCTTGTTTTCTCTTCTCTTCTAAATCTCTACCAAGATTTATGGCAGTATTATTTTCTTAAATATATTGCTTTGCACAAGAATCTACTTACGACAGATTGAGTTTTGAGAGAGGCTTGCATATTTCCATGCAACAGATTTACAGGCACTGTTCCAACTGTAATAAGCTACATAGTTGGAGGCTAGATAAACTTGCTGTCTTTCTTGAGATAAGCATGGAAATGCATTTTTTCACTTTATGTATCAATTTTTATGGGACAGAGTATGAAATACTATTAAATATATGATGAATATATTCCCACTGACTCACTAGACATGGTATTCATTTTTAACAGGACTTTCTTTGGCTCTTTGGTCCTAGTTGCTGTTTGGTCTGCTTTATCCCACTAGACAAGAATTATTGAGGAGATCCTTATGTCTTCACACCCAATGGCCAGGATAAAAGGGCTACTAGCATATTTAGGGATTATAAAAGCCACAGTTCCATCTGGGGAAGAATTCTGCTGCATTGTGAAAGAAATCTGCTATGTTGTCTTCTGAGCCATGGACCAGAGGAGCTACAGAAAGTGTATGGCACAGTACTGTAGAAATTCTGGGCTCTACATGCAGCAAGTCCTAGAGAACAGTTATTCAGCAGGAAAAATTGTCATAAACAGACTCTGATTTGCTGCAGTGTGTCACGAAGACATACCCTTAGGCCTTTAGGACTGTCAGAATAACACAGAAGTCCCTTAGGAATCCCCAAACATCCCAGGATTGCAAGAGTGCAAAAGTACCTTAAAGCCAGCTTAGCCATTCTCTCAGGGCTGTGAAGCACAGCACAGACGCCCCATGTACTGAGCTTTGCTATGGTTTTCATGTTACCTGAACTTGATAAACTGTATTGTTTACACTTCAAGTTAGGTGTAATGTTTGAGTCACTATATAATGTGTCTATATAATGATTTGTAAAAGGAGAGAAACCAAAAGCATAAGAAGAATGAGTTATCTTGTTAGTCAAGCATATAGTGGTCATAACTGGTCGTTTATGTCCAATGTCTTTGAAGGGTTTTAATTCAGTATTTTGTTGGGGGAATTCTCAATTCCTGCTCTTGGCACATGGACATCACAGATTTATATTTTTGTCTACCCTGAAACATGCTTATATCTGAGAGAAATGAAAATGGTGATTTATGCACATTTATTTTTAATTTAATTTTAATGTGTGCTTCATTTCTCACTAAAGTTATTAATTTTAATAAGAAAAAAACAGATTTTATGCTTGTCCTCTTAAAAATCATTTCCAAAGTAAACAAGTTCCTTTATTTCTGCCTCAATAAATGATAGAGTGTATCTTTACCTTGTCCTATTCAGCAGCTTCCAAGTGTGTTGTTGAACTTGTTAAAGATACGGTCTGTTCTGCAAGTGAGAGATTTGATTCACTTTTCCAGTGTCCCAGTAGCAGCTAGTATTTCTAGCTGTTATTAATACTAATTTAATCCACATTTTGTTTGTCAAGGAAGTACCAGATTCTCTCTTTTTTTATAATTTATTATGCAGTGGTCTGGAGCACAATTACTTCTATAATTGCATTTGGAGAACTGAATATTTTCCTTTTAAGTTTGTATGTGATTTTGCATCTCCTAAATGGGCATTATTCTCTCACTGTCCACTCCTGCACTTCCAATGTAATGGTTTTTTTGGGCACAAACATTATAAATGAATTGATACTTTCAAGAAATATTTTAATTCTGTAGTTGTAGTTTCCCAAAGTTTTGTCCAAGATGTTGAAATATATTCATTCCTAGTTTCTTGCTTCCATAACATTAATCAAAATGATCTGAATTGAATTCTTATTTAAGAATTTGTGCATTTTGTATAGCTTCTCTCTTTCAGAAGCTCATCTATTTTTAGGGTAATTTTGTTCTCAAAATTCAGTCCCTAGGTACATCCTAAGTAGCTGGAGAATTGTAGCCTTGGTAGTGACATATTTCGTAAGAAATTTTCCTCTAGTCCTTACCCAGGAATCTTAAGCAGGAATAAGCTCTAGGCACTCTTTCTTCATGACAGCTTATTAGAAGTTGAAGCTTGTTTCACCTCTTTGGGATAGTCTGTATGAAATTTCCAAACATTCTGAAACCATAGGGGTTGTAATGTAATAAGTTTTATTAAAAGTACACAGATAAAATCAAATTAAAGTAAAAGGACTTATATGAATAGTGTATCTAGGCTTAAATTAAGGAAAGGATAATCTGTATAGCTCCTGTCAATGGTGTTATAGCAGGAGACATCCTACTTTCCTTTTGAGCATCAGTCTTGTCTTTAGTTTCTCCTGTTATTGTCTGACTCTTTACAGAGCACTGTAGCAGAGACCAAGCATCTAATAAATGGAGCCTCATGTCATCCCTATTCCCCCTGCACCTCAGGGCCTAAGTCATTTATAGTCTGTGACCTTTGCTGAATATGTACCTTAAAGCAATGCCAGATCAAGTGGTTAAGTCTAGATGATATCAGATTTTCAATAATGAAATTAAAATTTCAAAGTCGTGACTATGCAAAAGTAGAATAAGTTCTTTCTTCAAAAGACCTGTGAGTGTTCCTTCAGGCTGTGATGTTTTACCAATTCCCCTCTCAAAGTCTAGCATATTTTCAATACTCCTTTGACCTCGCCTTCACCTTAGCCAACATATAGTATCAAAGTAATAGGTACTTCATGTACATGTCATTTGTTCAGGAAACCAATTCTTGATGCTGAGAATCAGCCTGTATCCAGTCTTGTGCTCTGAGACCATCATTGAGTTGGTTGTACTAGAAATAAGTGAATACACCAATGTCTTTAACACCAGTGAGTTGGATGCAGTGTTTAGAATTACCTTAGGATAAAGGGAGAGAAAGAGAGTTGTTAGCAACACATTTGAGGTGTCGGTTTGCAGATCCAGATGTGTGAGTTTGAGTTTTGCTCTGAACACATGCCAAAGATTTCTCCTCAATCAATGCAGGTATAGATAGTTACCTGGTCATTCAGACTGTGGACTCAAGGGTGGCCAAACATTACGCTAAGCAGTTGCTCCCCTGTAGGCCACTGGTTTCAGAACCTGGTATGCCTTAATGGTGCTAGCCAAATGAGCCAGCTAGGTTTGGGTAGAACTTAAACTAGGTGAACTCAGGCGGGAAGAAGGGTACATGGCTATTATTTAACCCAGTCAAGGGTAAGATAATATTAGTGAAGGTGTCATTGGAAATGTAGAACTGATTAAAGTTACTAACCTAGGTGCAGTCTCCTCTGTTTAGGTACTCACTTTTTTTCCCCCAATGCCCAACTATAATGTTTAGTGAGAGCTACCCCCTCTTTTGGTTATCCCTTACTGGCTAACAAAGGCAGTGGAAATTAACCTTTCCCAAATTGAGGGTGTCATGGCGCATCCTGCATGTCCCTCTCACTGTGTCGAGTCTGGCCCAAGGACACCCTCTATTTCTCACCTGCCACATCTTTGCTCTTAAGTATATGTTGGGAGGCTGCCTTACACCTCCTTGGGCATGGCTAGTCAGGACCTCTGACCCCATGGTACCCCGGACTCTCTGGGGTCTCCCTATATGATGGGTGCTCCCCAGACACCCTGGGGTTATGGGCTACGCGTGGCTCCTACCAACCCCTAATACCACGCCCCAAGCCTCAATGGATGGATGTTGGTTTGTCACAATGAAACTTGACACTTCAGAGACGGCCAGAGAGAGCAGGCATCTCTCTCAGGGACCCTTACCCACTCTGGGACTTCGTATCGAGACCCCTGGTCTTTTAGGCCTGCTGCACTGCTACCCTCTCTTCCTAGGCTCACCACACTGCTATCCCCTCTTCCCGGGGACCACCACAGCACCCTGCCCTTCTCTGAGGTCTAACACAGCACTAGCCTACTACCAGGGCTCGCCACGCCCATCCTGGGTTTCTCAATAGTCCCCCCTTCTCTGGGACTTTGTGCCCACGCTGGGCTTCCTGGTCCTGGCCCACTTTGGGCTCCTCAATTGCGCGGCCTTCTCCTGGGGCTCACCACACCTCCGCTGGGGCTTCTCAAATGTTGCCCCTCTCTAGGGCTCGCTGTGCCTGTTCTAGGGCTTCTCAAAAGTGCCCCACCTGGGGCTTGCTACACCCACACTGAGGCTCCTCAAATGTTGCCCCCTTCTGGGGCTCACCACACCCACACTTGGTGAGCCCCAGACAGGAGCAGCATTTTAAGGAGCCCATGCCCATACCTGTGCTTGCTACACCCACACTTGGGCTTCTCAAGGTTGCCCACTCTCTGGGGCCAGGGTCTACGCATCCCATGCTACTGCACCCTCTCTGGCACTAGGGTCCCCACACCACCAGGGGTTGCCCCTGAGGATACTGCACCTTCACTGGCACTAGGCCCGCACATCCCTGTGGGCCCTTATGAGGTCTCTTCCAACCCCTACTAGCCTCACCCAAACCACTGGTTCCAAACACTAACAAAACAAACACAAGCCTCCTGACTATAACTTAACTTAAGGCAGCCTGGCTATAACAACATTGCTCCCATGTCCCAGAGCTACCATCCTTCAGTCTGCTCAAGCAGTACTCACATCTTAACTCCATGAGCTCCTACCCCCTCTAGCTGCTGGCAGGGAACTGCTAGCCTAGCCTCCGCTCTGGGCTTTATAAGGGCCAGGCCCTGCCCCCTATCACCAGCTGACCACCATCAGGTGTGAGTCAATTTGCTGCCTGCAGCTGCCCTGGCAACCTGCAACTGTGCTCCTTATCAAACTGCTAGGGCTTTCTTCAGTCACTTTCCTTCTCTAGGAGCAGGGCAGTGAGGAGCCCTGCAACAGAGGGCCTGTAACGGGCTAGAGGAATAACCCAGAAAAGCTATTGTCCTCAAAATCCTTCTATAAACCTTCTAACTTTCATTCCTCAAATGGCCTGTTTTGGAGTAAAAAAAAGACCTCCCTTTTCCTAAGGTTTTCCCCAAATCAAAGACCCAGGGTCCTTATGCAAGTAAAAATTCATGTTAATGGAGATTGTTTTCCTGCCTTGGTTTTCTTCCCTAATAGACTGCACATTCCAGTGGCCTTAAGAAACAGTGCCCCTCAGTTTGTGGGGTGGTCAGTTCTAGCTTACACTATGGTATGGAGCTCTGATCTTGGGTCTGAAGGCATCTAGAGACTGTATTCTTTCCCTTGCCATCCTTGTACCACTTCCTCTTTCAGTTACTGCTTTTTTTATCTCAAAGGAGTTGCCCCAAGTAAAATCCTGGAGTAGGGTAATGTTAGGCACAGAGGCACTTACCCTTCTAATTTAGTGAAATTAGGGTCCTGTTACTGGAAACAAATAATACAAAGGTAGAACTTGGCTTTCATTTATTTTTAAGAAAAGTAATGATCTAATCCTTTTCTTTGTGATGACAGCTTTGGAATAGTAAATTGCTACTAATGGCTGAAGAAGGCGAGTTGCTTGTCATTTATTTCCTAAAAATTATCTTCTCCTTGCAGCCACCCAGAGCTGGCATATGGAATATGGAAAAAAACAAAACAAAACATGATCTTGTGACTAGATTGGGGAAGATGCCCATTGTCCCCAGATTTTTTAACAAATTTGGGAGCAATGCTGTCCAGGCCACCAGAAGCTCTCTTTCATGGAGTCACCACCTCTGTTGAGCAGCTAACCTCACTTCTGGACATAGAGTTAACCTGAGGTAGACTGGATGAAGCAAGTGATAGAAGGCAAAGATCTGATCCCATTTCTTATACGAAATCTTCTGTGACCTTTGCTCCGAAAACCTTGAGTTTCTTGACAAAGGATTTTGTTATTCTGCTAAGGAACCCACCAGTTGCCAGGTCTGGGGTCAGAAAGAAAATACTCATATTGGCGTGGACTGTAGGGATTTTTATCTTGCTCTGTAGATTCATGGTCCCTTTTTTTCTGTAGGACTTTCTGAGCATATGTTAACCAACTACTTTTCACATCATGACAGTGGGAAAGCATTAACAGTTCCCTCATCTCTTCTGCTTTTACTTTACCATATTGTAGGATGTTCTTGATGTTTTGGGTGTTGTTCATCATAGTTGTGGGTGAGGCTTTGAAATGGCAATTTGGGTAATTCCTTTGATTAACAATTAGCACAGAGGATTTGATAGCTCAGGAAGTCTCTTCCATTCAGTCAGTTAAGAGAGGAACAACACACAGATGAGCATTTTCAAATGTGAGAGCCTGAAGTTGCACATCTAAATACAGAGGTAATTAAATATGAACAGCTCCTATGTGCTCCCTTCAAGACCCAAAGTGCTGAAGCACCCACTGAAATAGTTTTCTCAACTCTGAGCTTCAACTGTTAGTATAATTAATCCTTAAATTTTGGCTGACAACCCTCCGTCTAAAATTCAATGCTGTTCTCCTTGTTTTGGAAATATATTTCCCTGAGGTATATAGTGAAAGCATAAGCATGACAAAATTAAACTATGGAGTTGCAGTCATCTTTATTTCACTAATTCTTCCCCAGAGATTAAGATTTAATTTATTCCAGTGTTTGAAGTCTCCCAACATATTCAAGATAATTGGATCCATATTATACTTGATTATATTACTTAAAGCCCTGTTCAGCCTAATGCCCAGAAAAGTCAGGGTTTTGAGGACCCATTAATAAAATTCCAGAACTAGAAATTAATAAGATAATAAGTGTTTGACTGGGCAGAGGTTTTCATCCATCCCAGTTAGGATTTTTCTAAGCTTCTCTAAATGTCAACAACCATATCCAAGGTTGCTGGTCTTGTTTTGATCATTCACAGAAAATATTTTTGTGTCTCCATGAATGAATGCCTTGCATTTAGGCTTAAATGTTCATTATTATCCTTGATAATATTTGTTCATGGATTCAGCACTAAGGCGAACATAATGCTGATAAATTCTTTCTTAATAAGTACCTCTGTGTCCCAACAAAGACTGCTGATCCCTGTCTGAGAGCTTGGACCACACTTAATAGATGGTACTGTATAGCTATTTTAATAACAGAAAACACTGCTAAAATGATTTCAACATAGGGTACAGGTGAGCATTTTCAGGCTTTGGCTCAGGGTTAGTTTAGTAGGCAGCTTAGTTTAATACACCTAAACGTGAGTTAGGATCCATGCATGTAGGTATGGCTGCTTGCTGGGGTGAAGATAAGCAGCTTGTGGTAAATTAGCTGGTGGAGGGGAGGGCCTGGCGGGATCAGTGGAGGCTGGCGGATCTCTGAGGTGGGATCAGGGGGGAGTTGGCAGCTGCAAAGGGGCTGGTGGGTCTGTGGAGGGGATTGGTGAATCCATGCGGGACTGCCTGGTTTGGGGGTGGTAGTTGGTCTTGAAGGGTAAAAGTAGCCGGGCCAGATTCAGCAGGGATAAAAACAGCACAGAGTTAACCCTTTGCTGATCTAATGTTAATTCACCTCTGACATGACTTAACTTTCAGTCAAGCGTCTCATTTTTAGGGCAACCCAAGCCCTGTGAATTCTTGCATACAGACATTAAGATCACCCTAACCTTGCTTAGGGTGATCTAAATATAATGCTTGTATGTATCCATAAATGCCAATTCCACTTCATTGTGTTGTGCACAGTGGCAATTGATAGTAATATGACTTCTTACCAGAATCCGTGGCTTAAGTCCTCTGAATTGTGATGGGGATAGTATAAACCAGTGGAGGTTTAAAAAAAAACATTTTCCATTCTTCAGGCCAGATAAGGGTATGGGCACACCTATGTTTGGAGCAATTTCAAAAGGAGATCGCTGAACAAGAGCATATGTCAGCTGTTACATTTTAACAATTACTTGGGGGGCGATACAAATATAGCATAACTCCTTTAACTTTAACAGTGGATGAAGCAGTGTTAAAGCCTAAGGGGATTTGCTACATTTGTATCATTGTATAGATGATACCCAGAGAGTGGTGGTGGATGGGTCTTTTTCGACCTGGAGGGATGTGGGCAGTGGGGTCCCCCAGGGCTTGGTCCTTAGACCTGCACTGTTCAACATCTTCATCAGCGACTTGGATGAGGGGGTGAAAAGCACCTTGTTCAAATTCGCAGATGACACTAAGATGTGGGGAGAAGTGGGCACACTGAAGGAGAGGGACAAGCTGCAACTTGATCTAGACAGGTTACAGGGGTCGGCAGATGAGAATAGGATAGGATTCAATACTGACAAGTGTAAGGTGTTGCACCTAGGGAGGAAGAACCAGCAGCATACCTATAGGCTCGGGAACTCCCTTCTCATTAGCACAGAGGCAGAAAAGGATCTTGGAGTCACTATTGATTCCAAAATGAACATGGTCTGCCAATGTGGGGACACGGTCAGGAAGGCTAACTGCACCTCTTCATACATCCACAGATGCATCACAAGCAGGTCGAAGGAGGTGATCCTCCCCCTCTGTGCGTGCTGGTCAGGCCACAGTTGGAGTACTGTGTCCAATTCTGGGCGCTGCACTTCAGGAGGGATGTGGACAGCATTGAGAGAGTCCAGAGGAGGGCCACTTGCATGTTCAGGGGGCAGCAGGACATGCCCTACAAGGAGAGGCTATGGGACCTGAACCGGTTGAGCCTCCACAAGAGAAGACTGTGAGGGAATCTGGTGGCCATCTACAAACTGGCCAAGGGAGACCAGCAGGCTATGGAGGAGTCCCTGTTCCCCTGACCACTACCGGGAGTAACGAGGCATAATGGCCATAAGTTGACTGAGAGTAGATTCAGGCTAGATATCAAGAGGCACTACTTCACAGTCAGGGTGACTATGATCTGGAACTAACTTCCTAGGGAAGTGGTGGTCATTCCTATCCTGGGGGTCTTCAAAAAGAGGCTAGATAATCACCTAGCCGGGGTCGTTTGACCCCAGCATTCTTTTCTGCCCAGGGTAGGAGGTCAGACTTGATGATCTGCTCAGGTCCCTTCTGACCCTACCAACTATGAAACTGTGAAACTATCCTAGTTTATTCACACATAACTATTAGACTATAGCACAGGGGTGGGCAAAATGGCAGAGCGGGCTGGCAGCTGCACTACCAGCCGCTCCTGCCTGCATGGTTGGGGTTGGTCTCCATGGAGACCTGCCATAGCTGCACTGTGATGGTGCAAGGCTGGGCTTGCCATGGAGCCCAGCCCCAGCTGTGCTGGCAGGGCACATGGCAGGGGAAGGCAGGAGGCTGCTCTGGGGCTTCTGGGATCTTGCACCATGAGCAGCTTAGTCAGGGCCAGGACAGAGCTGTGATCTGCAGTCTGCATGCTCTGGGCAGGGGTGCACAGGCAGCAATCATGGCTCTGCCCCTTTTCTGAACCAGTCTGTCACCACTGCAAGGAGCCAGAGCAGATCCATGATCTGCAGCCTGTATATCCCTGCTCGGAGCATGCAGGCTGCAAATCATGGCTCTGCCCTGGCCCTGGACAAAGCTGCCTCTGCTGCAAGATCCCAGCAACTCCAGAGCAGCCCCCTGCCCTGCCAGCATGGCTGAGGCTTGTCTCCATGGCAACTCCAGCTTTGCACTACCACAGTGCAGCTGTGGCTGGGGTCTCCATGGAGACTGGCCCCAGCCATGTGGGCAGGGACAGCTGGGAACTGGAGTCCACTGCTGAGCAGATCCAGCCTGTGGGCCAGACTTTGTCTGTCCCCGTTATAGCAGCTGGTGCATGATTTGGACTAAGAGCTTCCTCTTCCCTTTTAAAATGGCTCCAAATGTACATGTGTCCACAACCTAATATTCTTTATGCTTACTGAAACCTTGATCTCCATCCTACCTGGAGGCAGCTGTTTCAGTTCACAAATCTTTATGGTCATATAAGACAAATCAAAACAAATGGCAAATCAAAACCTTTGCCCTGTTCTGTTACTGTGTCAGCATTAAATCTGTTATTATCATGGGTTAGTGGGCAGTGACCCTCAATTTACAATATATTGCAGGGAAGCCCTGCTACCAGAATTCAACAACACCTCCCTCCCAAACATGTAGGGAATTTGGATAAGGTTCTTCAACTAATAGAAAATGTTCAAAAGATTAAGGGTGAAGTTACATGTTACGCTTAGATCATCTCTACTAGCATCACTTAAAACACAAAGGTCTGCATGTTAAAGTTTGTTAACTTGTGCTTAGTGCGCGCTGAGTATCTCAGAATTATGCCACTTCAGGCAAGGGTTAACTCGGCTTATTTTAGCGTAATTTCAGTCTCCTCCACCAAGATAAAACAAGCATTTTGGAAGCCTCCAGCATCCCAGGTGCATAACTCCCAGGACCCCATCCAGGGCAGGGATAGAGTCTAGGGCTAGGGACATAAGTTACACACAAACTGGTGTGATTGGAAACTGGTTCAAATCTGTAATGCAACAGAAGTTCGGTGCACAGAAATTACTTTCAAAATGGCCAAAACCAGCTTAAGATAAACCTGGATGGATGTAGCATTAGACTTAACTGATTTAGGTTAAATTGGTTTATTGAACTTCTGTCCCAGATCCTCTTGAGAGTCAAGTTAACTCTCAGTCTCCCAGTATCCCAGGATGCTTTGTGCCTCCCCCTGTAAACTCCCTATCACAAGGTGGACAGGCTAGCCTTGGCCCAAGCTGTCTGCTCCAGGTGAGCAGGGAGTTCTAGTGCCCCTGCAGCTTCTGGCCTGGGCCACTGCAGGCATGTGGCTGCATTTCTGGAAAGAAAAGAGAATGCCTGTTCACTTGCTTATCAGTTCAATCTATGCAGTTTAGTCTAACCTGCAAAGATTGAATCTGTTCAGCCTGAGGCTTTCTGACTTTCTGTATTTAGCCTAGGTGTCCTGACTCTTAGCCACCTCTGCTTATGAGCCCTCCATTGGCAAGTCACAGCGGCGGAGGCAAGAAACAGTATTAATTCTTAACACGTGACTACTCAGAGCATTCTAACTCTAACACTGTTTAACACTCCACAGATTTAGTGTGGTCTAAGTGTAACATGTATTTTTACCCTAATAAAAAATTCTTCAAGCCTGCTCCAGAATACTTAGTTCATTGGATTAATCTTGCTGGAGTATTTATATTTCTCATAGAAGTGGATGATGATTTTAATTTATTACCACCACAATGTGATTCTTCACCTGTCCTTTAGACTACTGATTCATGCTGGCAAGAATACTTTCTTCCCATACATTGTACTTATTATATACTTAGCAACAAGCAAAAGTAGATTGGATCAGGAAAATGCCATCATGTGTTCATAGTATCATCATAGTATCATAGTATCTAGGGTCAGAAGGGGCCTAGAGCAGGCCATCTAGTCTGACCCCCCGCCAATGGCAGGAATGGGTGCCAGGGTCACAGGACCCCAGCCAAGTCTTGACCCCAGCCAAGAGCCCAACCTGCTCTTAAAGATGCCCAAGGTTCCCTAGGAAGCTGGTTCCACATCCTAGCCACCCTAACAGTGAAATAGTGTTTCCTAATGTCCAACCTGAACCTGCTCTCCAGTAACTTGTGACCATTGGTCCTAGTTACCCCTAGGGGTGCCCAGGAAAAAAGAGCCTGCCCTATTTCCTGCTGATCACCCCTCAGCAGTTTATAAGCAGCCACCAGGTCCCCCCTCAGCCTCCGTTTACTGAGG
>JAGPOW010001296.1:75575305-75596856 GCA_030014935.1 Caiman crocodilus | reverse complement strand
AAAAAAAAGCACAAGAATCTGTGCCTTCATTTTCCATATGTAATTTGGAGAAAATAACACTTCCTGATTCCCGGGGTATTTTGAGGATAACATTATCATGCCAGTTACCAGATATGTGCATACATACAAGGATGCATTTACAGATATGAGGCCCAATCCTGCAGATATTTCTATGTATGAGTAATTTTCCTTACATCTTTTGGGGATCGTTTTTATATACTGTCATTCAGTAGGAAGGTCTCTTCTTTTTAAACTCTGATTATCTTATTGCCCAGTCAGATGTTGGCTTTCTTTTACCAAAGCCATATACATTACACCAGGAGAGACAGATAATGCATGACGTGCCTACAAAAATAAAATAATTCTACGTAATTTTGAACTTTTTTTGAACACATTCTGCTGAAGTACATAGATCATCAACAGACTAAAAGATAAGGGGCTAAATCCTGTTTTACTTTGCATCATTAAGTGCATATACATAGCTGTATAACTGCAGTTTTTAGCATTTATAAACAATTTGGAATTGCCCTGCACATATTCCTTCTGAAAGTAAAATGGAGGAAGAGGATGACAATGATTTTTCCACCTTTTAGCCCAATAGCCTGTGTTGGCTCCAGTTGTGCTAGGCCATAGTTACGCTAAGTTATAGCAAGTTACAGCACTGAAAAAATCAGTATGGAGCCTTCTGACTAATAGATGACTGTGATGGTCTTCAGGCTGTAGCCTTTAGGCCTACTCCTGCCCTGTAGCAGAGGAGAACTTGGCTTGGTCTCCCAACCATCTGAAAGCTTGTGATCTCACCTGTCACATCTTGTTCTTCCAATGGTTACAGGCCCTCAGCTCACCTGGAGAGAAGGGTGACTAATATTTGCTCTCTGCACAGCAGTCTTTCAGGTCTGGCTCACCCACACAGCAGTCTGCCTGTCTTAGGTCTGGCTTACCTGCACAGCAGCCTCTTGGGACTGGCATGCCTGCAGGGATTAGTTGCCCATGGCAATGCAGCTGACCAGTATTTCCACTGGCAGAGCTTCTCTTGTCAGGCCTCATACAAGCACCCTGGAGGAGGCCTGAACTTCACCCTGGGCTGGCATACTAAAAGAGATCTTTTACATAATAGAAGTAGGGGTTCCAGATTACAGTGGCCCAGTAAGATAGAAAAAAAAAAGCTCTAACGAGCATGAAGACACTGAAAGGAATACAAAAACAGCAGTCAGAAAAGCTCAAGAACAAATGTAAAAGTTAAAACCTACTAATGAAACAGAGATAAGTACAGATGCATAACCTTGGCAAATGACATAAGTACAGATGAACATTGACAGAGAGACATAAGATTTGGCATGAGATTGGGGAAGGAAGTATAAATACAGGTGTTTGAAGACCTGTCCCTTGTCATGCACTATTCACAGGAGGAGCATAGTGTATGGTATGGTATGTCTACCTTTCAAGGGCAAGTTGCACTAAGTTGGACTGATTGTTTCATAGTTTCTAGGATCTATTCAGCCTCCACAAGAGAAGACTGAGGGAATCTGGTGGCCATCTATAAATTCACCAAGAGGACCAGCAGAAAATAGGTGAAGCACCTGGGATAACAAGGAGTAATGGCCACAAAGTGCTTGATATCAGGCTTGATACCAGGAGGCATTACTTTACAGTAAGACTCTGGAACGGCCTCCCAAGGGAGGTGGTGCTCTCCCCTACCTTGGGGGTCTTCAAAAGGGGGTTGGATAGATATCTGGCTGGGATAT
Source organism: Caiman crocodilus (assembly GCA_030014935.1). Taxonomy (NCBI): domain Eukaryota; kingdom Metazoa; phylum Chordata; order Crocodylia; family Alligatoridae; genus Caiman; species Caiman crocodilus. The sequence goes on along the minus strand of JAGPOW010001296.1, from coordinate 75,595,111 downwards.
TATGATCCCAGCACTTGTTCATGCCCAGGGCAGGGGGTCAGACTTGATGATCTGTTCAGGTCCCTTTTGACCCTAGAAACTGTGAGACTATTGTTAATCAGAACAACTGCTATGCTGTCTAAAAATAATCCTTTCTGAGCTTTCACCACTGAACACATATCCAAGTTGTGTTTTCTGTGTTGCCTTTGGGATCTGAAAAAACAGCTTGCTAGCAACGGCCTTCCAAAACATACAGACTCCAGGAGTGTGTATATCAAGAGTGTCAGCTACCAGATACCACCCAAACAACCAATCTGCGTGCCTCAAACCAAGAGCCTAGTGACCAGGGCACTTGCCCAGAGAGTATGATTGTTTAAACCTGCTTCACTTGCTTTAGTGATCTGACCATGAAGCTACAGCCGCAGCATTGAAAATAGCCGATTTGGCAGCCAAGAGAGGGAGACGCATAAAATCGGGAGGAAACTTACAAGCTAGAGGGTGTGTGGCTCAGTTATATGGTTGCTGCTCTCAAATGAAGGGATGTTCGGTCTCAACGGAAAAAGAACTTTCCCAAGGCTGTTTATCCAGTGAATATCAGATGTAAGGTGCAGTGGACCAATTCCAAGAGGAGAGGGGTCTGAGCAGTGTCTGGCCAGTGGCTTGGTAGTCGAAACACTTTGCTGGGAAGCAATATATGTTGTTTCAATTCCCCTTGGGCAACAGGGGCATAGACACTGGGTCTCCTACTCCAGAGGCAAGTCCCCTAGCCACTAGCCTAGTAGGTTAAAAATGCAAAGGTTATTGTCCTTTTCCTCCAGTATCTTATACCTGCTAGTCATGGTTTTTGTTTGACTAAAATTTCTGGACTTTCTCAAACTTGCATGCATACCTGCTTGGCTACAGCACAGCACTATTGGGCATGATCAATGGACTGTCACAGGCAATGCTGAATTGCAGACAGTGGCTAAGCACCTAAAACAGTAGTTACATAGCTATATATGAGTCAGTTAAGAATGGAATGACCCTAAATCCTAACCCCTTCCAACCTCCCCCCACAACCCACTTTGAAGTACACTTTAAATAATTGAGCCATCTGGAATGACCTTTATCCTTTGAAATACATTTATTAAAGAAACATGAATATTCATTTAAGTAAGTGAGTAACTTAGAAGAAATATCAGGGCTTCATGATAATGGACACTGATATGATATAAATTATTATATATAACAACATTTCAGCAAGGAAGCAGAAGCTGATTCCTTTTTCACTTTCTTTTTCTAATAGGGGAGGGGAAAAACTAGCTTAGTTAATTTGAAGGAGGTTTTTTTTCTTTAACAAAGGTAAGTAATTAATTCAAATTAACATCAGCTTTTGCTTAGGTAGTAACTGTAAAGCTGCACAAGATAATTTAAGGCACATGATGTTCCCTGTTAATTGCATTCAATTTAAACTATTCCATGTATGACACTTCAGATGCCCTTGTGTAGAACTGAACATCACTTGAAGAGCCCTCAACTATTTTTCATGTAAGAAAACATAAGATTAAGAAAGCCTGATACATAACCATCATAGAACATGTCTGTTTCGTTTCTTTGAGGTTGCAGATATACAGTGTTAATTTAAATTTATCAGTTGAAGTTGGCTTACAAGCCAAATGATAGTGTTGCATTCTTTAAATAGAAGTACTGCATTCCAGGACTCAAATCACATAGGAGCCAAATTCACAGCTGGTGTAAATTGTTATAGATCAACTCATTTGGAAACAACCAAACAAGCACTCTGATGTCCTAAAAGGACCAAAGTCAGCCCACATAGCAAGGACTAGGCAGATCAGCTTTTGAAACTTGTATTTGTTCTTGACTCTTCAGATGGGGAGACCCCTCGAGGGATGAATTTTCTATCATTGCCAAGAAGTTTTCTGTGCATGTTTGATAGAGGTTAGCAATGCTTGTTCCAGTCTTTTCTTTTTTTTTTTTCTTACTGGAATTTGGATCTCTTGTATTTCATCTTTTTTGTCTCTAGCCTCTCAGGCTTGCAGAAGTCAGTGGTACCTGTTGTAGGCTCTTGGAGACAATATTCAGGCCTCTTGTGTGTCCTTGCTGCTTATGGATCTTTTCTGTTTCTTCATTATTCAAAATTTCTGTTGATACCTCAGCACTGCTATTTCCAGGAGGGCTCATGACAGAAAACAGCAGTCAAATACCTTCTGAGGTTATCAGCAGGGATAAATGTTCTTCTTGAAGCAGGGGAGGACAAAATAGGATTAGATAGTCAAATAATATTTATATTTAAATTGAGCTTAATAAACCAAGGTTAATATGTAATTTACTGTGATCCTCACTGTTTTGTCCTAAATGAGTCAATGAATAAGAAACAAAACCTTTTTAAGTGTTTTGTTTTTTAATGAACTGTTGAATATTGTCTGTTCCCTTGTGAGGCAGAGCACAAAAAGGGAACTGGAAACAGAAACAAACTGTGTTGCACAACTACATTAAAAAGAGCTACTTTTCTTTTTTTTTCCTTTTTCCACCTCACAACAAGATTTTTTCCTGACTGAAAGCTAGTCACGTTCTGCACATTTCATATGAAACAGACAACCCAGTATGGGTTTTAAACCAGTGGCAAGTAAATCACCTCATTTCCATTGTTTCAACAATGTCAACTAGTTTGCTGCCAGCTTGGATTTTCTAATTTTGATTTAAACACATGACTCAAAATGACTTTGGTGGGTGGTGGGGCTTAGGGATTTATGGTACATTTGTATGTGAGATTCTCATCACTGTACTGCAACCCTGTCGTTTTTGTGACAGAGTCTGTTTGACTGGTCTTGGATTTATGATAGAAATAATTCAGAATGGTGTAATAATTTTCCCTTGGCAATTACACTACCATTTGGTACTTTGTCCCTAAGGGGAAAATGAATGTGTTGGGATCTGTCCATGAGTTCAGTGGCTCAGTGTAAAGAACAAACCAAGGTCAGAATACAGCTGAATAACACACTGATGTTTCACAGCATAATCTAGATCTGCTGTCTTTATCTAAGTCATTAAAAGCTCATGTAATTTAAAGATTACATATTCAGTAATTTAAAGATTAATTTTGATACGCATTAGATTTTTAGTGGTAATTCTTTGTGAAGGATATTTCATTACCATTTTTAATATTCTCTTTTCTTATTCATTGCTTCTTCCCCTTGGTATCAAGGCCTACCAGAGTGCTTTCTTCAGTACAGGCAAGAGAGTGTCTTATTTAAGAGCTGATGTTCATAATGCTATTATGCAATAAGCCACTGAAAGATCCCTTAGAAGCAACATGTCTTGCTCTGTCATTGGAAAATGGGAGCATCTTCTCCCTGTCAGTGTCCTTATTCTTATATTTTGGTCTGGGGCACTGACTGAATGTATTTCTAATCCAAGACTGCCTTATAATATAATCAAACCAAAATATTTTCCCATCAAACTATGTACTGCTCTTTCCTGTCAGATGCAGGGCTAGGAATATTCATCCAGTACATTTTGCACTTTCAGAAGTAGCCTATAGGCTGCTATGGCTTTATTCATCATGCAATCCCCACTGGTCCGTTCTGCAGAAAGGTTACCTGATAAGTGAAACAGGCTGTCAGGGGCACATCATGCTGCTACTCTGACATTGTCCTTGCTTTAGTTGCCAGAGGATTTCTGCTGGAGACCTCACTAATAGAGGAGATAAAGATGATCTTGCCATGTTTAAATACAATGGAAAAGTTCTTTGTTTGCACTTGACTTCACCTAATAAGTGATGAAAGAATGTCTGACAGCATGGCTCTCATATATGCAGATAAGCAAGAACAATTATGTAGTCTTTGGCAGTGTTAGAGTAAATTTATCAAATGGCAAAGTGTACCTTTGCTGTGTCTCACAAACTGTACAACATGCTTGCATTCTGCTCTTTCTGTGTGATTTAGGATGTCAAAGAAAAGGTGCATAACTCAAAATGCATTTGAGATACAAAACCAGTTTAATGTATTTGGAAATGTTTAATGTATTAGATTTGTGTAAATACTGGGGCTGTGTGAAGCTTTGGTCCCTGATTCGATTCCGTGGAGATTCAGCTTGATTCAGTGGCCAAATCTCTGAATCCAAATCAAATCAGGAGACCCATTAATCTCTCAGAATTGAATCAGAACCCTCCAAATCGATTCGGAAAGATTCAGAGATTCAGACACAGACACAGCTTTAAATGTTTTTTCTACATACCTCTAGGTAGCAGGGGCTTGTTAGTGCTATGATGCCAAGGTGCATGGAGTGTCCCACAGATGCATGGGGGGGGGCATTGTGGGGCCCCCCAGCATGCTTGGCAGCAGACCCAGAAGTGGACCAGAAGCACTCTTCTGCTGGAGAGTACGCTGGGGGGCCCTGCCATGCCCCCACAACTCAGTTACTGGTGCCTCCTGGGTTTTGGGAGGCACTTGGGGTCCCCCCCATGGCTGATTGCCCAGCTGGGGGGGCACAGGGGGCCTCCTGGCATGCTTCCTGGTCGACCCAGAAATGGACTGGAAGTACTTCCAACCCATTTCTGGGTTTGCTGCTGAGCCCATGGAGGGCCTCCCCACGCTATCGTGGGACACTCTATCTGTCCCAACATTGCAGCATTCACAAGCCATGCTGGTACCTCAAGGCATATAGAAAAACCTTCTAAAGCTGTGTCTATATCCGAATCGCTGATTCTCCAAATCAGCACTGAATCTTCAGATTTGGATTTGGCTGAATTCAACCAGGGACAGTGATCTGAATCAATGAATCCAATCATTGTTCCTGTTTTGGGCTGAATCTGAATCGAATAGGTCCCACTTTGCACACCCCTAGTAAATATGCTGCAGGTTCATGGCCAAAATTAGAACACTTGCCTGTGACCTTGCACCAGTGATTTCAAATGCAATAACAGTGAACTGAATAAAGTGTTCTGAAATATTTAGCTTTCACTGCAGTGGTTGGTTAGATTATTTTTCATGTATACAAAACTATATATCAAAGTTCTCTGCAGAAGTTTTTTATTGGATATTTGCTGATATCTTCAAATGGCTGCTTTTGGTGTATAGTACTTAAGCTTACTTCAGACAACATAGCAGTCACTACACAGCAGTCACTACATGTATGTGCATTAACCTGTATATGCAGAACCTGCATCAACCAGAAGTCATATCAGTTGCTTTCCAAGAGAGATACAGCATTTCAGTTAACCCCTGAAATGGTTATACTGGAAAAATACAGGAAAAAGACCACTGTCATGGCAATACAGCTCATGTTTATTTAATTCTGGCAGACACTGGCCTGATACCTGTTGCTGGTCTTGTTAGGTGTGTTAATCAGCCCCATGGCTGATTACTGAAGAATATACACACTTAAAAAACTACATCCCTGTCATGATGATGATTAGTACTTGGGGGGCCTTATGAGGAGAAATAACTATCTATCTTTTAAGGCAGTGGTTCTCAACCAGGGAGCCTCAGTACCCTGGGGTACCACAAGAGCCTTTCAGGAGTGCTGGAGCCAGACCACTGCCCCCACTGCAACCTTATGAAACCACCCCTTGTGCTTTGTGTAGGAAGGACTTCAGCAGGAATGTGTGCTCTTGCAGCAGCCCTTTCTGGTCTGACCGTGTATGATAATCCAGAAACATGGGGCAGGTCAGATCAGACCAGGAAGGGTTGTGACAAGAGTGCAAACTCCTGCCTACTTTTGGTTGATCAGATAACCCTAATGCAGTGGGGAGCACATGCTTCTGACCCAGCCCTTCCTGATCTGGCTTTGCATGCAGCTTGCAGGGCAGTTCTATCCAGTCATGGGAGCTGTGGCATCACCCTGGTTGAGAACGAGAGGTGAGCTGAGGTGACACAACAGCTGGAGTGTCACCAAATTAAATAAATAAATAAAAATTATAGAAGGGTGCGGGCCCTGAATCTACAAAAGATAAGAGCCACTGTTTTAAAGAGCGATGAAAGAAGAAAGTTGATGCTTATGAGTTTGATGCTTATGGGACAGCATGGCAGAAGGTAAGAGAGTGGATAAAGAAAAGGACAGTGATGAAACAGGCTTCTGATGATCAGCATTACAAAAGGGATGAAAGGGATACAAAAGAAGTATGACATGCACAGAACTTCAAATTACTTTCTGTCATCTCTACAGTTTTTGTGATTGTGTTTTCTTTTCATATTTGGCTGACATTTTTCCTTTAGCTAGAAAGGTGCCTACTGCTGCTTCTCTGATTATTCCAATTATGGTTAAGTGCTCCTATAGGTCTGTGACTTTGAGGATTTGTAGATTTCAACTTCTTTGTTTCTGATTCTACCTCTTTTGCTTGTCTTGGGTAGGCTCTTACAAAGAGACCCATTGCTTCCATGTAGAACTCCAGAGATAGCTTGCAGTTTGATTATATTGAAAGTGAAGTAGGTTGGAAGAATAGGTCATATTTGCTAGGAACCTGGGCATGAACACTTGGGAAAGATCACCTGATACATAGGCAATGCCCAAGGGTCAGGTTTCCCAGGAGCCAAGCATCAGATGATGGTGAGCAAGAAGCCAGTGTTCTGGGTCAGGGTGAGCTAGGAGTCAGAACCAGAATCAGGAGCCAAATCAAGGTGAACCAGGAGTCAGGGCTAGAGAGCCCTAAAGTAAGCAAGTGTAGGAATGTCAGGAACCTAAGGCTTTGTCCAGACAGAATACTATGGGTTGGGCCTGGCAGCCAAAGTAGGTGGGGCCTGTTATCTGTGGCCTCTGGGTTGGTTGCCCTGATTGCCCCATTAGGTCCAGCTGGGCCTAAGGCAGTGCTCCAGGCTCTCTGTAGTTGAAGCCTGTGTCCCAGCAGCCTCAGGGAATTAATTGCTCTGATCCTCTGGTTGGGGCCAGCTGGACCCAGGACTTTGATCCAGCCTCATTATAATATTAAATATAAGGAACACTCCCCATCCCTCCCACCCCCAGCAAAACCAGGAAAATGAGCAGAACACAGGGAGTAAGTGGAGAGAAGTGAGAGATGGGGTAGTGGCATCCACAAAGTGTAGACAACAATGAAATATGTAAAACCTAAGTAATGACTTTGTTTTGTTAGTGAGAGCTGTCCTATTGAAAGCCTCAGGGAATGTGTATCATGGGGCTTGAAGACTATCTTAGCTTTTGAATGTTGAAATAGATGGAGGAGTAGAGAGTAAGGTAGTTGGAAGCAAAGAAGTTACAATTGTGCAGCCTAAATGGATTTGACCCAGGGTTTTAGTGGTAGGAGTGGATGGGAGGGAAGCTATATATTCAAATTTTGTTTAAGAGATGAGAGATGGCAAGCTTTGGTGTGTCTGGATGTATAAGAGAAACAGGAGATCTGGGAAGGAAACTCAATAGGCATGGAAGGGAAGTTACAGAGGAGGAAGTTACAGAGGAATCTCCAGGAGATTGAGGGGGAGAAGAAGAAAGGATAAGAACATAACTGGAGAAATTAAGGGGGAAAAGGAGTTTTGGAAGTTGTCAGCCAAGAGATGATGAAAGACAAGTCTCTAGTTCAGGGGTCAGCAACACCTGGCACGTGTGCTAAGCATGGCACACAAGGCCATTTTGCTCAGCACACCACTGCCAGCCCAGGCTCTAAGCAGCTACTGCCAGCCATGAAGCCCAAGCTTCTCCTAACAGGGAGCTGGGCGGCTGCAAACCGTGCTGCAAGCATACCTGGCTCCATGGGCTGGCTGTAGCCAGGAGGCTGCAAACAGCTGCTCCAGGCTTCAACATGTCAGCACTCTGATACCTTCCAAGATAGACATTGTGGTTTTTTTGGCATTCCAGCCAAAAAACATCGCCTACCCCTGCTCTAGTTATTATAAAGAGCTGATTGCAGATGTGGAAAAAGAACCAAAAAAACCCTTGGCTTTACTTTAAACTCAGTGCATGCCAAGCCCAATGCATGCCCAGAAGAGGTAGCACCTTAGTTGCACCTGGCTTTCCCATCCTCCGTAGAGATCAGGTGCTTTAGCGGGGCTTTTTTGCTGTTTTTATCTAATAGCTGATTCAATCAGCTTTAGCTAAAAGCACCAATAAATCCTGCTGAAGCACGTGATCTCTACAGATGCTGCATAGTCGAGTCTAACTAACACATTACTGCTTCTGGTAAAGCACATTCTGCCCCCCACCTCATGTCTGTCAGTACCCAAGATGACTATCGCCACAAAGGAGTTCCTGTTTGAAAACCAAAATGTGACAGGGAGCACACTTGGAGAGGAGTCTCATGCCAGGTCTCTGACCTGTCTCTATGAGGCAGTCTGCCCAGTCTTGTCTGCCACGACTTTGCTGTTCCCATAAACTGGTGGCATAATGCATTTCCAGCCCCGATGCCAGGGGGCACTATCTGCAGATCCAAACCTCCCCTACACCGCAGCCCATGCCTTGCATATGGTATCCAGATTAAGATTACTCCCTTGTCTGAGATCAGAGCAGACCCAGTCCAAAGTTGGGCTCTATTCATGCTTACCATCACTCTGCCTCCCCTCTCATAGGAGGCCTCTTACACTCCTCTTCCCTGACATAGGGGCCTCTGATACACTGCCCATTACTGGGCCGCACTCCACTGCCCTTGCTCATCTTGAGTGGCCCCTCTTGGGCCATCAGGCTTCGCTACTTGCATGCTGGCCTCACCATGCAGTCCTTCGGTTCCCATGGCTTCCCCTACTCTACATGGCCCAGCCTTGTGCCAAACCCTGGGTTGATTCTGACCCAAGCCCTCACCAGGCAACTACACCACACCCCACCCTCGGGTCTCCTCCTCATACTTGCAACTAGCTTCTCACGGGGCTGGCCCTTACCCTGGCCTTCAGGCTTATTTCAGTTTGGCCCTACCCAATGTACCCCCGAGACTCTTCTTTAAGTCTACTCCCTGTTCAGCCCTACTCAGCCCTACTAAGCCGCCTCACATGCACAGTCCTTCAAGCCTGCTCCTGATTCCATTCCAGGCCTCACACTACACTTCTCACACTACCCACTCTGGAGGTCTCCAGGATCTCACATCCCTACAGGAATGTACACACGAGCATTCCTGGCCCCACTACTCCCACACTCTTGTGATTACCCACTAGATGATGGCGGCTAGAGTTGAGGCACCCCTACCCGCCTTTCACTGGGATGGTAACTGGCCTGGCATTTCCTGGGGGTTCCCATGCCACTAGGAGCCTCACCAGGCCACCCTTCCCTGTCAGGGTCAGTTTTAGGTCATGCCCAGGACCAAGAGCCTCCTGCACTTACTTGTTCCATACAGCAGTTCAGCCAGTCAATGTCTGTGCCTGCTGCCAATAGTAAAACTGTTGTCTTTACATAGCTAGCTTGTGTTCTACAATGGCTGCCGCAATCAGCACTTAAAGTGGCAAGCATCCAAAGGTGTGCTGCCACACAAAGGCATGGCAAAAAGGGGGGATCTCTCTGAATTCACTCTTCACATTTATTTTCTACATGTATGAAGTATGATAACATAAATCACTGGCAGGACATGTTTACAGGAGACATTTACTGCAGAGCCAGCCAATTAACTCTGCAGTAATCATTTCAGCATCTACATGTGCACCCCCTTTTAGGGTGCAGGAAACTGATAAACTCCTCAGCAGGGCAGTAAATACAAGTACTACCCTGCTGTGGAGTTTTTTCATGTGCCGTAATGCACATGTAGACACTGCCCTGGCTGGCGGGGGCACAATGGTGCTTCAGTGCGGAGGCTGCCTGTCGGTGAGCCCCATACTGAAGCACCCTTGTGCCCCAGGCTGACCCACCAGACCCCCTGCCAGCCAGGGCTGCTCTGACTTGGATCATTGTGCTACAAGCTGGGCACAGGTATAAACAGCACACTTGGGAGTTTCCAGGAAACAATAAACTTTGGAGCAATAAGCTCTGGAGTTGATTGCTGCACATTAATGGCATGTGTAGACATACCCACATTCTCCTCTTTTGCTGCTGAGATTATATTTTTGTTACTAGCTCCAAAGGATGGAATTTCAGGAGTGTGATCCACAACACTAGCTACAATATACTACATCCATCTGTTCTTTAGGCAGCATGTTTTCCTGCAGTCTTCCTTTTGTTTCTTGCTCCACGCTTTCTCCTTGTCAACCAAATTATCTGTTACAATAATCACAAACCCCATTAGGAACCAATTACAAATACACAACTTCAAGCTAGTTTACTTCTTTGCTAAACATTATCTCCAAGATGTTTAACTTTGCAGTCAATCCAATCTCCTCCTGGTGCCATTAATTATAGTTTCACATTTTTACAAACCATTAGGACTGTAGCAACATGTGGTTCCATAATCTTCTCTAGCTCTTGAAATTGGGAAAAAATAAACAAAAATACAGCAATTTCAAAGTGAGTTACTTTCTCTACTTTAGACGCTTGCAAATCTTGCCTCATTCATGAACATAACACTATTCCTCTGCCCCAACTCTGCTATAAGGACCACATTCTAATCTCACAGTCTTAAAAATCCAGTGTGATTCACTAAGCTAAAATGTGTTTTGTCCTTATTTTTGTTTTTGGCTAAGCAAGAGCTATCTCTTGTCAGAATGCAGCTTCAGGAAGAGATGAAGTGACTCAAGATGGGGGAGTAGCTGGTGAGGTGCTGGTATGAAAAAGGATAAATCCTTTCAGGGGCTGCAGTAACTCACTTTCTTTTCAACAGAAAAAGAAGATCAAGGAAGAATTTTGCCACAAAGGAGTTTGAGGCACTATGTGTTCTGAACTACTGGTGTGGGGATGTACCTTTAAAGTAACCCCTTGTCTTAGGTTGTGTCTATTTCAAAGGTATCAGTCAAGTTACTCTGGATTGGTATTGCATTATTTAAGATGAGAACCTATTCTCCAATACTTACATGCTCAAATATCCATGGTCTAGTCAAGACTTACTCATTGCTTATTTGTATGTGTACCTTTCTCCAAACAGTGAGGGAAATGAAAGGGAGCATTATCAACCCGCCAGACAAAAAAAACCTGTGAGGGTTTATCAGGCTCTAACCTGTGCTAAATCAACATCTGCAAAATTCAGTGCCAGTTCTGAATGTGTGTAATAAAAACAGAATAATTATTTCCTTTTCAAATATGTAGAGAACTCCTATGGGATTTAAATGCTTGAATCCAGAGAACAGGTCTATGTGTTATAAAAAAGTTTTCGCTCAGAGGGTTACATTTTGTTTCTACACTCTGACAGTTAAGATATAAAACAATTCAGAAAAATAAAATGAGCAAAGAACCTGAAGCTTGAAGTTTCCAGTATAGAATTTTTAAAAAGCTACTTCTAAATGCTTGTATTTTGATTACATTTTTTATATGAAAATCTTTAACAGAAATTCAGGAAAGTTGTTAAACTATTTGATTTGTTAGAAGCATCCCTTTCTGCCATGAAAGTAGGGAGTGACTTTTAACTGATTTTTAAATTTTGAAACACATAGCTCTTATGAAAAATGCCAAAATGTTCTTAAACTCCCATGATGCTATTGGATGCTGCTTCCATTTATACCAAAGTAACTTGTTCCAAAATGGCTCGATGTAGATAGTACACAAAGCAACTTTGAAGGGGAGGATAAATATGAAATTAAATAACATTTCTTCACAATCAGTTCTTCTCAATTGCCCGTGGCCTATAGAAATGTTCTGTGAAGCAAAATTACTGGGGTTGTTGATTTAATTCATACTGCTTTCTGTATAGGCCCTACTTCTATTTATCAGACACTTAAAATATACAGGTATTTTTTTGTTGTTTTGTTTTAAAGAGCAATGACTTTGATTTCATTATAACGTGCTGGATTTATCATGATTTCTATCTGTCATTTGCATATAAAAAACTCTTTTTTGCATCATCATGTACCTTCTCTGCAAATAATAATAATAATAATATTAACTTCTTTGTGCAGAGCTGGCTATTTGCCTCAAAGTATTCCTCTGGAGATTATCAGATACCTTTCTGAAGAGAAGGATTTTCTGCCTTGGCATGCTGCCAGCCGAGCTCTTTATCCTCTAGATAAATTACTGGACCGCACAGAAAACTACAACATTTTCAACGTAAAAAACATATTCTCTTTTTTTCTGTTTCCATGAGGTGAACTAGTCCCCAGATAAATACTGTAACTGACCTAGGAATATTAACTCACTTCCTAATTATTTTAAATTTAAACATAGCAATTGTCAAGCATTTGCATTTGAACGGTGGCATAACTGCTATTTGAGGCACATGTAATTACTACAAGCAAAGGTAACTATTCTTGTTATAAAATATTGTGACAAATAAGCTATTTAACTTTTAAAAAAATCACATATCACAAATTCTGTATATCCTGAAGCTGCTCTGTACTTATACTGAGGCCTCAGATAAGCACGAACTGAGAAGGCTAGCAGAATCTAGCAGGATGCATGCAATTGAGATAAAAGTTTCCAGTCATTATTTCCATCCAAAAAGGCATGGTGAATGTAATGCACTTCTCTTAATCAAGAAGAATTAGATCACTATTGAGTCAAAAACCCATTCATAATTGGGTCTGAGGGGACAGCAGTAGCAGCACACAGTAGATAATCAAAATAGACACAATGAACTCTTTAGCATTACCTGAAAAAAATGTTACCAAAGCTTAAGCTTGATAAAAGGAATGCTGATGACACAGACTTTAATTGCCTCTATTGACAAATATAACCTGGGCTGAGCTTTTGTAATAGCAGTGAATCTTGAATACTGTACATGAAATAAATGGCCAACAACATTGTAAATTCATTTGAAACATTGACGTGAAGGAATTTCATAATGCCTGGTATATGTAAATGAGAGTTATAAAAAGATACCTGTTGGTATGAAAAAAGAGTATTATGGATGCACACTGAAATATTTCTATATGAATCTGTGCTTTGAGTCTAACTCCAAACCAGACAGCTGTAATGTAAAATTATATTGAATCGTTTGCAGCTATATTGACCAAATCTGCACTGAAAAAAAGCATTATTAGACAGTCACTGTTTTTTCACTTCCAAACATGCTTGTGTAAATAGAATGCAATTTTAATAAATAAAAATAGTAAAATTAATTGCAGGATTGTGTTTTATCAGTGATCCTCCCAAACCTCTGAAAGCAGAGTTGATAGCTGAAGAAATTTTAAGTCACTTTAGTCACAGAATAACTTATCCGCTGGAAAAAGCTATATTGTGCATTCCTTTTGTCATGTGATTATACACACACACATATACATACACAGCTTTATAAAAATAAAATAGATCTCTAGTATTAGTTTATATTTCAATTCTTGTTTTTTCAAGCTGTGCACTTCACTGGGAGAAAACTGTATGAATATAATGAAAATAAGATTCGTCTGAGAATGTAAAGATACCTATTTTTTAAGAGGTGAAAGTAAGATAAAAAATGTGTCTTGTGCTGCCATTAGTATTTCAAAATATTAAGAATTCAATGGACATTGAAATACAGTACCGTTAAATAACCTAGTGTAGATATGCAACACACATTGCTCAGTATTATTAGATAAATTGGCTGCACTTATGTAATGGCTTTGCCATAGCTATGAATATAAAGATGGTCATAGCTATCAGTTACTTCACTACATAGTGCTAAGTGTGTCTCTTATAAATGTTAATGATGGGCATTACTCAAATATGCATTCTGAAGTTGAGATTGGCTTAACTAGAGAAGGCATTAGCCTGTCTGAATTTCAGAAACTTTTCCCTCTTCTATACAAGTTGAAAATACTGTCTAAGCAAGAAATATCTAAGCTCCCATATTTTATACAATTAAATTGGTTAGCACTGTGGACCTGGACATATTTCTGTAGGCTCATCACCCATTAAAGTAAAGAAAGGTATTGCAAAAGTCCACATTGTAATATGGCAGACCCAAATCAAAGCCTTTTGAAAGTGAAAGATTTAGAAAAAAATGTCAGTGATATTTCAAGTGAGAAGAGTCATAATATAAAGCTGAAAATACATTTATCTTTTTTTTCATTTTATTTCCAGGAATATATTTTAAAACAAGTTGCATCGATGTATCTCAAGCTTGGATGGCCAACAAATAATTTAAATAGATCCCTTATTCAAGCTCCCTATCAACATGAGTACTGTTATATTTCTTTCTTTGTTTCTGCAATAGACAATTGTAGTAAAGCATTCATTTAGTATTTAGTGAGAACTTCAGCAGCATGTGATACCTTTCTACCATTCTCCTCCTTTTATATTTCCTCACCTGGGGGGGTAGCTACTGCGAAGCAGTTTCCTATTCCTGTAGTTTAGACAAAAAAGAAATGTTCTTGCTAAGCTTTAATTTAAGTTCCGACTCCACTGGAGATTTTGGGATTTGAATTCTTGGGGCCAGTGAAGTCAGTAGAGATATATGAGTGTCAAAGAAGGCATATTTTGGTGCATAGCTTTTATTTAAACATTGCAATTGTAACAACTGCTTAGCTGGCATTCACAAATACTGAGTTATAGCATTCTTTCATATCTTAGTTTAATTAACTATGAACTGCTCCTTTTATCTTAAAAGAAGGGTTAAAATATTGCTTTTGGATAATTTCAGCATTTGTATTTATAAACGTGACCTGATGAGCATCTGTGTTTGTTATCTGGACAGAGAATTGCGTCGAGAAGTCATCATGCTGGCCTGCAGCTTTGGTAACAAACACTGTCACCAGCAAGCTGCAACATTAATCTCCGATTGGATTTCCAGCAACAGAAACCGGTAAGTGAAACAACAATATGCATCTCCGTTCTCCCCAACTGAGACCCCTTATAGACTGAGTGTTTTTCTTCAGTAGATACTTTTTGCACACCAGTGAGAAGAGAAGCTAAAAACTTCAGCTGTCATATAAAAATTATTGCAAAGCTGCCGAACTAAAAGGGGCAGGTGCAAAAATCTGTGGATTTTTGTAAAGGAAAAAGGTGGAGACAATGTGACCACACTTTCCTCACCTAATAAATCCCCATCAGCTAATCAGAAGGTCTGAAGAGAAAAAAAAAAAAGACAGGCCATACAGAGGGATGGAAAGATTTTTGATAGCTGAAGGCAGACTATTTCAAACAAAAGGGCAATGTGGCAGAAGGTACCACCTTTTAAATGGGAATGGAGATGAAGAAAGGTTTAGAGCAAGCGTAGCAAACATATGGCAGGCCAGATCCAGCCTGCAGAGCTGCTCTCTCCAGTCCACTAAACTAACTACTAGTGGGACACCAGAAGTTGGAGGCACACAATGACAGTGAAAGTGGACCATTCAGAGGCAGCAGAGCATGCAATGATGACAGTGGAGCATGTGGTAGTGGTGGTGATAACAATGGCAGCAGAGTATGCAGTGGCACTGGTAGTAGCCACAGCAGCAACAGCAACAGAGCATGCAATGGCAGGCCCCACTGCACCTTCTGTGCTAGAGTTGGAGCTAGAGCTAGAGCTGGAGTTGCCCCTATGGCACAGTGGTGGTAGGGAGTGCCAGAGATAACCCTAACATGGGGCATGCGGCTGGGGCTGGACTTCCCATTGTGCTGCAGCTGTCACCACTACCACTGTAACCTGCTCCATTGCTACTTCCACTGCCACTGGATGCTTTGCTGCCTCTGCTGCCCACCATATTCTCCACTGACACTTCCTTGTACTGGGCTGGATCTGGTTTGCAAGGAGACCCAAAGTTTGGATCTGGCCAGGATCACAAGGTAGATTTGATACTTCTGCCTTAGGACCAAAGGGGTGATTTCAAGTAGAGGGAAATATCCCATAATGCTTTGTAGGGGAAGACACTATATATATGATTCAGGAACAGACAGGAAGCTAATATCTAGGAATTCAAGAAGAGGATGCTGTGACGAAGCAAAGTAGAGCATTAAAGGGAACATAATAGATTAGCAAGATATTTGTGAGGCAAGCAGACTAGACAAAGTTATCATTAGGAACTTACTTAAATTGTGATCGTTAGGTATCTGCTTAAATTGTAGCTTTGCAATTTTTGTGGAAACTGCAAAAAAACAGCGATCTCTGTGAAAAATGCCATTGGCTGCATTTTCCCAGGAAATGCAAAAACACCTAATAAAACCTAATAAAAATAAAATACTGGCTCCCCAGTGGGAGCCAACGGACCTTGCTGCCACTGCAGCACAACTTTGCAGCCTGCCCTGGAGGGGGAGGCATCGGCTGGCTGGGCAGCATGATCTCCCTCATGCCTTTCCACCCGTCAGTGCCAAAGAATGGCTTCACACAAAGAGTAGCCAGCCATCAAGATGGCAGCTGCCCTATCATCCCTCCTGCATCCTGGGCCTCTTTGCAAACCAGCTCCAAGGGGCAGGGCTACCAGAAAATGACAGTGAAATTGGCTCTTTGGGCTGTGTCCAAGTAGTGAAAATTGCTTTCTCTCACCGCAACTTAGGCAGGTCCCTAGTTATCATAATTGAGATGAAACTTGCCAGTGCATGTACACTGATGGGATATGTTTACTAATTGCAAAGTACTAGTTAATATGGTATCATAATTATTAAAGCATGTAGTTTTCCATAGACAGTAAGTCAAGTACAGAGTACAGGTGTGGACCATAACTGGAAGAGTTCCTTCTTGCAAAACAAGCTTTTTCTTATTTTAGTCTAGTGAAAGTCAGAAAATTAGTTTTCTTGTATCTCATGGTCTGATATGTCATTTGAAGGTAAAATATTTCAAGTAAAATTTGCACAAGTAACTTAAGTGCTTAGATCTAGATCCTTAGTCAGTAGAACCTGTGTCACCTCCATGCATGAAGGTCAGATTCTCAAAGATTTTTAGGCATTGAAACTGGCCAGTAGAAGTGGAGTGGGATTTTCAGAAGCATCCACATAGGTTACACAATTCATTCCTGTTGAAATCAAGATAAGGTGAACTGCCTTCCCAGTTTTGAAAATTCCTCAGTGTCTATCTGTAAGTTTAAGTGTCTAAACATCTTTGAAAATATTACCCCAAATGATTCATGAAAATGAAACTTCTAAGTCATTTATCCAGACAATAGGAAAACGTGCCGCTACTTCAGAAAGGAAGTATTAAAAAATGTGCCTGATTAATTCAGCGTGATGAAACGAAATGCATCTTTTTAAATGAATCCTTACCACTATTAATATTAATGAACATCTACAGTTCTGGATATCTAACTTAAAGAGAGGAAAATGGAGAAAGCAATCATAGTAAAGGATCTGTCAAACTAATTTACTAAGATACTCATTTGCAACAGCAAGGGTATTTAATCACATTTAACACAAATTATTAACACGCGCAGCAGTAGATAATGCAGGGTATAAAAGCTGTCACCTGGATATCCCGCATGCCCAGTCTTTCACTCTCACTCCCAGCAGGGCTGAAGGAGAAGGCAGCATTAGGAAGGGGACGGGGTGGGGATTATTGCTTTTCCGACAATAGCAAGAGAGGAAGGGAAATACATTTAAGAAGCCTTCTGCAAATTCATCTCACCCTTTCTATGAGGCTGTTCTTGGGAGCCCAAGATTGTGGCTGCCAGAGCATGATGAGTATTATGATAAAGGCATCACAGCAGGACAGAGGAAGAGAAAAAGTATCCAGTTAAAGCAATGAATGTCTCTAAAGAAAGGGTACAATTTTGAAAAATAGCTACCACAATAATGTAATTATAGAACAGGGATGGACAGTCAGCTGATAAATAAGGGTACAACTTGCAAAGAAGCCAGAGATACCTTTTTATTTATTTCTAAAGATTATAGGATTAGTTCTTTTCTCTACCCAGAATTGCCAATTGCTAGTCTCAGAACAGTCACTTATTTTGGACGCAACTAATACATTGACAGTTTGAAACCATATCTATTCATTTGGGAAAAGCATCACAAAGGTCACTTATTTTACTAGAGAAGCTTTCAGCCATATTAGCAACTTAGTAGTCATAAAATCAGCTTATATTTCACATTACCAATGGTCACATAGATTCATCACCTTTATTTTTGTTCATATATAATGATTTTAAATTTCTGCTACTCCAGATGTCATGTCTAACATGTTATCCCAATAAATATAATGTATGTATACTAGTTTACTGATTCAGTCCTGATGTGATATCCTGTACTTCAGTTTTCTGAGTCAGAATGTCTATGGTAAATATATAGTCAATCCATTATATTGTGGGACACTAGGTATTAGCATAAAATAAAATACTACTAATAATAAAATACTAAAAGTGTTAAATGAATTGAATCACAAACAATTAAAACTAAGCTCACTGAAATTTACAAAATATGGTTTTGTATATTGTATTGTGTTATGAAAATGGCTTTGAAAGGTAATTGTTGCTGCTTTGCCTCCATGTCAAATTTGCTTGGAACAAACATTTTGGGTTTCTAAACTATGCCTGAAAGGCAATATGTGTTCTCCCTGATTTTGTTTTCATAAGAATAATGATTATTTTATAATAATATTTAATTAACATAATGCATAGATGTAATACATATCTTTTTTTAGATATGTTGGTTGTGCAGCACAAATATAAGTAAAATGGGCAAGCAGATACAACTCAGAATACATATAGGCTAAGTTCAGACAGTCAAAAAGCCTGAAGCTGAATTGATTCAATCTTTGCAGGATAGTCTAAGTTAGGTACATTGAACCTTTAAGCAAGTGAACAGAATCTTTAGTTCTGGAAATGCAGCCCCATGCCTCTAGTGACCAAGGTCAGAAGCTGGGGGGTGCTAGAGCATGCTCTCTGCTCAGCTGTAGAAGACTGCTTAGGCCAAACCTAGCCTGCCCACCCGGTGAAGGGGGATTTGTGGTAGAGGTGCAAAGTATCCTGGGAGGCTGGGGTTAACTTCACGTTAACTGGCAGTAAGTTAACTTGAAACTGGAAAGAATCTGGGACAGACGTTCAATAAACTGATTTAACATAAATCAGTTAAATCTGACACTACATTCATCCAGGGTTATCTTAAACTGGTTTTAGCCATTTTGAAGGTCATTTATGTGCACTGATCTTCTGTTGTGTTACAAATTTGAACTAATTTCCAATCACTTATACTGGTTTATCTATAATTTCTGTCCCTAGCAATAAAGTGCAGCTGTATTAAGTAAATACATGTACTTTTTAAATCATTATCTTTTTTTATCAGATACTTGCTTTATATGATGTAGCCTTCTTATAATGCCACGCCTTTAAACTATCTATATCTATTTTTGAGGTTTGTTCCACTGGACTGCCATGCTATCTCAGTACATTTTCCTCTTCATACATGTCCCTATTAAAAAAAAGGAGACTGCTGTCTCTGGCAGCATTCCTGTCCTGTGTCCATAATCATGACAACTGTCCATAGTGGTAAGGAATGGCTTGGGGTGGGGATGAGGATGGTAGAGATGAATAATGTCTCCTCTACCTCTCCTTATAAACAGTTAATAAAGGTAATACAATTAGAGGTGATATGAAATGTTCCTACAGAAACCCTTTACAGTGGAAGCAGATTCCCTATTTGATCAGGCACCAAATGGGAAATCCCAGACAGCATATTTGCAATAGAGTGTGGAAAGCATGAGAGAGTTTACTGGTGGCTCTGCACTTCCCTAAGAAGGCAGACAATCTTTGCATAGATGGCCCCATTCTGCCAGCAGTTTTTCAATATTGTCAGTGTTTGTGGGCTGGATTCCCATTTGTCCTTAATTCCGACAGGCCCCTAGGGCGAGAACGAACGGACTCTAACTAATTTCTTTTTCCCGCACTAGGCTTTGATTTCCCTTTCATTGGCTGCTAGACAGATCAGATATCGCGAGATTGCCGAGATAAGGTTGTACTCACGTGTTGTTGTTAGTAGCAGTTTATTGGTCCGTTTACAACCGAC
>JAGPOW010001296.1:75557250-75567826 GCA_030014935.1 Caiman crocodilus | reverse complement strand
AGGGTCAGGAGGGACCTGAACAGATCATCTAGCCTGACCCCCTGCCACAGGCAGGAATGAATGCTGGGTTCATAAGACCCCAGACAGGTGATCATCCAATCTCCTCTTGGATTTGTCCAAGGTAGGGGCGAGGACCACTTCCCTGGGAAGTTAGTTCCAGATTGTGGCCACCCTAACTGTAAAATATTGCCCTCTGATCTCTAACCTAAACCTATTCTCCATCAGCTTATTACCATTGTTCCTTGTCACCCCAGGTGGTGCTGGGGAGAAAAGGGCTCTATCTAGTTTCTGTTGATCTTCCCTGATGAGTTTGTAGGAAGCCACCAGGTCCCCCCTCAGCCTCCTCTTGCTGAGGCTGAATAGATTTAGGTCCATCAGTCTCTCCTGGTAGGGCCTGTCCTGCTGCCCTCTCACCAAGTGGGTTGCCCTCCTCTGAACCCTCTCCAGGCTGGCCACATCCCTTTTGAAGTGTGGCACCCAGTACTGGATGCAGTACTCCAACTGCGGCTGACCAAAGTCACATAGTGGGGGAGTATCACCTCTCTGGACCGACTTGAGGTGCACCTTTGGATGCATGACAAGGTATGCTGGCCTTGCTGGCTGCGGTCTGGCATTGGCGGCTCATGTTCATCTTGGAGTCAATAATGACTCCAACATCCTGTTCCACCTCTGTGCTTTCAAGCAGGGAACTCCCCAGCCTGTATGTATGCTGTGGATTCCTTGTCCCAAGGTGCAGCACCCTGCATTTGTCTACGTTGAACCCCATCCTATTCTCATCTGCCCACTTTTGTAACCTGTCTAAATCTAGTTGCAGCCTCTGTCTCCCTTTAAGTGTGTCAACCTTGCCCCACATCTTAGTGTCATCAGCAAATTTGGACAGTGTGCTTTCCACCCCCTCATCCAAGTCACTGATGAAGATGTCCAAGTCGCTGATGAAGATCTTGTGCCCCATCTAGTGATTGTAGACAAACAGCATCCCAAAACCAAATTATTTTTATATCTTAAGAAATGGGACAGTTTTCCTGGGACATTTTTCATGAATAAACAAAATACCAGTCATAATTTAGAAAACAATTTGATTGCAGGGCCCGCTTTTGGTAGCACATACATGTTTATAAAGTACAACAACACCTCCCCCCCAATACAGGAAAGACAAGCTGCTTAAGTGATTATATAGCTTGTCATTCACCCATTAAGTGAAATGAACATAACTGGAACCCTTTCTAGAGAAAAGGTGGGTTAAGTCACTGGACTGGGACTTAGGTTATCTGGATTCAGTGGATGACTGCTATTTTGTGCAATCTTAGGATCATGTTCTTAGGGGTATTTAAGTGCTTTGGAAACAATGGATGTCAGGCACCTACATAACTTTTGTGGATTTGAACCTTATGGTGCTCTTACAGGGTACCTTTACACTCTTGTAAATCTGTGGAATGTTAGACGATGTTAAAGTTAGAACAGTTTCAGAGCAATTTCCAGTTAAGGCTTAGTGCCATCTCAGACTTGCATAGCTGTAACTTGCCACTAGAGATCCTGGTCAGCAGGAACATGGTCAGGTCCAGGACACAGTCCCTCATCTGGGACCAAAGCCCCAGGTGTTAAGCATGTCAAGGTTATGGAGCCCAGGAAACCATGCCTCCCTGGGCTCCACTCTCAATGCAGAGCTGTTGGGTGTTAACTATGGAAACATCATGGATCTCAGGGAAGCATGCCTCCCCAGGCTCCATGTTGTTACCACGCTTGGAGCTAGGCAGCCCTTTTTTCCTCTCTTCCCCCAGGAAAGTGGGAGGCTGGGGTGAAAAGTCAGTGTCCCCTACAAATTCTCCTGGCTAGGGGAGAGCCACCTGGTTGTGGGGTAAATTCTTATCCCCCTGTGGTGATGGTTATGTGCTTAGCCCCTGGCCCTGGGCCTGGATCCGGTCTACCGGGATCCTTGGGTTGGCAGTGCAATGCCGTGTGAACTGGGGTCACACTCACTGTGGATATGTGGAGGTGTTGGCTTGGGATCAATACCACACCCTGGACAGCAGAATTTGAGAGGGTTAAAAGTTTCTCAGGGGTAGAGGGGCTGGAAGCTATGTATCCCAGGATGTGTAGCTCCAGCTGGATGACTGGAAATTGCTTGCTTTATGTCCCTGGAGCAGACTAGAAATACCCTAGCTTCAGCTATGTAGAACAGCTCAAAGATGGCCTTTGACCACAGTGGCATAACTTTGAGAGTATAAGAGAGCACTTAGCACAGTTAAACTCCCTTTGATGTGTGGATGCTCCCATTTGAAGTGCTTTTACAATGGTTTAAAGGTAACCTGTAACATCTTCCTTAGACACAGTGTCTCAGTTCCTTGTATGTCAGATGGAAATAATTACATTTCCCTTCCATTGCCTTTTGAACAAAATGCTAGTTCTACTGAAAGGAAAGGTTTCACATTGACTTTAGTAGATTCAGGATTTCACTTTTTATCTGTTCAAATTGTGAGCTCAGTCAAAAGGACTTTCTCCTACTATGTACGTATAGTATATAATTACATATACAATGACATATTGATTTCAGCTAATTATTGTAATACACATAAGTAATTATGAGAGGCATAGCTTTTGACTATTTTCTTGGGAGAACCACGGGTAGTCTACTGTTATCCATGTGGCAGCCCCTTTATTATTTATTAGTTTACAAAGAGTCGCACGTTTTTTCTGTGTGCCAATGTTTTAATATAATTTCTTATCTGAGCTGTATAACCAATTAAATAATGCTATAAATATAGTCATCAAGAAACACAAACGTCAGTTAAACATTTAGCTGTTACCAAAATAAAGAATGTAGCTTCTGATTAATTTCCGTTGCCAAATATTACCATAAATAGTTTTGAAATTTGTCACTTACTCTAAGGAGCTAAATTGTGTGCAATTACTTTTAAGAAATTAGAACACAATTTGCCTTGAAGAGAAATAATTATGGCCTGATTTTATAAATGTATTTCCAATTGTTAGAACTTAGTTTAAATAGGAACAAGTATGTACCAATTAATTATAACTTAGAAGATTATACTTAACTCATTGTTAAGTTTTATCTAGTCTAAGGGGGGAAAGATTTTTAATGTAAAGGCATATCTCTATTTCAATTAATTTTTCTATAACTGCTTATTTTTTTAATGAAATATTTAATTTTTTAAGCCTGAGCTTTCCTAACCATGTATTTTATCCTTACCATTAACCCTCAAATGCAAGAAATTCAGTTAAATAAATCACATCAATATTCAAATAAAGCCATTTAGAATGATCTTTTCAAAGTTTTTATTCTTTTGGAGTATGCATCAGCATCATGTTGCCACTTTAAAGATGAGAGCAACCTAAAAAGCCTCCAAAATGTTTAATATAATACTGGAATATGTTCTGAAGTGATAATACCCAAATAACACTAAAACAATGGTTAATTTTATCCACTTCATTCAATAATACAGTAAGTTAACATTCTGCGTGCTTCACTGATACTATGAAACTGCGATTTTAAAACTTGATTTTCCACAGAGCTGTGAAACCAAAAACTCTAGACCTAAGAGATTTCACATGTTTAGATAACTATGAAATACAGACCAATAATAAGTGGAAGGAAGAGGGAGCAAGAATCCCTACAAATGGAAAAAATTCAATTAAAAGGCTTATTGTTGAGGCAGTAGTTAAAGAGAACTAGGTTTGGGGGATATCCACATTTTCATAAACAATTTTAATTTCCATAGAAAGGAACCCCTTGTCTATAATCCTGATTACAGGCCTCTCAAAGGTGTAATTTGTAGTTTTTCATAGCAGTGACTTTTGTAGGGTTTTGAAGCTCAAACGTTAAAAGTAGTGTTTTCTTTAGTATTTCATTGTCTTCTCTTTTCTTTTTTCTGTTTTTAATTTTCTTTTCATTGTGTCCTAATGACTTAGTTTATATATCGAGATCTAAAATCTTCCCTAGAGCAACTGGCTGCATGGTTTTGAATAGATAGGCTGCAGTGCTGTAATCGTGCCTATTTGGATTTCATGCCCAAAGAGCTTCCTCAATAAAAAACATAGTGGCATTCAGAATATTGACATATGACCAGCTCTATCAGTAGCCAAGTCCTCCTTCCTCCATTCAGGTTGCAAATAATCCTGCTATTACCAGCTGTGCTGATACTCAATAACTACTGTTGTCATTTAAAACAAAAAAAAATGGGTTAGCTTTGAAGGCCTGTTGAGTTTGATAAGCTGTAACTTTTCAAAAGTGAAAGCCTTATAAGTGAAGAACACTTTGCTCCATCAGGCTGAGGCCAAACATACCTCTGTGTTCATTTTTGCTAAGCTACTAATCCTGTCCTCCTTCTCCCTTATGCCTAGGGACTTATTCAAGTTGTGATTTCACGGATTTTGCAGAAATTGTGAAATTGGGCATTGTCCTTGAATTTGGACAATGCCTGCAAAATTGGGAGGGTGGGGGAAGCTTACTAAACATAAAATGATGGCTCCACAGAGGGAGACAACCATCCTCATGACCACTCTGGCCTAGCTGCATACCCCACCAGGCGGGGAAGTGGTGGGGCAGGGGTCTGCTAGCATGAAGGGGAGCCGCCAAGATTGCAATTCCCCTTCATGCAATAGGCTTTGACTTCAGGAAGCATTTTGCCTCACATCATTGATTGGTCTGCTATGTGGCCCCATCCCTCTCCACCAATCGGCAGTGAGGAGTGGGGCTGCATGATAGATAACCCTCTTGGCCATTCAGTGGTGAGGAGTGGGACAACTGGGGCCCCTCAGCCAATTAGTGAGAGGGAGGGAGACTGCCACAATAAGCCCACAAAGATGGTGGCCAGCCCTGCCATCTGCACATGAAATCCGCTGCCCCCCATCGATTTGGATGGGTCCCTGTTTACACCGTCATAGTCCATAGTTCTGGAAGGACCATCAGTTTGCCAAGTCTGCTTGGCCAGCATGTATGGGAGGTTGTTCTTGGCAGTTGCTCTCGAGCTACTTCCCTCTGGAGGCTCACCAGAGCCTGAGCCTGGACATATCTCAGAAGCACTCAAGGACATTCCTATTTGAACAGCATTTAGCAAGCAAACCTAGGCCAAGATACTACTTTTAGGTCTCTGTTTAAATCTCTTACTGTAAGCTGCCTTGAGCCTTAGTTGGGAAGGGTGCCATATAAATTGTATAAATAACTAAATATCCAAACACAGCACAGTATTCCTCCACTGTGCAGTTTATGGCGCTTGCAGTAATGGGATAAATCAACCAGTAAAGAATTACCTCTTTACCAGCCACCTTTTAGTACTTTGGAGTGCCTCTTGACTGAGTTGTGTATCTTGTAGTAAACAAAAGAAAATAGTTCTGCTGGCAAAGTCCAGCCAGAGCTATTTGCACTTTTTAAAAATGATGGACTATCTATGACCCAAGACATAAAATACTTCTGCCATTACAGTGGTTCTTCCTCACATCTGACTGCCTTATGTTACACTTGCTGGGACTATCAGTCATCTAAACCAAAGGTTGTGATAAAATAAAATCCATATTTTGTTTTCATATAACATACACTTTCATGATTGGTATCAACGTGTTAACTTTGTAATAAGAGAAAAAATATCACTGCACCATTAAAGTTGTGCATATAAAGACAAATCAGGAATAGTGAAAGTGAAGCCTCCCATGATAATATTTAATTGCCCACATTCATATTACTCCTTTTCAAAATACCTCGCCTTAAATTCACAGCATCTTAGATGACTGAAAAATTTTAATTGAATGAGCTAGGGAATGTGATAAGGTCACAGTTTGACTGCCTTGTCCATAGTAAGAATTTCCCATATTTCCCACTCTTGGCCTAGTGTCAATACAGCTTCTTCTGTACTTTCACCTGTGGGAGGACTTGCACAGACTGGGTCCGGCTGATCTCAACTGCCTATATGAGTAGCAGAGAATGTACTCAAAAATTTCAGTGCAAATAAAGCTTAATAGGGCAACAGAATATCTAAAATGCAGTGGATGCATTTTAAAAGGCAACAACTGAAATAAAGACTTAGAGCCAAAACTAACTTCTCTTAGAGCCAAATTTAACTTCTCTGGACGTATATACTGACCAATGCATAGCTTTATTGCACATGATCTGCATACACTCTATGGGCAGTTCACAAGGCTCTGTGATCTATGAGGGATTGCAGGGAGAACAGTGCATGCAATAGGCTTTGATGTTAGGAAGCATTTTGATACTCTCATTAACAAGCTAAGGAAACAGACACTAGAGGAAAATCCTGTAACATAGATACATAATTTGTTGTAGCATCATGTTAAATGAGAAGACACTAGTGGCTCAGTGTCTAGTCAGAGGGAGGTATGTGAGGCTCCCCATGGGTTCTCTCCTGGGTCCAGTATTGTTACCTCCATTAATTATTTAGACCAGTGCTCCCCAACCTTTTCCTCAGCATGACCCGATTTCCTCAGCATGGACCTTCGCTCCCAGATTGTAGCAACTTACCCCCCCACAGGTGCCCCTAACTGATGACCTACAGCCCCATGCCACCCTAGCACTGCTGCAGGACCAGAGTTGCAGGAGCCTGTGGAGGAGGGTGAGAAAGCTCGGAGCTGTTACTGGGAGTCTCATGCCACCATAGTGAGGCAACTCTTTCCTGCCCAGCAGCAGCAGTGGAGGTGGTGTGGAGTTGTGCCCCCTGCTACTGCTGCGCAGACAGGAGGTGCATTGCCATGGGGGAGGGCAGCAGGGCAGAGAGCGTTGAGCCTACAGTAGGCAGCCCACATCCATCCCCACATCTAACCCCACCTGCAAATATGGCGGGGGGGCACATGGTCTCCCCAGGCCTCCCTCCCCCAAGTGCATGCAGGGCTGTCTATCGGAGAGGGGAGTACGAATTGGGGCAACCACCCCAGGCTCTGCACTTTAGGGGGCCCTGCAGAGCCAGGCAGAGTATTGTGGTGATTCTGTGCTGCTGCCGGCTTCACATCCAGCCACTTAGCACTCACCCAGTGCCAGATCTACCACTAAATCTGGCATGCCCAGCTGCTTGCCACCCCCCACCACTCCCCTCCCTGCTGCACACCTCAGGAAGAATGTGGACAGATTGGAAAGAGTCCAACAGAGGCCAACAGAAATGATTAGAGGCCTACTAAGCGTGACTTAATGAAGCAAGGCTGAAAGAGCTAGGGTTATTTAGTGGGCTGCAGATATAACCTTACAAATGTGTACTAGCCTGGCATAACAAAGGATGGATGTGTTATCACACAATAATGTATTGGTAGTGGGGATATGACAACCTGGTTCCATGATCATACAGGGGAACTGTATCATAATTGTAACCTAGTTAGGTTATAGCCTGTCATGGAAACAGCAGCCTAAAAAGCAGTTGAGACAGTGTGCATTGTGATGTTTTAAGAATCAGAGCTTTATCAGGGTGTATGTTCAGATACCACGTGAGCACAAATTAGTTTCAGGTACTTGTTGGTTTTAACAATTAGTTGATTTGTTTTTCTCAAAGATAGCCTCACATAGGCTGGCCCTTGTTCAGAGTCTGAGCTTCACAAGCAGTTTCATTAGCCAGGGAATGAAAGCAAAGCTCCAAGCTTCTCCTCAGAGGTATTTTATTATACTCAAAAACAAAATTCAGTCAGCTGAAAAACACTGAGCATTAATTCTGCACAGGTTGTAACCAACTCAGCCAGTAGGGAGAGAGAAAGCAAACTCTTTCCTTTAGTTTCCTATTGGCATGGTCTTATTCCTTTTAATCTGTTCCCTAAACAGCATGAAAGTAGATGACACTGGTTAACCTTTTGGAGGTTGAAGCACTTTTACATTTGCACAGAGGCAGCTCAGGGCAATGTGGGGGGCAGCAGGGATTGTCTTCCCACTTGGCACCCACGTGGCAGCTGCCCCACGGTGTGGGTGCAGCGCAGCTTTGCAGAGGGCTGAGCATTGCCTGGAAGCTGAGGCTGCTGGGGCTGAGTGGTGCCAGGCTCCAGCTGATCCATGGAGCTGTCCCAGCTTCCAGACAGCTCGTGGCACCCTCCTGAGCCACACTGCACCCATGGGTGCCATGAGCCTCCAGAGGCCCTAGTTGCTGCTGGCAGAGCTGGTGAGCGCGGGGATTTTTTAGGTCTTTTTTTTTTTTTTTTTTTTTTAAGGGGCTGGAGGCTGGGCTGGGCTGGGCTGGGCAGGGTTGGGCAGGGGATGTAGCCGGGCAGGGCAGCCATGGGGGATTCTCCCTCAGCTCCTCTGGCTGTGTCTGCCTCTGCCCCAGCAGGGGGAACCATGGGGGCTATGCCCTGCTGCCACTTGCCCAGCTGACATGGGGAGGGTGGGGCACAATGCAGGCATGTCTCGCTTTGGGCAGCAGCATGGCATAGCCCCTGCTCTCAGTGCTGCCGCACCCACATCAGTGCTGGGAAAAGGGGCACTGCCCTGTGGCCGCTTGCCAGCCAACGCAGAACATGTGGGTGCAGTCATGCTGGGAGCGGGGGCTATGCCTTGGTGCCACTTGCCCTCTTCCATCTGGAGTGAGCCGCATCCACATCCTGCCCCCACTGCCCTGGCTGGGCAAGCGGCAGCAAGGCAGAGCCCCCACTACCAGTGCCGCTGTGCCTGCATCCCACACTCCCCCGCCCCCTTCCCAAATAACTCACTTCCCCACCCTGGCTGGGCAGCTTCTCAATCCCTCCCTCCCCTACTCCCCTTCCCTCCCCCTTCCCCCAACCCCAAAACACTTACTAGCTGGAGGCAACTGTCAGCTGCCTGTTTAGTCTATGTCTGAATCTCCAAAGTGGCCAAACTTTTCTGAAGCTTTTCCAAATTGATTCAGATGCTTTGAATTGATTTGGAGCTTTTAATTGGTCTCCCAGTTCTATTTGGATTTGGAGTTTTGGTCCTCGAATTGGGCCGAATCTCCTCTGAATCTAATCAGCTACTGAAGCCTTGCACAGCTCTACCAGAAACACTTTAGGCCTGCCATAGTAAGTGGAAAATACACATTGATTGAAGTATGAACAATAAGAAAGGAAATATTTCTAAGTCAGTAATGTCTCTCTATGAGAAACATCTCATTTTATCAATAAAAATAGTTTGCCATGGGAAATGTTAAGTCTCCTATACATGCATAGGAAATGTGTGCAGATGGGGAAAATACTATGTTCACTTGAATATAAGATGAGGCTTTTCCCCCCGATTAGCACAGAAGGGAAACGCCTTTGTCTTATATTTGCATATGAAGTGGAGCAGGGAGCAGGTGGCTGCTGTGGTTCTGACTTTGGTTGGAACCAGAGTCAGATCCACAACAGCCTTCTTCCCTACCCGCTTCCCCTCTAAAGCTTTTGCCATTCCTACCCACTCTTTTTCTGCCTCCTTATTGTCAGATGCAGCTATATTTGAGCTATGCCTGGGGTCTCTCTCAGGCATAGAGAACATGGAAACTCCTTCCCCAGCATGGCCAATCAATAGTGCCAACACTGCATCATGGTCTGGCAAGGGCTGAACTTCCATGTGCAGTGCTCCAGGAGAGGGCCACCTGAGCAGTATCTTACAGTAAGGCAGTGGGTTAATGGAAGAGGCAGAGACTGGGGAGTTTTGGAGGGAAGGGGCAGAGAGTGGGGAGCAGGGGTGGAAGAGGCAGAGACTGGGGGAGTAGGGCGGAGATTGTGGGGAGCTGGGGTTGGGGGGCAGGAGGTGGCAGAGGGGCAGGAAGGCTGCAGGGGGAAAAAGTGAGCAGGGAAAAGGAAAGGAGGGAGGGGTGCAAAACAACCCTCCAATACTTAGATTTTGTACCTGGAAAATTATTTTAAAATTATAGTTTTTCCATATATAGAATTTAATTATTGAGGGTGCCATCTTATATTCAGGGTTGTCTTATATTTGAGAAAATATTGTAGGTCTTGGGTCCTTTTATAAGAAAGTGGTACTGGTTCACCAACTGATGTGTCAAGTCTGAATTTGCCCCTGAGAGACTGCTTCAGCTTGAGATGATCTGGAGTTAAACTTAGTTTCATAGTTTCTAGGGTCGGAAGGGACCTGAACAGATCATCAAGTCCAACCCCCTGCCCTGGGCAGAAACGAGTGCTGGAATCATAATACCCCAGCCAGATATCTACCCAACCTCCTCTTGAAGACCCCCAAAGCAGGGGAGAGCTCCACCTCCCTTGGAAGCCTATTCCAGAGCCTGGCAGCATTAACAGTAAAGTAATGCCTCCTGATACCATGCCTGAATTTGCTCTCAATCAATTTGTGGCTGTTATTCCTTGTTATCCCAGGTAGTGCCTGGGGGGACAGAGCCTTACCAATTTTCCGCCAGTGCCCCCTGGTGAGTTTATAGATGGCCACCAGATCTCCATTCAGTCTTCTCTTGTGGAGGCTGAATAGGTTCAGGCCCTTTAGTCTATCTTCGTAGGGCCTAGACTGCTGCCTCCTGACCAGGCGAGTGGCCCTCCTCTGGACACTCTACTAGATGAGAGGTCTCATCACCAGGTGAGTGATGGGGGCCGGGGCATTGTAGAGGCTAGGGGGTCAGTGGGCACAACCGCTGGAGGTCTCAATTGCCTCTACACTAATGCTAGAAGTATGGGGAAG